>JAUNZM010000002.1:0-679871 GCA_033459285.1 Clamator glandarius | reverse complement strand
TGATATTACGATTATTTGCACATACATTCTCATAGAAAATTGTTCCCATGTTTTTATAAGTGTCTAGATGAGATTTTGTTCAACTTTAAGACTATTTCAAATCTGAGTCATACAAACATTTTTATAGGTGCTGAGTACACTATCAAAGTAACATTCAGATGACAAAATCTTATTATAAGATGAGACACAATCAGCATAACATTGCAAATCCCTTACTGTTTTTTGTTCTCCTTCCTAATCATATCCTGGTTTGTTTTCTTGATTTGTTTGTTTGTTTTTTCTTCATTTAAGAAAATTATTATTTTTAAAGCCTTTTGCTGTTCATATGTTACTTGGAAAGACTATAGTTTTCCAAATGAGAATCTGTCTCATTTTAGTAGACAGATAATCAAACATTCTTTAATCATAGAATCATAGAATAACTAGGTTGGAAGAGACCCACTGGATCATTGAGTCCAACCATTCCTATCAAACACTAAACCATGCCCCTCACCACCTCGTCCACCCGTGCCTTAAACACCTCCAGGGAAGGTGAATCAACCACCTCCCTGGGTAGCCTGTTCCCATGCCCAATGACCCTTTCTGTGAAAAATTTTTTCCTAATGTCCAGCCTAAATCTCCCCTGGAGGAACTTGAGGCCATTCCCTCTCATCCTGTTTCCTGTCATATGGGAGAAGAGGCCAGCTCCCTCCTCTCTACAACCTCCCCTCTGATAGTTATAGAAAGCAATGAGGTCTCCCCTCAGCCTCCTCTTCTCCAGGCTGAACATCCCCAGCTCTCTCAGCTGTTTCTCATAAGGCCTGTTCTCCAGCCCCTTCACCAGCTTCGTTGCTCTTCTCTGGACTCGCTCCAGAGCCTCAACTTCCTTCTTGTGGTGAGGGGCCCAGAACTGAACACAGGATTCAAGGAGCGGTCTCACCAGTGCCAAGTACGGAGGGAGAATAACCTCCCTGGACCTGCTGGTCACGTTGTTTCTGATACAAGCCAGGATGCCATTGGCCTTCTTGGCCACCTGGGCACACTGATGGTTCATATTCAGTCGGCTGTCAACCAGCACCCCCAGGTCCTTCTCCTCCAATGTAAAACCTAGTACACAAGCTCTACTTCAAGCCTTCTAAAGAAGGTTATATTTTATCATGTTTTTTGGTAAATAAAATTCTCCCTTTCTTCAAGAACAAAACTCTACCCAAAGCTCTAATTATGTAACTGACAGAGCCATAAGGAAAAATTCCAGTGCTTACTAAAAAATGTATACAAAATAACAATAATATTGCCATTTAAAATACTTTAAGAATTAATTATCAAGTAGCTAATTTTGAATTACATGAAAATTCCCAAAAAATCATATGAAGAATATCATCTTTCAAAAGAGTGTGGCTCAGAAACGTTCCATGTAGCTTGTTCCAAAATTTACACAGCATGCCCTACAGTCCCAGCAATGACTCCTTGACATTTGATTTAATAAGTCACTCCAGTTATTTTTAAAAGTTCAGATGAAAAAAAGTCAAATAATTAATTAATATTTTGCTCAGATTTTAGAACACCCACAAAAATTTAACAGATGACACAGAAAAACATAGTGGTGTCAAAACTGAAAATTTAAGCAGTACAAATACAGCAACACAGGAAAATGGAGATTTGAGGTCAATGATAAATAAGAAATTATAGATGATAATCAGCTCTGAAAGGTGACAATGTCAAGCAACTTGTGTTTGATATATAAAGAAAAAATGATTTGAGGAGTTCTCAAACATTTTGGGTGAGATTTTCACTGAGACAAATACCTTAGGGCCTTTTCATAGATTTCAGAATCAATTTATTTTATTTCACTGTAACAGTTGATACATTGTATTTATTTTTCTTTTGTTTAATGAATTTATAATGGTGCTAAATGTGCCACTTGCACTTATTATGTGAAATGAGAGTTACTCAAAAAGGATCTGTTAGACATTTGAAGACTTTATTCAAGTTGCCTTTTTTTCCCTTCATCTCTGAAAAACAATGTTCACAGAATCATAGAATAGCCAGGTTGGAAGAGACCCACTGGATCGTCGAGTCCAACCATTCCCACCAATCCCTAAATCATGCTCCTAAGCACCTCATCTACCCTAACCTTAAACACCTCCAGGGAAGGTGACTCAACCACCTCCCTGGGCAGACCGTTCCAATGCCTAACCACCCTCTCCGTGAAGAACTTTTTCCTAATCTCAAGCCTAAATCTCCCCTGGCGGAGCTTGAGGCCATTCCCTCTCGTCCTGTCCCCTGTCACCTGGGAGAAGGGAGGCCAGCACCCTCCTCTCCACAACCTCCCTTCAGGTAGTTGTAGAGAGTAATAAGGTCTCCCCTCAGCCTCCTATTCTCCAGGCTAAACAATCCCAGCTCTCTCAGCCGCTCCTCATAAGATTTGTTCTTCAGCCCCTTCACCAGCTTTGTTGCCCTTCTCTGGACTCACTCCAGAGCCACAACATCCTTCTTGTGGTGAGGGGCCCAGAACTGAACACAGTACTCCAGGTGCGGTCTCACCAGTGCCGAGTACAGGGGGAGAATAACCTCCCTGGACCTGCTGGTTATGCCGTTCCTGATACAAGCCAAGATGCCATTGGCCTTCTTGGCCACCTGGGCACACTGCTGGCTCATGTTCAGTTGGCTGTCAACCAACACCCCCAGGTCCTTCTCCTCCTGGCAGCTTTCCAGCCAGGTTTCTCCTAGTTTGTACCTCTGCTTAGGGTTGTTGTGCCCCAAGTGCAGGACCCGGCATTTGGCCTTGTTAAACCTCATGCCGTTGGTCTCAGCCCAGCAGTCCAGCCTGTTCAGGTCCCTTTGCAGAGCCTCCCGACCCTCCAGCAGATCGACACTTGTTGAGGTACATTGCAAGACCCCATAAAATGATTTGAGGAGTTCTCAAATCATTGAATTGACCTTGAATGCTACAGACTTATAAAATATGCAGTACGTAAATAGTTTTGAGAAAGAAAAGTTATGTTTTATGTGTTTGAGCCAATGGACTACAGTTGTAAGATGAAAAAAACCAAGAAATTGAATAACTCAGCAAGTCACCATTTATGCATGCTTTTAAGGTGAACACCTCAAGTAATAGTACTACCTCAGAATTAATGTGTCAGAGTAGAAGTCAAGCACCTTCAGGAAAAAAACATTGAGGACACTGTCTTCTCATGATAAAGCACCTCAATATCAAGGCAAAACAATCTGCCTTCCAATTATTTCTTTCCTCTTCCATATAATGAGCAGGACAGAAATAACAGACAGCCAAAAACAACTAACGGTATAACCTTGGTGTCATATTTGTGGATCGGTTAAACCACTAATTAAACTTACAGGCTAATCCTCAGCCTCCTAGGATATAGCTTAGAGGCAAGTATTTCTCAGTAACTTGAGTATTCAAGCAGGCCCCAAAGGATAACAGGTGCCACAAATCATGACTCATAAGAACTGCAATCCTGTGTCAAATTTAATTAACATCAGCCATCACACACTAGTTGTTCAGAATGAAGGACACAAACTGAATTATCAATGAAGATTTTTGTTTACATCAGAACCTAAACATTACCTTCTTATTTTTATATTCTAATGTATAGAAACAATGCAACTCTTGCTTTTCTTTTCCATGCAACAAAATTTGGTATGTTGTAGTGCGATAGTGGATTTCAAGCCTGGTGGGCTCAAAATTGTGCATACAAATCACCTTCTGGAGTGACTCACTTTCAAAGATTGTGTAAGATCAACCAGCAATTGGGTCCCTGCTTACATGTGTGCTCTCTGCTTAGGATTGGCAACATCTAAGACCTTAATTTCTCGCTGATTTATGGCAGTTACCATCTATGTGTTTCCAGAACCAGAATGTTACAGCAAATTCAACTGTGGTCTTTCCCTCTTTGTGTTAAACACCCTCTCTAAGTCATGTATGCAAGGATGCTAGTTTGGCAGAAGACATCTTTATACAACTCCTCAAGATAGGTAGTTACAGCTGTATATCTATTCAATGGCTTCTGTCATGGGACTATAATCTTGTACTGATGCAAAACTACAATCTTTGCTCATTATCTCATCAGCATCTGCAACAAGAAAAACACCAGAGAGAAAAGGCTGGGAGCATCAATGTTAAGGGTGGTTTCTACGGGGAAAATCTTTCCCAGGGGGTTATTTTTGAAGGACAATACCGGCAAGATTACCAAAATCACTACATGCCTTTAAAAGGAATATTTTCTTGATTTTACACATAGCTAGAATATTGATCGATGTTTCTAAGTGAAAGCTAAGTAGTTTATTTTGTTCTATATAAACAAATAAACATGAATCTCTTTTACAACAGATAGAAATGTTATGCTAATTTAAAAATTCATAGTATAATACATATTTATTTCAGTGCTTCTAGTTTTAAGATATAGTCTCAGAATCAGAGAACCACAGAATGGCTGAGGTTGTAAGGGGCCTCTGGAGTTCTTCTTGTGCAATCCTGGCCATGCTTTAGCAGGACTGCCTAAGGCCTGTTGCCCAGGACCATGTCTGCACAGCTTTCAAATACCTCTAAGGATGTCAATTGTCAAAATATTACATTAATCATCTTCGAATTAAGTCTAGTTTGCCCATGATGGTAACTGCAGAGTGATTGCCCTCTCCTTGTCTCAACCCATGAGTCTTTTGTCATATTTTCCCCCCCTGTCCAGCTGAGGAAGGGGATTCACAGAGTGGCTTGGTGGGCACCTGGCAGCCAGTCAAGTCAACCTACCACAGGCAGCAAGATCCTTTAACATATAAGGCACTGCTCCTAGTTTGGTGTCATCTGCAAACCTGCTGATGGCATACCCTGTCCCAACATCCAGATCATTAATGGAGATGTTAAATAAGACTGTACCCTTTTTTGATCCCTGGAGTATACTGCTAGTTGCTGGCCTCCGACTACACTTTACACTGCTGTTCACCACACAGTGTACTTGCCCATTCAGCCCGTTTTAAATTCACTGCATGGTCTGCTCATCCTGTGATCAAATCAACAGCTTTTCTATGAGGATCTGATGGGAGACAGTGTCAAAGGCCTTTCTGTAGTCCAGGCAACAATATTTACTGCCCTCTCTTCATCTACTAGGCCAGACACTTCATCAGAGAAGTTTATTAAGCTTATTAACCTTCCACTTGGTGAAGATGTGCTGACTATTTCTAATGATTTTCTTGTCTTTATTATGTTTGGAAATATGTTCCCGGATTAGCTGCCTCATCACCCTCCAAAGGATACAGGTAAGGCTGACTGGCCTGTAGTTCCCTGGGTCTTCTTTTTTACCTTTCTTGAAGATGGAGTGACATTTGCTTTCTTCCAGTCCTCAAGCACTATTCCCAGTCATCATGACTGATCAAATATTGTCGAGAGGCCTCACAATGACATCTTCAGCATTCATGTGAGCATCAGATCAGAGCCCACACACCTATATGTCCTCTTTCCCTAGGTATTCTGTAACCTCTTCAACCGAGGCTCAGTTTCCCATTCTCCAGCCTTTCTCCCTGGCCTACAAGACCTGTGATTCCTGAAGAACAGACTTGGCAATAAAGACTGAAGCAAAGAAGGCAGTTGACATTCCATATTTTTCATGTCTTGTGTAACAAATCCCCTGTCTTATTGAATTTGGCCAGAAGGTCCCTGTTCATCCTTGCAAGGCTTTTGGCATTTTTACCTGACTTCTTATTTATTGGGATGGAGATTTCTTAAGTTGGAGGATATCATCCCTGAATATTAACCTGTATTCGTGAGCCTCTTATCCCTCTAGGGACTTATCCCATGGGTCTTTTCCAATCAGAACTTTGAAGAGGCCAAAGCCTGCTCTCTGAAATCCAGGGTTCTGAGCATGATTTTCAGTATCTTCCCTGCCTTTTGGATCATGAACCCCATCTCATGGTCTCTGCACCCAAGGCTGCCTTCAGTCTTCACATCACCAGTGAGCACCCCTCGTTGTTGGTGAAGATGAGGTTCAGCAGTGCATCTCTTCTCATTGGTTCCTCTATCAATTGGATAAGGAAGATGTCACCAATGCACTCCAGGAACCTCCTGGATTGCTTATGTTCTGCTGTGTTTTCCTCCAACAGGTATCACAAATACCATTTTGACATCTACCACAAATATTTTTTAACACATGACACAAATAATATTTTTTTAATTTTGTATTGAACAAGCTGGCTCAAAATGTAGAAATTCATAACACCTGGGTAAAATGTATTGCCATCTGGATATAAAACACATAGACCACATATTTTATACTATTTAGTGGAATATAATAATCAATTGCTTGTTTGTGTTTAGCCTTTGGCCTTTACAATTAGCTCCATGAATCACAATTGCTTACAAAAGAATGTCTCCAGAAATTTCCTTTGTACTTCTTTCAGTCTCTAAAGATTGTCTGTCTTCGAGTACTAATTTTCACTAGTTCTTGGGTATCTGCTTTAAAGAGTTTTGACTGCATTTATTCATAGTCTCTTTTATTGTTTGAATAGGCTTATAAGAGAATAATTTTCTCTGCAATAAAGAATCCCATTAAGGGGCTACATCTTCAGAAAAACTGTAATCACAAGGTAGCATTTATTACCTAACCACTTCAGCAATGTCAGCGTTAATACAGCACGCAGTGTGCAGGTCTGGAAAAAAACCAGCATCTTCCTGATGGCAGATGGAAGAACATTTAGACTAAAAAAACTGAAAGAGCTGGAACTATTAATATAACAAATTCTAATATAATTTATACAGACTCTAATATTATGTACTTTGTTAGTTCCAATTAAAATAACAACAAACCAGACCTTGAGATAAAATGTGTTTGATATTGGTATGTATACCCTTTGGAGAATAAAAAATTACCAATGCCCTTGCTTTTACAACTAAAAAATGTGGGATTTCTGACAGAATAATTATGATGTCATAAGCTTTTTTATGCTTTAAAAATATTCATCTGCACCACACTTCACATTTCAGAAGTAAATGATTTTTTTAAGGATTAGGGATAATATAAATACAGATTTCAGTTTGTTCCAGATAGTAATGCATGTAGGCAAAAATTCTGACTTCTTGAATTTCAGAAACACAGACTGTGATAGAATATGGATCTTTGATATGAAGTAATCTGAAGAATTAGGTATAATTCCTGAGATTCTTGGAGGTGAACTGAGTTTGTATACAGTGTGTACAGAAGATAACAGCCTGCATATCTTCTAATATTCATTAGAATGTTGTGAGTTCCTTTGTTTTAGAATGCATGCATATTACTAAGACTCCTTTAATCATTAAAAGACAGTGACAGCACTGTTAAAAGATTGCCTTGTATGTGTGTATCCATATATATATATCTCAGATTTCTTGCCAATAATGCCTGCTTACTCTTTAATCTCCATGTTAGGCTAATCCTAAATCTCTGTTCTTGTCCTTCTCTTGCCGTCATCTTTCTTCCTCTAAGATATTTTATTGAAAATTTCCACATTGATCATCAAATATATGCATGACATCCCCCTTCAAATCGGATCTCAGAAGCTTCTCTGTCTTTTGGTTTGTTAAATGCTTTCCACACAATTTTCTTTTTATTTCTTGCTAAAACTGCCTAAACTAGCCAAAATATCATCATTAACTTTTTTATGTACTTCCTAATTATTTTTTAAGAAATAGAAAACCTGTTTACCTTTTTATTTTCTTAAACTTCATATATATGAGCCCATATTTGTTTCTTGTTAACCATAGTAATCTTGGAAAAAACATGCATTCATGGAATTTTATAATTCAATTGTATGTTCTTCTTCAGAGAAAGTAAACACCTAGGCTATTATTTAATTGCAGTAAAGAGTATGAAACAATTGAAACTGTCATAAATGAGACATGTTAATGTATTGTTCCAGATAAGCATTAATGTTATTCCTCTTGGTCACTTCAGTCAAGGATGATAGAGGAAATGAATCAGAGCATTAAGTTGTAAGGAAATATCATATGAATAAATAATTTGTTTCTTTGTATGGAGCTAAAAAGGTCTTAGCTTACTGCATTGCTGAGTCTAAATTTTCTTTCTGCTTCATCTTTCAGTACCGCTTTGGCAAATGTGGAAATTTCTTATACTTGTTAATCAAAAGACTGATGATAATTTCACACTTCAACTTGATTTTCTGATAGCTGAACTCCTGCATTACTTGTGATTCAGTAACTGTATTGAAAATTCATTTTCGTATAAGAACTATATTTTCGAGATTTCCTGATAACTGAAAAATGTGCTCAACCATTCTATAATCTTGTTAATACTGAAGTAAACTGCTGTATTCAAGATGCACCAAACTGACATGAAAGTTTTAGTCATCTATTCATTATATTTGCAGCCACAAGCTTTGTATCAAACTGAGGGGTAACTCTCAGTATCAATATGAGCTGCAGGATAAAGGAATTGAAAGCAGCTCTGCAAAGAAGGACTTCAGTGTACTGGTGGATGGAGAAGCTGAGCATGAGCCAACAATGAGTTCTCACAACCCAGAAAACCAAACATATTTTGGGCTTTATCAAAAATGTTGCTCAGACTCCATCCATCGTGACCTTATAGGTTTCTAGGGACAAATATCACCTTTCTGGACAACCTGTTCCAGTGTTTCATTGTAAAACATTTCTTCCTTGTGTCTAGTTTAATCTACCCTCTTTTAATTTAAAACTAGTAGCCCTTATTTTATGGCAACAGACCCTGCTAAAATGTCTAAAAGGTCTACTCAGAGCCTTCCCTTCTCTATGCTGAACAATGCTAACTTTCTCAGCCTTTATTCTTTGGAGAGGAGTTCCATCCCTCTGATGATGTCTCCACATGTTGCATGGAAATACCTGATGCAGTCTAGTCTTCTCCAGGGGCTACAAGGGAGTCTCTGCTCTGGCAGCTGAGACACCTCCTTCTTCTCCTTCTCTCACCTTGCTGTCTGCAGGGCTGTTTTTCTCATTTCTTCTTAGTCTTCATCCTTAGGTAGCATTTTGCCCTCTCTAAAATACTCCTGGGAAGCCACTTGCTTGGCTGAGAGGCTCCATTGTGCAGTGTGTTTGTTGGAGCAAGCTCTAACTGGCTGTGTCCCACACAGGGCAGCCCCTGACCTCTTCTCAAAGAGGATGCGCCTCCTGCCCCCTGCAGCCAACAACCTGGCTATGTAACTACCGTGCAAATCTGCAGAAGTAATTCTTGATTGTGTTTTTGACAGAAGACAAGGTACTCAGCTCTTGAACTTGCTCAGTTTTTTGGGAATGTTAAAATTTTAAGTATGCCATGTAGCCTATGCCATGAAGCCGCTGTTTAGTGAGGGCTTTTTCTGGTGCCTACAATTTCGGATCAAATAAGCATGTGCTGCTCTGTGTAAAGGTGATTAAGTGAGAAGTAGTAAGAGGCCATGAGGACTATGGTACATTGTCAAGAGTCTCTAACAGTTCAAGGATGTAATGGTGAGGCAACTTTAACTAAATTCTGAAAAAAATACACCCTTTCATCTTATTTCTTTTTGCATGTCAGTATATAACTGCAAGACTTCCTTAAAAGCTATTGATGATTCTAAGCACAGCTCTAAGAACATTTTGACTTTGGCAGACATCCTGGGAAGTTTTCTGAGGTCATTCTCAGATGTTTTATATATAAATGTAATGAGAGCTGATTTGTTGACAAAGGCTTCCCTGTTGCTCCTGCCCAGATGGCAGAGAACAGCTTGCACCCTTACTGCCTGAGAAGTATTCTAAAAGGCATTATACTGACCCTCATTTTTCCCAGGGCATTATACTGACCCTCATTTTTCTCATGTGATATGTCTCAGAGAACATAAATTTTTTTAATAACCAAAAGCTCAGAAATATCATGAGGTCTATACTGTAGCGATGTTATTAAAGTGTGAAAACACAGTTTTGCGCTTTAGTCTCCAATACGTTGCCATAGGACTTGTTGTAGTCTTCAAGAGTGCAAAGACTGATATATTGGAATGAAGGATCTTATAGAATCTAAGGAGACAGAACTGTTATTCTCATCGGTATGGGCTTTTGGAGACTGGACATTTTGATGGGAGCTGTGCAGAATGGGTGAAAATAGACCTAAGGAGATACCTATCAATTAAGGAATAGGGATGACCTGGAATCCTGAACTCAGCCTCATTACTGGTTTAGTCAGCAGGGTAGACCTACTCAGGTATCTCTATCCATAACAGCTCAGGACTAAACAGCTTTTAAATGTTGAAGTTAAGACACCATAATAAGAGAAAAATATGTTTTAAAGAAAAAAGAAAACTCCAGAGACTATTATGGAAGAGATCAATAGCAGTTTTAAAAAATCTAAGAAGGTAATGTTTAAAGTAACAATTCCTCAAAAGGTTGAGCTAGGTGAATAGAGAGTTTGGTATCGTTGTTCATGGAAGTGAAGATCCAGGTACTGACTTCTCATGAGCACTCTATGAATAAAAGCATGAACATGACCTGGATAGATAGTGTGCCTGCTCAGGATTTTATTCACAGGAGCTTTCCACAGAGATTTACATAACGTAAAATGCAGGAATTCTGTACTTAAACACTAATCTAATATTTCTAGAGAAGAGAACCTGAAACATTCATCTCAGATTTTAAATCAGATAGAAGAATATAAAATTTTATTGTGGATGTCAAAGCTCTTTATCCTGTCAGCATAATCACAGACTTTGTTAGCTATTGTGAAGATATCTATGACTGTTGTTAGCAGGTCCTATGGACTTTTTCAAGAAGAAGCCAAATGGCCATAAGTTAACTTCACACCAATGCCCAGCTTTCCTACAGAGTAAAACTGGAGAATATGTATCCCCTATAAAGACACTCTTATGTAGGTATAAACTATTCTTTACCACAATTTCTTGCCTGATGAATTACTAAATATGTTATGAAAATACATTTTTCTATTATGATAGCATAAAAATCTACTGGGATCTTGATTTATAGGGACTGATACATTGCGGTTGATCCAGTGGCTATGCAGATCTAACTAAAATAATTGGAGGAAGGTATACCTGAACAATGAAAGGAAAAAACAGACTGTATGTATTATTGTTTTCATTTTGTGACCAGAATTCAGTAAATCCCTGCAGATTTTATGCTATTTTATTTCTTTCCCTTTTTTTTGTTTGATCCAATTGTCACTACTGGAACTTAGATCACACCAAAACAAACAATGTTTTTTTAAATATTCAAGGCCTGGTAACCTGAAACAAATGCATTTATTTTGAATGAAAAAAAAAGAAAATTATGGGTTTTTTTAGGTTAAACTAGAGCATATATGAAATTAAGCTTTTTTTTTTAATTTTTGAGTTTCAAGAATTGTCTTATCTTGTTTGTTTGTTAAAAATAGTGCCTTATAATAAAGAAATTGAAAGGAATATTTTATTTAGAAGAATGTTTAAACAAAGTATTTTGGCAGTTCCAAAATGTAAGTTTTCTTCATTATGTTGTCAGAAGGAAATATTTTGACATTTTTACATTATTTCTTCCTTCTGGCCAAAGGTATTTGTAACATTTGCAAATAGAATTAAATCTCCTAATAGATTTTGTTTCCTTATTCTTTTATTCTTTGTAAATGTTCTGACCTATCAGAAAATGTTTATTCTTTATATTAAGAACAATTTCTAAATCTGCTGTGTAAAAAATGACTATGCATCAGAAAGCAGCAGTAATCAAATTTATTGGTTGAGGCTGGAAGAATTTAAAGTCCTCAAAATGTGATGCTTTTCTACAGACACAGGAGTTATGCAATGATTTTGAAAAAAGTAAGTCATGGTGATAGGACATTTTTATCGATTGCTAGGAGTCACAAGGAGAGATTGGTCTATTTTTAGATTATATTACTAGGCTTTTTGAGAATAGCTCCAAATTAGTCCAGTGAATGATTCATTCTGCTTGACTCATTTATTGTTGTATGAGGTCGATTGTCCTCTGCAATGCCTATTTCTGTTGACAATGATAATAGGTTAAAGAAGCTACTTAATGTTTCAGAGCTTAAAATCTGGTTATATGACCCCAGTAAGCGACTGTGCCTGTAACACTTTTTATTCAACTAATTAAGAAAATCAACTACAATCACCTTCAAAATAGCTCCCTTCTGAGTTGACACACAGCTGCATGCTATCAAAGTTCAAAACAAATCTGTTGTCCATTTTCTGAAAGACTGTTAGGATCTTCATCGTTTTTGCTTTTGCATTTTCTACCAACAAAAAAATGGGTTCTTTTGAGCACTAACTTGACCTTTGGGAAGAGGTAGTAATTAGTGAACAACCGCTTCACAGACAAAGTGGTTTGGGCCAGACACACTGTCTTGATGTTAACTCGCTGTTCACTCTTGTACACCAATGTTTTCCAACCAAGGGTAAGAAAGCATCTATATTTGAACATTCATCCACCCCTACTGAATGAAGTAATCAAGCTGAGCCTTGTCTCACTTGTGTATAAGCATCTCTTTGTCTCTTCTTTCCCACTCTTGGTTCCCGACCTATAGGGTTAGTCTTGAGTTGTGTCAGACATCATTAGGGTTGTTGGGGGAGGAGGCATTGGTTGGTAAGTTGGAGGAGGGGGTTCTGCTTTTTGTTTTTCTACAAAATAAGAAGTTCTTAGAAAGTCATGTGTTATACTTGCCAGTCACACTCAGTAGTATTGTACAGCCTAAGGTTTATCAAGAGCTATATGTTTAGCACTGAAATCTCATCCTTTGTTAAAATGGCCTTAATGCAGTTTCTTAATGACTGGGCTCAGTGTGAATTTACATATTAAGATATCTCAGATATCTTAATGCATGCATGTATGACATGACGATTTGCACTGATCATGGGATGGAAATTTAGAAACCTGGTTCATATACATAATGGAATCATAGAATCATAGAATAAACAGGTTGGAAGAGACCAACCGAATCATTGAGTCCAACCATCCCTATCAAACACTAAACCATGCCCTTTAGCACCTCATCCACCCGTGCCTTAAACACCTCCAGGGAAGGTGAATCAACCACCTCCCTGAGTAGCCTGTTCCAATGCCCAATGACCCTTTCTGTGAATTTTTTTTTTCCTAATGTCCAGCCTAAATCTCCCCTGGCAGAGCTTGAGGCCATTCCCTCTTGTCCTGTCTCCTGTCACTTGGGAAAAGAGGCCAGCTCCCTCCTCTCTACAAGTTCCCTTCAGGTAGTTATAGAGAGCAATGAGGTCTCCTCTCAGCCTCTTCTTCTCCAGCCTAAACAACCCCAGCTCCCTCAGCAGTTCCTCATACAATTTTAAACCTTTATTTAAGTATCTGAGACATGGTGCTAAATAGTGCCCTTGCTGATGTCAAGAAAACCCCTGACAACCAAATGAAAAGCACACATGAAAATACCTAAACAAATAAACCACTCCCACCCTCAAGTCATTAAGAAACAACAAAAACCTGGAACTGTATGAATCAGCCTTAAACTTACTTTCTGTTAAAATATCTAGAATTACTGATTTCCTTTGTTACAGCCTTTTGCAACTAGTTACAAAGCCTAAACAAAATATTGCCATGTAAGAAGCACAAAGAGATTTACAGTCTCCTGATATCAGTACAATTTCTCTCTGATAGCATAACTAATTTTCTCAAGAGAGCATCTGTGATTTCTTAACACACTGATTTATTTTCCTAAGGGAAAACTCCAACTTTCCATTCTGGCAATTTTTTCACCTAGCCACTACAAGAGTAACACCTATAAATTTGCTCTGAGACCTGCTCAGTCTAAGCACAGAAAAGACATTTAGCAACCATAACTTATACTCAGAGGAGCTGCTACCTTAACACCTACTGTTACCTCTCTAACATACCTTACTAACAATGCTCCATAATAGTTACACAGCATGTGCAAAACACTACTGCTTCTGCATTCCATATACTTGTAACAATATAATGCTGCTGAATGTTACTTTTGATGCTTTCCTTTTTATTATTTTTTTTCTGAAATCTAAAAGCTCCAGCTGTCTCGTCTCATTTCAGGGCAGAAGAAGGAGGCCTAGGAGTGTGCAAAATTCTGTCTAAGGAAATGTAACTATTATGCTGTTTGTGGTATTAGGTGCTAAAACCAGAACAACTCGTCTTAAAATTGATGTCCATCTCCTTCTGTGTAAATTATTGCCCTTTCAAGATTAAAGTAATAACTCTGAAATCATTATACTGAAAGTCATTTATTTCTTTGTCAATCTGCACTCCTAGGTGCCTTTTGTTTTGCTTTTTACTTTAAAGAAGTAGACAGATGACAATTCTAATAAGAATATAGGACAGCAAAAATTAAATTAATAAAAATGAAAGTTCTTTTCATTTTAGCACTGATTTCTTCCTAATAAATTTTTAAAAAATGGCAAGTGTGATGATTCCAGTTCTTCAGGATTTTATAAGTAGGGAAATTAATGGGAAAGGATTGGAAAAAATTATTTCTGCTGGTGGTGGGTCAACCCCAGCCAGGAGCCAATCACCCATACAGACACTCCTTCTTTTGTTCTCTCCCTGACACTCAACAGAAATCTGAAAGGATTACTTCAAACTTTGGAAATCAAGTAAAAAATCCAGGCTGAAATAATCAAAGTTGGAAGAGAAATCTGAATTAATAGAAAATCTGCATTGATACAAATGTTCTATGTCCTAGCAGATGTAGATCTAATTTCTGAGTACACTATTTATACAACTTATATAAAAAAACCCCAGAATTAGAACAAAATAAAAAAATGCAAAAATACTCACTGTGACCCTGTATAAAGCTCAGTTGTTCGGTTTTTTCCTAACATTCTCTGTACGGCCACTACAGAGTGACACATGCTGGTCAAAGTACACCAGAAAGCTCATGTCAGGAGCTACCAAGAACTGTACAGTAACAAATATTGAGCATGAGTTTATGGAGTGTAACTCTTTACACAGAAGGAGTAGGATTCAGTTACAATATCAAAACAATTTGATTTAAATATTTAAATAGCAGTGTGTAGGTAGTAGATGAGGATAATTTTTCACACAGGTATTTAGTGCCATTTGAGGTGCCATAGTGTACCTACCCTGACCTCTGGCAGATGCTGCAGGGGAGTGTGTATCTTCTTCGCGTACTGTGTCTTATCATTTAATTCCAGATACATCTCTGGTATATCCTGAGAAATTTTAAATTCTACTAGACACTGAAGTATGGCAATTGATCTTTGCATGTTTAAGGTCCTCTTACAGACACTGAAGACCTACTGAACACATTTAGAGGGTTGTATATTTGCTCCCATTTTCAAACTTCAGTGCTGCTCCAAAAAGTTATCAGTCTCCTTTGAGTCATCTGACGTATGTGCTAGTTCAAACTGGATAGTCCAGACTGTTATGATGAGTAGGTAGAAGTTAAGCAGGGATATTCTGAGATGCTTATGACGGACGTAGGCTCCTATCTTTATGCACCTGACCCAACATTGTGCTGAGCTAAACTCACTGTAGATGTTTTAATTCACTCGTGATCCTAAGTATTAGTCTCCTCTTCAATTCAAGTGCCTTACTGATTAGAGTTTACTATCTTAAGAACATACCTAGGCATCATAATGCAGTGCTTATCACAGAATCACTAGGTTGGAAAATACCCCCAGGATCATCGAGTCCAGCAATTCATTCCTTAATATGACACATACTAAGGAAACAGGAACTCAAATCTAAGTTTCTAAATCTTCAGAATAATTAACTATACATACCATGGTGACATGAACCCAATGAAGAAGCAAGTAAGAAATAGATATTACATTTAACATCTCTCTTCGTTCTCGCACTACTGCTTCTTTCTGTCCCTCTTCTTATAAAATATGCATGCATGTAGAGGAAGTGCACTGAGACATAAAGCAGTGCCTTTCAAAAAAAATGCTATTTCAAAGTAAAGGAAATAATTCTGTTACATTTATTTATTTTACTGATACAAGTAAATACATGCTGCTGCTGTATTTTACTGTAAAATATTGAACTGTCTGCATGTTCTTGTCCACGAGGTGAATTGATTACTAATAATTTGAAAACAATTTTGAACTGTTCATTATGATGAGACATTATGCTGCAGCTTTGCTAATAACCCTGCTGAAAAAATAGATCTTCAAAATATTTCAGCTGTTCCAAAGCAGAAACACCTAAGTATGATTATACACTAGTCATTTAACAAGCTGTATGATATAACTGTAATTTGCTACTCAGAATTTAGCAAATTGCGTCCTCAAATCAAACATCTGCTACTGTAAGTGACAGTGATTATCAGAAAGTTGTATTAGGCATCTTAGCCCATAAAAATATCAAAGAAGCATGATACACTGCAATGGAGAAAGTATGAGGTTTTGTATTTATATTTTTAACACCTAGAAAAAATACATATGTTTCTGAGTCTTAATAATATTGTCATCAGTTGCTTATTCTAAGATTCTATTCTCAGATATTTTGGTCACAATTTTGTTAGAATTTAACCACGATCCTATCCGGATGATGGAGCTGACATTTTTTTTTTTTTTTTTTGCTAATATATAGCCTTTTCTGACACTAATGCTGAATAGAAGGGGTCTTGTTCTTTTTTCCTCTTTATTATGATTTCCCCATATTACAATAACATGTTGCCACATGGTGTGAGGAAAAGGGCTTGACATTTCACAAGGAACAATTTTTGCATTAAAAGTTATTCTTTTCCTTTTCCCACAAAAGCCTACTCAAATATAGTGGAATAATGGCTTTTGAAATGCTTCTCAAATCATAGACATAATGTATACATCCTTCTTGTAAACATGGCTCAAGGACATATTAAGCTGAAGGATGCTGCTCAGTCATACTGCTAGATTCCATGACTATTTGTCATTAAATCATACACAGGACACCTTCCACTAGACCAGGTTGCTTAATACTTTATCCAATCTGGCCATGAATAACTCCAAGGATGGAGCATCCACAGCTTTTCTGGGCAATCTGTTCCAGTGACACACCACCCTCATTGTAAAATATTTCTTCCTAATATCTAATCTAAATCTCCTCTCTTTCTGTTTAAACCCATTATCCCTCATCCTGTCTCTACAATCCCTTATAAAGAGCTCCTCCCCAGCTTTCTTGTAGGCCCCCTTTATTTACTGGAAGTATGCTATAACATCTCCCTAGAGCCACAGCTGTCTCAGAGTGTCCTTGTAGGGGAGGTTCTCGAGCCCCCTTCATGGCCCCCCTCTAGACTCACATCCATGTCCTTCCTGTGCTGAGGACTCCAGAACTGAACACAGTACTCCAAGTGAGGTCTCACAAGGGCAGACTTGAGGGGCACAGTCACCTCCCTCAACCTGCTGGTCACATTTATTTTGATACAGCCCAGAATGCAGTTAGCTTTCTGGGCTGAAGGTACACATTGATGGCTCATGTTGAGCTTTTCATCCACCAGCACCCCCAAGTCCTTCTCTTCAGGGCTGCTCTCAATACATTCTCCACTCAGCCTGTATTTTAGCTTGAGATTACCCCAACCCAGGTGCAAGACCTTGCACTTGGCCTTGTTGAACATGGGTCCACCTCTTAAACCTGTCCAGCTTCCTCTGGGTGGCATTCCTTCCTTCCAGTGTGTCAACTGAGCCACACAATTTTATGTTGTCAGCAAACTTGCTGAGGGTGTACTGACTCCTACTGTCCTTGTCTGTGATGATATTAAGCAACATCGGTCCCAATACCAACCCCAGAGAGGCAGCACGAAGTAGTAGTCTCCATTTGTACACTGAACAGTCAGCCACAACTCTTTGAGTTCAACTATCAAGCCAATTCCTTATCCATCGAGTGGTCCATCCATCAGATCCATCTCTCTTTAATGTATTGATCAGAATCTTGAACAGGACATGCTTTACATTTGTCCAAGTAGATTATATCAGTTACTCTTCCCTAATTTCACTTTGTTTAGGATAATACTGAAACACATTTAAAAACACAAGTAAATCCACATAAAATGTATAGTTATACAAAAAAAAAAAATATCTGAGGTGCTCCATTTCCAAGAAAAGTCTTGTTGACCTAAAGCTTTTAATTAAAAGGAGATGATTTAATTACTCATAATTATTCAATTATTTTAATCACATTTGGATGTTCATGAATATTTTTATTGAAAGTGAAATGTATTTCTTTTAGTGGATTTTGGACATATCATGAGCTATATGTTTAATGTATATAACATTGTAATGTATATCAGAAGAATGTGGAAGAAAATTTAAATTATTTAATGGGACTTCATTTTCAAAAGAAATTATAATTTTTCAAATGTTTAACAAAGAACAATGGCATAGAAAGAACTTAAGATTGTTAAATTAAGGTTCAGAATGACATAATTTCATCTACTAACATCCTCTTACAACAAATAATTATAGCTCATTTTTTAAAAGGTAAATTACAAGAGAAATACAAATGTGAAGTTAAACCATTAAGTATGTTTCTGTGCTGACTTCAGAAATCAGCCTGTCTTTGAAATTTCTTACTCAGCACTCAGGGTGATTTCAAGTCCTGTGAGTTCCTATTAGTTCATCATTCTATTATACTTTTTCCTTGAGATCATAGTAATTTAGCAACTACAATAAAATAGATATTCTGGGAAAAAAAAAAAACAACTGAATTTTGACCTTTCTAAAGCTATGATAGACAAAATGTTATTTTATAAGAAGAAACAACATATAATTCTTTCTTTAACTTCATTTTGTATTTATTGTCCTGGCATGTGTGCGTACATTTTTATGTATATGCATGTGTGTGACAGACAAACCATATAAAAATACAACCCATGTATACTTGGTATTTCGTATATATTCTGTATGTGTTCATATGGAGACAATACATACACCCAGGTGATTAAGAAAGATGTTAAACAAAATTGATCCTAGTGTACACCATTAGTGACAGGCTGCTTTGTACCTTTTCTCGGACCTTAGCAGAGATTAAATTCTTCTGGAGGGGTTCAGGATAAATATTTATGTGCAATTTGAATGGAACCCTTGTTGTCTAGTTCAATTAAAGTATTGCTCTGGCAAATGAAGCCCTAAAACTTTACCTCTGTAGCAGATTTGAGTTTAACCTCCCAACCATGATGCATACACTTGGGGAAACCCCTGTCTTGCTGATTATGACATTTCTTTTGCTTTCCAATCTGGTCCACCACTTCTTCATTTCATTGTTTGTCATGCCCTTCCTCCCCTGTCATTCTCAGTTTAAAATTCTCCTTGTCAGTCTGGCCAGATTGCTGGCAAAGATGCTTTTGTTCCCTTAGTTAGGTGGTCTCCATCTCTCCCAAGCAGTCTTTTATCCTCAAAGAAGGTCTCCTGAAACTGCAGTCGAACTGCTGACACCAGTTTCACAAATAGTTGTTGACCCAGAGGATAATTTTCCTTTAAAATTTTAATCCACCTGGCAGGATTGAGGAGAAAAATATCTTATCCACTAGGCTCTTGATCAATGTACCCAGATACATTTAGTCACGTGTGGTATTTTTCAGGTCTCTCCTGGCAGCATCACTGATTTGCATATGGTGGAGCATCAAGGTTTAATAGTCTGAGAGACAGAGTAATCTCAGTAGTCTTTCCATAACATACTGGGTCTGAGCACCCAACATGCAGCCAACCTCCCCAAATAGCAGGTCAGGTCAGCAGATGGGGGCCTTTCACCACAGAAGACGATCACCCTCTATTACAATTTGCTACTTCCTCCTGGTTGCTGCTGCAGTGCTCAGAATTAGCCAGCTCAGATGATTCACTGGACACAGCTCCAAGCACCGAATCTCATAAGCACTTGCAGACCTGCAGGTAGATCAAGATCATAGAATCACAGAATCACAGAATGACCAGGTTGGAAGAGACCCACTGGATCGTCAAGTCCAACCATTCCCACCAATCCCTAAATCATGCTCCTAAGCACCTCATCTACCCTAACCTTAAACACCTCCAGGGAGGGTGACTCAACCACCTCCCTGGGCAGACCTTTCCAATGCCTAACCACCCTCTCTGTGAAGAATTTCTTCCTAATCTCAAGCCTAAATCTCCCCTGGCGGAGCTTGAGGCCATTCCCTCTCGTCCTGTCCCCTGTCACTTGGGAGAAGAGGCCAGCTCCCTCCTCTCCACAACCTCCCTTCAGGTAGTTGTAGAGAGTAATAAGGTCTCCCCTCAGCCTCCTCTTCTCCAGGCTGAACAACCCCAGCTCTCTCAGCCGCTCCTCATAAGATTTGTTCTCCAGCCCCTTCACCAGTTTTGTTGCCCTTCTCTGGACTCTCTCCAGAGCCTCAGCATCCTTCTTGTGGTGAGGGGCCCAGAACTGAACACAGTACTCGAGGTGCGGTCTCACCAGTGCCGAGTACAAGGGGAGAATAACCTCCCTGGACCTGATCATCTCTCCTAGTTTGAGAAGCCACAAGCTTCCAGCTTTTTCGGGAGTCTTCTCTTCTCACTTTGACAGGAACACAATTTGTCTGACCTTCCTTCAGTACAGCAAGGAGTTTGGGCTCTTGAAGCTGCAAGGTCTTGGAGAAGGTTTGTTTATCTCTTTCTGCTGATCTCTGCTGCTGCACAAACAGATAACACAAAGATGCCTGCTGTGAAGTGAACATCTTTCAGTAAACAGTAAAACCCACAGAAACTTAAACTGTAGATAGGTTCAGTTCAGTCACACTACTTAATGGAAAAAGTCATAAAGGTTTATTGAACAGAAATTTACAGTAACCATCTCAATTAAAAAAGGACTTTATGACTACACAGAGCTGGGACAATTTAGGAGAGTGTATGTAGGGAAAATATTATGTGCTCCATTTTGATTTCCTTCACTTGGTTTGTACTGGCAGTTGTTCTTTGACCTAGATGCAGGGCAGTCATTTGTACATGACATGTCATGAAAACATAACAACTGTTCCAAGCCATTTGTAACAGAAGCACGTTTTTTTGCTGTTCACTGCTCACCCTATTATGATCTTTTGGAAATCTATCACTTTGGTCATAATATAGGATTCTTCCAGCTGTGAGTAAAATTTGTGGCTTATGAGGAAGTATTGTGAATAAAGCATCCTTTGAATGAAAGAAGAAATGTTGAATGAGAGATAAAAGAGATTTAGAAATGCCACAACTTTTATATTCCATTTATTACTTCCAGTTTTTATAAGTGATTCACAGTGACTTTTATCATCTGAAAACTTACCAGATACACTATTAATAATACTGATCTACTTTGGTATTAAAAGCCGAATTTTAAGAATTCTCATTTTCACAATACTCAAAATCTCTAATCTTACTATACTGCAAGAATTTATAACAGGAAGGAAACTTTCTGCTTGTATGCTCCTCTTCAGCTCCAAGAATTTAGACTTAGGAAGTTTTACTCCAATCTCAAAGTAATTTGATATAGAGTTGCTAGGACTGTTCTGTATTTCCTCTACTCAATAAAGCAGGTTATCAGTTTGGAATGTTAGAGGAACACACTCAGTACTGTTCCTATCCTAGTATTAGCATTGCAGTACGAGTAGAATGAAGATTTATTTTCCTTGGTTTTTTTATAGCTTTTTACTGCTCCACTGGAATCAGTCCAAAGCCTAAGGCCAAAATTAAATTTAAATTCAGACCAAATTGATTAAGTGTGTCTCATTCACTCATTCTGTATCTCTCTTTTGACTTCTTTTTAAGCAAAATCATGAGGATTTGGATATGCCAGGATAGTACTGATGCACATGGCAGAGAATATTTATGTGATGGGAGAAGATCAACTGTATCTTTATTTTCTGAGTCATTGAAATGCAAGGTAGATGGGTATGGATGCTCCTGAGATGACTCTAAATTCCTGGGTGTCAGTTACTTGATTTGAAAAGATTTACTTGGTATCTGCAATGCAATACTGGCATTTTTTCCAACTATGAAAAATACTGAACATAAATGGTTGCTGAAAGGCAATATAAAATTCATACATGATTTCTGGCTTCCATAGTTGTGAATTAGCAAAATTTACCTAAGCTTTGAAAGACTATTTTACGCATGTGTATGTGATTTCCATAGTGTGAAGAAAAAAGGAAAAACTAAGGGGAGGAAATGACACTGTGCAGTTTGATAGCAAAAAGGGACAAACCTCAGAATAAAACACTTGATTCATGATTTTCAGTCCCCAGTCGTATTTCTCAGACCTCTCTCTCCCACTCTGAGTGCCTCAGAGGTGTTATACTAGATCAAGAAAGAAGATGCTTTTTGAAGTGATAATCAGTATGGCCAAGACATAACACCATCCTGGACATAAAAAGAATTAGAAATACTGGTTAGTAAAATACCCCCTACTTCCTTACTAGTTCTGTAGATGAGTCAACTTCACAGGGTCTCGGAAAGCTATCTGGATTTTATCAGGCAACAAGCAAACTGTTTCTACTGAAACTTTTTCCTTGATCTGCAAGAGTCCTTACGTTTTTTCATGTCACTGTTCATACTTTTTTATGTTATTTTCCATTCATTTCTTCAGTCAGCTAACCTCTCTTCCAGTATCTGTGGTTTTTAAAAAATCATATTTTTTTACTACTTTATTGCAAAGATTTCTAGGAAGTAAGACCCAAAAAAATACTAGTTTTTAGAATATTATTTTGAAGCCTTGCTGTGATTTGGCAAGACTGTGTTAGTGTTTCCTATTGTGATCTGTCAAAGCGGATATTGCAGACAACTTGCTCAAAAATCCTGCCTTCCCATTCATCACATATTTTCACATCCAAGACCTTTTCCAAGATCCATGTGAGAGTCCACACATACCTGTACATATAAACTTTTCTAAATTGTATCTTCAGGTCTACAAAAGAGCTTTGCAGGCTTGTAAGTTGGACAAAGTGAATATGTTCAGCGTATTTTTCAATAAAATATTTCTTAAAAGTGAATTCTTTTACTGACAGTAATAATTTCTTACAGTTGTTATGGAATTCAGCTCCACTTCTCTCTAGTATTTCTTGAGAATTTAAGACTATCTAGTGCTGAATTAAAGGGTCCTATATTAATATCTGAAACTTCCCTCCCCCCCCTGCTTCATCAGTTTACATTAATTTACAACAGTTTGTAGAACACTGATGTTTTAATTAAATTTTGGGATGTGTCAGTTAACACAATATTGGTATTCATTAAACAAATACTATTTCAGTATTTTTTCTTATTTTCCTGTCTAACATATGCATTATACTATGAGAGTTTTGTACTTGCTCACAAAGCACATGTAGCTCATTCTGAATCCACTCATATCTCTTTTTATGCTTTAGGAACACTGAAAATGATTTGATAAAATGTCAAAGATTAAGCCAGAGGTTTGTGTCTTCAACATTCATCTGAATCCCTGGAGCATGCCTGGAATGGTTATACAGCTGGACTATTTGACTCACTAATTTAAGTGTCATTGTAGGTACCTTTGTGTGACTACATACACAGCTATGTAAGCCTGATGATAGCAGCCAGAAAGGCAATCTGATTATAAGGGGAAAATTAATGAACAGAAGAAAATGTCTGCTGAAATACTAACAGACAAAATACCTGCCAGTCTGGGAGCTGTGAGCCTGGGAACTAGGCCTGTTAATCAGAGTCATCCTTGAGAACTGCAAATGGCATCTTCGAAGTACAGGGCGGGTGCCTTGAAAATGGAGACATCCTGAAATAGCATTGACAAGCCTAAAGATGGAGAATTGTAACTGTAACTTACCAACTGAAAATATAAAAAATAGTCTGCAAAAAGAGGGAAACATCCTGAGAAAGTAAGAATCATTAACTGCCACTGGCTTTTTTAACTTCAAGAAAAGCAAAATAATGTGGAAAAAATTAAAAATTGCTCTGAGAGCATAGGAAAAAAAACATCGTCTATCAAATGTTTTAAGTGAAAAGCAGAAATTAATACAGTCTATTGGCTGCTCAGAGTTGTGATGTCCAATGCCTTATTATGTCTCCATGATGTAAAAATTACTTAATTTTTATCTAAAATGAAGCTACTTTCCCTGAGGACTTCCTATGCAGCATGTACTTTTATTTATCCTACATAAGTCAGCACAAAGTTTCTACAAGATCTTGCGCTCTCTCTGGGGATACCTGGCTGATTACAATCTCTGTGATGCAGATAACCTCTGAAGTACGATTCTGGTGTTTCATGTGGCATCCTCAGGGGCCACTTCTGTGATCTATTTGATTTGTCCTCCCATTTCTGGTATGGTTGTCGTCCCTTCTGGCACTGTTTGGTCTCCTTCTGAAGTCTGTTCAGTGTACTTGTTAACATATATATAACAATGTATAATAAATTTTTTATAAGTGTATTTGTTTATTGATAAGAAAAATGACTTATCAATGTTATTGATAATTCTGGTTCACTTGTGATAAATTTCTTATGTGTAGCATTATATATAGACTTTATTGCTGATATTGAGTGTTACTGTAATTGGTCGTTGCTGTACTATTGATCAGTTACCATTGACTACATGTAATAATTTGTAATAGCTTGATATATACATTTACTTATAGAATCATAGAATAAACAGGTTGGAAGAGACCCAACAGATCATCGAGTCCAACCATTCCCATCAAACGCTAAACCATGCCCCTTAGCACCTCGTCCACCTGTGCCTTAAACGCCTCCAGGGAAGGTAAATCAACCACCTCCCTGGGTAGCCTGTTCCAGTGCCCAATGACCCTTTCCATGAAAAATTTTTTCCTAATGTCCAGCCTAAATCTCCCCTGGCAGAGCTTGAGGCCATTCCCTCTCGTCCTGTCCCCTGTCACTTGGGAGAAGAGGCCAGATCCCTCCTCTCCACAACCTCCCTTCAGGTAGTTGTAGAGAGTAATAAGGTCTCCCCTCAGGCTCCTCTTCTCCAGGCTAAACAACCCCAGCTCTCTCAGCCGTTCCTCATAGGGCCTGTTCTCCAGCCCCTTTACCAGCTTCGTTGCTCTTCTCTGGACTCGCTCCAGAGCCTCAACATCCTTCTTGTGGTGAGGGGCCCAGAACAGAACACAGTACTCGAGGTGTGGTCTCACCAGTGCCAAGTACGGAGGGAGAATAACCTCCCTTGATCTGCTGGTCATGCCATTTCTGATACAAGCCAAGCTGCCACTGGCCTTCTTGGCCACCTGGGCACACTGCTGGCTCATGTTCAGTCAGCTGTCAACCAACACCCTCAGGTCCTTCTCCTCCTGGCAGCTTTCTAGACAGACTTCCTCTAGTCTGTAGCTGCACAGGGTTGTTGTGCCCCAAGTGCAGGACCCAGCATTGGTCATGTTAAGCCTCATGCTATTGGACTCTGCCCAGAGGTCCAGCCAGTTCAGATCCCTTTGCAGAGCCTCCCTACCCTCCAGCAAATCCACATTTCCACCCAGCTTAATGTCATCTGCAAACTTGCTAAGGGTGCACTCGATGCCTTCATCCAGGTCATTGATAAAGAATTCATTAATCATAAAGACTTCATTAATCATAAGTGTAATTGGTAGTGATTTTTTGTGATAAGAAAGTAAAGAAATTGAGAAGATAAAGTTTCCATGCCCTTATGTATTATGGAATCTTAAGGACCCATATTTTCAATCCCTATATGCCCACAGACCAGATGACCCTTTAGATCATGACAAGGTGTCACGTTAAACAAAGGTGAGATTCTGACAAAAAGCTAAGGAGAGCCTCCCATCAAGTCAGGAGCTTGAAAATGGACCCCTTTGTTTTCTCAGCATCCCGACAGAGAGGAGCCCAGATGCAGTTGGATCCATTTCTAGTCTCAGACTTCGTCAGCGTTTCATGACTGAAGGATTGTATTTGTGCTTATACGTGTTTTTTCCATAAGTCCCAATAGGGATTGCCAGCAGCAACTTGCAGCAATGCCTGTCAGAGAGACAATATCACAGTGCTGGAGGCACTAAGCAATTTAATTCAAATTACAGGTTAAAACAAATTCAGGATTGCTTTGATAGATTCACTCACAGCATCAGCACTTAAACACTTATAACTAATTACCAATTAGCATTTTATATATATATATATATATATATATAAAGCAAATAACAGCAAAAACTCAAGTCAGTAGCTATTTTTCCTGGGGAAACATCTGATGAAGTCAGAGGCACGCAATTCTTACCAAGACATTTTTCTTGGTAGAGGAAGAATGGTCCAGGCCTGCCGACTCATCCATCAGGTAAGGTGTTCATTTTTTCTTACCCAAAGAAAAGAGTTTTCAGGTATCATTCTTATACATTTTGAAAACCTTTTGGCACGTCTCATTGTGGTGGGGACTAAGTCAGTTTGTATGTGTTGATTGGCCCTTCACAAAGCCGCTTGTGTCAGGGGTCTCAGCTGTTCACCGTGCCTTTGAGGCACAGAGCTCAGTATCTGCTTTGGGGGTGTTTCAGCTCCTTACTGAAGCAACAGCAGGCTGTGAGACCTCTGTCTCACCGCACTTAGTTTATATGAATGTGAGACCACCATCCAGTCTTTTCATTTTACCTGACACAGTAGTCTTTCTTTTGCAAAAGCAAGCTTATTTTGCCATTGACAGGGCCTAGCATATCTATTATATCATACAAGGCTAGGTTAACACATAAAAAGCACTGTAATTAGCCTATGAAAGAGCAGTGCTGAATGATTTACCTGCATGACTTCTCGAATTTGTCATCACATTCATAGTGCTGAAAACTAATGTATGAATTCAGTAAGTATAACATGTTCTACTTTGCACTGGAACTGGGACATGGAAGCCAGAAGAGCTGAAGGAAAGCCAGCTATGGAAAATTAGTATTTGCTGATTCTAAGACATATTATTTTTTTCTCCAAAAAGAATATAAAGAACATTGTAATTTTTAACGATCATTTAGTTTCAAATTATTTTATGGAGAAATCTATCACAATTATTTGCTCTAAATAGCCCATAGACATCACTTACCTTCAAACAAGACTGTGGTTCCTTTGTTCTTCTTACATTTAAGATTTTAAAATTAAACATTTCTCAGTGTCAGACTGTTACGTCTAGCTGCCTCTCTCATTTTCAGATTTGTGGGCTTGCCACTATAATACAACACACAGAATCTCAATTCACTTTACTCACCAAAGTACATAAGAACCAGCATCCCAACACCTGTGAAGGGAGAACGTCAATACTCTATCTAGGTACCAGTCTGGAGAAGTGAAAGATCAGGGGTCCAAAGCAAGCTGAGTGAAACCAGAGGGAAAAACAGAGTGATTAGGTCTACTCACTGATCTGCCTTTACCTCCAAGTTTAATGCCTCAATATAATCTCACAATTTTATTTTAACCAAGTCTTGCAGATGTTACTTGTGTGGAGCAGTGTCACAGAGGGGATAGCAGTGTTTTGTCACTTGTTTTTTTGTCCGTGTACAAACCAGTGGCTAGCTATAATGATCAGCCGCATGCTTATTGCTTTAGGCCTTTCAGAAAATCTAGCTGTCTACTTGAACAGTAAAAATCAGAGAATTGTAAATATCCAATTAAATTCTAAGGCATGATTGAGGTTTCATTCTTTTAGCTGTCACACCATCTTGGCTAAGGAGGTGAAAATACGCAGAGCACCAACAATACTATATTTTGTGAGTTGTTTCTACATTGTAATGCTGTATAGTAACTGTATACCATCTGCTCATGTTGATTTCCTGTCATTTGGATATGATTTTAAGGGAGTAACTTGAAGTCAGCCTTGTGGATGTGATCATTGTGGTTCATTATGTTGGCAAAAATAATATGAAAATAAAATACCCTGAAATAAATCCATCTCTGTAGAGATAAACCCTGAATTTGAAACAAGATTATATGTATCTAAAATCCATTCTTCATTCTCTGTTGTCATTGTTTCAGAAAATATTTGGTTCTTGCACTTGTTTGGGTCATAGTCATTAGTTATGAAGTTTCGATTTTATGATCATTGGAATTACAGCTACTGCTCCTGGGATTTGTGATTTTTTTTACTGCTGACTTCACTTACATCAGGATATGTGCCACAAAGAGAAGTTTATATCTGTATTTCTAAGAAGGAAATCTTTTACTAGATGATGATTTTTTTTTCCTTTGTTAAATCATGGTGACTTTATGCCAAAGCAGTTTATTGAAATGCTAGTACCAATACACAGAAACAATTCCCACTCTACCTATTATTTATTTTCTAATGAATTTTCTATATTCTGGCAATCGTCTGTCTTTTACAATAATTTTGAAGTGTGTTGGTCTACGAATAGCATGGGTTTTTTATTGCTTTTATCTGTTTCAATTAACTCTTTAACTCACAGTCATTGTTCAGGTACAGTGAGGTGGAATAGCAAAGGGAGAAATTGATAGAAGAGTATAAGAAATGGCAAAAACATTGAGTCTTGTTTTTTTTAGATATCTGTTTTAGCTTTTCTACTACAGCAGACTTGCAGAAATGCAAAATTTCTGAGCAAAAGCAACCATATTAAAATGAATCAATATTTTGTTATTATGAACCCAGAGTTATGTTAAAACTTAAGTCTGAATGTTCCTTCAAGTTTATGTTAAGACATTATTAATTCTGAATTTTTCTTAGAAAATTGTTTATTTCTAAATGTCAGTTCTTAGAAAATATAAGCACAATGACAAAGAAATAAAAAGAAAAATGTGGCAAAAATTTATAGTAATTTTTTCAAAAAGGATTTGTATTGTATTTTCTCCTCCAAATTGCATTCCATTTAAAAAAATGTAAAATGAAAACAGAAAAAGAAATTCTGGTTAATCTTGTTATGAGATTCCAGAAACATAATTTACACATACCTTAGGAAGAGGAGAAATGAGAAAAGTAAAGGGAAATCTTATTTAAGACCAAGATTTGCTGCTTGTCTCTCTTAGAAGAATCCAAAACAAACTTGTGGGAAGAAAAGTTGCTAATGAAGACTAAGGCAAAATAGCTGTTGACTGCCTCGTCCTTCTCCTAAACTGTTGTTGCCAGCTTGGCAGTCTCACTCATCAGGGCAGGTAAACTCTCTTTGACCTTGCTTTTTTATTTACATACCTGCAGAATCCCTTATTATTATTATTTGCACCCCTCACCAATTTCAGCTCTAGTCATGCCTCAGCATTCCTGACCCTATCCCTACACAACTGAGCAGCATCCTTATACTCTTCCCAGGATAAGTGACCCTGCTTCCACTGCCTGTGCATTTCTTTCTTGCCCTTTAGTTTGAGTCACAGGGCATAACTCAGACATGATGGTCTCTTGTCAGACTTCTTGCATAATTTATCACGTTGGCAAAAGAAACCCCAAAAAACCAAAAAATAACAAGAAAAACAAACAAACAAACAAACAGAAATCAAACAAGAAACAGGAAGGCCAAGAAAAAGCCAGTGCTGTATTTCCTAGGATGTTTATGACCATTTTTCGTGGTTCACATAGATGTAAAATAATAATTGATAACACTTTAGTCTTTAATTACATTTGAAAATTCCAATAGGGTGCTTATTGATTGTACCATGTTAAAAGATATTTTTTCTGATTACTGTTTGTTTGGAAAGAAATCTACTTTTGTTTCTTTTATCTTCCCTGAGTCCTAACAAACTGATAACGTATGGGTTTAATTTATCAAAGAAAACAGGTGAAATAAATACCTTGAAAGGACATCTAGTCCTATTACCTTGCAATCAGCAGGGATATTGTCAACTAGATGAGTTTACGCTAAGCCCTACCCAAACTGACCTTGAGAGTTTCCAGGGATGGGGCTTCTACCACCTCTCTGGGCAACCTGTCCCAATGTTTCACCACTCTTACCATAAAAATTTCTTCCTTATAAGTTTGGAAAGTCACCTCTAAATTAATTGGAAATTTAACCCAAAAATAAGTGAAAAGTATGTGATAACAACCTTATGGCACAATGTTTGCTTTATCTTTTTTGACAACTTAATATGAATAAAATGTACTTTCCATTCTGAATCCCCGTCAATCCCCCTAGAATTTTTTTTCACAAGAAATTCATGCAAGTAGTAGTGAATATTTGTAAAAGTTATGTCAGTGCTAGAGTTGGCAAACAATCATTGACATGAGTTTTCCCTGTTTATTGCATCTTTATTTGTTCATTGACTTAAATTTTTCTTCATTTTGACAGGAATACACAAAGCAGAATCAGATTAAAATGCAAAAAAACTGTGTAGCAAAGCTAATCAGACTATGAGAATACTGATTCTGGATAAAAATTTATCACTGGTCAGAAACTGAATATTGAGAAACATGCTGGAAGCAAAAATCAAGCATGAAGCATTGTCACTTAGATAAAAATATTATTTTTGTGAATGATGAGATGAATCAATATAAAAGTGTCTTTTAGAGTCTGATTCTTCTATTAGTTTCAGTAGTAGTAAGACCTGAGTTTATCTGTATAAAATATTCTGAAAACATTAGGTCATGTCCATGTTTGTGTTATAGTTCTACAGCAGCAGTGCTGTCCACAAATTGTTACTGTTTGTTGTACACTGTTAACTTTCATGTTTTCTCTTGCCCCATATTAGTAGAGTTGCAAGGCCAAAGACTTCCTAGTGAATGACAAGGATGTCTAGATGATAAAAATTATCAGTTACAGTAAAATTCTAATCTAATTTCCAAATAATTTGAAGTCCTAGTGAAAGCTATAATTCTAAAATCTTCCCTTTGTTTTCACAGCATAATGATACAATAGTGTACAAAAATTGTTTTCATCTTTGTATTTTCCTATAAACAGCTAGGATACTACCGGGTATTTTTCCAATGCATTCTTTTTTATATAGTGCTCTTCATAATTTTGTTATCTCACCAAGGTAAAATATTTTCTCTTTAATATTAAATCAAACTAAAACTTTCCAAAAGCCTTGCCTCCAAGTTATTATGCATGGCAAACTTTTAACTTTTTTCTTATGCCTAATATTATATTAGATTCTTTAGAGACTCTCAGAGTCCAAAACATTTAAATATTTCTGAGATTTCAGATTTTCAGAAATAGAAGGGAAAGGAAGAATTTATACATATAACTACTGTGTAATCCTCCAAGTAGCTTTCAAACTATTTCTCATTATAGGGCAGAGAGGATGTTTATCTATTACAAACATCAAATTCAAGCTACAGAGATTTTTTTGGTTTTGAACAAGATGGCAGCTGTCGTAATAATTCATTGTATGAATCCATTGCATGAATTGTTACAAAAAGGATGTTCTCCACAACTTGTTAATACTCTTTATAAGTAAGGAACAAATCTTCTGAATAGTGATCTTGTTAGGGAGTTCATTTATAATTTTTAGATCTTATTTGACTTCTACCAAGGCAATCAGACTGCTAGAACTTAAAAAAAATTCTCAATAAAAAATTAATAGAATGAGAAACCTCATTTTAGATACTGTATTAATTGTTTCTTTAAGCTGAAAATTTAATCTCAGTAGGTGGTGGAAATTTCATAGAGTCATAGAGTAGTTAGGGCTGGAAGGGACCTCAAAGAACATACAGTTCCAACCCCCCTGCCATTTGGCAGGGACATCCCACTATATTAGGTTACTCAAGGCCCCATCCAACCTAGTCTTAAAAACCTCCAGGGACGGGGTATCCACAACTTCCCTTGGTAACCTGTTCCAGTGTCTGACTACCCTCATGGTGAAGAAATTCTTCCTTATGTCTAGTCTAAATCTGCCTTTCTCCAGTTTATACCTGTTCCCCCTTGTACTATCACCACAAGCCTTTCTGAATGGTCTTTCTCCAGCTTTCTTGTAGGCTCATTTCAACTGTAAGGTTGCTATAAGATCTCCTTGGAGCCTTATCTTCTCCAGGCTGAACAAGCCAAACTCTCTCAGCCTGTCCTCATAAGGAAGGTTGTCCAGCCCTTGATCATCTTTGAAGCCCTCCTCTGGATCCCTTCCAACAGCTCAATATCATTCTTATGTTGAGGATTCCAGAAATGGACACAGTACTCCAGATGAGGTCTCACAAGAGAGGAATAAAGGGGCAGAATCACTTCCCTTGACCTGCCGGCTGTGCTTCTTTTGATTCAGCCCTGGATATGGTTGATCTTCTGGGCTGTGAGCGCACATTGCCAGCTCATGTCAAGCTCCTTATTGACCAGCAACACCAAGTCCTTCTCTGCAGGGCTGCTCTCAATCACATCATCCCCCATCGTGTACTGAAATCAGGGATTGCCCCAACCCAGGTGCAGGATCTTGCACTTGGCCCTGTTGAACCTCATGAGTTTCTCAGAGACCCACTTCTCCAGCCTGTCTAGGTCCCTCTGGATGACATCCCGTCCTTCTGATGTGGCAACTGCACCACTCAGTTTGGTGTCATCTGTAAACTTTCTGAAGGTGCACTCAATCTCACTGTCAATATCATTGATGAAGATATTAAATAGCACTGGTCCCTGTACAGAACCGTGAGGGACTTGCCACAGATCTCCATCTGGAATTTGAGCCATTGTCTACTATGCTTTTAATACAACCATCTGACCAGTTTCTTATCCACCATACTGTTCACCCATCAAATCCATATCTCTCCAATTTAGAGAGGAGGATGTTGTGGGGGACCATGTCAAAAGCTTTACAGAAGTCTAGATAGATCACATCTGTCGGTTTACTCGTGTCGACTGCTGCAGTTACCCCATCACAGAAAGCCACAAAGATGTTCATACAGGATTTGCCCTTGGTAAAGCCATTCTGGCTGCCATTAATCACCTCTATGTCCTCCATGTGCTTTAGCATAGCTTCTAGGACGATCTGTTCCATGATCTTCCCAGGCACAGAGGTGAAGCTGACAGGTTGGTAGTTTGCAGGGTCATCTTTTCTGCCTTTTTAAAAATCAGCACAACATTACCTTTCTTCCAGTCACCAGGGACTTCTTCTGATTGCCATGACTTTTCAAATATTATGGAGAGTGGCTTGGCAACCACATCAGCCAATTCCCTCAGGACTCTGGGATGCATCTCATCAGGTCCCATAGACTTATAAATGTTCAGGATCCTCAGGTGGGCACAAACCTGATCCTCCTCAACAGTGGGAGGGGGATTACACCCCTGGTCACCATCTTGTTGTCCCATGACACAGGAGGGGTGAGGAGACCAATTATCAGTGAAGACTGAAGCAAAAATGTTGTGAAGTACCTCAGCCTTCTTCTTGTCTGTTGATATGTGATTACCATTCACAACCATCAGTGGGGGTATGTTCACTTTGACATTCCTCTTTTGATTGACATACTTGTAGAAGCCCTTCTTGTTAGTCTTTATTTCCCTTGCCAAGTTCAGCCACAGCTGCACCTTGGCCTTCGTCACTTCCTCCCCACACAACTGGGCAGCATCCCTATGCATGTCCCAGGTTACCTGTCCCTGCTTGCACTGCCTGTACAGTTCCCTCTTCGTCTTTAGTTTAACCAGCAGGTCTCAACTCACTCACATCAGTCTCTTCCCTTCCGTGCCTGATTTTCTACATATGGGGACTGAGCGCTCTTGCGCTTTATGGAAAACGTCCTTCAATATTTTCCAGCTCTGTTCTGCTTCCTTGTCTTGGAAGAACACATCCCAGGGGTATCTACTAATTCCTTGAAGACCTGGAAGTCTGCTTACCTGAAAATTAGTGTCCTGACAATACTCCTCACCTGTCCTGTATCCCTCCAGACCTTGAACTCCACTAGTGCATGATCACTGCAGCTGAGGCTACCTCTGATCCTAATATCATTGATGAGTTTTCTTGTATGGGTGACCATAAGGTCCAGTATCACATCTCCTCAAGTGAGATCTTCAATGCACTCCAGAAGCCTCCTGGATTGCCTACAGCTTGCCATGCTGCTTTTCCAGCATATTTTGGGGTGGTTGAAGTCCCCAGGTAGGATGAGAGTTTACAAGTGTGAATTTGTTCTATTCTCCCATGCTGAGAGAGTGTAGTAAAAGTTAAAAAAAAGATAAAAAAGCATTCATAAGCAGTAAAAGAAAAAAATGTGTAGAAGATAAGATATTTTTATTACAAATTATCTACCACATTGTAACTAAGAAATACTGTCTTCTACTACTAACATATAACAATATTGTAAATTTTAATACAAAATTTTAGTAAATAGCAGATTTCAAAACACAAATACCAAGGAATTCTTCCATTTTAATCTCAGTCATTTTTCTCAGACAAAGGGTTTACCAAACTGACACTCTTTTGTTCTTTTTTTAAAACTAGGTTAACAAGAACTGTGATAAAATTCGATGCAGTCTAACATTTAGAATATATGGAGCAAAATGCAGGCACACAAATACACTACTTTGTTTCAGCAGAGAATGCTCCAAAGGTGAAGGTAAAGACACATGACCCATTTCACAGAATCAATTTAATTCTACATAAACAAGGATATTTTACTTCACAGACTGATGTCTGTCACTATTCAAATTTGAAAATAAGAGAGATTTTAGAAAGGAGAGTTTGCCAGTCTGCTTAACCCTTTCTCCAACAATCTCACAAGAATTGAAATACACTGCTCACCTTGTCAGGATATGGTAAACACTAAGCAATCACACAAGGATAATTAATATTATCCAGCTTGCTTTATGCCACTTTGTTTCTCTGACAATATAGCAAGAATGAAAATATACCATTCAGTTTGCCAGGATACAGTAAATACTGAGTAATCACACAAAGACCATTAGTCTTGTCTAGCTTGCTGAGTTGAAATTAGAATCTCCCTTTAAATCCCTCCTACCAGTTAGGAGCGTTCCTGAAACATGTATATGTATATGTATATGTATATGTATATGTATATGTATATGTATATGTATATGTATATGTATATGTATATGTATATGTATATGTATATGTATATGTATATGTATATGTATATGTATATGTATATGTATATGTATATGTATATGTATATGTATATGTATGTCAGTTTTATTAAGAATAATTGATTATTATAATTTGTGACTAAATAAGGGTGCAGTGGTGACTGTGGATAAGATATTATTTATGAAAATACCTCAAACTACTCTATATATAGCCCAACATCCAAACACATACAAGAACATGACAAGCAATTGCATATGTGTAGCTGTAACACCCAGAAGTAAGTAAAAATAACACATTTGTAGAATGCATATAGGTAAGATTAAAGCACAGAAAAATAGTGATAGCTAGCATGAGATTAAAAGTTAGCATGCATATCCATACCAGGGGCATCCTGTTTGGGAGGGAAAACAGAGACAAATTCGTCAATTGATCCCAGTAAAGGATTTTATAATAGTGTTTCCCCAGTGATCCCTCCATTGTATTGTATTTTGATAATAATTTGTGGAGTTTTAGGTGGAGCTTGAGTAACTGAGGTCCCAGATTTTATAATAGTGTTTCCCCAGTGATCCCTCCATTGTATTGTATTTTGATAATAATTTGTGGAGTTTTAGGTGGAGCTTGAGTAACTGAGGTCCTTATATCAAATCCAGCTGATTGTTAGAGATAAATTTCTCACTTTGCTTTCCAAAACTTAACTGCACATGGCTGGTAGGAGTGGTTATGGGAGAGTTTTGCCTCAGAAGCAGGGAGGTGGCACGTAGCCTTAGGCGTGGATGTGTATTTTAGCATTATAATGGTATTACAATGATGTAATTATACTGCTGAACATTTAAATGTAAGAACCATGAAGTCAATTAATATTCAGAAAAAATGTGGAAAACACCCAAACCCTATCCTTTGTAGAATAAATCTACTTTTGAAAGTCCAAGAGTGGTTTAAACAAAAATCTATGGAGATATTCAGCCACTTGAGTCATATACATTCCCACTTCACTTTCTTTCACTATCTATAAGCAAGCTGACAATGTTTACCAGTATCTGAAATGGCTTCCCTCTTCTGAATTATAATTCTTAGGTATGTCTTAGTTTCAGCTGAAACAACTGTTCTATGTCCCAGCCACTAAAATGTCTCATTTGTATTCCTAACATATTTTTTTAGTATTTGTATGCATCAATAATAACTTCTCAATGCTCCAGACTTGTGTCGTATTATTCATATTAGTAAATCAGAAAATCTTTGCAACCTACTTAGATTGTGTTTAGCAAGGGCTTCTTGGGGATCAACATCAGCTGTACATAGCAGATGGTCTTAGCACTTCACCAAATCATCACCAATCCTCTGGGTCCTGGCAGTTTTCTTTACAAGAGTTCTGGAAATACGTGTCCCTGTAAGCAACCAATGGACTTGCTTTCCCCTTGCTAATGTGACTAAACAACAAATTTCACCATGTCTATAGGTCGGGCTTAAGTGCAGATGTGTTTACAGAGACTGCCCACATTTTTTTAATTAAATGCAAATATATGATTAGCTAAAACCCAATACAGTCATTAACAGGTGGGACATAGTTCTGTTTTACTCTTGTTCATGTAAAATTCTAAATGAGCTAAGATTAAAAGTAAGTTCCCTAGATATATAATGAAATAATCTATGAAAGAAAGTGTCAGCTCCTGTCAATGTTCTTTAACCAACTCAACCAGATTTTATTGAAAAAGGCAGTGTTTAAGGATTAATTAGAAATACACTCTCTAAATATACACACATACAGTGAACGGAGAAAACCAATCTTGATTTCCCATAGAAAATTCTGTTTTGTGAAAACCTTGACAGAATCTAATCTGCATTATTTAAACTTGAGAAGGGATATATACTCTAAATATTTACTGAGTTTTAATACCTTAGCACCTCTCAAAAGCCTGCTCCATGAATAAAATCATTGTAGTTATGAATATTATACAATAATTAACGTCAATGTGTTTTAGAAAGCAGTGAAAGATATGCTCACAAACAGAAACTTAGGTCTCTCATTCCACTGTACTGGAGTTAATATATGTACTCTACAAATCTTCAAAATATTGTCTTCAGTATATGGCAAGTTTTTGCATTTTTTTCTGTGTATGATTTATAAAATGTAAGAGCCTGTTCTAATACTTCTATAACCAGCTGTTTTAAAAAATTAGCTCACACCATAACCTTCTATTTGAACTAGGTTTAAACTTTTGGAACAAAATCTGTTTTATTTTCTCTGCCAACTCTTTTTGTCTCTTAACATTATCTCCCACACTAAAAGAAGATCTCGATGCAACTTCCAGATTTTTTTCTGTTCAGACTTTTTTGTATGTTATTTGAAGCTATCAGTATATACAATTCAGAAAATTATTGAAAGAAGGGACAGATAACTTATCATTTTCCTTCCTTCCTGAACCACAAGACAGCAGATTAACTGAAGCAGGACATGACCTTCTGTTTTCCTTTAGGTCAATAATGCAAATCCCAACAGACTAGAATGCCATATACAGAAGACAATGAAAATTATCAGTTTACATTTACAACTTTACAACTCCCCATCAGGATTGAAAAGGTCTGATGATTTTTTTTATATATTTTATATCTCATTCATAAATATATGCAGTGTGACTGTTGAAATTGCAGAAGTTGCAGTTTCCTACGATCACATTATTGAGTTTCATTGTATTTCTGTTTAGAATGAATATTTCATAGAATCATGGAATTTTTTTTGTTGAAGGGACCTTAATCAGCCAGTTACAACCCCCCTGGCATGGCCAGGGACATTTTCCACTAGACCAAGCTAGAGAAAGCCCCATCCAACCTGTCCTTGAATGCCTCCAAGGACGGAACATCCACAGCTTCTCTAGGCAACTTGTTGCACTACCTCATCACACTTGTACTGAAGAATATTTTCCTTAGGTGTATTCCTCTACTATATGCTTCATCATTTGACCCCGGTCCATTGCTGCCAAAATAAAATAAGTCTTTAAAGTGTTTTTACAAAGTAAACAATATTTTTTGTGTTTGCAGTATCAAAGTTTGTTTGAGTTTCACACCATGGATAGATATGCAACATTCTAACACATGCTTCTTCTTTGTCATTTTTTCATTATCTTGAGAAAATACTTGAGGCAAGTACTTGAAAGGGTTTCCTGCTTTCATCCTGATTCTAAGTCACCACAAAGTGTTTGATCTTTTACCTTTCTGATTTCACAGAATTAATACAACAGGCTTTTTTAATATACTGGAAGCCAAATCTGTAATAGTGTTCAACTTCAAAATAGACTTCTAGGTTTTACCGTTCTGGTTTGGTAATTGTCACAGCAACCAAATGGGCAAAAATGCAATGCAAATAGAAGATGAATGTTACTTGCAGTCTGTGAATTCAAGATTGCTTTCTTCAATCAGTACCAGCTATCTTTACTCAGAATTTGGTATTACAGGAGTGTTGTTCGAATTCTGAGGATACTCAAGACTTCTTTTTAGTGTGATCTGATGGTGCTTAATAGAATAATATATATTTAAATATCACAGCACAAGAATTTACCCTGAGCCACCTCTCTGCCTACCATTTTTCACACTGGATGTCAGCTATAAACATGTATGATAGACACTGAACAAGATACTTATGCTTTAAATACTGAAGAGTACTGCCACAAAAACAAAGCCTTCAAGGGAACCTTCACTGAGTTTGTCAAAGAGTCAGTTTTGTTGCCAAGATACCTACTCCAGCTTCATTATTACTGAGAATTATACTGTCAAAGCAAGGGGAAATTCACATTGCTCGAGATGTCAAGCAAAATACTTTTCCACCAGACAGTTCATGCTTGGATAAAACTTCAGTAAATAAAAGTCCTTGCTGACTTCTGCTTGTTAGCTTCTACATACATAGTCAGTGCTAGAACATGTTTACAGGAACTGTGACAAGATACTAACAGGTCTAATATTTTCCTCACTGGGAATGCTTGCTTCTGTTCTCAAAAGATGCTAGCCTAAATTCTTGCAATACTCTCTAAGCAACTGTACTGGCCAGTTCAGTATCTTCCTGGTGCTTAAGGGCCACTCTAATATAAGTCTACACTTTATCAGTTATATATTTTGAGTACCCATGAAAAATGTTCTAATAAGTCTTCTTTTCCCTTTTCAGCTTTTGAGGAGACCCATAAAGTTGCTATTAGCTAAAGCACCTTTTGTGATTTAATATCTGTAGAGGGTTTTTTACATCTTACCTGAAAAAGAAGTGCAAAAAATTTAGAACTAGCTTGACAGCTTGACAAGTTTTCCAGAATTATTTACTGAATTAAGTTTGATAGAACTTATATACTAGTACATTTGGGTTCTGGGCAACCTCTGCATCTCAGAAATAAAGGAATTTACTGAGTTGTGCAAGTTGATTTTGTAAAAAGCAGTATTCTCAATGTTTCTCATCAATTGTTTTACAAATGACATGCAGGAATAACTTGCTTTTTGGAATCTTTTTTCAGTCAAGTTAAAACGCACCTGAAGTACTCTAATTTGAGTCATCATTAGAGCTTCAAAATCCTCGAAAGTTCACTGACTCCACCAGATTCCTCATTAAGGCTTGCAAATTTTGAAAAAAGTGACTTGTTTTGGTGGTGTTTATAGCTATGTAATTCTGTGAAATATAAACTCCAGAATTCTTAGGACTTGATTAAATAGCTTTTTGTACTAAACAAAACAGAAAGTATGTGGATGATGTTTGATTTAAGTAAAAAAATGGGAGATTTTGCCAGAGGTACAGAAATCTACTGTGCAAAGGAATACTAACCAAGCAAGTATTATTTTTTTTTACTTGGTTTTCAACATAATAAATCATAATTCTTCAAAGATATTCTGAAATAAGTGTGTCTTTAGAGATTATCACTTGTGGATACACACAGTGGACATGTGAAAAACTTCACTTTGCTTAATGGGTTGATTTACCTTTGCGAGCAGTTATGTAAGTTATTCATGATTTTCTCTGTTAAGTGAGAAATAACAACTGATGCCACTAGCTTTTTAAATAGATAATCACAAAAAGATCTCCTTTTCAAAAACAACTCCCAAACCAAGAGTGACAAACAGTCCTTTTCTAGGTAACACGGCAATTACATTGGTCCATTTCTGCATACATATCTGCTGGATGTAGAAGAAACTTACTACAAATATGAGATATTAAAAATATGATTAAAGGTACAAAATGTTGATAGCTTTTCACTTCAATGACCTCAGCCAGAGAAATAAGGCTTGTATGGAATTTCAGTATCAAGCTTTGTCCACAACATGATTATATGTAGATCTGCCTCATTTAAAAAGCAAACAAAAAAAAAAAAAAGGAGAGAGGGAATCTGGAGGGGGAGGAGGGGAGGGTGTGTATACAACAAAACACAAAACCAGAAAACAAAACAAACAATCAAAAAACAAAGAAAAGGTAAGTGAGGAATTTAAACACCTGGAGCTACTACATTTTCATATACAACTTCTCTTAAACTCAGGAACCTAAACTTTAGCTAATGGCTTTCCAGATAATCATATATTTTTTTTCATCTTGTCTCTTACATCTCAAAGCCAAGCTACCAGCATTTATGGGCAGAAAATCCTTTATTTACCAAATTAAATAGACTAAAAAATCCAAAAAATATGGGAACTTCATGATTACATTTACAAATATTTTATTTTTAAAGTTTCAGTGATAAAAATAATCTGGAATAATAGAAGTGAGAAAACAGAGTAGGCATTCATTGAGATAATAAATCATCACATCCAAGAATATGCAAAATCTCACTGTGGCATTTCTAGCTAGCTTTTATTATTGAGACCTAAGAATCATTAGTGAAAACTAAGAAAACTCCTTTCCATGAACAATGAATAACTGCATATAATTTATCTATGGCTGTGCGATTATGTGAATTACAGTTTTGTTAGGGGGAAGAGAATTATAGCTATAAATAAATAAAATCTTGTTTTCTATTGTATCTTGTTGACAACTCCCTAGAAATTACTATGATGTCTTAGAACTGGTTCAAAACTTGTCTTATATTTGGATTGAAAAGTTTGGTGAGCTAAATAGAGTTTTTCTTTGTTCATCATTATAAGCAAAAGTGTATAATAGTTCAATTTTTTTCTATACAGTTCAGAATTTAATATTTTTACATTTGATTTTATGTTATTGTCTTTCTCTATAAAATGTAAGTAGTTTTAGAGATGTAAATTTATTCCATCAACACAAATTTACTAGAATCTTAACTGAATCTTCCAATATACCTATTCAGAAATTCTAGTTTAATTATGAGGCAGTTTAGCAAACTCTGTTTTGAAACAGAGTGAAAACAACAATAAAACAATAAGTCATGAAAGAAAGTCAGAAAAAAAATGTTATTATTATGAAAATTTCTGGGCTTGTGTTACTTCATATATCAGTATAATTAAGATTATTGGTTATTTTCACTTGATTTTACTCAGGTAGGATTTTTTCCTGACTTATCCGTTACAAAAAGAGAGTGAACTAATGGGCCAGCCATTCTTAAACTGTTTATCAATAAAATGTTCTTGGGTTGTCCCTGAAACTATTGGGTAATGAAAACAAATGCTAGACTAAGGAAATGCTAGACTTCTTGGCCACCTGGGCACACTGCTGGCTCATGTTCAGTCGCTGTCAACCAACACCCCCAGGTCCTTCTCCTCCAGGCAGCTTTCTAGACAGATTTCTCCTAGTCTGTAGCACTGCATAGGGTTGTTGTAGCCCAAGTGCAGGATCCGGCATTTGGCCTTGTTAAATCTCATGCCATTGGACTCTGCCCAGAGGTCCAGCCTGTTCAGATCCCTTTGCAGAGCCTCCCGACCCTCCAGCAGATCCACACTTCCACTCAACTTAGTGTCGTCTGCAAACTTGCTAAGGGTGCACTCAATGCCTTCATCCAGGTCATTGATAAAGACATTGAACAGGGCTGGACTCAGCACTGAGCCCTGGGGAACCCCACTTGTCACTGGCCTCCAGCTGGATTTAACTCCATTTACTGCCACCCTCTGGGCCCGGCCATCCAACCAGTTTTCCACCCAGGGAGAGTGTGCACCTGTCCAGGCCAGAGGCCGACAGTTTCCGTAGCAGAATGCTGTGAGAAACTGTGTCGAAGGCTTTACTGAGGTCCAGAAAGATACATCCACAGCCTTTCCCTCGTCCAGCATCCGATTCACTTTGTCATAGAAGGTGATCAGGTTAGTTTGGCAAGACCTGCCTTTTGTGAACGCACTTTGACTGGGTCTGATTTCCCAGTTCTCTTACATGTGCTTCATGATAGCACTCAAGATCACCTGTTCCATGACTTTCCCTGGCACTGAGGTCAGACTGACAGGCCTGTAGTGCCCTGGATCCTCCCTGCGACCCTTCTTGTAGATGGGCACAACATCAGCCAGCCTCCAGTCCAGTGGAACTTCCCCAGTCTTCCAGGACTGTTGGAAGATGATAGAAAGGGGTTTGGCCAGCACATCCGCCACCTCCTTCTATACCCTTGGGTGAATCCCATCTGGCCTCATAGACTTGTGGGTGTCTAGTCAGGCTAGCAATAAGGAAACTCAAGACATTACCAGGCTGTACAATGCACAAGTACTATGTCATTCCATTTTGGTTTATATTATAAGATATTTTGTCATTTATTTCCTATTTGAAACTGGTTATTCATCAATGTCACTAATTATAATGGTGAAAATCGTTATTAATTATGCAAGCTGTATTATGTATATGTATATATACATACGTATATTAGCATATATGTATGTATTCAAATGAACTTTTGGAGAAAGGATATACCAACATTTTTTAATGAAAATTAGATGGTTTAGATGATGGGAAGAAAGTGATCCAAATTCTCAATTAATTTTACATTACTAAACACTGACTGTGCAGTACAACCTATATTTCTGTAAAGCAAAGGTCTCTCAAAAGATCATAATAAAGCAGAATTTTCAGAGGATCAGATTAAATAGCTTCTTCTGTTCACCTCCTCAAAGAAGACTAAAGGTTTTTAAACCTTGTGGTGTGCAGATGGGAGGTCTGTATTTTAATAGAAATAAATCCATTTCATTTTTAAATAATCAAAATGCAAAGAACATGGCTAAAACTGTGTGGAACTATGAAGTATTTATTAAATAAAAAATCCCCCACTGTCCTTACAAACAGGTAGTTGCTGCCGGGAAGTTCAGCATTTTTCTGCTTTTCAGTAAACTGTGTGGTCCCTAAGGTTTCTTTGGGAGTGCTCTCAGTCCTGGCTGCTTGATGCATTGATACCTTTCAATGAGTAGTGGAAGACGACTTTAAGGATATGGGCAATGGTAATGTGCGCATGAAGCTCAGGGAAGGGTATAGAGAAGAATTGACCATATCTGCTGCAGAGAAAGTTGAACTTAACACAAAGGGTACTCAAGGGTGGCCTTTGGTCTGTCTGTACAGCTGTATCAGTTGAGTAGATCAGTTGGCTAAAACAGTTGAGCAAATCAACCAGTTAAATTGGTTGAGCGAATCAAGCAACTCTGTAGCTGCTTTTCTCTGAGTTAATCAGAAAAGTGAAAAAGTCTTTCTGAGTCAGACCAACAAGTGAGAGGAGAGCATACAACAGAGTGTGACAACTGAACAAGCCATAGTGAAACTTTGAGGGGACCAATGGACTTAAGCTGGTTTGAATCCATGCCTTTTTTCTGGCAAGCCATAGCTGCACTCTGCTGAGAGTAGTTTGTAGTATTGTTATATTTCTCTGCTAAATCCAAATCTCATTTAAAATCAAAGGGCTTCTAATAAGTAAATTTTGTGCTATACATTTAATGTGGAACATCTGAAAGAACCTGATTGAAGTGTACTGGACCATTATACGCTGGCATTTGGCTCCTCTTCACAGTCTTTCTTTTGCTCTCCACAAGCTATAGACTTGTAGCACATACTGTTCCTCTCATCCATTCTGCATGACTTTCCTTGAACATAATAACAAACAAAATACACAGTCTGTTACAGAAAGTATGAGACAATGCATTTCATTTTCAAACTTTAAAGAAAAGTCAAGTATACTGTAACTAGACTATCTAAGGTAGGGTAAGATATAGGAAACAAATTCCAAACAATTTGATTTTCCATAAACTTCAGAAGAAAAGTTGTAGACCTATACAGATCATTTGATTACATATGTTTGCTAATATGGTAGTAATGTATTCCATTATTCCAATAAAAAATGCTAATTTCTTAAAAACATAGCGGATTTCTAAAGCCTGAGTTTTAAAATTTAATAATTCTCATCTATTACTATGTTCTTAGTAAGAAATAAAATAGTTAATATTAAGGGTAAGGTGTCTGTATTTTTCAGTAATGATGAAGAGACAGATTCTTGCTCATGAAGAAAACAATAAGTATATAAAATTATGTCAACAACATTGATATATATTTTGACATTATAAGGTAATTTCTTATACCGAATCTATAACCAAGCTTGTTAGGAGGAATGGTGGAAACCGTGAGGGAAAAAGCTGTCTCATTTAAGCATATTGCACAAAATTTGACTAAGATGCTTTCTTGTCATGCTGATGTAAGAAGACAGGCGGCCTATTTTGCAGCAATTTAGCTCACCTTATGTCCTGTCAAGAGTGAAGATGAAATTCATCTCACTTTACTTTAGCTATGTAGAGGCTGAATATCTCATATAAACTAATCATATAGTCTCCTTTTATAATCAGTAGCAACAGCCACACCACAAAGTGAGTTATTCTCCCTGCTTCTTTCATTCCCCTGCCTCTGTGAACTGTGACCAACTGAATTGCCACGGCTAAATTTCAGAAAAATGGAAATGAATGAGATGATTCCATCTCTTAAAAACCTCCACATCTATGTCTTCACCAGTGTTGCAATTATACTATGGTCTCCAAACCACGTGGAACTCTGATATCAGAATTTTCTACTGATTCTCAGCATCATTAAGGTTAAAAATTATTATAGGTCTAGTTAATGCTGATACTACCACTGAAGTATTTGTAAAGACAATAGGTGAAATATGCCACAAATAATGAAAGATTAATGCTTCCCAATGAAAGCTGTTTCACTGCCTGTGGTTATTGTACAGATTTCTGAAGAGGCTGAAGAGCAATCAAGATTATTGGAAAAGCAGTGAGGTACTGTTGTAGAGGCATCTTTGCTTAATTAGTATTTATATATGTGGAAGAAAATGATTACGAACTACCTCCACAATTTTGACTTACTTCAACTTTGTACAGGTGAAAGTTTAACTATGAACAGTATGGTCCTTTTCTTCTGAAAACATTTCAGTGGTTTGAATCCTTCGCAAACTGTTTGCATTTAGGACTACACTTTTAATATATAGCACTTTGCTAATTTAACAGTTTAAGAATAAAACTAAGAAAAATATAATGATTACAGATCATGACATTCTGTTGAAAATTCTTCAATGTAAATATCCTTGCTTTATCATGGTTTATAGGATAAAGTGATGTCATATGAAATCCCTATTTTTTGGACCTTGGAAATCAAGAGTCTGTCTGCTTTCCCTGTAAATATCAAAGACGTAATGATTATTTTCTGGTTGTTATCAATATGCACCAAGTACTATTCCATATCTTCTCAGATTGTTTTTTACTCATTTGCCTAAGATACAAATAGTCAGATGAATAATTTTAACTTCTACAGCCCAGGATACCTTTTTTTAACTCTCGGCAATTTTTCCCTTGGCTTCTGTCATGACTTCATCTGATCTTATCTTTCAGAGCCATACCTGCTACCCCTATGAAAGTATTTCATGCACCCCAAGCATCACTGCTGCTAATGGCCTCCAAAGCTGAAGAAGCATCCTGACCCCTATTTTATTTTCATAGCCACTGGAAAGTAATGTACGCTTTAGAGATATAATTCCTCTAATCTGTTTTAAATGTCTGCTTGAGGAGGATTGGATTTGGTCACAGGAGTGCCTACTTTTCTTCACTGAATAAAAGCCTACACAGCTATCCCATGTGTAAATGTTTATGTTAGAGCTTACTAAGTTAGGGTTCAATCTGGTCTAAAGATTCTTAGATATAGGGATGTATGTGCAAATTAGGACTCTAAACTCCTTTTAGAATTAACAGACATTTAATCAAGGTAATAAAACAAACAAGAGAGGATAGAATTGATTGTCTACTGAGGGCTTTTCTTGTCCATTTGGCCTACAGCTATCAGTTCAGCTCTCTTCTGTGATCTGCACTATATACAATTGATGTATGAAAATGTCTCAGCATCTCAGTGTCTCAAAACCAGATATCTATACTAAGACAACTGAGTTGAGTCAAAGTCTTCATCAGTACTGTGTGATTGTACCTACCTAGTTTGTATTGTTCTGTGTTTTGCTATCAAAACATTCTGTTATGGTGTGTAACTAGAAAAGAAGAAACTGGGATATTAATTTCTTACCCAGAGAGGAAGAAGCAACACTGTAGGCCTTCTATTATCTGACAGTCAAAATCACTTTTTTTTCCCAGTTTTTCTTCCTAGCTTGAAAACTGACCTCCTCTGTGAACATTATTCCAAAGGGAAGATTGACATTATTGGGGAAAAAGACTGTGCCTTGTTCCAAGCACCACTATTGCTTGTGCTTTGGAACATTATCCTGACAAGGTGGATGAGTTTGTTCACATGAAAAACAAATGCAAGCATATTGAAGAGCAGAGTCTGTTTTTATAATAAAGTATTTTTTTCATTCACTGTATGCTGTTTATTGAAAAAAAAGTTATAAATGGTTTCTGCAATGTTTCTGATTATTTTCTCTCTAGTATTCTAGTGGCCAGGAACCATAGAGAAAAAGGAGATGTTCTACATGAACAACAAACTGATCCTGCAAGACAGATGGATTTGGTGATGGTCTCTCAAATCTGCTGAGTGAAACCTGAAGTGAGGCAGAGGCCTCACAGCCTCCTCTTTGTTCAGTTAAGAGAAGAAACCCTCCCCAAAACATGTACTGAGCTCCCTGCCCAAAGGCATGACAAACTGCTGAATCCCTGCTTCTTATGACAAAACCTGCTTCGCCAAGAGACAATCAACACATACTAATTGACTTAGTCTCATCTGACCAAGAGGCAGAAAAGAGTTTTCCAAAAGAATAAAATTGGCACCAGAAAATAATTTCTTTAGGAGAAGCAAAAACGACAACCTTACTCGATGGACAGGTTAACTGGCCTACATCTCTTCCCCTCCAAGGAGTGATAACGTTTTGTTAAGAACACCTCTGACTTTTTCAGATGTTCCCTGGGAACATAACTAAAACTTGAGTTTCAATTTTTATTTCATATATGTATATACGTATATGTGATCATACATATAGGAACATTGTTAACTTGTTATAAACAGGTAATGCTAATGCAGCAAGTGAATTTATCAATGACAATCAAAATTTGGTTTTATCTGTTGCTTAAAATAAATTACCTACTGCTTATAAAAGTTCTGACTGATGACTAATACATATACAGATCTCATGTAACTCTTCAGTCATAAACCATTGATTAAGTCTGGGACTAAAGATGGGTCTAACCATACCTAGGCTCTCATTTGAGGAGCAGATTAGAAATCACGGAATTCCATCTTGAACTTTGTGACTTGGCAGGAGGGCATCTGTCAGCCATCTATCAGAGCCTTATCTATTTAAAGTGACACTCACTCCCTCCATCCCCGTTGAACACCACTGCCGTTGTCCCCATCACATTTCCACAGCTGGTCCAGACCTGAGGTTTCCACTGCAGCTGGCTTACACATCTCCAATCTTTCCAGCATTCTCTGGAAGCTGGGTCTCAGACTTCTTGTCTTACTTGGCGGTAACTTTTGAACTACTCTGATTTGAAGTTTGCTAGCAAATTGCTCATGCATATATGCATATACACCACCCACATTTACAAGGGAAACATACACACAGCTTGGTCTATCAGTTGCTGGTACCCAGACCTACAGGCTCTTACAATCCACTCTGTCTCCTCCAGTTGCTGACATTGAGACTTTAACACACATGTACATAAAATACAAAGCCCCATCACCCAGGAAAATAATTGGAAAATAGTTTTAATTAGCATACAGTAGAGACTGTAGGGAAAAGAAGATAACATTGTTGTTCCAGGGAGAAAAGTTTTAAAGTTTCATTTCTGCTGGGAGAAAATACCTGTAAATCTTAAAAACTCACTCCCTGATCATTCATGTCCCAAAAGAAAAAATAATTTTTATAGTAATCTCTCTATTTAAATGTGATAAATATTCAAGCTCTTTCCCAGTCTACAACATGCCATGTTGATGTGACTAAGGAACAGACTATCAAAGGCTGATATAAGTCTCTCTGAAGTCAATGAAAAATCCTTCATTAACTTCAATGTATTTTGAATCAATGTTTAATTAAATCAGTTACATTTTCCAAATGAAAATTTTAGATTATCTGAGGATTTTAACATTTGAACTGACAAGAGGTTTGAAAGATTTTGAATACAACTGAGTAAAAGGATAATGCAACATAACCTCCGGCCAAGTGACTTGTCAGGACTTCATTTCATTTAGATATTAGGTTTTGACTGGCTCTTTCAAAACTTATTACAAAATGACCAAATGACTGATTTGTTAATCCTGCCATTGAAATATCATCATTCAAAGACTAGCATCACCATTTTAATTTGTACATCAAACATATATAAGAAAGTGTCACTAACAATGATCATGCTTTACAAAGAAGTTGAAATGATGTCTTTAAAAATTCAATTTTAGTATTTTATAATCTATCTTAAAACTTTCAGCAATAAATTTCTGATGAACTTCTTTCTTCTTCAGCCCTTCTTCAACCAGAAAATAGAGTATAAAATAATGTATCTGAATTACCTAAAAAATAGATGGAAAATTAATATTATTATTAAAGAAGAAAATTAGAAGTAAAATAAAGGGGGGGGGGAAGGGAAGGGAAGGGAAGGGAAGGGAAGGGAAGGGAAGGGAAGGGAAGGGAAGGGAAGGGAAGGGAAGGGAAGGGAAGGGAAGGGAAGGGAAGGGAAGGGAAGGGAAGGGAAGGGAAGGGAAGGGAAGGGAAGGGAAGGGAAGGGAAGGGAAGGGAAGGGAAGGGAAGGGAAGGGAAGGGAAGGGAAGGGAAGGGAAGGGAAGGGAAGGGAAGGGAAGGGAAGGGAAGGGAAGGGAAGGCAAGGGAAGGGAAGGGAAGGCAAGGGAAGGGAAGGCAAGGGAAGGGAAGGGAAGGGAAGGGAAGGGAAGGGAAGGGAAGGGAAGGGAAGGGAAGGGAAGGGAAGGGAAGGGAAGGGAAGGGAAGGGAAGGGAAGGGAAGGGAAGGGAAGGGAAGGGAAGGGAAGGGAAGGGAAGGGAAGGGAAGGGAAGGGAAGGGAAGGGAAGGGAAGGGAAGGGAAGGGAAGGGAAGGGAAGGAAGGGAAGGGAAGGGAAGGGAAGGGAAGGGAAGGGAAGGGAAGGGAAGGGAAGGGAAGGGAAGGGAAGGGAAGGGAAGGGAAGGGAAGGGAAGGGAAGGGAAGGGAAGGGAAGGGAAGGGAAGGGAAGGGAAGGGAAGGGAAGGGAAGGGAAGGGAAGGGAAGGGAAGGGAAGGGAAGGGAAGGGAAGGGAAGGGAAGGGGCAATTTTCTTCCATGAAATTTTGCAGACTGTTATTTAATGTTCAGAATCAAAAAATGTTTTAGCTTGAGAATTACTGAAAATGATTTAATATTTAAGAAATAAAATAAGATCATAAATTCTACGTCTTGCAGAAGTCTCAAAAGTAAATAATTACTTTTAATATTATGCCCCATCAACCTATCAAACCTTGTTCTGCTTTACTGCTTAAAATAGATCAGCAAGCTTAGTGAGTGACTTTCTAGTGATTTTTTTTCTCATTTTCAGTAAGAATATTTAAAATTTAATGAAAGTATTTTTGATTTCAGTTGCAGAAAAAACATGAGATTTGATATCAAAACAAAATATTTTATCTTTCCTCATCTGAGCAAAAAAAAGTCCAGACATCTAAATCGTATCTTCCCCTCATGGTGACGGTTTACAGTTGTGATTTATGTGGAAGATTATCTAGGTCTATATGATGTCATAAAAGCTATTCTTTGAGCAAGTAAAAACTAGTTCTGTCCTATCTTCAAAATAATTTCATGTCAACTTAATACTAGCAATAATATTAGAAGGATGTATGTTGCATGTGGGGAAAGCTTAAAAAGAGTAATTCTATTCTAAAGCCTTCTTGCAGAAATGTGTTATTACTGAGCTCCTACAAGGAATCTGAAGCTTTTAAAAGTCTATTCTTTGGTCTATTAATGTCTTTATTTAAACTTTGCTATAAAAATAATTAGAGAGTGTTTCAAAAACTAAGTATAGTTATTACAAGAATTTTATTTATTAAGAAACTTTAAATTAGATATTATTTCTTTCCACTATCCATTAGTGAAAAAGGATTGTAAAAGCAGGTGTTATCCCCTCTTTAAATAACATTCCTATTACTCTCAAATTGAGAAATTAACCCCAAGGGCATTTGAAAAACAGCATTATTCTCAATTTTCACATAAGTTCAGATTCCTTTTTTCTCTTTCTTGGAGATAGAGTTTGATTATTATTGTAAAATCTCCCATTTTGACCTTTTCTCCCTGGGAATGAAGTTTGGTCTCTAAATCCTTGGGAAATAAACACATTAATAACAACTCAGCACGAATGAACAAGAAAATAAGAAGCTAATTCCACTGTTAAACAATAAAACAATTGCTATCTGCAACTGCTGTTTCACATTATGTCTGGAACTTTCCACATAATTTCCTTAAAGCTGCCTTAAATTTTTTTCCTCCTTAATATTTCACAGCAATTGAATCTCTTTAGTATTTATGATATCGATGGAAATGCTCAAACCTCTCCCTATAACTTCGTGAGTTCTGTGTCTATTGCTTCTTTAATTAAGAAGAAAGGTTAAAAATAATTTTAAATTATTTTTAAATTCTCAAAATTTCTTGTCTTCCTTCCATGCTTTTTTTCTGAATAAAGATACAATATAAGTAAAAAATCTTAATTCAAATCAAATAACATGAGAGACAGTTGACATGTTAGGAACTTGGTATTAATGGCTACATGATAGTTAAATTTCAAATCGTTCTCAGACATTGCAAAGGAAAAGACAGACATATACATGGAAAGTCAAGTAAAATTTTTGCTCGTATATTTCTGCAAAACCCCAGATTAAAGTTTTAGCCTAGATGAAAGCATTTATCAGACAAGAATAATATTGCATTTTACTTCAGGAAAATTTTTTTTCCCTTCAGTGACGATAATCCAGCAGAATGCATCCATCTAGTTAAAAGAGTCTCTTTATAAATGAATTTGCAGCATATTAATTAATTGTTAGAAGTTTTGAATATTTTTTTTTTAAGTAAAGACAGGGTTAAAAGCATGCCAAGTGTGCTTGATTCAAAAGTGGTAGTAGATTAAATCTAATGGACAATTGTACAATAGTTATGTTTCCAGGTCCTGGTAGTCATATTGTTCATTTGCACAACTTCCTGGCTGATAGAGTTTGAAAAGGAATGTACAATCCAGTTAGCCTAAGGTTGACATAGATTGCCTGTGTCTGATATTCCGATTTCTGTGCATACTGCTAATTTATATGAGAAACAGTTATTTTGTAGCTAAAAGGAAAGCTGGTAGTAGTTTCTTCCTATATTCAGATTTGTACATGGGTAACATTGGAAAAAATTATGTGACATTTCTTTTTTGCTTATGTCACTCAACAGCTGAGGGGTTTTTTATTATTTTATATTTTTAATAGTATTATTTTTTAGTCTTTCATGTAAAAATGAGAATTCTATAGCAATAATGACAAGGTGAGATCAGGTGCCACAAACTCTTTATTGCTTGTTTCTCCTCAGCTTTTACCTTTTTCCCTTTCCTTTATCTTTGAAAGAAATTTCTTTAGGAATAGCCTTTTCTAACAGGTAGATATACTTCTGTTCCTTTTTCTACTTATTAATACAATTACCTTATTCCTGCTTAACACTTGTTCAGTGATGGAAGTGTAAGCAACTTCCTGGTACTTCTGGTTATATTACTGAGAGAGGCAGAGAGAAAGGATGAGACACAAACAGAAAGGCAGATGATCTCTGCAGACCCCTACTAAGCCATTTATTGCTTTTCCAGTCCTCTCAGGAAATGCATATTACCTAAACCAGAACAGAGAACTGATAGTATTCAGGTCTATAGTTCCACCTCTTTTAGTGTTATACTTGCACAATGCAATGGACAATGCAACAAACAAGCAACATCAAACCCAGAAACAAATGTGTGGGGATTTTTTTTCTTAGAATTTGTCATTTCCCACTAAATGTAATAAGGCTCTTATCTCCTTTAGAAATGAGCATCTTCAGTGCCCATTTCTTGTCTTTTATGCTTTGACTCCAATTAAGACTTGATTGACTGATTAACTTTTCACAAATCACAGTATCTTCTAGGCTGAATGCTACTTTAAATACCAATTAAAGCTCCATCAGTCATGAGATGTAAGGTTAAGAAATTTACTTTTACTAATACAACTGAACTGGATTGTTATCCTCATTATCCTTTCTACAGTTAAGAGGAAGAAAGGAGAATTTTACAGGGAATTTACCATTCCTACGTTTCTACTGACACAAATTACAGTTTGCCAGCTGTTTCTATGCAAAAATATTCTTTTCATAATTGTGATGTGTTTGGCCAAGTGCTTGAATTAATTGTTTTTCAGTTAATTTTAGTGCAAGTAGGAGAAAATCTGTTTATTATCTGTGTCAAAAAGAGACAGTCAAGGCAGTAACCTTTGCTGATCAAATTTGATTTAGTGGTGGGACCAGACCTGGAGAGAGGAGTTGCTGGGAGGATTACATTTGCAGATGTTTAACTCAGTGACTATTAACTGAAAAAGGAGGTTAGCAACTTGTAGAAAAGAAGGAAACGTATGGAGCAGCAGTCCATTTCCCCAGTGTTCATGGGAAAAAAAAAACAGCAATATTAATGTGCAACTGTACGTGCTCTTTGTCTAGGCAGAACTATCCCCCTCCTTTATTTTTCTCAGAATTAACATCTAATAATTTTTTATATATATATGTATGATTCACAGTTTTTATTAGCTTACCTTAAGAATCTTCCCTTTTCTGTAACTGCAGTATAGACTTATCTAAGATATTTGAGCTGTTTCAACCTTGGTGTAACAGAATTATGATCCTTTCTTACATTATTTTCCAGATATTGTGTAACAGAGACATTTTGACAAACGATGATAGCAAGGGTCATAAGAACATTATGTAGTAACACAGTATTGAAATATTATAATAAAGGGAAAAGCAGACAGCTTCATCACATCAAAATCAATCACATAACTCGGTATCCATACATAACTCAGATAGTGATAGAGTCATACCACAAAAATAGATGCTTTAATGTTCTATCACATAGCCTCTACACCTTCCATTTATAATTCATCTTAATAGATAATAATCTAACATTTATTACAGTAAAAATAAGGGAACTAAGGACAGGAGAAAATGTGAATAGAACACCTATGCATTGAATGAAAGAATTAAAAAAAAATCCGGTTTTGTCTTTTTTTTGGTGTGTGTATACATGAAGCAATAAATATCTCCTTCCTTCCTCAATAAAAGGTATCAAAACCAGTAGAAATAGTGTGATGTTAGTAGCTGGAAGAAATAATGATTGATAACAATCTTCCTTTAGCACAGATAAATGACATGCTCTCAAAATATATTGTGTGGTGTCATGAAAGGATTGAGGTAATCAAAACCGAGCAAAAAATCCTGAAAGAAATAGTTCTATAATTTTTGTGCTCATGAATTATAGGATTAGCAGCTAGTTTAATGATGTTACTTATATTTTTCTATAAAATACCAGCAGCATCCAGTGGCCAGTTAGGCTCAGCCTAGCCATACTGCCTATGGGCTGCTGATGTACAATAGTCTTTTTATGTGTCCTGGTTTAGCCCTGTCTCTGCCAGCCTGGTCAGCACCTAAACTAGACAGCTGTACAACCCAGTTCCATTCCCCGCCAGGGAAAGGGGAAATGAGGGAGAGAAACTTGTGGCTAGAAGCTAAAACTAGAACATCTTGAATGTAGCAATAACAATAAAAAGAAATAATAACATTAATAAGAAAATATATATACATTTACAAAACAAATTGAACTTATCTGATGACCATATGTCACCATTGACACTGCAGAGTAGGCAAGGGGAACGCCCAGGACTGAGCTTGGTAGAAGACAGGAGCTGGATTCGGGAATTGGATTCAGGAACATAAGAATTTGGATCAGTAGCAGACAGATGGAGAAGGTCCTTACTGGACATTGGACATAAAAGAAGATTGACTCCCTTGATCTCTAACCTTAATACTGGGTATGATGTGTATGGAATGGAATACTCTGTTGGTCAGTTTTGGGTCACCTGTCCTGTCTGCTTCTCTTTGCAAGCATGACCCTTTTTCACCCTTTGACTTATGACTTTCCACCAGCTTTGGGATGGACTGATTTCTGTAGGAATAAATGTGAGCAATGGCCTTTTTGTGTACAAATGCCCTGTGTTATCATTTCTAGAGAGAAACACTGCCTGGAAAAAAAGCAGTTAACTTTCAGAAAATGAAGTTACTAAGAAGAGATTTTGCTGAAAAGTTGGTTCTGCTTTAGCTCAAATCAGAACACTAAGTATTCTTAACTTTTATCCTATTGTGAAAAGAGTAGACAGGATTAAAGGATGCAGTATCAGCACCCTGCAGGTTTGGTATGTCTCTGCATAAATTTTTATAGATTTTAGTTTTTGCTTTCCTCTGTGGCATTTATAGTATTGAAAGAGGTGGAAAAAGTCATTCAGGACAACTTTATGGCTTTCAGGTTTGCTTCATGAGATGTATTTATTGAGACATGCACAAGTGAACAGAAGAATATTCAGGACATTGTTTGGCATAACCTGTGGGGCCTTCATGCTGAATAGGATACGTAGATATTATACAAGATGCAGTCTTAATCTATTAGCGAGGTGTCAGATGAACAGGAAATGTTATTTAGAGGTTATCACTACTGACTGCAGATAGAATTGTAGTAGCCTCCACAGAACTTAAATGAGTTGGAGCCCTGTCGTGTCTGGTGTTTTATGTCTGTTTCAAGGGTGGGGAGAAATTCTTGCTTCCATGTGCTTAGAAAGAACTGTGTAGAAAAAATATGAATGTTGACTATGTACCAGACACAGTGTGGGATTAAAGAATTTAGTCTGTGTTCCAAACTATGGCATTAAGATGTTTCCTACAGGGATATGAAAGTAGCATATAAGCTGCTTTTCATTGCTTCAGGAATATTTTATTTTCAGATTTTTTAAATAAATCTTTATACATGAAGTATCTATGGGCTGTATAACCTCTCTGCAAAATGTAGCTGTCCATAGCATATTTTTGGAGATGTTATGGAAAAATTGTTTCCATGTCAGATACAGCTTTTGTAGAGTGTTTTTGATTCATTGGGGTAAGCACTGTGGCAATGACAGTGTATGTATTTTACTTTTATGAAAGTAACATTCTTCCACATGTAGAAGGAGGACATGATAAGTGCGAATTTTAGTGCAAAAAATGATACAACACTAAATAAAAGCTGTATGTTCATTTAGTGACAATATTCTGATACATTCTTGTCTATGAACTGTAGTAATCATAGTTCTTTGTAGAGTATTCAAAGAGGAAACTGTTTAGTGAGGGGCCAACACAGCTGAGAGGCCTGAGTACTTTCTAGGCATGCATAAAATGTGACAAATTTCATAGTGGTCACTGTAGGCAAACCACTTCAGTCCTCGCAAGTGTCAGCATGTTTTCTACCATCACTTATGAGTATGGTACTCAGTAGAACCAAGCCAAGATTCAAGCCAAAGAGTTTTAGGATATTAACCTAATAAAAACAATACTATACAAATGTAAATGCATCTAAACATACCAAACTGATTGTGAGATTTTATCTTTTTCTTCTCCAGTGATAGTTATTGTTTTCTTTCTCTCTTTAAGAGCTTTCCACACATCCCGATTTTCATAGTATGTGTGAAGGACTTGGTTATGTACCAGTGCCTGAAGAGTTAAGCAGATTTTTGGTGACTGACCAAGTGGTGCACTGCTGTGTGCAGTTAAGATTTATAGAGAGCAGAATTAATGGTCAGCAGTCAAGGACAATGGGAGGCTGTTTTGGAAAAGAACTAAATGGAGGAAAGAGACAGATTCATGCTAAGGGTATTTGTTACAAATTGGCTGATTTAATTATGGAGGAAAATAGGTTTAAAAAGTTGTTTGTTCTTTAAAAGCATGCTTCAGATATTAAAACATCAAATACCTTTTTTCTTGTGTTCTTTCATATGCTATATTTTCATGCACTCAACTTGGTAGCAAATTTGAGAATTTTTGTCTATTTTAATATCTTTAAAAACTCTGTGAGCATTGGTCTGTTTCATAGAGACATAGTAGGTATGTAACCTCTACAAGACTAAGTCTTGTTTGCTTGCAGTAAGCAGCATTTAATTTGAATGAGCCAAATAGAAAAGCCAAGTGGTAGATTTATGGATAAATCACAAAATATTAACAGAGAGATCAGGTATAAGTTTTTATTCAATTATTATGAATCTGTGGAGTAATTAGTGATTTAAATATTCAGGGTTTTTTTTTCCTTTCTGCTTTGGCTTGTTTTAGCTTTGCCAATCCAAGATAAACAATTCCTTGCCTGGAATTGATTATATACCAAGTGCATGGTCCACTTTTTACATTTCAACAGTGTTATTGGAAAGAGGAAAGGAGCTACAAAATCTTCATAAGAACTTAGAGGTGAAAAATGTTTTATTTATGTCAACATCACAAAATAGTTTTCATAAAACTGCTGATGTTTATTTTAAAACACAAGTGCTTTTATTTAAAATTCTCTAAGATAGAATTCTTCTGTTTAGAAATGTGCCATTTTCAACGTAAATTTATTAAAAGCCTGAATATTACCTTTTCCCTAAAAAGCTTTTCCTCAATTTCAAAAGTTGATCCTTAAAAAAAAAAAAGGTTTTCCAGACATTTTCTAAAGGCTTTCCGTAAATAGAATGGAGTCTATTTGTTCTCTCTGACATCAGTTTCCTTGGTTCAATATGTTAGGAGTATTTTGAGTCCTAAAATACTAGTGGCTATCCTCTATCTCTTCAAATCAATCTTTTCCAAAAACTAGTAATCAAAACCATATTCCTTTCTGAATGATCCAAAGCTCCATAATAATAAATATGCCTAATTTCTACTATTTACTAGTATATTACTATAAAAATATGTATTTTTATGATAAAAAATCATTAATACATTTGGTGTCATTTTCAACCAAATGATCTCCCACTTTGGAACAGAGCTTTGTAGTGTTAATTTATGTATCTATTTTTAATTCATAGATTTTTGCTAATCTTTTGGAATATCACATTATTTCTATGACTCCAGTTGCTAAGACTGCTAGACCTTGTTATAAGAAGCCTGGTCATCTATGTAACAATTACCCTCTCGACTCTTCGCAGAATCATAGAACATGGAATAGTTTGGGTTAGAAGACACCCAAAAATTCATCTAGCCCAATGTCCCTGCAAATGAGCAGAGACACCTGCAACTAGATCAGATTGCTCAGAGCTCTGCCCAACCTGACCTTCAATGTTTCCAGGGATGAGTTTTCTACCACCACTCTAGACAACCTGTTCCACCATTTCATCACCCTCCTTGTAAAAATTTCTTCCTTACATTTAGTCTAAATCTCCCTTTTTTAATTTAAAACCACTAAATCTTATCTTACAGGCCCTGCTAAAAAATTATCTATCTCCATCATTCTTATAAGCCCTCTTTCAGTACTGGAAGGCTATGATAAGGTTTGGCTAGAGCCTTCTCTTCCCCAGGCTGAACAAAGCCCAATTCAGAGCTGAATGCAATACTCTGACTAGGGTCTCACAAGCAGAGTAGAGGAGGAGATTCACCTCCCTTGACCTACTGATCACGCTTCTTCTGATGCAGCCCAGGATACAATTGGCTTTCTGGGCTGCAAGTGCTCATGGCCAGATCATGTTGAGCTTCTCATCTTCCAACACCCACAAGTCATTCTCTGCAGGGTTTCCTCTCATTCCCCAGCCTGTATTGAAAGCAAGGGTTGTCCTGACTCAGGTTAAGGACCTTGCACTAGACTTTGATAAACCTCATAATGTTTATATAGGACCACTTCTCAAGCTTACCCAGGTCCCACTGGATGTCAATCCTCAGGTTTATCAACAGCACCACTCAGCCTTGTGTCATCTGCCACCTTACTGAGAATGAACTCGATCCCACTATCTGTTAATAAAGACATTAAACAGTACCATTCTTAATATGGACCCCTGAGAGATACCATTTTTCACTGATCTCTACTGAAACTCTGAGCCATTGTCCACTACTTTCTGGATTTGACCATCTGTAAGACTTGGCCAGAACCAAGCTGCCCTACAGGGGTTGGGGGGAGGAGGTACTTTTGAATCTTTTTGCAGCAGCAAAGAAAATGGACACAAACACTTTTTGGGTTATCTCAAAATTCCTGTCTTTACTTTGAACTCAGTCAAAGTTATAAAAACCTATAAAAATACTTGGCAAAAGATTTTTACAAAAAGCCGTGCCTCAAATACAGTCAAAGTCATCCAAAAGTGCCAAGATAAGATAATTTTTTAAGAGAAAGTAAGAACAGATAGAGAGGAAAAAAGAGAAAATAACAAGGGGAGGAGGGGGAAAGGAACTAATAGAACAGAAAGATTATCACCACTTCCTTGTGTCCAACAATGGTTTCAGCTTGTGATCTTTTAAAGTCAATCATGGTCCAAAATGTGATGGATTCATGTATGTGTTTTTTGGTACACCTTATTACGTGTGCGCTATTTGGTACACATTATAGATAAAATTCCATCTTTTATCATACAGAGGAGGGTTCTTGCCAGACATTACCCCTGCTAGGATAATCCTGGAGGTGGCACAGGTATAGCAGTTTCTTCTGGAAGACTGCAGGAATAGGGAGATAGATGAGTAGAGCAGGACCCTCCCATAGGCTGCTGGAGCTAGTGAGGCTGAGCACCACCCATCAGTAGGCTGCAAGGCCAAGAGAGACAGGGATGGGGAATGGCAGCAGGTTCCTGTCCGGAGAAGGAAACCTGCACCCCCTACCCAGGCAATTAACTCCCAGATTTCTCTGGGGAACATATATGAGGTGCTGAGGGTGCATCCAATTCCTAAAGATGAAGAGGGCTGCACCCACAGCCTGGAAACATTTCCAAAACTCCATCATCCTCCTACAGCCTTAAAAGCATTCTCGGTTAAAAAGAAGAGGAGGGTGATTGTCTTGGGGGATTCCCTTCTCAAAGGAATGGAGGGTCCCATCTGTAGGCCGGACCCGCTCCATAGGGAGGTCTGCTGCTTGCCAGGAGCATCAGTGAGGGACGTTACTAGAAAGCTCCCTTCCCTGGTCAAGGACACCGACTACTACCCGCTCTTAGTTTTTCAAGTTGATAATGAAGAAATAGAGCATAGAAGGCCTAAAGCCCCTAAAAGGGACTTCAAGGCACTCGGGAGAATGATCGAGGGCTCTAGGGCACAGGTAATATTCAACTCCATCCCAGTACTAAGGAATCAGGAGCAGGAAATAAAGAATAAGAAATTGATTAATGAATGGCTTAGGGACTGGTGTGAGAAGAGGAGCTTTGGGTTCTTTAATCATGGGGAGACCCACACACCCCCAGGCTTTCTTACTAGGGATGGGACACGCCTGTCTCCTAGGGGGACAAAAGCCCTCACCAAAAACCTAGTTAAGCTCATAAATCGAGCTTTAAACTAGATGTGAGGGGGTAGGGGATGGAGGCCAGGCAGGATGGGAGTGAGCCTGGAGGTGAGACTTCAGTGGCAAAGGGGTGGTGTGCTGGCAATGCCTGCCGGTATATCACCACTAAGCAAGAGGGGGTGAGTGCAGCTGGGGATGGTAGGCAGCAAACTGGCACTGTGGCTTTAGTTAACTCAAGGACTGCTCAGCTGGGGAGAAGCCCTATTACGAAGGCTGAAGCTACGCCTGCCCAGCTGAAGTGCATTTACACCAATGCACGCAGCATGGGAAATAAGAAGGAGGAGCTGGAAGCTGTGGTAGGGCAAGGAGACTACGATGTCGTTGCCATTGCGGAGACGTAGTGGGATGACTCGTACAACTGGAGCGTACCCATGGTGGGGTATAAAATCTTCAGGAAGGACAGGAAGGGCAGAAGAGGAGGTGGGCTAGCCCTCTATGTTAGAGAGGGCGTTGATACCCTCAAACTGGACTACAATCAGGATGGGACTGAGTGCCTGTGGGTGAAAATCAGAGGTGTCCAAGGGTAGGCAGGTATTGTGATGGGAGTCTGCTATAGACCACCCAGCCAAGAAGAAGCAGCTGATGAGCTCTTCTACAAACAACTGAGTGTAGTCTCAAGATCACTACCTCTAGTCCTTATGGGTGACTTCAATTTCCCGGATATCAGCTGGGAGTATAATACAGCAGAAAGGAAGCAGTCCCGGAGGTTCCTGGAGTGTGTGGAAGACAATTTCCTCACACAGCTGGTGAGCGAACCGACAAGGGATGGTGCCCTCCTGGACCTGCTGTTTGTGAACAGAGAAGGACTGGTGGGGGATGTGAAGGTTGGAGGACGCTTGGGGCAAAGCGATCATGAGAAGATAGAGTTCTCAGTGCAGAGTGAGATGAAGAAGGAGGTTAGCAGAACAGTTGCCCTCAACTTTCAGAGAGTAGACTTTGGGCTGTTCAGAAGGCTGGTCCGAAAAGTCCCATGAGAGGCACTCCTTGAGGGCAAAGGTGTCCATGAGGGCTGGGCGCTCTTCAAGAAGGAACTCCTAGCAGCTCAGGAGAAAGCAGTCCCCACGTTCCGGAAAAGTAGCCGGCGGGGTAAGAAACCAGCATGGTTGAGTAGGGAGGTCCTAAGAGACATCGATAGGAAGAGGAAGGTCTACGAACTCTGGAGGAAGGGGCAGGCATCCTGGGTGGACTATAGGGAGGAAGTGAGAATGTGCAGGAAAAAAGTCAGGAGGGCCAAGGCCCAACTAGAAATGCGATTGGCCAAGACTGTGAAAGACAACAAAAAGTCTTTCTACAAATACATCAACAGTAAAAGGAGGACTAGGGAGAATCTCCAGTCCCTAGCAGATGCAGAGAGAAAAACAGTAACAGGAGATGAAGACAAGGTTGAAGTACTCAATGCCTACTTTGCCTCAGTCTTTAATAATAAGGAAAATTGTTCCCTCTGTGCCCAGCCCCAGGGGTTGAAAGAGAAGTATGAGGTTCCCATGGTCCAAGAGGAGGTGGTTAAAGACTTGCTTGCCCAGCTAGACACCCACAAGTCCATGGGGCCGGATGGAGTCCACCCAAGAGTTTTGAGGGAACTGGCGGATGTGCTGGCCAAACCCCTTTCCATCATCTTCCAGCAGTCCTGGATGACTGGGGAGGTTCCGGTGGATTGGAGGCTGGCTGATGTCGTGCCCATCTATAAGAAGGGGCACAGGGAGGATCCGGGGAACTACAGGCCTGTCAGCCTGACCTCGGTACCGGGGAAAGTCATGGAGCGGGTGATCTTGAGTGCTATCAAGAGGCACTTGCAAGAGAACCGGGTGATCAGGCCCAGTCAACATGGGTTCATGAAAGGCAGGTCTTGCCAGAGTAACCTGATCACCTTCTATAATAAGGTGACTAGGCTCTTGGACGAGGGAAAGGCTGTGGATGTGGTCTTCCTGGACTTTAGTAAAGCCTTTGATACAGTTTCTCATAGCATTCTGCTTCGGAAACTGTCGGCCTCTGGCCTAGAGAGGAGCACATTCTCCTGGGTTTAAAACTGGTTGGATTACTGGGCCCAGAGGGTGGTGGTAAATGGAGTTAAATCCAGCTGGAGGCCAGTGACAAGTGGGGTTCCCCAGGGCTTAGTCCTCGGTCCAGCCCTGTTCAATGTCTTTATCAATGACCTGGATGAAGGCATTGAGTGCTCCCTTAGCAAGTTTGCAGATGACACCAAGCTGGGAGGAACTGTGGATCTGCTGGAGGGTAGGGAGGCTCTGCAAAGGGATCTGAACAGGCTGGACTGCTGGGCTGAGACCAACGGCATGAGGTTTAACAAGGCCAAATGCCGGGTCCTGCACTTGGGGCACAACAACCCTAAGCAGAGCTACAGACTAGGAGAAACCTGGCTGGAAAGCTGCCAGGAGGAGAAGGACCTGGGGGTGTTGGTTGACAATCGACTGAACATGAGCCAGCAGTGTGCCCAAGTGGCCAAGAAGGCCAGTGGCATCTTGGCTTGTATCAGAAATGGCGTGACCAGCAGGTCCAGGGAGGTTATCCTCCCCCTGTACTCGACACTGGTGAGACCGCCCCTCGAGTACTGTGTTCAGTTCTGGGCCCCTCACCACAAGAAGGATGTTGTGGCTCTGGAGCGAGTCCAGAGAAGAGCAACAAAGCTGGTGAAGGGGTTGGAGAACAAATCTTATGAGGAGCGACTGGGAGAGCCAGAAACAGTCTGGAAAATTCCACAGCTCATTACTACAAAGTGGTATTAATGAAGATACTCATGTAGTCAAAATTGACTCTTTAGGTTAATGAACAGGAGATTTATGTCTTTTTGAGAGGTTGATTTTTGGTTGATTTGTGTTTGGAGGTGGATGTGTGTTATTTTAAGCTTTTTGGTGTTTGGTGGTTTTGGTTTGTTTTTTTCATGATCTCATAATCTTATGACACAGAAAAAGTTTATCAAAAACAAAATCATACTTTGATAATTTTCTTTCTTCACTCCTGTTATAAATGTATTCCCTTTTGCCAGTTAGACACACTGTCTCAGAAATGTTTTCTTAGGAAAAAGTAACTGAATCCCCAGTATGATTGTATTTATATTAAAGATCAGTGGCTTTTATTTTCTTTTGCTCAGCACTGCATATTCTAATTTCCTTCAGTGAAAAATGGATTTGAAAGCCTACTAAATCAGAATGTTAATGTTTTATACCAACTATGCTATCAATTGTCTCTTTAGGTGACTGCTTATGGTACAAGATACAATTCAGTCACGATCTCTCTTTGTCTTCTTAATGAGATCATCACAAATTCAATTTTTTATAGGCTGCCACTCAGAGTTCTCAAAGTAAAGATGCTGTACTACAAATATGAAATCTTTTAATGCAGAAGAATGTATACTTAATTACAAAAATGTATAATGAATAACATTAAAACCAAGATAAATTTTAAAACTAAAAATCTAAGACAATTTTATGTATCTTTTAAATAAATTAGTAAAGCTAAGAAGGAAATGGAGTAGCTAGCTACCTCCGGTCAAGGAACCACTTTGCAGATTTTTCACCAAAATAAATATGATTGTGTGTTAGAAATGCATTGCCTACTTGCACTCATTTATGCAGATGAGGAGGGCAGGATATTTCTCTTATGGTAATATACTAAGCTCAGCAGACCTTTTGAATTTGTTATGTTTCACTTTAGTCTTAGGTCTTCTCTTCAATGACTGTGGATATTGGCTTTAACACTATAAGAATTTAAAAGCTGCAACAGTTCTACACTTTCTGTAGTTACTTAATCTGTACTACAAAAGATATTGCAAACTTCAGCAGAGCTGCATAGGGAAAACAACTTGCAGCATCAGAAGAATACGCAATTTCCACTCATGGGAGTAGTCTATATTTCCTGCTTGCTCAACCTGAAACTGCACATATTGCAATATCCTAGATGTGTTGGCAAAAGGAAGTTCTGGTGTTTATTGCTTGTTCAATAAGAAGTACAATGTGCTGTAAAAATGGAGAATTAATATCAAATTACAAGGAACTATCATTGCTAGCTTCACAGCTTTGATAACTAAGTTCTATCTATGGATAAAAACTCTAGCATGTTGTGACAAAAAGCATATTGTCTGAAAAGAGACCCTACTGTGGCAAATTCAAAATACAAAATTTCTTTATATTTGAAATGCATATGATCTAAACCTTGTGGAAGTTGTAATTAATTAATCTGTGAAATACTTAAACCACAAGTGAAATATTATTTCTATGTCTCATTGTCTCTCAAGTTTTACCAAATCTTTCAGACCGCTTAGAGAAAGAGTAAAATGAGAAAACACTTGGGTGACAATTCCTCTCCATTTGGTTTTTAGCTAAAGTAAACCATCTCTTCTTCAGAGACATGTCATGACATAGTGGTTCTGCAATTGTTTTTCTGAGTTGAACACTCCTAAGAAAAGGCTGTAAATCTCTAGTTATTTAATTTATTTCAAGGTAATGTCCATAGAATAACTTCAAATTATTTAGTTAAAGCTTAATTAAGAAGTATTTTATGTCAGCGGACACTCTTTTGTTTAACTGTTAGACTACTTAGATCAGATCCCTGTTGCTTCTGTTTGCATATGGACAAAAATACAAGTTCGAAATAAATATTTCAAGCTAAGTTAAGCTGTTTTGTGTGTAACACTAAAAAGAAGAAGAAAGCTAGAAACAAACAAACCCAACAAACACAAAACCACAACCACGGAATATTTGAGATTGGAAGGGACCTCTGACTTGCCCTTCCCCAAATCTCAAAGAAGGGCAGTTAGAGCAGAGTGCCAAACATCATGTCCAGTCGGGTCCTGAATATTTCTGAGGATAGAGAATCTACATCCTTTGTAGGAAATGTGACACGGTGCTTCATCATCCTCATAATTAATTTTTTTTAATCTTTAAATTCATTTTTTTTTTATTTTGGTTTGTGCCTGTTGCCTCCTATCTTTTTGTTGGATAGCAATGAAAAGAATCTGGCTCTGACTTCTTAGTCTCTCCCCATCAGGTACTTACATACACTGTTAAGTTCCTCCAAGATTTTTCTCCATCCAGAAAAATTCCAGCTCTCTCAATCTTTTCTCATATGTCAGAATCTTAAGTACCATAAAAGGATGAGCATTGATTCTTTAAACAAAACAAAACAAATGATTAATTTTCAGATACTTTCCAACTATTTCCATTAGTGGAACTACTAATGCTTCAAAGAGTTCTAAGTGTATCTGTCAGGAAAAAAAAAGTAGTATTAAGAGTCAGGTAAAATTATTAATCATATATATTTTTCCCCATGAAGCATACAAGGTCCAACACAATAAAAAACAAGACTGCTAACAACTCCAAAGCAATTCCCTAGCTCATTTTCTAAAAGGCTGTTGAGGTTCTCTGTCATCTTTACTTTCACAATTTCTACTGACAAATAATAGGTTCCTTTGAGCACCAGGTCTGGTGAATAGGATGGGTGCTCAGGCGCTGTGATGTTGTTATTAGCTAAACACTGCTTCACAGATAAAGCGTTGAGGGATGGCACACAGCTACATTTTCTGATAAGGCTAAGAAAACTTCAATCTTAGAACATGTGACCATTTTTACTTAGTAAAGTGATTGAGTTGAGCCTGGTCTCACTGTGACAGGTTAGAACATATTCTATAAATGTGATTTTGTCTCTCCTCTCCCACTTTGGTTTCCAAGCTACAGAGTTAGTCTTGTGAATTTTTTGTGTCGGACCTTGTATTTAGATGTATGTATATATATATGTAAAAATAGATGTGTGAAAGTATGAAATGAAGTCATATTAAACAAATTCCTCTTGATGTGTCAGCAAAATGCACAGCTGTCATTAGTAGCATTTTCTTCTGGTGAATCACAGGTTTTATACTGCATACCTCTTATCTGAATGGAATTTGCCACAACATAAAAGGAGAAATTTACCACACTGAAATTACATGAAATATAGATGAACTCAGAAATTTTCCATAAGAATTTTCATTTGAAGTTGGAAAAATCTATTTTGCTAAATAATATATCAAAAGCTTGAAATGTTCCAAACTATTGGAGCAATACAACTGTTATCAGTGCCACATAGTAGAAAATGATAAGCTACTGATCTTAGGTGTCTTATATAAATCAAAAACAGTTCAGAAGGTTTTATTTAGGGCATAAAAGCGGTGTCACTGCTTTTGAAGTGCATGATAAAATACAATAAATTCCATCATTGCATAAATTTAGTTCAAAAGTTTTCAAATTATTTTTAAGGCTTCCTTTGCTATTAATCTGCTGTTTAATTAAGGAAAATATATTTCAGCTGTATTTTTTTCTGCACCACTTACCATTTTCTTTGTTTCATTTTCTTAGATATGTCTTCTCTATTTTGATAAAATACGTAACCCACATAAACAATGCATCCTCCATGCTTTCCATTAGAAAATAAAAAATGATTTAGTGCATTCACTGCAAAATTATTACTGTTTATTAAACCATTTAAATTATGTACCATAACTGCTCATATCTCCTTGTCCTCTTCCCAGAGTTGTGTGTGCTGCACTTCATTGAGCAACACTGGAAGACACAGTATGTAGCACCGGATTGTCTCCCAAATAATTAGGTTTTCATTTCAGTGAAACTGTCTAGCCATGACTATGTTATTGTTCAAACAAAAATCCTGTGTAATCAATCTAACTGCTGCTTCTTCTTCTTTTTTTTATTTCAGAATTATCTTTGCCTTTTGTATTTTTATTTTCAGTAATTTTTGGATGCTTCCCCTCACTTTTCTTCTTCCTTCTTGTTAGTATTCCCTACAGAATTTCTTTTTCACTTCTTCAGCTTCACTTATATATCTCTATGAATGATAGAATCATAGAATCATTAGGTTGGAAATGACCTTTGAGATAATCAGCTCCAATCACACCCATCTACTACTAAATGAAGTCTCCAGATACCCTACCTACCCACCTTTTAAGCACCTCCAGAGATGGTGACTCAACCACTTCCCTGGGCAGCCTGTTCCAGTGCCCAATGACCCTTTCTGTGAAGAACTTTTTCCTAATGTCCAATCTAAACTTCCCCTGAAGCAGCTTGAGGCCATAACCTCTTGTCCTATCACCTACCATCTAGAAGAGGAGACCAACACTCACCTCTCTACAACCTCCATACAGGTGACTGTAGACAGCAATGAGGTCTCCCCTCAGCCTCCTCCTCACTAGGCTGAACTACTCTAATTCCCTCAGCTGCTCCTTGTAACACATATTCTCCATCACCTTCACCAGTTTTGTTGCTCTTCTCTGGACGTGTTCCAGGACCTCTATGTCTTTCTTGTAGTGAGGGGCCCTAAACTGAACACAGTATTCAAGGTTCAGCCCCACCAGTGCAGGGTACAGGGGTAGAATCTCTTCCCTGGTCCTACTGGCCACACCATTTCTGATATGAGCCAAGATGCTATTGGCTTTCTCAGCCACCTGGGCACACTGTGGGCTCATATGCAGTTGGCTGTCAACCAACATCCCCAGGTCCATCTCTGCCAGGCAGTTTTACAGCCACTCTTCTGTAGTGCTACATGAGGTTGTTGTGTTCCAAGTGCAGGACTCTGTACTTGGCCTTGTTAAACCATATCCCATTAGCCTCAGCCCATCAATCCAGACTGTTCAGATCCCTCTTCAGTGCCTCCCTACCCTCCAGCAGATCGATACTTCCTCCCAGTTAATGTCATCTGCAAACTTGCTAAGGGTGTACTCAATGCCTTCATCCAGGTCATTGATAAAGCCATTGAAGTGGACCGGACCCAGCACCGAGACCTGGGGAACACCAATTGTGACCTGCCTCTAGCTGGATTTAATGCCATTTACCACAACCCTTAGGGCACGGCCATCCAACCAGTTTTTAACCCAGCAGAGGGTGCACCTGTCCAGGCCAGTGGTGACCAGTTTCTCAGCTCCTATACATTGCATAATGCATACATGCATTAAGCACCTCAGCCTCATCCTTGTCCTTTGTCACTACTGTTCCCCCTGTATCCAGTAAAGGATGGAGATTCTCCTTGGTTCTTCTTTCGTTATTGATATATTCGTAAAAAGATATTTTATTATCTTTCACAGAATGGGCCAATCTAAGTTCTAATTGGTCTTTAGCCCTTCTGATTTTATCTCTACAAGATCTTGGGTCAGCCTTGTAGTCCTCAGGAGTTGCCTGCCCCTTCTTGCAGAATTTGTATATTGTCCTCTTTTTCCTGATTTCCATCCAGAGCTCTTCACTCAGCCAGGACAGTTCTCTTCCCTGATGCCTTGTTTTCCAGAACACAGGGACAGCTTCCTCTTGTACCATCAGGAATTCCTTCTTAAAGAGCATCCAGCTCCCATGAGCATCTTTGTCCTTGAGGATTGTGTCCAAAGGAACTAGATCAAGTAGCCTTCTGAACAGATCAAAATCTGCTCTCTGGAAGTCCAAGGTGGCCATTCTATTGACTCCCAACCTTGCTTCTAGAACTGAGAAATTTATCATCTCCTGATCACTATGCCCCAGGTGTCCTCCAACTGTCACACCTCCCACAAGACCCTTTCTGTTAACAAACAGCAGGTCCAGGGCAACACCTTCCCTAGTCAACTCACTCACCAATTGTGTCAGGAAGTTGTCTTCCACACACTCCACAAATCTCCTAGACCTTTTCCTCTCTGCGGTGTTATACTTCCAGAAGACATCTGGTAAGTTGAAGTCTCCCACAAGGACAGGGGCTAGCAATCATGGGACTTCTCCCAGTTGCTTATAGAATAACTCATCGGCCTCCTCATCTTGGCTGAGTGGTCTACAGCAGACTCCCACCACGATAACTGCCTTATTAGGTGCACATCTGATTTTCACTCATAGACACTCAACCCTATCATCACCATCAATGAGGTCAAGGCTGTCAAAACTGTCTCAAACATGGAGGGCTATTCCACCACTTCTCTTTCCTCACCTATCCCACCTGAAGAGTCTGTAGCCATCCATAGCAGCAGCAGTCCAGTCATGTGAGTCATGATGCCACCTAGCTTGTGCATCCTCATTCAGCTTCCTTCATTTTTATACATTTTCATACTTTTCAGGTTTTGTAACATCTCCACATGAACATTCCTCAGCTTTCACGGATAAGTAACCCAAGTTCTCATCAGGCAGCTACTCAGCTGCACTTTGGGAATTCATCTATGATTCATTCGCTAAAAAAAGATCTGGATTAACTTTTTCTTTACTCCTTTGCATTTAGTACTTCAAAATAAGTAGTCATGAAAATCTTGCATTTACCTTTCTGTAGTGACTGGTCTACTGCATCTTTTATTCTCCATTCTCACTAATTGTTGTGTGAAATATCTGGAATGAATTTGCGTTATAAATTAATAACAACAATGCTGAGATGCTCTTTTATTCTGTATACTGATAAATCCCATAGTAGTAGGAAGCTCTGGGAGCAACCTGCAGGGAAGCAGCAGGGAATATCTGGGCCTGGAAGATCATCTACACACATTTGAGGGCAACCGTGGATGACTGCATCGTCTCTGACATATACATGTGACTTGTCAATGAAGTGATTTATGTATGTATCAAATACAGGTACTAAATATGGTCTGGTTATACTTATTCCATATATCTGTGCAGAGACATATTATTTATATTTTGGTTTTCTGTTTGCCAAGCCCTCAAGCATTGGGACATTCAGCTGTGAAGCTTCCTATAGAAAACTGAATGAATTAGTCAACATGACCTACTCCTCTAGTTCTGTTACATTGTTGTGCTCAGTACACCTAAGCAAGCCCCAAAGTAGTTTTTGGTCTATAATCATTAACTCTTGCTTACTATGCTTAGTTTTTCTGATTCTTGTCTTCCTCCAGTAAATTATTCTCTTTGATCTGTCTGTTTATTAATAGCAAATATTCAGTTTCAAAATGTCAGACTGCTCAGAACATTTAATTCCCTTTCCGTATAAACAGATTGTGTTTGAAAAGGAGGTCATGCTTTTTTTTGGCAGAAAGATTGAATATTTTGTCCTCATCTACAAAGTTCTGTTCTCTTCCTTCTGTCCTTACATTAATCTGTTTTTACTCATTTACCTTAAAATAATCTTCAGAATCATAATTTTTTTTTCTATTCATTTTTTTCACAGGCTTTGCATTCTGCCATCTTGAATTTAATAATTCACCCTGTCTTGAGAAAAATATGCATGATTTATATGATTACAAAAATAAAGCCTTTATACCTGCATGGCTCCTTTCCACACACACATGAAAAAAAAGCTACTGGAAGACCCTGAACCTACTTGTCTTTCTATACATATGCATATATGCATCCCTGTTTGCTTTTCCTGCATTTCTACTTCTTTCCTTCTTTCCTAAATGGTAACAAAAAGGTTACTAGAATTTATGTAAACATATTTTGCAGATTTGATGTTTGTTATGGTTGTATTTGGGATTTTTTTGCCTTTTCTTTTTTTTTTACACGGGACTTTCAGATTGATTTTAAGGTATCTGTCATTGAAAACAAAAAGTTAATGATCTCCGAATCAGGAAACTATACAGGAATTCAGTACATATTTGTTTAAATTACACTCTCTTAAAGTATTTTTGTTTCATTATGTCAGTTTTATTATCTTTTCCACTGATTATTGGCACAGCTGAGTGGACTTCTAAAAGAAATCTGTATCACTCAGTATGATTTCAAGATCAAATTTAGCATATGTTTTGATCTGGTTTGTAATAGATAGATCTTATGCTGTAAAATGAGCCGTATGTATTTTTTTCCTGTGACAAAACACAATCTCTTATATTTCCAATAAAATTATCAGAAAGTCTTGAAAACATTATAAATACCAATCTTAAATCTGATAAATAGCTCATTTGCATCAAAAAGTGATTCACTATGAAAGTGAATTTGTCCATTCTTTTCAATTTTTTTGTGTTACACAGATGCAATCTACAAGCACAAAATATCAATAAAAACTAATGTTTATTAAGTAGTCTAGAGTTAGTTCCAAAATAATTTAAAACAGCTTATCTTGATCTAAAATATAATTTGATGGAAATAAAATGGCATAGTACAAAGGCATGGTAAAATAAACCAGCCTCTTAACAAATGGTACATTTTAAACAATGGACTTGAAAACATGCAGTAGATGTTCCACAGCATTTAAGTGGCCAGATTTATCAAATATATTGTTGTATTTAAGACAAAAAAACAGAGAAGACATTCTTTATTTTCTTCTTAATATTATTTAAAAATAATAATATTTTATTCTCTTATGTTGAAATTACTCTGTGAAGCAAAGTACCTTGAAAGGGACTCAGCATGATTTCCATCACAACTAATCATTTCTTAGGATCTGTTAACATTTTGGAATCTATGAGTAATCCTAGATAAATTGGCCTGTTGCTAGCATATTTTGATTCCCTGTCTTTTACTGTTAGCACAGGATATATAGCAACCTATACCTAGTTTTCTCCCAGATACTGGCAAAAGTAGTAATCAATGGTTTTGAACAGTCTGACTTTTTAGTATTTAAAAATAATTTCAGAACTATTCTATTCTCAGACTTGAAAAAATGCATTCACATGTTCATATACACCCTTTAAATTGTGTTTCCACTCTTAAAGTGAAATAGAAATAATAGGCCTATAATATAATCTTCTCACCCATCATTCTGAGTATTTTCATTTGGCTTATGAGAGTACGCATCCCCTTTTCAGTTTTAAGAAAACTTAGATATTTAGTTACAATATCTACTTTTTGTCTCTAATTATAAAAGAAGCTAGCATACCTATAAAATAGTAATGTTTCATTTTTATCTGCTGTTTCTGTTATTATAGATGCTATGACATTCTGATGAGAAAGTATCTCACTATATGTCATGCAGTTTTATATTTCTGAAAAAATATTCACTTATATTATTGCAAAACAAAATCTGAATTAAAGGAAAAACTATATAAGATATGACATAAAAGATAACTCAGAGGTGTATGATGAAAGCTCACTAGCAGCAAAATGATTGAGAAATTTAAAAAAAATAATAAAAATAATTATATAGACATTACTTGGCTGGAAACCTCAAAACTACAATAATAAATTAGACTTATTGTCCAGCTATCCAATCAAATTTCTTTTAAAAATAGAATGAACAAAGTATATTTTTTTTTCTTCACTGAAATATAAAACATGGAATGTAATTTCATTGACAGGCAGTGATCCACTTGAGGAAAAAGAAAACAGAGAGTTAATCTGAAAAAATGCGAGACAGTTCCTCATTGTTATCCAGCTGTATGATAGTTTCACAGTCACACTGTTTGTGTCAATTTTACACGCATAATTCCTCCTGTCCAAACTTCTGTATATTAGCTGCTTAGAGAAATATTTCCCTCACCTGTTCATAACATCTGCTGTAACAATTGTTGAAATCTTTTGACTTATCCAACTTGAAATCTTGCTTTTCTCTTACCTAGTTTTCCTGATTCTCTTATTCATTTTCAGAAGATATTAAATATTCCGAGCTCATAAGGTGGCTTCTCCACTTTCTATTTACTTACATGTGTAAACTACTTCCTTGCTCTGGTTAAGATTTACAAAAATTTCAAACAGAAATCTTATAAATTAGATCTGGCTTTTAGATATTGTATATCAGGGAATGGGTTTTACAAGATAAAATACAGAAGGCAGTTACTTGATTAAAGGTGAGTACCCACAAAGGGAGAAAAAGAGAAGGAATGTCCTTCATCCCCATGCTGTTCCTAGATAATTTTTTCCTGATTTAACCCTATCTAATTTAGAATCTATATATTACTGGGTATTTAAACAAAAGCATAATCCACTTCTAAATGCTTTGTAGAGTTAGGTTTAAGTTACATCATGTGCTCAGGACTAATGTGCTCTGGGCAGGCGCAGTTCTCTAGTTGTCAGATGAGTTTAGTAAGCTATCTATGGATTTCACATGCCACTAAAGCAATTTAAATACTGAAGTAGCTTTTGGGGGTTTTTAGATTTTAAGCTTTGTACTTGAACACTTAACTAGGAGAGAGTAGTTTTATATGTTTTGGGGTTTTCTTCATTGAAATAGCTGAAAATATTTTAAATATACACTCTAGCACTGTAAATGTAACAAACTTTGAGCCCCCATAGAACAATTTTATACAGTTTTAGTTAATATATAAAACCTATAAAAATGTGAAGCTTGCAACCTACCACAATAAATACCAACATTCTACTGACAGCTCCATTGTACATTATTTCTATTAATAAATAACTAATTTACCCATGTCAGAAAGTAACAGAGACATGCACAAATGAACACATGGAGACTGCAAAGCTAAGGATTTATATATCTTATCTATAATTTTAAAGTGCAATGTAGGAAACTGTCATTCTCTAAAGACAAATTTGTTTTCAACAAATTAAGTTATATTTTAGGGTATAAAGAACCACAAGGATTAGCAGTATCTTTGCAATTCATACAAAATTAAGTTTTAGCAGTACACTCTTAGGGCTGAATTACAAGAAGTATTTGAAACTGTTACAAGGAACATGTTCATTCACACCAGTCAGTGGATGTTACATCAGAATTAAAAAGCCTGCTTATGAGATGTTTTCAGTATGTTCAGAACTCGGGTTTATTTAATATAATTTACAGGGATTCAAGGTGATATTCTTTTATGTAATCTGATGTTATTGATTTATATGCCCTTTGTAGCTAATACAGAATAATTTCTCTGACCTGTTTAAGGATTATTCCTGTGATTTATTTATAGGTGAGGACTTCAACAAATTAATTATACCTTGGAGAGGAAAACAGTGGTCAATTAAGGTAAAACCCTTAGTATCATCTCCTTTATATTCACATGCTTTGGATCTCAGAAGGATATTCTGTTTTAAAAAAGGTTCTGATAAATGAAAGAAATGGACACATACTTAGAAACAGAAGAAGATCAGTGAGAAAATTTGGAAATAGAGGAAGTGATGTGTAGAATGAAACTGTTAGGGACACATCTTTAGTGTGGTTTGATTTCTTCCCCTGAGATATATAATTTACTATATAGCTAACTGTAATACTTGCAAAGCAACATTGCCATTCAAAAGGTTTTGAAAGAAGCAAAGCCCATAAGAATACCTCTACAAAATTAGTTTGTTACATTCCTGAGTTAGGAAAGTTATCCCCTGAGTGTCCAGTAAGCCTGAACAATAGATGTACTGGAGGTCATATTAAGCAAAGAAAAATCACATCCTGAAAAGTACTGCAACACTTTAGTAAATCATAGAAATAAAAGTTCAGCACAACATAGTGATAACATGGGCTTGGGAAGGTCCATGGCCAGGCAGGTCAGGGTTATTAGGAGATATGGTGTCGCTGGGGCAGGGACTAAGGGGTCTGGACTGAGATGAAATGAAGTCTTGATCTTAGGGCAAGCTGGCCCGAGAAGGCAGAGAAAGGACAATAAGTCCTACAGAGGCCTCATCAAAATTTTCTAGGACATCAAAGCTGAGAAACACTCTGCAACTGCCTAATTATTTCTGCCTTTCAAAACCAAGCAATAGAGTGTCTCCAATAGATGTCTGTACAGTTAGATTTGAATAACTAAGACATTCACTGTCAAACGGTGCTGCTGAAAACAATGGCTCAATCTAGAAGAAAACAGGAGCTAGCATGAGCTTTTCAAAGTCTCACTGACAAAATAAAAAAAGTGAGGAAAAGACTGCTGTGGAAAGAGAAGGAAACAAGAAAGGGAGAAAGGGAGGAAAGGAGAAGTGGGAAAGTAGGAAAAGGAAAAACAGACATAATGGCAATGTTTTACTGACCCTAGAATAATATGTACATTGATATGAGAAGACAACAGAAATCACCACATGAGCAAATTGAGAGCGCACTTCCTTTTCTAAACTCTTCTGAGTTGTATTTGATTTCAATGAACTTAAACCAGGTGCTACCTACAGTGCCTTGTGTTTCAGTGGGCAGCATTGAAATCCATTCAAAGGTTTACACTAGCTATTAAAAGTACATACTCTTCGAGGATTTCTCCTTGAACAAAAGCATGTTTGCTTTTTTAAAGACTCATCTGAGTAGCTGCCTTTAGCTCCTTGTCTCTGAGCCCAGGTTTGAACATTCCTTTTTATTCACAACAGCAACGTCTTCTCTGTTGTTTTTGAGAACTCTTTGTAGAATCATATGATTTTTCAGCCACAGAATGAAGACAAGCAAAAATATATAAATGAATAACTACAGAACTACCCATAAATAGTTACACATTCATTACTGCCTTTTCACTTTCTGAATCAGACTTTTTCCTTAGTGATGTATTCTGGTCTACTGTCATGCAATGTGACTAGTTTGATTTGTAGTATTTTTACAAATACGCATAAATAAATGAATATTTGTATTATTTTATACAAATATGCATATGTATATGACATAGAACACAGAATACTGCAATTATTCTTTTTTGATAAATAATTTCAGTCTTAAAGATAAATCCCATCAAGGATTAAGCAAATACGTACTGAACAGCTGACAAACATGTTACTTGTGGACCTTGAATTTCAGCCTTTTTGGCAGTTCATAGTTTCAAAACAGATTATATATTTGACAAGTCACATCATCTGCTTTGATTCCAACTCCATATGTCAGCCTTTTCATGTAAAACATTTCTTATTAAAAAAGTAAAGCCTGGAAACAAAAATAGAAAGGTGATAAGGAGGGAACTAATACCAGCCTAATACAACAAGCTGGGGTTTTTTCTTATTTCTTTTTAGAAGTATCTAGAGTCTTCAGACTCTATCCAAAGAACTGTAGCTAACAGAAGAAAACCTTGCCAGGGGAGGTTCAGGCTTGACATCAGGACAATAAATTCATGGAAATGGTCATTGGGCAGTGCAACAGGCTGCCCAGGGAGATAATTGAGTCACCTTCCCTGAAGGTGTTTAAAAGATGGGTGGATAAGGTGCTGAGGGGCATGGTTTAGTGATTGATAGGAATGGTTGGACTCAATGATTCAGTCAGTCTTTTCCAACCTACTGATTCTGTGATTCTGTGATATTAACAAAGAATTTTAGAGTTTTCCTTCATGTGTTAACTTATTTAAAATATAAATGATCAAACTGTGAATAATTTTGGAAGAGGTGAAAACTGATGGTGCATTTTTTTAGCATTACTTCCATAAAGCATATCAAACCCATACATCTAAGAAAGCTGTCTCCATTTTTCAATGTTCCTCTAATGTCGCTGTAGATACTTTATGTTAAATAATGGCAGCATTTATTCTCATCTGACGAGAATGAATGTTATACTATATACACACACACACACACACTTTTAAACAGTCCTAAAGAGTAACTATAAAGTTTGGACATAACTAAGGCTAAGTAAATTAAATTTAATTTTACAAGAGTGAGGTATCAGTGAAAATACAAATGACAGAAAAAAACCCAAACATGAATGAGACTTCTCATCTAACAATCATAGAATGGGTTGGGTTGGAAAGGACCTAAAGATCATCTAATTCCATCTCCCCCACCATGAGCAGGGACACTTTCCCCTAGATCTATTTGCTCTAAGTTTCATCTAACTTGGCCTAGAACACATCAGTTTTGAACCTAAAGACTGATGCTACTAATGACTTTAAAATTTGTACTTAATGAGTAATCCTATGTGACTATAAAAGCCACAGATTCTATTTGCACTAATGGCATTCTATATTATTTCTCTTAGAAGCTTATTAATGGCATATCCAGATTAAAAGTGATCCTTAAAATAGAACCATAAAGTATGCACTTCCAATTATCCATATTCCAAGACCAAAATACATCTAAAAACTTGATAAATATACCTCTTTCACACTAATACTTTTTAAACAGAGAATTACTTTTTATCTGGGTCTTTCTGCATTTTATGATACTTGAATGGTGATATTTATTTCATAAAAAAACAAAAAACAAAAAACAAAAATACAAACATAATGTTATATCCTGTGTATATTTGTTTTGGGGTTTTTTGTGGTTTTATTTTCCCTAGTAAAACACATAAAGAGTAACATGAAATATAAACTTCTATTGTGGGTGCTTTCTGCTGTTTTCAGAAGCTTTTAAAATTTCCTGCTTAATGTTGCTTGCAGAGAGGTCATGTTAGTTTTTCTTATGCAAAAATTTTCATTTAACTGAAGTAGCTCTTCTCTGTGTGTTTATTCTCCTGATATACAAACATTTTCATTTTCAGTCTTTATTTTTTGTATATCAAATGAACTACACCTTTCTGCTGACCGTCATAGAAATTTTTCCTTAATTATTTTTTTTATTTTCATTGCATTTGCAACAGAGGAACTCTTTCAGGTATCAGTTCCTGAATTAGAGAGGTTTGGTGGTTTGTTTTGTTGTTTCTTTGTAAAAAGGCTCTCTCTGTATAATACCAAATATTTTTATGATTATTATGGGTTGTACTGGATAAATGAATAGTGGTTCCAGACATGTAGATCAGTGAAGTTCTGTTGTGTCAAACACAGCAGAAGTTTAAATGTTTCTTTCTTTTTAGATTTCTCTTTTTATTAAAAGAACATGTACAGAGTAAAAATTTTAGTACAAACATAGCAAGTCAAATTTTCTCTAATTGTATAGTTTTGTTCATATAAACTATAAGGGAATACAGATGATATTTTATTATAAAATTGTTCCTAGTACTGGGTTTAGCAGAGATGGGGTTAATTTTCTTCAGAGGAACTAGCACAGTGCTCGGTTTGGGATCTGTGAGGAAAGTAGTGTTGATAACACATCCATGTTTTAGTTATTGCTGAGCAGTGTTTACACAGAGTCAAGGTATTTTTCTGCTTCTCATACTATCCCACTGGCAAGTGGGCTAGGGGTGCACAAGAATTTGGGAGTGGACACAGACAGGACAGGTGACCCCAAATGATCAAACAAAGATCTCGTACCATATGACATTGTGCTCAGCAATAAAAGTTGGGGGAAGATGGAGGAAGAGAGGACAATCATAGTTATGGTGCTTGTCTTCCCTAGTATCTTTATGCATGATGGAGCCCTGCTTCCTTGGAGATAGATGAACACCTGCCTATCAATGGAAAGTAGTGAATGAATTCTTTATTTTACTTCGCTTGCACAAAATGCTTTTACTTTCCCTGTTAAACTATCTTTATCTCAACCCATGAGTTTCCCTCACTTTTACTCTTCTGATTGTCTCCTTCATTGCACTGGTGTGGCATGAGTGAGCAGCTGTGTGGGGTTGAGGCTTTCCAGGTTAAACCATTAGAGCTATTCTGTAGAAATGAATCACAGGTGGAATATTTAAAATTAAGATGAATGTATTTTTTTAAGATAATTTCAAGAGGTAGCATCCATAACCTTTGTCTTCTTCCAATCAGTGGGAAGTTTCCACATGCATTTACATATTTACATAAGCCAGAAGTAGGGGACTTGCAAATAAATTTATTGTGGGAAGAATTAGTTGTCTCCAGCTTGAGGAAATGGAGGGTAATATAGGACTCTGTGTCACTCACTTATTTCTACACAAGATACTGAACTTGTATGTATATATAATTAAAGTTTAATTTTCTCCAATAACCTAACATTCACTGTCACTACCCCATATATCCTGAGTAGACCTCTGTAATTTAAACATGAATTGACCACTATATTCAAAAAAATCTGGTACAGAAAGAAATCAACATACCCCAGACACAATTAAATAACTGTTATATTCCTATTTTCCATATTTTTTCTACAATATCTATGGGATGATATAATAAAATATTATTACCTTCAAAAAATATTTCAAGTCAATGTAGTTGTAATGTTGGTAGATCATATAGATACAGAAAATTGAAATTAAGAAAAAGCAATCTCAAACCACACAAGCAAACTCAAAACCCAATAAATGTTAATAAGTTAATACAGCCTTGGGAGAGAGAAGTTGACCGCAAATGATTTTTACCAATCAATTCTTCTTAAAATATTTGTGTCTTCTTTTTTAAGGTTTTATTTTTTTTCTGTTAGAACTGCTTTTGTGTTTTTAGTTAAGTCTTTGAATAACATAAAAGTACCAGTCTTCACATCTGACTATGATAGTCAAGAAAACTGTCATCCTAGACTCTGTATAATAGATTTAGCATCCCAATAGGAATGAAATACTCCTGTAAACTCAACAGGAATAATGCCTTTAGTATGCCTTTGCCACAGTTTGAGAAGCAGGATGAATATTGTAGAGCAGACGACCTGGGAAGGGAGTGTGTAAACTGTGTGGATAAGGAGTTTTTACAGCATCCAAAATTAAAAAGGCCAAAAGAGCAATCTTTAACATTGTTTTATAAAGTTTGCCCTGAGTTCTTGACAAGAGACAAATGCTACAGCAACAGCTGCTCCTGCTCCCTTTCACTCCCCTTGCAACAATTGTACAACCTCTCACAGCTGCCCTGTATCTTGACATTGTACCCATTGTACATCAACTGCAGAGGAGGCACAGCATGTTTTCAATTTGAGCTGCCAAAAAAAGCCATAAAGCAAGGAGAACAGTTCTGAAAAAAAACAAACTATTTTAATATTTTTTGCGTTTCTTCAGTCACCCTATATAGCTGAAAATGTTCATAGTGGGACTAGTCATGCTTATGCATCCAAATCATCCAGTTTAAAACACGAGCTTCCTGGATGAATCCTTCTTATAGTGGTATTTTTCTCATTTAATTTTATGTTTTATATTTTTATATTTAATATGCTGGCAGGTATGCTCAACTTCAGCAAGGACTGCAGCCAAGCCAATTTCACTGGCTTGGTACTGTATGCATTAGCACTTTTCATGCAGACAGGAAACTTACTTTCATTTTGAGTATTTTACATTCTTTGTATGTTCAATACAAAGTAGCCTTGGGAATAGAAACCAAAATATGTTCTTAAATCTAGATTAATTGGCACTGCAAAATACACTTCTGTTTGTCACTGAATTTTGAATCAAAGTGAAATATAATAGATGAGAACCAGGAGTACTTTTTTTCACATAATCATGTCTACAAAATCTGTTTTCATTTTGAAGATTCAACACATGTCTAACTTTTTATATAATTATGTTAAACAGGAGACTTAGGTATTTGTAAATGGGTAAATATACCATCATCTTGGAATTTTTTGAATGTTGAGTGCTAGTGATCTCAAATTTGCATTGTACAAATCCACTAGTTTTTTCTCCTTTTTTCCTGCCTCGCTACTGGCCCTTGAAATATATTCAGAGTCCCAGTGAAACCAGTGAGGAGGCAGAACTGAGAAATAGCTCTCTTTTATAGCCTTCTCCTCAGTTCAGAAGAAGACATTCTGCACCCAAAACAGAATTGCTAGGGGAATAATCTGACAATTCAAAACAGATATCATGTTTTCATTTTATTTCAAACAGAGAGTCAAAGAAAATAGTAGCTCCCTTATCTAACTTGTCCAAAGCTCCTTTTTTCTGACTGGATTTTCTTAAATATTGCATTTTTTTTTGCAAAATGACTAGACAGCAATTAAATTCTTCCTCATTGCACATTATAATTTTCATACTAACTTGTTTTTCACATTGCTAATGATATTAACAATTAACATCACATTCTCAGTATTCATGAACCATTTTTATGATTTGATATGTAAGAGAGTCGGAATAGACTTACAGCATCTCCAGAGTAAGGAGAATTCCTTGTCTCTTTGAGTATCTAAGGATACTAAATAGCAGTTTATTACAATTATGTCATCCATTAGTCTTTTCCAATACAAAGTCTGATTATCTTGTGTAATCCAAGGGAACATCTTAATCAAATTAATAGTCTCAAACAATCAATTGTACAGTGCCATATTTAACAGTAAATCCATCTATTTTATCTGTCAGATAGACAAAGTGTCATTAATTCTGGGCAATCTCAATTGGAAGTAGCAAAGCTCCATTTGAGATCTTAATCTTTTAGAGCTTGGTGCTCTTGCTCACAAGTTTGAGTATTTATGTCTCCCCAAGTTAGTATAAAAAGTTCCATCTGCTGATGCAGTAATATCCATCAAAGCATACCTTGCTAAACAGATGAAAAAGTAGAAGGCATGAATGAACAAAGAAGCAGGTCATTCATTGTGCTTCATTTCTACTACAAATGATTTTCTGTACCATAGCAGAGTGGGAAGAGAGGAGAGATATAGCAGGGAACAGTTGTTTTGCTTGTTTTGAATGGGTCCTCTATAAATCACAGCTTCTGCTGCTGGGAAGATCTACAGTGATGGATGAGTGACAATGTGACAGTGGAGATGATACCAGGTGTCACAAATGTGCCTGCATGTGGTCAGGATGCAGTTAGAAAGAGAGGTCACTGTGTGAAGTTTTTCTTCCTTCCTTTCTTTCACAGTAGGTGGTGAAACATCAATTAATTTCCTTGATTCCCTTCATAAGTAATTCCTTCATTTAGAAGGGAGAAAACCCAACAAATAATGATCTTGTGAAATTACAAGCATGAGAGAAGCTTATCAGCACTGTGAGTAGCAATCTAAATAAAGCAGTGAGAAAAGGATACTCTTTGATAGAGTTAGTCAGAATAATTTGATATTTTACTTTCCAAAACGGATCATTCTTCTTTTACTTTCAGGAGAGAAGTGGGAGAAAGTTATATAACTAACTCTGTCAGTAACATATTTTTATAGTTTATGGGAGACTCCTCTTCCAAACTGAACACAGGAACTTAAAAAAGAAAAATTGCCCTCGCACAGCTGGAATTTAACATCTTCAACAATAAGCTGTTAAGGGAGGGACTGATGAGCGGGGCCACTGGGAGTGTTGTAAATGCTTTCTCCTCTGTTACACCACATATAAACTTCCAGAATAACTTATTCTTGCTACAAAGCTGAAAGACATGTCAAACAAAATGCATGTTCTGTGATAAGCCAGATCTTTTAATTGTGAATCTTTACTGTGAACAGTGAAACACATAGATTGGAGAGAGAATGAAAATCTGAGAAGGACTGGAGAGAGATACTTCAAAGATATTTAATTAAAGGCTAAGGCACTTTCAGTCCATGTAGGCAAAACAAAGGACAACCCAATATTTTAAGCAAGACAGCTTTATCAGAATTTCCCTGGAGGTAAGATTTTAACCATATGAAGATTAATTTGTTAATTATGTAGCATAGGCAGTGAAGCTAGATAACATGTTTGTCCTCCTATTTGGAATTCAGAGGCACAGGCAGTCCTGCAACACAGATTGGTCATGAAGAAACATGTTTTTTTTAAGAACTTTTCTATGACTACAACTACACAAGATATGTAACTTACTTCACATAAAGGAACAAAATATAAGCGAACTGTAACAATAAAATGGATCCAATAAATTAAGGTTTTGTTAGCTTCTGATCCTCTGTGAAAATTGCTAAAAATCCTAATAAAAATCTGACATAAAAATAGCATACAATTCATTAAAATATATCCTTGATTCAAAAAAATCCTAGCTGATCTGTTGAACACTCACAGTACCAAGAGGTGCTAACCTAACAGTTAATAGGCAGAAATATTTTTTTTAAGAACTTGTTATTTAATAAGCATTTGGTAAGGGGAGGAGGTTGACAGTGAGCTTTTTTTGGTTTTTTGTCTGTTTTTTTATCTGAGTGGAAAGAATCTCTTTAAACGTTTCTCCTTCATTTCACTGTTCACTTTTCTTAATCTTTAAGTCATTGAAATTTCTCTTTTTTCTTTTAAGTCTTTTTCTATTTTACAGCTATCTAAGCACAATATAAATCCAATCATGCTTTTTAGTTACGGTGTTTAATCTTTTAACCAGAATCTGTTCAGCTTCCTCAAAAAATAGCACTCAAAATACAAGTCTGAAGTGCTATAGCTCATCACAGGGAAACCAGTAAGTCCCTAAGGAGAAAATAGTGATGATACTGTTATTTGTGAGCTTTGATGAAGCTAAATGAAAATTCATTTGTGCTACTGAAGATACTGAACAAGACTTTTCTAACTCTTCTGAACTCATAAAACAGATTATGGCAAAAATCTCGGCTGCCATCCCTTGCACATTGTTCCTGCCCCTGGGATCAAGTGAGATTCATTGTCTTACTGCATCAATTTTGCAATCACATTCCACTAGGCAGCAATTTTTGGACTACAGTATGTTGAATTGCTTTTCAAGCCATTGCTACTTTATTTCCACCTCTTTCCTGCATCTTTACCTAGCAGAATTTCAAGGAGGGCAACAGAATGCTTCCTTAACAGAAAGGAGCATGAGATTTCAGAAGAGACGTGGAGAGGAAAGAATAATGCAGGTCATTGTTAAGGCATCAGTGAAAGAAACAGCAGATCTAGACATATACTATTAACTTTCTTTTTCATAAATAATGATGTGGTTTAAAAGTTTCCTCCCAGCAGCTCCCTCCGCTGTTCAAGTCTATTACATCTGACAAAGCTTTGGGCTGTGTACAGATCTATCTTAGAGATTTCAGAAGCAGAAGCTTTAAGTATAGTCAGCTCAAAATGTAGGAGAGACAGTCTGCCCTAAATGCGAGTGAATTGAGAATGTGAATTACACTGGAAGTTCACATGCAAAAGTCACATACAAATGCTGATGTTAAAGAAAAGTCACACACTGTTCTGCAACTCTCAATCTCCACTAAAGCCAGCTAACCCTTGTAATTCAGAACATGATGGTCAGAAAATTATTTAAAATTGATTTTGTGAATGAATTCTTACAACTGTACTTCTTCGTTGGCATTGAAGAAATGTTAGGTTTTTACAGTATGTAAAGTGAATATCTATACTGAAAGAGATGAAATTCTATTAGTCCAGTAACAATTTTTTTCACAAGACCAGCAGCTGAGATCAGGGGAAGTTTATAAGAATAAGACAGCTATACCTGTGGACATCCTGTGGTTTAGACCCAGAAGCTGCAATCTCACTTACCTGTTTTTGTGTAATCATTCTTATTAACTCACCAATACACATTTAACATTCAAGTATTTTACGACTTCAACTAAATTAAATAATACATTGTGACATAACACAATATTTGGTTTGTGTTATAACCACCAAGATGATAACTTCACACAATCCCCTAATTCTTGTGCTATAATAAGTAATAAACCCATTTTTTTCCTACTTATCTTGTTAGGATTTTACCACCTATAATCCCACTTTCCTTTTGTTATTTCTTTAATTAGTTTTAATCTTGTATCACAAGGAAGTCATAATATGTACATAAATATTCTTGTTGCCTCTACTTAATATCTACAGTTTTACTAAATTACTTTTGAGATGGGTTACCTTGAATGAAATAGGGAATTGAAGGATGACACATGGAGTTATAGCTATTTGTCTGTTACTTAACCAGTATCTCCTAATTCTTGCATCCTTTTTCTTCCTGCTAACAATTAAGCATTTATTTAAGATACCTGTCAGATATCTCTCTGAGGAATATTAACTGATTTTGACCATACCTATGTCACTAAATGAAGTAGAGCCATGTTCAAATCCCTACCTTTGAAGATAAATACTACCAAAAATACCACATTTGCAATGCTTATAGCTACCTCTTCATCTTTTCTTTTTTCTTTTCTTTTCTTTTCTTTTCTTTTCTTTTCTTTTCTTTTCTTTTCTTTTCTTTTCTTTTCTTTTCTTTTCTTTTCTTTTCTTTTCTTTTCTTTTCTTTTCTTTTCTTTTCTTTTCTTTTCTTTTCTTTTCTTTTCTTTTCTTTTCTTTTCTTTTCTTTTCTTTTCTTGTCTTTTCTTGTCTTGTCTTGTCTTGTCTTGTCTTGTCTTGTCTTTTCTTGTCTTTTCTTGTCTTTTCTTGTCTTTTCTTGTCTTTTCTTGTCTTTTCTTGTCTTTTCTTGGTACAAAAAAAAAAAAGATTGTGAATAAGTTAACAAAATTAACTGTCAGGGTTCTAACACTTCATGTCATTCCTCCTTTCTTTGTTGACTACATCAATATAATTTTAACTGCACAAATTTAATCCATCACTAAGGTAGGTGCAATTAGAAAGCTTTTCGTTCATGTATCCATCATTTGAATTCATGGCCATTTCTTCTCATCAGTTCATTTTATTGTAGTTTATTTTAGTTTTGATTACCTTGAAAATGTTGTAATATTAGAATTCACTCTTGTAGTATTAGAAACAACCCTGCTACTCAACCTGGTTTTTAAAACATTTTACGTGATGAACAGGACAATTTTCAGTACAGACAACCTCTAATGCTTTTCTCTATTGCAGAACTTGTCCATTTTTTCCCTCTGATTCCTGCAATAGAGGAACTAATTTGCGAGAAGGTAATAAATTTTACATACAGAAATCTTACAATAGTTTAATTCCCTAAAGTGTCTTAGGAGGGGAATTTTCAAAGTCAAAAGCTTGCTGAAAATCAACACTGCACAATGAATATTCTTAAAAATTATTAAAACATAATGGTTTCATTTAAAAATCAGTGTTGATTCTGCCCATAGAATATTTTTCTTTATTTGTGTACAATTTTTTTGTATTACACTTTGAAGGCATTTTCCTTATTTTCCCCACCACTCTGTTCTCCATACCCACACTGAAGCCTTTTCTAAATATATTTTCCTTACTTACCTTCTCCCTACCACCTGTAAATAAGGCAAATATAGAAGATAATATACCAGTTAAGAGATAGGTCATTCCATTTTTAATTTCTCTTATAACTTTTGATTGAACTAATTTAGTTCTATGCCTTTTATTGATTCTTTCTAAAAGCTTACTGTTAACATGTCAGTATGTGGCATTTTCTTAGATTCCCCCATATGAAGACGAAATGTGGAATAAGAATCTTCCTAAACTCCTTTGATGTGAATGCTATTACAAATATTCATTTGACTTTTCTATTATTTTTTTATATTTCATATTTCCTTTAGTGTTCCATTTTTGCAATGATCATTTATCACTCCTGTCAGATCTCTGGAAAATTTTCTATTTCTAATGTGCTGGAAGAAGTTTTTAATATTAGTTTTAATGCCTATAGCAAGTTACTCATGAAAATATTTTTTTAAAGTCTTATAGATCTACATTTTGCTTGCCAGTTTTTCTGTTCCATTTATGAAACAGAATATTCTATTTTTTATAATCTCCTTTGTTAAGTTCTTAACTACTTCCACTCCTTCCTTCCTTCCTTCCTTCCTTCCTTCCTTCTCATTGCTAACTTTAGCACAATTATTTTGAACCACTCTAGATTGTTTCTTGCAACTGCTTTATTTTATAAACTTATTTTAATGAGATTCTAATACTATCTCTATTTGTGGTAAATGCTCAGCAAGCAATAAATAGCACTATGAAACTCCAAGGAAATTGTTGCAAACATAAAACAGCATGGATAATGAAGTATTGTGAACTATGGATGTCTGAAATTAACAGCTTTTGAAAAAGGTCAGAAAATAATTCTGAAGAACATTACCTAAAAACACAGGTGAAGAAATGTACCTAGAAATTAATAATGGCAGAAAAAACCCCCAACTTGAAATCTGGAAGATAACAGTGTGCACTTGTTATGAACAACATATATTAGTTATGTTTATGGGAAAGTAGGTACTTCTTAGCAGCTGACATCTCTGTTGTGCTCCACAAACATGAACTGCAGTAGCTGGTATTTACATTTCTATATTTACTCTCTCACCATTCCTTACCATATATTTTGGACAGTAAAACCTGTTCACCTGTTTTGGACAGTAAAGCCTGTTTACTGGACAGTAAAATCTGATCACCTTCTATGACCGAGTAACTACACTCTTGGATGAGGGAAAGGCTGTGGATGTATCTTCCTGGACTTTAGTAAAGCCTTTGATACAGTATCTCACAGCATTCTGCTTCGGAAACTCTCAGCCTCTGGCCTGGACGGGCGCACACTCTCCTGGGTGAAAAACTGGTTGAATGACCGGGCCCAGAGGGTGGTGGTAAATGGAGTTAAATCCAGCTGGAGGCCAGTGACAAGTGGGGTTCCCCAGGGCTCAGTGCTGGGTCCAGCCCTGTTCAATGTCTTTATCAACGACCTGGATGAAGGCATCGAGTCCTCCCTTAGCAAGTTTGCAGATGACACCAAGCTGGGTGGAAGTGTGGATCTGCTGGAGGGTCAGGAGGCTCTACAAAGGGATCTGAACAGGCTGGACTGCTGGGCAGAGACCAACGGCATGAGGTTTAACAAGGCCAAATGCCGGGTCCTGCACTTGGGGCACAACAACCCTAAGCAGAGGTACAAACTAGGAGAAACCTGGCTGGAAAGCTGCCAGGAGGAGAAGGACCTGGGGGTGTTGATTGACAATCGACTGAACATGAGACAGCAGTGTGCCCAGGTGGCCAAGAAGGCCAATGGCATCTTGGCTTGTATCAGAAATGGCGTGACCAGCAGGTCCAGGGAGGTTATTCTCCCCCTGTACTCGGCACTGGTGAGACCGCACCTCGAGTACTGTGTTCAGTTCTGGGCCCCTCAGCACAAGAGGGATGTTGTGGCTCTGGAGCGAGTCCAGAGAAGAGCAACAAAGCTGGTGAAGGGGCTGGAGAACAAATCTTACGAGGAGCGGCTGAAAGAGCTGGGGTTGTTCAGCCTGGAGAAGAGGAGGCTGAGGGGAGACCTTATTACTCTCTACAACTACCTGAGGGGAGGTTGTGGAGAGGAGGGTGCTGGCCTCTTCTCCCAAGTGACAGGGGACAGGATGAGAGGGAATGGCCTCAAGCTCCGCCAGGGGAGATTTAGGCTTGAGATTAGGAAAAAGTTCTTCACGGAGAGGGTGGTTAGGCATTGGAACGGTCTGCCAAGGGAGGTGTTTGAGTCACCGTCCCTGGAGGTGTTTAAGGTGAGGGTAGAAGAGGTGCTTAGGAGCATGATTTAGGGATTGGTGGGAATGGTTGGACTCGACGATCCAGTGGGTCTATTCCAACCTTGTTATTCTGTGATTCTGTGATTCTGTTAGTCCAGGTTCTTCTTTTCTGAGTTTACGGACTTTACAATAAGTGCTACTTTAAAGAAATTTAGCTCTCTAAAATTAAAAAAAAAATAAATTTGAGAACATTATCTAGAACAAACGAGACAGACTTTACACTGCCTCCTTATACATGTTTTTCCTACTAACAATTGTGTAAATCTTTCTGGTTTTGTGTGGGTGGCTGTCCAAGCAAGGGACCAAGTATTCCTGATAATATTGCAGAATCTTAGAAGAACATTCAGGGAGAGTCAAACAGGATGTGAAATGCAATGCAGCAGGAGAGATTTCGTTCTGGCCTTTGAGATCCTTTAACATGTACTGATATTGCAAATAAAGTTGTTTCATTAATGTGACTAACCTTCTTTCTCCTCACTAAAACTCCTTTCAAATTTTCACTGAAATATCAGTGAAGTAAAAAAGCTTTTCCTGTAATGTCAACAAAAACTGAACCAGTGAATAACAGTTCCGTCTCTCATGTATAAGCAAAAGAGAGAAAAGGACAAGAGATAAATTTTTATTATATAGAGGGAAGTAATTTTTCTTTTAGAAGAAAGAATTAGTTTGCAGACAAAACCATCAAATATGCTTATAAATGATACAGTTAAATATTTTCCTTCACAACTAGTTCAAGTATGGTATTTCCAGTTAATTGCAAGTATCTGATAAGTTCTTTTTTATTCACAGTTCTGCAAGAGTCATAACACCTTCATTCTACCAAGGTCATGTCATATTTACTACCTAAACTCATGTTACATATCTGAATTTTACAGTGCAGCAGAAGCAATCACATAATAAAAAATAACTGTGTGACATAAAATGTCAGAAAGGGCTTCTGTGTTTTAAATGGATAACCATAAACTACAAGAAGACAGCAAGAGATTAGATACCTTCATTATTCTTTCCATATATATTATAAAAAGAAACTTAAAAACAAAACCAAAAAAAACCCCAAACCTTGTTTTCTACATGGAAAAAGAGTGAAATGAAAATGTTCTATACAGGAGATTTTATATATAAATATGAAATATTAAGGAAAATGTTACATGGTCTACTTAGTGAGAGAAAGACATAATTCTTTGCTCTACTAAATACTCCTTGAAGTAGAAATGATATGCCAAAACCCTGGTGCATGCTTTTGTGCCAAAATTCATGAAATTAATTCTTCCATTTTCTCCTTATTTCTCTCAAAGATAGTTACTACATTATGAAGTCTCACTATTTTTGCTTCAAATAAGACCTAGTTCAAAAAAAAAAAAAAAAGCATTATCTCACTCTTACCACTGAATTAGAGTATGGATATATGTGTTATTTCAAAAAATCTGAATGAGATTTTCTTCTCCTTTTCTATAACTTGAACTACTGATATTATCAGAAGACATTTTCTTGCAAATTTTGGCAGATGTGGAATGTTGGTGTTAGGCCTAAATGTGGCTTCTGTGGCATTTCACGGTAATTCAGTGTGTGGAAGTCCCTGGGGCCCCTTTAAAGCATAAACATTTATGGGCACAGAACATTTAAAGGGGTTAAATCTAATGCGAAACAATCAGGTATTTTTCCAGGGAACACCTGATGTAAGTGCCCCTGTGTGTGTTGCTCTTTCTGTGTACCACCAATGTAAGGCCATGCAGACTATGCTATGGTGTTTTCTCGTAGCTAATTTTCAGCAGAGATGTTTAAGGTCTGTGATCAGTATTTAATGGAAAGCTAATGATTATTCACCTTTGGAACCAGGAAGCCTGGTAAATCCTTCAGACTGTATCGTTTCAGGGTTGCAAGTATGTCCTAAAAAATGCCCCAAAGGGAAAAGCTGTGGAAGAATTGTGACTTTAATGTGAGAGATGCTTTGTAATACTGTTTCATGGATACAAAACTTGTGTTGGTCATAAGGCTGTTAGATTTTCACAGAAACAGAATCACAGAATAACCAGGTTGGAAGAGACTCACTGGATAGTCGAGTCCAACCATTCCCACCAATCCCTAAATCATGCTCCTAAGCACCTCATCCACCCTCACCTTAAACACCTCCAGGGACGGTGACTCAAACACCTCCCTTGGCAGACTGTTCCAATGCCTAACCACCCTCTCCGTGAAGAGTTTTTTCCTAATCTCAAGCCTAAATCTCCCCTGGCGGAGCTTGAGGCCATTCCCTCTCGTCCTGTCCCCTGTCACTTGGGAGAAGAGGCCAGATCCCTCCTCTCTACAACCTCCCTTCAGGTAGTTGTAGAGAGTAATAAGGTCTCCCCTCAGCCTCCTCTTCTCCAGGCTAAACAATCCCAGCTCTCTCAGCCGCTTCTCATAAGATTTGTTCTCCAGCCCCTTCACCAGCTTTGTTGCTCTTCTCTGGACTCGCTCCAGAGCCACAACATCCCTCTTGTGGTGAGGGGCCCAGAACTGAACACAGGATTCGAGGTGCGGTCTCACCAGTGCCGAGTACAGGGGGAGAATAACCTCCCTGGACCTGCTGGTCACGCCGTTCCTGATGCAGGCCAAAATGCCATTGGCCTTCTTGGCCACCTGGGCACACTGCTGGATCATGTTCAGTCGGCTGTCAACCAACACCCCCAGGTCCTTCTCCTCCTGGCAGCTTTCCAGCCAGACTTCTCCAAGTATTTTGATTTTTTCTCCCTCAAGTACTGTAGACAATTTTGAGTTTGTCCTTTTCCACTTTCTCCATTACAGGAAATACAGAACGTAATACAGCCTGAATATTAGTGAATTCTTGTGAACAAAATACCTATGAGGAATGAAGCTATATTAATCTTGAAGAAGTTGATTATTCCAGAATGTTATAGGTAAATCTAGAACTCCCCAATGAAAATTCTTTCAGCAAAGCAATAAAAAATGAAAGTAAATATATTTAAAATTATATCTTATCATTATTTTATGCTTAGTTGTCCCATTTAATCACAGAGAAATTATATTTGATATATACAACTTCTCTAGTGGTAATCAAATTTCCCATCTTGGGACTAGCTTTGTAAAATCCATGTAGAGAAATCGTTTTGCTTTCAATGGCCTTTGGTGGACCCCTTGGGACATTCTAGTCAGCCAAATGACACATATCTTCTTAAGCATGCTTCCTGGAAAAACAATTAATTTTAAAGTAAATAAGCACTTGTGTGCATAAAGCTTAAATGAAAACACATTCACATTCTGTGTTCCTATAAAAGAAAACATGTAAAGGAAAAATCTCTTTTATTTTTTCTTTTTGACAATAAAATGAAATCATAAATGGTGCTGAAATTTCTTAAGTGTACCATGGGAGTCATCTGTAGTTTATTTCTATTCCTTTTGCAGTACATAATTAGTTCTTGTCAGAATCATTGATGAGGATGCTAGCTTAATTTCTGCATTTATCTTTTCACTTATATGTAGACTCTGTGGAGTCAAAAACTAATTTCTTATGCACCAGTTTAGATGTTCAGCTTTACTGAGACTCCTTGGGGTCAGGGGACAGGGAGCAAAAAAAGGGGAAAAAAAAACAAAACAAGAAATAAAAAAAAATAGAAAAAGATAATAGACTGTAGATCGTGTACTGGTAGAATATTTTTAATTTCTTGCAATTATAGATGTCTTAGACTTTACCTTATTGCCTAAACTAGTTACATAAACTCTTTCCATAGCCAGATGGGAGAGATAAGTACCTCCAGAGGCTTTCTTTCATTTGTTTTATTTAATAATCTGGTGCAAAAAAATTTTTTGTCACAACTCTCTTTCCAGGTGCACATAGATTTACACATTATTCTCAAGTATTGGACAATGTCTGTCAGGAAGCATAATTATTATTATCTTTTTATTTAAAAAAATAAGCTGTAACATTAGTGATTTTTTTCTGAAAGAACAATATTCTTAATTAATTATTAAATAGTGATTGCCTCTACTCTCTGAAAGAGAAAAAAAACCTCCAAACCTCAGGAAATGCCACAGAGTTTTTTACTTAGTAATAGTCAAGTGATCCTTCTATAAATAATTTAAGTGGGGAGAAGGAAAAACAAAAAAATCTGAGTTTCTTCATCCCATCAACCAAAGTGTTACGTATAGTCTGCCACATCTGGGAAGTTATTATCCAAATTACTTTCAAAGAATACAAGGAATAGAAACTCCCTGAACAATTTATTGCATTATTTACCAGTTTCCACTTTTAGATTTTTTCATCCACCAGTGCCTGCCATAACTTTCTGTATCTCAAATTGAAGCCCATTTTAATGAACTACTTTATGCAAACAGTTTAAGATAAGTACTGTACTCTGAACTTAATACATTGTATAGTTTTTCACTTAATGGCTTCTGGGAAAGTCATTATTTCCTCTGATGCCACTGAGGTTTATATGTACTCAAATGTATAGCATAAAGGTTTTTCAGAGACCTGACTAGGCAGACACACTTATCTTATTCCTCTTCTTAATATAATTTGGCATTCTTCCATATTGGATAATTTTAATTGATAAGACCAATAAAAATATTTACATTAAATAGCTACCATAGATAAACAAATTACAATCCTTCATTACAATCTTTCATTTCATATTTCTGGTTTGTACACACATGAAAAGATGAGAAAGAAGAGAAGTGAATAAACACAACTAAATTATTCTCTTCTCAGTGCCAGGCAATGAAAACAAGAAGTAGCAGGCACAGGACAATATGCTGCCTCTCATACATGATTTCTTGCAAGCAGTACGTACTTTTAAAACCCATTAAAGATTTTCCCATGTTCCCTGTTTAATTTAAATGCTGCTTACCTACAAGCTGGATAAGGAATGCTTTTTCTGTCCAGCTTTTTTAACTTTACTTTTTACTCTTTTTCATACAATAAATAAACAAGAACTTTCCAATAATTTTGCACTAGAATGAGTCTTTTTAGTCTTTTTATCGAGATACAGAGTCAAAAGGCTATGCTGAAATTCTTCAGACCAGTGCTCTAAGTAAGAGATTACCTGTGACTTCAAGCTTTCCTTTCTCTAATAAGAAATTTCCTTCAGTAGCAAAATATGACATTTTCACTGAAAGAATCACAGCAAAAGCAGCAAATTCTAGGTACATTCTGGAACTGAAAGGGTCTTTCAAGTCATCTATGCAATACTTAATTTTTGTAAACTTGGTTATTTATTAAAAAAAAAGGCTTATTCGTTCCCTTTCCCTCCCTCCCACATACTTGATAAGAAGTTCTGAAGAAAATTTGTCTCTACCAAGGAAATATGTAAGAAGGTTTGACTTATTTCAGGTAAAGTAGAATCTTCTCTAAATAAATAAATATATTCTTTCAAAAATTAGAAGTCTTTTATTCCTTCCATTCTCTATCACAGTCTTTTTCTCTGTTTTGTAATGGTTTAAATTTGGCTGGCTGTCAGACCCCCAAATCCAGCCACTGTCTCACTCATCCTCTTCAAAAAGATGGAAGAAATAGATGAAGAAGCTCATAGGGTGAGATAAAGACAGAAAGATCACGTGTCAATTGCCATCACAGGCAAGACATATTTGACTTTGGAAAAAACCAAAATACATTGTCAATTAAGGTAGATTTGAGTAGTGAGAATCAAAGACAAAAACTAAAACACCTTCCTGGCACTGCATAAGGAGGATATGGGATGGCAGGTTATGATCAGTTTGTAGCAGTTCCTCTCTGATACTCCATCTTCCTCACACTGTTCCCCTGTTCCAGTATGGGTCGTTCCCACTGACTGCAGTACTTCAGGATAAGCCTGCTACACCATGGACTACATACACCTGTACGGAGTGCAGTTCCTCCCAGAAGTCTCCTCCAGAGTGAAACCTTGTAAAATTCTAAAAAGCAGAGTTGTTCCGCTTCTCAGAAACTTCAGACTGATATGGCTGGAGATATCTTGATTTGAGCTTGATCACAGAATCCCACTCTTCAGTATCTGTATTGACTATCTGTATTTGTAAAATAAGGCTGTGGTAATTGTAACACATTTTCTGGGGTAGGTTTATGCTTTAAATTAAAGCAATTGCCCTGAGCTAAGTTCTAAAAAGAAACTTTGCTTTGTATTCTATGATTTAATTAACTTTTTCTACTCCAGTAAGAAAAAGGTAGGTTTGTACCAACTTAATTCTAAATATCTGCTGTTAGTCTTCATGTCTACTAATGCTACTTTTTTTTTTTTTTTCACTTGAAAGCACACCATTCAAGACATTTTAGTTTTGGTTATTGTTTGATATGAAGTAATCTTCATCAGAAATAAGAGCAATGTATCTAAAAGCAGTTTGATTCCTAATATCCACAGTTTCCCAAGAAAATGAAAAGAGAGAATATTCTGGTTGCATACGATTACCTCCATTTGTTTGAAAAGATTGTGCAAATACAAATATGTAATTACAAACAAATACAGACCTAAGAATTAGTTGTAAATACAATTATTGGCTTGAAAGGTGAGTATTACAAGGTGATACCACAGCTGAACAAGTAGGAACCCAGTCAGGCCAAGGCATACCTGGGCATCTTCTGAGACCCGGTACTCTGAGCCAGTGCAAATCATTTTAATGTGATGGGAAATATCACATTTTCTTGATCATATCTGTCACTGCTATTTGATATTTATGTCTAAGTTGATTTAATCTTTTTCTGATAAGAAGGGAAATATTTAGAATTAGACAGCGTGAATATGGAGGCTTTGCTGGGAAGGTTATTAACATTGCTAGTCATAATACCTTTAGTTTTATGCCTGGTGATATAAGCATCTGACTCCCTCTCACTCTCAGTCTATTAGCTAGAATCCAGACCATTTACTAAAAAGACTTAAAGTGGTCTACATTAAATAAGAGATTCCTAGACTCTATAAATATGTCAGGCTTTTTTACTATTACAGTGAAAACTCCTTGATTAAAAGAAGAAACAAAGTAGACAATATTTCTTATGATTTTTGCTAGATTTGAATCATCCAGAGTGTACAGGGCAGCATGATGGATTTAAATGACCTGCCCATATACTCCAGAGGTGTCGGACACGTGGCTTTCACAAATAAAGAATTTCACCTAAGGGGGAAAATTAAGCAAGCAAGGAAAAAGGCAAGAATTTCTCTTCTTCTCTGTAAGATACTGTTGAGCAAGCAAGAAAATACATCAAATGTTGTGAAGCTCAATGCAATGGACTAATTTTTCATTGCAAGTATTGGGATTTATTTTCTGTTGGTTTTTTGTTTGTTTTATTTTGGATATAAAGTCTATAGGCAAAATTATTAATAAATGTGAGAAAATTATCTGGAATTATTTTTAGATGCATATAATTCTGCTTAGTAAAAGATGCGAGATATATGGAAAATAAGAAATAGCAGAAATTAATTCAGACATAATTATATGTATATACAGTTATGTTTTGTGACTGAGGAAACAACTACATTAATGTGATATGATTCAGTTTGTTTTTAAAAATCTAGTATGTGACAGTTATAAGGAAGTTATCTACTGAGTGAGCTAAATTGTTATTGATCATACTCTAAATTCCTGGGCTGCTACACTTATACGTATTTCCAGTATCAGACAAAAGGAACTACCTAGATATGTTAGTAAGTAATTTGTAGTTGCTTGCCTAGTAAGGTAGGTTGCTCACATATGTAGCAGGTAACTTGACGTATCAGAGACATGCAGGGTTGCATTAACAGACATTGATTTAATATAATTTCTTTAAATTTTGATTGATCTATGAAAACCAATGTGCAGTAGTATTGAGGAAATTTTATGCTCTTTCTTCAGTTTTCTTGATTAATTAGAAAGTCTTCTCTATATAAATAATTCAAACACCTCAGGAAGTAGACTGGGTTATTTAAGGCAAATTTAAACTTGTAATGCCATCATCTCGAACTCGGCTGTCACTTAAACTGAGAGATAAGAAAGATCCAGATGTGTTCTTGCTCTTAGAGTACTGAGGGTCTTCTATTAAATATAAGATATGCTCTCAGTTCACAAACAAGGTGTATCACTGATTTAGCCAGTGCCTCTGCCATGTTCCAGGCGGTACCCATGTTTGTTCTTATTCACTTTCCATCAAATATTCAACCTCTTTTCACATTCAATAACACAGACTGAACACAAAACCGTCTTTCTGACAGCATGGACTTCTTTGCTAAGGACAAAGACAGGACACTCTGATTGCAATAAACTAAATTCAGTTTTCCCACTACCTGTTTTAATTACTAGATTGCTAAACTTATATGCCTTTGTCCTTTATTAGGAAGTCCAGAGAATTCATCGTGAATATTCAAAAGTCTTTTAAAAAATTCTTGGTCTAATAAATAGTTTTAGGGTTTAAATCAGTGCTTCAAGGACTGTTATCTTTTATGGTTGCAGAGTACAATTGGAGAATTTCAGCCACTCCTACTCATTTCTTTCTGTCTAGAAGTTTTATTATAACAAATTCTGGTGAGTTCTGCAGACAGTGCTGGATATCACCATAACTAAGTCTTCTTCGCATGTGGGTCAAGCTACTTAAAAGGCATAGATGTTTAGTTGTAAAGCTTACATTTTGTTTTCATTCATATGTGATCCTGAATCTAGTGTAGCACTGACTTCTGCATAACAGGAGTTCACAAGTGCCTACTTGAATACTGACTCCCATGACCTATCAAATATACCTCATATCTTCCTTTTCTTTACTTGTTTGGTTTGTTTGGTTTTGTTTTGCAGGGTTTTTTTTATTTTGTTTCTCCCAGACATGCATTTTAAATTTTAAATTATCAAGTAAATCAGCTTACAAATACTATGTATAACTTTTACCTTTTACCTTTACAGAAGGACAGTCAGAAATTGTCTTTGCTTTTGTAATTAATCTGTGGTTTGTATCATGAACATTGGTACAAGGGAGCACATGCAAAAGAAACAAATATAGGAAAAGGGTACTGATATTTCAGAAAATTCTTACAAAAAATATGTCTCTAAATTGTGGTTTACATATCTTGATAAAAAGCAACATGATATTTTTACATAAATGACATCATGAAGATGCAGAAAAAAACTCAGGTGATCTGAATCTAATGTCAGTTTTAAAAGCATCCAATTACATGCTGAAAGTTCTTAATTTTATTAGTGATGGGCACTCTGCATGCATAGTTGAACAATAAGCAATAGCACAGCATATCAGTACGCCTACTGCATGACAATATCTGCAAAATAATAGATGTTTTTTCCTGAAATTCTATCCTTATAACCAAAATTCACACTCAGCTGCAGAGATTCTGTAGGATATAAATAGAATGACTGCAGACCACAAACACAGTTTTTCTTGTATGACAATCTTAATCCTGAAACCCATATTTTAGAACTCAGTAAGATGTTTTTTGACTAATCTTCAACTAAGATGTTTTTTGACTAATCTTCAACTAACTGAGTAAAGAAAATTCTATTCCTTCCCTACAGAAAATCTATTACTATTAGGTTATTGTTTTTCCAAACAATAAATAATGCATCATATCAATAGCTTCAAAACACAAAATAAGGCATCTGTCTTGACAAGGACACTTGTGAAAGAAACCAGATGAGACTGTGAGAAGATGGTTCAAATGATGGAATATCAAATTTGCCACAAAAATCATTAGAAAAACTTGAAAAGATATTTTATACTCAAAGGAATTTTAAAGATCAGAGCCTCAAAAAAAGCCTTAAAAAACTTGGAAAATATACAGAATAAAAGATGATTGCATGGATATCATGTTGAAATTGAAACACATTAGTTCTACCAGAGAAATCTTAACTATTTCATTACATGTTGAACTATTTGCAAATAGAATATTTCTCTTACTTGAGTAATTTGTAAACTTTTAACAAAAAAATAATTATTAAAAAAACAAAAAAACAACAACAAACCAACTCTAGAAGATATACTTCCAGCTGAAAAACAACTCTGGTGACTCTACATTAGTTAACTATTTTCTTTGGATGCGATTTTCAGTTGTATATACCTTCTTAAGACTGCAGATTCAGCTATTAAATATATGTTTACAGATATTTTTCACCACTGAAACAGAAAAGGAAACAGAATATTCCTGCCATTAAAAAAGGTAGAAAATACGCTCTACAACATGCCTTTTGTTCCTTCCACAATGCAACTGCAAGCATACCTAAGGTAGAATAGAAAAATATAAAAAATATTTCAATATTTTCCATGATCCTTTGCCACATCCAAGAACTTCTTTCTTTCATAAGCAATTTCTAGCCTTTTTCACAGTACATTCCTATTTTGCCAAATATAACCCCAGGGGATCACTGAGACCTAAAAAAAAACATATCTTCACACATAAACCCTAAAATACATATAATTAACAAAAATTACTGGTCAAAAATTTAGGTGCCTTTACTGCATGCTATATAGAGGGTCATCAAATTCTGAGTTTAACAAACATTTTTTTTTGTAGATAAATTAATTGATCACTACATTAATAGAATGGGTTTTGATTTCCTGAACAGGGAATTTATAAACAGCTTTTATGCTTAATACTTTGTTTATTTCCAAACTAAATAGGGCTGACACTCAAGTGTAATTGCAAGAAATGCCAAACATCTACCTACACCACAGTCCTATGTATCTACTAGTGAAACTGTAAAAAAAATATAGCATAGCAAGATTTATATAAGTAGCCTCACATGACAAGATTGCAGTTGTACAGTACAATCCTAAAGTCTCTTTTTGCCTTAACTGGAATATTGAAATCAATTGAACTTTGTTCCTCTTTGATATAGTAATGAATAAAGATTTATCTATGATAGATACTTTGTGTTGGAATTTCAGCTTCTAGTCCAAAGGAATAAAACCTAAACTACTTTTCCTAAAAAAAGTTTTAAAAAGCTGCCAATCTATTTCTAGATGTCAGCATGACAACTGTATTTTTTTATTCAATATACCTCAAAAACCTCAGAAGAGGATAAACTGCCTCATTGAACATCCCCTAACACTCTTCAACTTCTGCACTTCTCAGTGAAGAAGACGTCTATATCATACAAAATGATAAAGCTTTTTACCCAACAGAACTAAACCGAGGTTTAACTTGGACAGAAACATATAGTTGCATCTAATATAAATAATCAAAAATAGAATTTAAATATCCCTGCAATCAACAAAGAAATGTTGCACGTCTGAGAGAGAGTCATTTCACTTTTTCAGATGTTGATCTTCATACCATTTGAATAATCTTCCTGAACTGCATGCTTCTCTTAACACACTATAATGATGTGTGCTCCAAATTCTCCTCTCTTGAAGAAGTAATTCTTTTTAGACCATGTAAGCTCCAGCCAAACAAAGAACCTCAGCTTCTTTTCTGAACTATAACTTTTTAAATTTTTTCAGTATTGATTTACTTACGTGTTAAGAGTTTTGTGCTTTTCTGTTTTTCAAGGTTAAAAGTTATATGAATAATGTAATCCGTCTAATTTGATCATTAAATATGAGTTTATTATAGATGTTATGTTCTATTTCATGTTGATATGGAGTCTTTAATTTTATTTCAGCAAAAGTCATGTGGAAATGTGGAAGACATATCCACTAAGAATTAAATAGATGCTGCAAACACAGAATTTATATTTGCACTGAGGATAATGTGCACCACTCAAAATTAAACTCTATATTTTCAGTTACATTCACAGAATCTGGTTACATTTCTAAGGATTTAGCCCTTGTTTTATGTATCAACTACTAAAAATTTATCCAATGGCTTATTAAATGGTTATAACAGAAATGGAATTTCAGTATATATGAAAACTAATAATAATAATGTAATGTTCTTATATGTTGGATGTGAATGTTTTCAAGATTAAAAAACACGTGAATTTGAACTCAGGTTTGAAATGTATTACTAATTTGGGTGCTGATAAACTGTTAAAAGTATTACAATAGGACACAACATTAATATGCATGAAATTAACACAAATTCAAATGAAATACATTTCTTAAGCAATAAGCTATACCAGTTCTTGGTTTGTTACTGTCTTCCTTCCTTAGGCCAGGGCTCTGCATTACGCTATTTTAATTTCATGAGATTCCTGTCAGTCTATTCCTCTAGCCTGTCTAGGAATCTTGTGTGGCCTCCCCCTCTGCCCAGTTTTGAATCAGATGAAAATTTTATGATCAAGTACACCATTGCCTCTTCCAAGTAACTGATAAAGACTTTAAATTATGTAGTTGCCAGAATTGTCCTCCTGCAGCATTATTCTTATCACGAGCACTCAAGCAAATTATAGCTTATTAACCCATACCTTCTAAGCCTGAGAATCTAAACAGTGTTTTTTTAGCCATTTTTGTTCAGACCATCCAGATAGTAAAACCCTCCCTTATGGCAGAAAACAATGTTGAAATCTTCCTGTAGTTGAAATAAAGTACCTCTACTTGCATCACTCACAAATCTATTTATTTTATCTGAGAAGGCAGCAGTCAGATTCATCAAGAATTTTTTACCCTTGGTAAAAGCTGACTGTTCCCAATCATCTTCATTTTCTCATACCAGGAGTGTATCTAGTACGATTCATCTCAAAAGCCTGGGATTTAACTCCACATTTAGATACTAACTGAAGAAGTCTAGTGTATCTCTACTTGTGTTTAATATTTATCAATGACTTCTGTGTTTTTTGTGTAGTTGATGAAGTGATGATATAGTCTTGATGTTACCCCAGGCATGTATTCATTAATGCTTCATTATTATTATAGAGTTATAGACTGTATACAAAATAGATGTTAGCCAGTTACATAAATTACATTAATGACAGACATTACACCTTGTAATTATATAAAACCAAGCAATGCTACAAGTTGCTAATAGGCAGTTGACTTTTTGGCAATCTGTGTTATAGCTAAACAGGCTATAGATGCCCAAACATGCCTAGGCAAGTTCAGATAAAGTAAAATCTATCAATCTGACTCCTATGTTGTTAACTTAGGACAGAGTCTGTGGCTTGTTGCTAGCAATGGCAGTACTACATTTACAAGACTGTAGGTCTACATGGGTTCAGTCCCCTCAGGTGGCAACTTATTTAGAAAGCAAAATTCCTTGCTTTAAATATGTAGCGTAGAGGAGCTGCACAGAGTTAGAAAAGTAATAGTGTTGTTGGATGGTCAAACTTAGGTTTCCTAGGTTCAGAGAGAAGGTACTTGCCTCCATGAGGCTAAAGAAAAAAAATAGGTAGACTACTCACTCATCCAGAAGTGTTGGATAAAATTCAAAATAATGAGAGGTTGGTAAGCATGTGTAGACTTGCCCACCAAGGGAACAGATATAAGAGCAATTTCACAAAACAGGAAATCCTTATTATGTTCTCATTGTGGAAATCCAAGTGAGAATTATCTGACTAGTTCAACAGAATAGAAGGAGCTATAAAGTATAGCTGTAGATGGTTATTCAGCTCCAGGTATATATTAATCATTAGTTCAGTTTGTCTAGAAGAGATCTTTAAGTATCTAAGGTAGGAAAAGCCCAATCAAACCTCCAGGAATATTTTTTTAATTAAGAAGAATAGAAACAATATTCAACAAAGGATAAACTGAATAGATTTCTTTAGTCAGTTGAAAAATTAGAATTGTGCAAAATAAGTTTAGAATTATTTGACAGGACTGAAAAAATGAGAAAAGATAAACGGTGATACCCTATGAAGAAAAAAATGGAAATAACACTGATTGTGGGACCATGAAAGTATTTTTATTTTAGTGTGAATCAGTCCTCCTAGACAGAGAACACCTGAGGCAATACATATATGATACCTCGTAAAATCTAATAAATCATATTTAAAAATAGAATGACTTGCATTTGAATGACACATCTTGGATTTCTCATGCTCACAGAAATAAATTAGCTTGAATTTTTATAATCATAGATTACTCTTTCTTAACATGAACATTTTTATCTGTTGGAGGATAAAGTTATACCATACAAAACCCTGAGGAGGAATTCGTCATAGAAATAGGAATGAGGTTTAGTTCAGGTTTTATTTATTACACTGTTTCAGTACATATACTGAATGAGATCATGAATGAAGTAACGAATGATATCTAAGGAGGTATCTAATGAAGTCTAAAGAAAAGTCATGCTGGCTTAAAAATGTACCCTAGATTACTAAGTGAGTAGAAATATTTTACCACATAGAAAAAAGTTAAGAGAGAGAAGAAATACAAAACACAGACTTTCTAATAAAAAAATTAGATAAATGAAAAAGATGTAAACTAAGGTATAAAGCAAGTAGAAGTAACGAAAATAAGAAATACATATTAAATACTTAAGAACAAAAGGGTCCATTTACAGATAAAAATAGTAAAGCTCTCAAACAGAAAATTTAATTCTTTTCGGAGAGCACTGATTTCTGACTTTGGAGGAAAAATGGTTGATGTATTAATACAATAGTATATTCTTTCAATAAAATAACCTGACACATCGTAAACAGAAATTTTACTCGTATATGCTTTAATATAAAAATATCTTAAGCCTTCTCTAAAAGAGTTTTTATTCTGCAAGATGACTGGGTCATTAATGCTTATTTTCCATTTAGCTTAGGTGGTGAACATAGTGTAGAGTGAGTACTTTGTTAATATTTTAAGAGTAAAACAACTCATATGATAATGAATGAATAGTGTTATTGAAATTAACATAAATAATGTCAGATATTCAGGAACTTAACAGATTGTTGAGCCTACTATATATACCAAAAACATGATGTTTATTTCTGATGAGACTACACGTTTACTTGATAAAAATTAAACAAATGGAACACTACAGGCATTTCTTTTCATCCAGTTTAGTACTTATATTGAGAAATCAGAGAAAAAAATACCATATTGTGAAATCTATTAGTTCGTGACAAAACTGAATAACTGACTAGTTTAAAAGGCAACTGTAAAAAGTTACATCACTGCCTATTACAGGCCTTTGGCAATTATCTGAGTTTACATAAAAATAATAATTATGGAATTAAGTGAATATTTGGAAAGTGAAAACTCAACAAGAAAAAAACCACTGATAATTATAAATTATTTTGAAGTATCAGTTAATTTTATATTTGGCTTTCTACTTTCTTTCAGACAAAAATGCAATACAATAAAATAATTTTTAGCATAAAAGGGTGCCTCTATATTGACTTCCACTGAGTTTTGTATCAGAAATTTAACCTGACAACTGTAAAAAGTCTTTTTATGTGAGAAAGTGAAAAATCATTAGACCCGAAGTTTCAGTATTGGGATCTGACAGTAGAATATGTACCCCTTTTTCTTAGTTCAGTGAAATGAAGATATATTTATTTGAAAATATATTTCTTTGAAACAGATTTCAGAAAGTCTAGTAATTTTGACCTAGTAAAACCATAACATTCACTCAAGTATTTAAAAATACTAGAACATATGTAATATGATTGAGAGCAAAGAAAAAACTTTATTAAAATACATTGATTGGGTGCCTTAAATAAAGCATTAGGATGTTTTGATCTGGATAAAGAGGCATGACTATAAAACTTAATTTGGGTTCATAAAAAAAATAAGTCCATACTCAAGTAATTTCAGATAGTAAAGGATGTGGATGTCATAGAATCATAGAATCATAGAATAACCAGGTTGGAAGAGACCCACTGGATCATCGAGTCCAACCATTCCTATCAAACACTAAACCATGCCCCTTAGCACCTTGTCCACCTGTGCCTTAAACACCTCCAGGGAAAGTAACTCAAATACCTCCCTGGGCAGCCTGTTCCAGTGCCCAATGACCCTTTCTGTGAAAAACTTTTTCCTAATGTCTAGCCTAAATCTCCCCTGGAGAAGCTTGAGATCATTCCCTCTCACCCTGTCCCCTGTCACTTGGGAGAAGAGCCCAGCTCCCTCCTCTCTACAACCTCCTTTCAGGTAGTTATAGAGAGCAATGAGGTCTCCTCTCAGCCTCCTCTTCTCCAGGCTAAACAACCCCAGCTCCCTTAGCTGTTACTCATAAAGCCTGTTCTCCAGCCCCTTCACCAGCTTCGTTGCTCTTCTCTGGACTCGCTCCAGAGCCACAACATCCTTCTAGTGGTGAGGGGCCCAGAACTGAACACAGTGTGCAAGGAGTGATCTCATCAGTGCCAAGTACAGAGGGAGAATAACCTCCCTGGACCTGCTGGTCACGCCGTTTCTGATACAAGCCAATGATGCCATACAGTGTCATCAGGATGATGAGAGAAAGCAAATTAATAATTATGCTGGCAACATTTATTTACATGTCTTTCTAACCTATACAGGAATGCCTTCAATACTCTATGCCACTGGGTCTTTTAGACTTAGTCATGAGCTTGATTTGAACTGCTAGAAAGCAGGGAGGTAAAAAATGGTGTTCCCTTGTGCCATTATAAAAAGAGGGAGGAAGATTAGAAAAAAAATATTTAGGGGAGTAAACTTGTACCTTTTATGACAAAATAATAAGAGGTTTGGTAAACATTACCACATATGAAATACACTATGAAATCAATGAGCCTAAGGTTTTTAATCTAGGTTTACGCTGAAATCTGAATTACCTGTTGAAATCAGAAATGACTCCTTGTTTTTATATGGACTGAAAAATCTGATAGAATGAAGCTTTCTCCCTAACCATTCAGAAAATTAAAAGGATGACGAAGATTAAAGGGATAATGACCTTAAGAATATGTAGAAGATTTGGATATTTGCATGCTTTTACTATTGCTTCATACATAACAGTTTAGTTATTCTGGGATTTATTTACCTGTATGTTCATATTAGTTAATGCTTTATATGAGGTTTTTCTGTATAAATACATTAATAGACTTTATATATCTAGCTTTATTAGTTGATACCTTATCGATAAAAATGTTACAAAATGCGTCTGATTCATATATTTCATGTAAGGTATAAGACAGATATACACAGAATATATTCTATGAATATATTTGTGCTCCTACTTATCTAAGTTATTAATTAGTATTCAAGTCTTTGTGGTTAGATTAGAAATTGCTGGTAAGAGGAAGAGATAATTTATCCTATGAGTTACATGTCTATAGAGCTCTTGCACATAAAAGCCACATACAGAAGACTGCCTGTTTGTGTAAGGAAAACTGAATTACTCTGATTCATTTTTTGCAACTCAAACTCCACAATTCTTACTAACCTTTTGATTGAAGATGCATTTGCTTAAATTTGTTTTTTCAAACATTCTAACATTTTAAAATATAAATTTTAGGTTTTTAGTGTCCAGGTTTCAGATTGTGTTCTTATGGTTTTTAATTGCTTTTTAAATGCATTTATTGGATAGTTTTTTTGTGGATTTGATTTTACTCTGTCATATACTGCTTTTCTACAGCTGTAAAAATGTAGCACATACTGATTGATTTTATTTTAACAACCACTAGATGGTACAGATGATAAAACAGCCTTTGCCATCTTTTCTAGATGTATTCTGTCTAGCCTTTAAGTTATGGTTGTATTTGTTTCAATTATTGTTAAATAAAAAAGCTTCTTATTGTGCTTGTAACTTCAGGTATCTTGCATTCACATCATGACCATAAATGAGATGTTTTATGCGTACTGGATCACTCTATTTACAGCATAACACAGGTGGCTGATGAACAAGATTGATGGAGTTACTTACTCTTGCAAGCCACACAATACATCAAAGCAGCAGATTCTGATAAGAAACAAAAGATACGTGTTGATTAAAATTACAATAACTACCACGTCCTGGAAGTATTCAATATCATGACTTAGGAACTCAGATAGGTAGACCTCAGTTTTCCTTGGTATTGAAGAAAGTGCATGTTCATGCAACATCTAACATTTATAATATTAAGTAGAAACAGTGTATTGTAAACATATTGCAGGCAAGATATTTATTTTAAAATAATTAATGTACAAGAATTCTTGTGCTTAAGTGTCAATTATGTCAGAATTAACATCAACATTTATTTAAACATATTTTTAGAAGAAGTTCCAGAAAAGTTTAATTCCTGTTTTAATTTATCCTATTGTAGAGGACTTGCATTAAAATATTTTGAATGCATATAGTAGCTCATCTGATAACACATTATAAATTATTATAATACAGACCACTAGTTAGTATTGCCTTCTGGAGTAAAAGGCAGGAATTAACAAAGAACTAATTTGATCAGTTTTCTGGTACAACAAAAGAAAACTTTACTGGGAGATTTCCTCTCACAATTCTTTTAAAAATATGCAGCAATGTATAGCTTTGATTGCGACAGATATTAGAAACAAACAAGAAATGGATATAATAACTGAATGTGTTTTTAAATTACTCTCCTCCCTCTTTAGCTACATAGTTTTATTGTTCTCGTATCTTCTAGTTCATGTACTAGCCTCTTATGAGTCTATATGTAATCCACTAGTTTTCATTTAACAGTTCTATGAAACAGCTCAAATCATTAATTCCATTCCAATATTTATTTGAATACACCTTGTTAATTAATACAAGCACACCATTATCAGTGAAGTCTAAGAAATAATTGAATGTCTTTAATGTTGTTTTAAAAGTAAAGATTCTAAAGTTCTTTTTTTAATTAGCATATGGTTGGGGTTATCTTTTAATATGTGGCCTGGACAGATTTTATTAATGACAGAATTCTATGTATTATAAAAAGGCTCAGAAAAGATAATTTCAGTACTATATCTCTCATACATTCAGATATGTACCTGAATTCGTGTTTTAGAAAATGAAATGTCATTCTTGCTTGTCAGTGACACCTAGACTGCATACCTACTAAAACTTTGTGTAAAGTAATTTAAAACCTACACTGACTCAGTGGTCAAGGAAAGAAGAACAATTTTTGCTGTGCCAAAAGGACCTTCTGACTTACATCTACTGCTGACAGTGCTTAGAGTTAGGTGAGCAGCTTCTTCATTTGAGAAGAAGGATGCTTTTGACCATGTTCTTTTTCTACGCAAATTGTCAGCAACAGGCTTACTGAGGGCCTAGGAAGCTCAGACCAGGTTTAGAACTACCAATTCATTCTTCCACATAAGGATATCCCACTAATTTTGCATAGGAAAGATTTGTTCAGCTGTGGCTGTGCAAAGTCCTTGCCAAAAAAAATCAGCACCTAATTTTATCTTTATAATTATTTAGGGCAGCCTTTTCTTAGTGTAGGTTTTGATGGAATTCTCATCTTGTCAGTCTACTGAGTTTGATTTTGCTTGATACACAAAAAACCCAGTGTTCTTGGTTTCCTAGCTAAATATCATTTTGTGTAACTAATGATAACTAATTCAAACATTAAACATTGCAATCTGGACTAGAGTTAAAGACCTCTCAGCCCTAGAGATATTTTTAATCTCTTTCTTATTTCCTAGTAAACATGATTTCTGTCTTTCAGATTATAAAATGCATAATTGGGTCAAAAATAAACAAATCAGATATACGTATTGAAAATTCATCTTGTGAAATCCTGACCCAAAAAAAAAAAAAACCCTAATAATTCTACGTAGCTACACAATTTGAAAAAGAATCCATTCATACAACAAAGAATATAGTTTAATCAGTGCTTAAGATGAGGATAAAACCTGTTATTTCCTCTTTTGCCTTTTACATATCTATCATTTTAAATGGAGTAAATGGAGAAAAAAGAAAAACTAGTATTGTGTTCAGCTGTATTTCTTAGGTGGTGTATTTGTATCAGATACAAAGTCACTATTGCCCTCAGACATTCAGACTGAACCGAAGACAAAACAGAAAACAGCTTCCTTGTCCCTCCTTTTTCCCAGGCTCAACTTCACTTCTTCATTCCTGATGTTGATACCCTGCAAAGCAGCACAGGGAGAATGAGGAACTGGGGTGGGGGGGAGAGGGGGCACTTTGATCAGTATATAACAGTTCTTCACCATCTCTCCACAGGTTGCAGCTACCTTCAGGGCACATCCATCTACTGTGCTGTAGGGATCTCTATGGACTGAAGTCGGTGCCTGCTTTGGCAGAGTCATTTCCATAGGCTGCAGGGGGACAAACTGTTTCATGATAGTCTTCTCCATGGGTTACAGGGGAATTTTTGCTCTGACATTTGGTGTAGCTCCTCCTTATTCTCTCACCTTGGTGTCTATGGACCATTTTTGTGTCTGCATCACACATTTTTCCACACTCCTCTATCCCATGTGTGTTATGCAGTTTTTTTTCCCCTTTCTTAAATATGGCATAACAGAGGGAGCCCTATCATTGCTGGTGGATCCAGCTGTGCCCTGCAGTTTGTTTTGGAGCTGGCTGGAACTGGCTGTCTGTCTGTCCACAAGTATAAATGGGGAGAGCAGTGGCTGGAGAACAGAAAGGGATCTCGAGGTGCTTGTAGACAACATGCTCAATATTAACCAGCAGCGTGCCCTGACAGCCAAGAGGGCAAACCACATCTTGGGGTGCATCAAACACAGTATAACCAGCTGTGGTTAAAAGAGAAGATTATCCTGCTGTATTCCACATTGGTGTCCCAATTCTGGACCACACAATGTAAGAAGAATATTCAGGTACTTGAATGCACCTAGAGGAGAACAACAAAGTTGGTTAAAGGGCTGGAAAGAATGTCCTGTGAGGAGTGGCTAAGGACTCTGGGTATGTCTAGTTTGGAGAAAAGGAAGCTGAGGCGTGACCTCATTGCTCTGTACAAATTCCAGAGGAGGGAAAGTGGAGAGGGAGATGCTGATCTCTTCTCTCTGCTATCTAGTGATGTATGGAAATGGTTCAAAGCTGTGTCATGGGAGGCTTAGGCACTAGGAGGCATTTCTTTACTGAGAGGTTAGTTAAACAATGGAACAGATTTTCTGGAGAGGTGGTTGATTCCCCAAGCCTGTCAGTGTGTAGCAGGCGTTTTGCCAACACTTTAAACAGTATGCTCTGACTCAATTGGACTACATGATCACTATAGGTCCCTTCTAACTGAAATAATCTAAACCTGTTCTTCTCCCCTCCCCTCCAGCCCTGTTCCCTCCTCTCCCTTCCCTCTATCAGCCCTGGTCTTTTATCACAGAAGCAACCCTCAAGGTCTCTGCACCCCTGCTATCAAAACCTTGTTATGTAAACATGGTGCAGAAATATAAAAAATGTGTAGATCTAGGCTTTTGACAACAAGATTGACAGTGTTTTCACTGTGATGTTACTAAACAGTAATAAACTCCTTTTTTCAAAACATTCAGTTACCATCTAGAAGATTAACTGTCTCCTGCAAGCTTCAGTCACTGGAAAGGAATTAACACAACAGCTAGAAATCTAGCTATATGTAAAGGAAATCAGTCTATCTTCATAAACTGCCTTTTTAATAAAATGCATTCAGTTTTCAGAGTGAATAATCTTGTAAAACAATCTTAATATAATTGAATCCATTCTCTAAGAAATAGATACTCAAAATCCAGAGAACCTGAAACAATTTCATCTGATTTGAAACAAATAACTGTGGAATAATACTATGCATCGGCAAATACAAAATCAGAGTAACCTACTATGAAGAAACAACACATGGTACTCTGTCAGGTCAGGGGGGCAGAGAAAAAAAAATAGAAGGTTATTTTCAATTTATTGTTGATTAGAAATTATATTTTTGGTAGTATTCATTTTTTCATCCTTTAAGTTAAACATATCCTGCCATAGTCATATTCATTTGAGTGGTGAAGTCTTTGTTTTTCAGAGGGATTATTCTCACCATAGATTTACAATGTCTATCTTTAAAAAATACTTCAGGATTTAGCCTTTGACTGATCTTTATCAGAAAGAACTGAAGGAATCTAAATCATAATTTACTACCACAGGTCAATAAATGAGAGTAACAATCTTTCATTAATACTTCTTAAGCAATATATTTGAAACATCAATAGCAAAACATGAGACTAATTTACAGACAAGTTTTGCCTTCATAGATAATTGTGTGGGTCATATTCCACGTATACATTTGATTAAGTAAAATTGTCTATAGATAAGAATAATTTAGATTCAAATAAATTGAATACCAGTCAACAAAATTTGATTTTTTTTTAAAATGTTACTTGAATAATCAGAAGTTTATGTTCACTTTAGCATTAAGTGCTGTAATTTGGGAAGTTTATGATATGTGGCACTCCCCAGACAGCATTCTAACTATAGTAATGTCATAGCATGGTTCACACTGAAGTAGACAAACTTGAAATAATTAAATATCATATAAAACTCACTGATTTTGGTCATCAGTTGACCATTATGCTTTGCTGTAAGACAATCTATATATAGACATATTCTATTTCCTCCCCCAGGCACTAAGGCCTGAATCTGTCTGTGTTTGTGCAGCTGCCACCAGTCATAGAATCATAGAATTATTTGGGTTGGAAAAGACCCTTAAAATTTACAAGTCCAGTCATTAATGTAATGCTACCAGACCCACCATAAAACATATCACTAAGCACCATGTCTATGTGTCTTTTAAATATCTCCAGGGATGGTGACTCAGCTACCTCCCTGGGCAGCTTGTTCCAGTGTATAATAACCATTTTGGTGAAGAAATTTTCCTAATGTCCTGTCTAAACCTCCCTGAGGCAAACTGAGTCCATTTCCTCTCATTCTGTTTCTAGCTACTTGGACAAAAAGATCAACACCCACCTGGCAACAACCGCTGGACAGAGTCCAGTGGCTGGGTCCTGCACTTGAGGCACAACAACCCTGTGCAGTGCTACAGACTAGGAGAAGCCTCTCTAGAAAGCTGCCTGGAGGAGAGAGACCTGGGGGTGTTGGTTGACAGCTGACGGAACATGATCCAGCAGTGTGCCCAGGGGGCCAAGAAGGCCAATGGCATCTTGGCTTGTATCAGAAATGGTGTGACCAGCGAGTCCAGGGAGGTTCTTCTCCCTCTGTACTCAGCACTGGAGTCCACTCCTTGAATACTGTGTTCGGTTCTGGGCCCCTCACCACAAGAAGGATGTTGAAGCTCAGGAGAGAGTTCAGAGGAGAGCAATGACGCTGGTGAAGGGGCTGGAGAAGAGGCCTTATGAGGAGCAACTGGGAGAGCTGGGGTTGTTTAGCTTGGAGAAGAGAAGGCTGAGAGGAGACCTCATTGCTCTCTATAACTACCTGAAAGGAGGTTGTAGAGAGGAGGGTGCTGGCCTCTTTTCCCAAGTGACAGGGGACAGGACAAGAGGGAATGGTCTCAAGCTCCACCAGGGGAGATTTAGGCTGGACATTAGGAAAAAAAAATTCACAGAAAGGGTCATTGGGCACTGGCAGAAGCTGCCCAGGGTGGTGGTTGATTTAACTTTCCCTGGAGATGTTTAAGGCACGAGTAGACGAGGTGCTAAGGGGCATGGTTTAGTATTTGATAGGAATGGTTGGACTCGATGATCCAGTGGGTCTCTTCCAAACTGGTTATTCTATGATTCTATGATTCTATGAATGTCCAGGCTTCCTCTTCAGGACTGCCTTTGTCAACCAGGACTCTAAACAGCCCAAGGTCTGCCCTCCAGAAGTCCAAGACAGCAGTTCTGCTGTTCCCTGTCTTTAATTTTCTGAGGATCTACAACTGTAGCACTTCTATGTCCAAGAGTGCCTCCAACCATCAGATCAATTTCAAGTTCTGCTCTGTTCATATACAACAGGTCCAGACAAGCACCTTTCCCAGTCTCTCAGCCAATCTGAGAATCTCCTAATCTCACAGGCTTGTGGATGTTGTGTTTGTCTAGACTGCAAAATCATAGAAAGGTAGAGGTTGGAAGGAACCTCTGGAGATCATCTAGTCCAACCTCACTGCTAAAACAGGTACACCTAGAGCAGGTTGCACAAAAATATGTCCACATTGGGTTTTCAATATCTCCTTTGAAGGAGATCTTTCTTTCAGGATCACCAGGACAATACTGTGAGGAAAAGAAGATGTAAATAAGAACATCTTTTTTTTAAATGCACTTTTTTAATACTAAAAAGAAAAAAGTATTATGAAAAACAATATGTTCATGAACAGATTGCAAACCGTGAATGCTAAAATTTTCTGATTCCTGAAAATAGCCTATAGTCTGGCCTACTTACTTTTGGGTTACGGAGATTCACATTGAACAGATTTCTCAGAGGATAATGTAGCTTTCTAGAAAAATACCCTGAAGTTCATTTCTTGGGGTCAGTAACTGCCAAAATAAAGGGATTCCATCTGTTTTCCAACCTGTCCTCACTTCGTGTGGGCCACTGTCCTTGCAAGACAAATAGTCTTTCTGCTTTCTATGACAAACAGGAGGAGAGATGATGTGTTTGGTTAACAGAGGACAGACATGATTTATGAAGTTTCAGACAAGAAAATAACCTTATCATCCCGATTCTGACCTTTTGCAGTCTTCACTATTACACATTTCCAGCCCCAAGCACTTCCCTGAGGATTGCTACTTTATTAAATAATTTCAGAAATTGTTCTCATAATTAAAGATGTAGGAAGGATAGGTATTATTTTGTTTTCAATGTATTTTTTTGTTCAGAGAATTATATAAACACAAAGAATGAAATTTCAAGTTATACATTTATTTTTTACCACTATTATTTTTTTTCTCATAAAAAGAATAATAGCTTTAGCTCAAAGTGAGTAATGTTTAGAAAAATGTTATTATAATACATGATATTTTTAATAATAAAGACATAATATGGTAATGAATTTATAATAATTCTAAATAGTTCATTTTTTTATTATTCACTTTTTAGACATTCAATTTGCAATCACTTCTAAGACAAATAAAAACCATGTTTTTTGCTGGACAGGTCAATTATAAAAAAATTCTAATTAGCTTTTATAAAAAATTGTCTAGAGCTTTGTGGTTACAACAAAAATTGGCAAATGTCTCACAGGTGTTTAATATGCCTATATAACTGTGACTTGCAGAAGCTTATAATTCTCCCAAGTTTAGATGTACTATTACCAAAACACTGAAAGTCTTCAGGATAAACATTCTCTAAAATCATGTGAATCTCTGTGGCATTCAAACTTTAAGATTGTCTGCAAAGTAATTTGAAGAACCAAAGAAATTTTTCTGTTTGATTGAGAAATTGAATCAATTCAGAAGAATTTGTCTATTGCCTTTTTCTCAGTAACAACTGAACCCAAATAAATTAATTTAATGAAACAAATTCAAAGCAAAAAAAGCAAAATGACAAAAAATATAGTGAATATAAGATCTAGTGATTCTATGAAAGATGAAAGCAAAAAGTAAGATTATACTACAAAGCCTAAAATTGAAAAGGAACATTTCACATGATATATCCAGTTCTGTCTACGATGATGGTGTATTATGTTCTTTAAGAATATTATAATAACTGTACATTTCACAGTGCTGCTGTAATACCTGCATCTGTCATACAACTGTAGTTTTATTTATATGTTCACTTCTAGATATTTAATGATCACTTAAGAGTACTAGGCACTATTGCCCACATTACAAAATGATACTGGAAGTTATTTATTATGAATATTGCCACCTGAGATAGAGAAGAAAGGATGAATTATGGTTTCTGTGAAAAGGTGTATTACTACTTCACTTTTAAAAAAAATATTATTTCTCATTATTTCTTTTTTTTACTCTGTAAGACTGAATATCCAGTCCAGTATGAAGTCATATCACTGTAAATTGCAGAGGTGAAGTAAGCACATGGTTTAATGTCTTCAGGGCAACCAAAGGAAAAGAAAGACAGATTTCAAAATAAATCATACTGTCACCTCTGTATGACTGCAAAACCAGCTCTGTAATGTGAACTTTCTGTACCTACTGAAAACAAGTTAACTCGTAGTAACTCTGTGGGAAAGTATGAAAAGAGAATAAAGGAAATTAATATTATATTAACGTCAAGATATCACCAGAAACTTCCATAATCAAAGTGTATTTTAATATTGCTTAATAAATCAACTTATTATTTCATAATGCTGATTGGAAACATACAATCTCTGATATTCATCAGAGAGTCACAGGTTTTGCTACACATTAAAATGAGGTATCTCAGAGAATCAGTGAGCCATGAAGATTCTCAATGACAATACAAAGATGTCAGTCAGCTCCTTATACTGAATTGTTTACTAGAAATAAATCAGCTCTGTGACTGAGCAGAAAATTAAAAGCAGAAGTTAAAATGTCAGTTCTAATAAAGGTCATAAAAAATAAACCAGGAGAATTTGAAATTTTCCTTGGGGTTTGTTGACCATTAACTATATTGTGGGATGCATAATTGCACATATATATTTATTGCACATATATATTTATATTTGTTTAAATGTGGATAGATTGATCATCTATCACTGTTCCTTCCTTTTTGCTTAAATGATGACATAAAGGAAACAAGCTGAAACTATGTGGAATGTCTTACATATGACATGTATGTATACATAATAGATGAGATACTTTCAAAGATTCAAGGCATCATTAGACAAAAGAAGAAGATGGAGATGATAATGAGAATAACATAGAAAATCCCTTTAGAAAACAAGTTTACTCAGAGTCTTATCAGCATACGTTGATACTTTATCTCCCAGGTACCTGATAGATAAACACAAGATGGTGTAATTATGCCTAATAATATGCGCTATGATTATGTAGAGGGTTAAACAGAAGACTACACATCTGTCTCTGCCTGTAACTGGTCACTTACTTTGTATTTTATAGAACAAATTATTCTGAAAAATTCTTGCCAGTCAACAATGAGAAGTTATACTTCTTTGAATTTAAGACAGGAGAATCAAAATCTAGTCATGTTTATTTACATTTTCAGTGCCATAATCATAAAGGAAAGATTCAGTTTGCTATATAAGGATTATTTTCCCTTCCCTTCCATTCCCTTCCCTTCCCTTCCCAAGAGTTGTTTCCTTTATGATTATTGCACAGAAAATTTAAATACACACAGAAAAGATTTTTTTTCAGAGGAATATAACTTCTCATTAGTTGTTGACTGACAAGAAGATTTTGGAAGATTTACATATATATTTATATATCTGTGTTAATATGCATGTGTAAATATATGTGTATATAGTGTATACATGTACATATACATATACATATGCATATACATATGCGTATACATGTACATATACAAATACAGATAGAGGAAACACTTTCTGTTTTCTGAACACATCTGTAGAGAAAAGCATTTTTTAAAAAATTGCAGTACGCCATGAATGATCTGCTAAAATATTACGACTCTTAGTACCTGAATCTGATATAACAATTTTCATCATCTTCATATCAACTAGATTTTTTTGAGACACTTTAGGCTAACTGGCATAACTTTGGTGTACTAAAGTGCTCTGATGCTGCCTAAGTAAGATATTATATAAATTCTCATTGTCCAAAATACCATATAAGATTGAACATACTCAGATATAAAGAGGCAACACAAATCTATTACATCTTTTGCAGAATTAATTTCTTAGGTTTGTACAAGTAAATCTTTCTTCATCTTTAAAATATTGAGTTGTATAAGGTAAATTAAAAAAAATATATATCAGTTTGCAACCTCTATTTTGATATCTTTATAGTCAAAGAATAAACTTAGGCAGTGAAATGAATGAATGACTAAGAGAAAACTGATCTTGACACTCCTCAGACTGTATTTTTAATGTATAGTTTAATGTTTTGGAGAGTTGCATCAACTAGAATATTTCAAAAGAAGTAACGATGTTCTGCAGCGTAGCCAAGGGAAAAAGCTATTTCTTGTAAAATTAGAATTCACTGAAGCAAAGAGGGCAAATGCAGGGGTTGCTGGGAAGAAATAAAAGGAGATGGAGCTTGATCTGCAGTTCAAATGAAAGCAAGTCCTCAGGATCTCCTTTACCCACAAGTCTCCCCTCACAGAGCACCATGTTTTTCAGTAGGTTCCTTCTTTATTACTCTTCCTTATCCCCTTCGTGACTCTCAGTTCTTCATTTTACTGCACAGTAGCCCATCTTTTATCAGGAGGGAAAAACACCTCTGCCTGCTGAGTGTCTGAGAACCTAGGCTTCCAGACACTTTCTGAATGACTACCCTAGATATAAGTGTACAAAGGTTGATATTGCAGATGGCTTAAAAGGAAACACGAATAAAAACTATTCTCACTACTTCTATAGTATACACAATGCAAAATATGTTTTCAAAACCATACAATCTAAATCAATAAGAAGAGTTTGAAAATATTTTTCACAATAACTGTAAAATCATTCTGTATTCTCTGTGTGTGAGATACACACTTGAACAAACTGTGTGATAAAGATAAGCAGTAATTGTCCCATTATTTTCAAACATTTATGTAACTCAGAAGCCCTAGTGAAGACTGCTGGAATTGAGCCATATTTTGTAGATTTTATTATTTCCCTCTCTTCTTAGAAGTCTAAAAATATCACAATCAAAATGCACATAAAAAGACCCCAAGGTCTTAAAATAAATAAAAATTACAAAAATCTTCCATGCGCATTTGTTAGGAAATTACTTTTTAGCCGAGGGGTTAATTCAGAGCCAATATATTAAAAGTGAGTCTTATAAGCAAATGAAACCAAATTAAACAAGGAAATACAAAATGTTAACATGCAGCATCTATCATTTACCACCTCATTTAATTACCATTGTATGATTATTTGGCCTCCCTTTTTTAATCACCAATCTCTCATATGTTTTACTTTGTTGTTCTTCTCTAATTACTTTTACTTGAAAAAGCTAATTATGTGCCACTTATTTCCTTACACTCAGTGTACAGTTATCACTGATCCACAGTGGACTGAGTGGTTAATGATCATATCAGGAAATATTTGGTTTATACATTTTAGGGAAGAAAGCATTATTTAGTGATGACTCTTCCATTTAATTTCAGAGTTGCCTAAATAAAATGACAGAAAAATCTTCAGTACTTTTCTGTTTAAAAGGCAAAATATATATTTTTCAGTAAAATGTCATACATTGATTCATCATCTTCATTGGCTGTCAATCATTCATATCTTCTAAGTTCCTCAGTGTTTTATAGAATAATTACTACTGGGATGTCATCAAATGCTAAAAACTAGATAATTAATTTAAAAAATCCTTCATTATCTATATATTTTATGAATTTTTTTACATTATAACATGTGTCCCGGTGTTATACAGTCAAATATTGTTATTTCCTAATGTTTAAATAGAACCTCTCATGCTTCAGTTTGTGCCTATTGCTTCATGATGAGGAGGTTCTGTTCCTTCAGGAAGCTGATCTGTCAATGCATGTTTACTCCATTCACCATTGTATCAATGTTATAATATTAGTCCCAGGCATGTAAAATACTTTTCAGTGTGTGCTATTCACTCTGGTGGGTGAGCAATATTCCACCTTTCTTGACAGTCTCAGAACTTGTTCTTATGCAAGCTACACACTCCTCCAGGCTGTTTCCTATCTGACTACATTTCTCAAAATAGCAAAAGTAATGTAGCTGAAAATTAGTAACTAAGTTCTTCCGGTAAGACCAAAATCTTTTTTCTTTACCAGTATCTAAAACTATCGTAGACTCTAATGTAAGCAGGAGAGTGTTCCAAGAATTATTACTAAGTAGGAATGAGTACCAAGAATTACTACTGACTTTCTTTTCTGTTTAAATATCTTGGAGTCTTTGCCATTTTATAAATTTTGAAATATATTGTTGTCCTTCGTATTGAGGTATTTTTCAATGTTGGAATTCACATCTTAAAATATTTTAATGTCAGAATTTAGCATCATATCCACATCGTCCATTTTCAGAGAGAGGACATGAAAAATTTAATTCACACTTAAGAGAATCAAAGGAACCAATACTTCAGCCATGCAGTTTAATCTTAAGTGTGCAAACATACAGTTATTTTTCATGTTATTGTTTTTCTCCAATTTAATGTTAGATGAGAAAAATTTGAGAAAGCTAAATTTTTTTTTTAACAAAGTTTAATTCCTTTACGAAAGTCAAAATTTAATACATTACAGATATTTTCAAAGATTTATTGTAACAGTGTCTTTGTTCATGCTGATACACAGCTAAATTCAGCAGCACTGCAAAATTAGTGCTTAAACAACAACAAAAGAAGCCTATTTAGGTGTTATGTAAGTCTGAAAAGATGCATCTGTATCTATAAAACAGAGTTCATAGACATGGTAAAATTAGAAAGCAATAGAAACTCTCTATTTAGTAGTTAAGTTCAGGCTACCTTGTTCTTTATCAGGTTTTTCTAAGTCCTCTGACATCTGTATTTCAGTGGTGTATTGTTTTTCCTGGATGGGAGGTGTTGAGTCAATGATCAAAATTTAAGGATGCTTGTTTTATCATTTAACACCTTGAACTTCAGCCCACTAAATAGACTGGAAGCAAAGCTTTTATGTTTTTCACACTTTTTATTTGCCTGTTAAGGGGTCAGAAAATACTTCTGAGTCTCAGCAATGTGACAGTATTTTTTCAGAATCATTCCCAGCGACAGTGTAACATCTACATCTCCTTTGGGGAATCAATATCTTCAAAGTTACTCAGAGGGAAAGTTAGGTCTATATTAGAGGTCAAGTCATGTTGACAGGTTGACAAGGCAGAGAAGGTCATTTATCCTGTATGGTACAACGAGGAACAGAGCTCTGTTCTGATCAATCCACTTAGAGGATAAGAGAGTGTCTCAAAGTGACATGCTGTGTCCATTGAACTTAAACAGCACCAATCTGCTGTTCATTTAAACCTTGCCTTTGGCAATTTTCTGAAAATATGTGTTGAGCACTTCAGTTAGTTGTTATACTTCTTTCTGTAAATCTCTACCTGGAATTTTATCTTTGGAGTAGAAATCCCTTTAAAAAACTTTATATGTTCCAGCACCTAAAACGAATACCTGGATTTTACTTCAGTAGACTGTCCAGTTGAAAAAAAAACTGATTAAAGAGCAACTGATGCGTATTTCATGTTGCGCTATGAATATAATATTGAATCAGTACACATTCCTTTCAAGAACTATCAAAATTGAGTGTGTATGAATATACGAACATTGAAATGTGAATTTTCTGGGCTTTTACTCTAAAAAGGGCAATATTATTTGATAGGATTTCAAAATGTCGGTCAATCTTACCTACAATTTAGATTTACAAGAAAAACATCAGAAAAATAATCTTTCATAATATGTTGTTTTGAGTGTCATGGCTCTGTATCTATCTATTCATTCAATACTTTCTAAATACATGATCATAAACACATTTATCTATCCACCTGGAAAAAACTATGCGTCAGTGTCTGTTTGTTTGTGTGCTGTGTTTGTGTGTGTCTCTACTGAATAAAAAAAACTTTTATAACATCATTTAGCCAAAACTCATCTTGTTAATGAGGAAGACAAACATCGCCCCTAAACTACTGAAGATCATCAGCCGTATTCATCAGTAACTGGGAAATAACAAAAGAACTTTTGAAGCAATGGAGGAAACGGCCTGATAAGAAAGATTTAGAAAAACATGAACTTGAAGAGAAAGCAATAAAGAACTTGAAGAGAAAGCATCATGGTGGTCTGACCCTGCTGGCAACGACTCCGGTGCACCCAAACACTTGCCAGGATTGGTAGCACAGCCTCCCCATGGATCACTGAGAGCAGCCTGCACAGTACTCAAGTGTTTTGTAACATTGAGAAAAACTTATATAGTGCTTTGTATGTTTTATTTCTGATATTGATCCAGAATTTACAGTTCACCTACTGTCAGTTAATAACCTGCTGTTAATAGATTCATAAATCACTTTGATCAGGACTTTGGCTTAAAGCGTTTGAACTGAGTAGTTTCTGACATACAGTTTATCGAAGTAATATGAAAAGCACTGTATTTAATATAGGTTGAGAATTAAAATAAAACAGTAGTCCAACTTAAACCAAAGTATGGGAATTAATTACAATTATGTGAAGTAACAAATCTTGATGGCAAGAAACAATTATTTGGGGAAGAGAGGTATGTTTAAAAAAATCCCATTATAGAATGTAATGATTACTTCAGAGTTGACTGCCAAATAAACCATTAAAAAGTAAGGGAAAGGATGATTTTTTCCTTCATGTCTACTTCATACATTTTCTATGTCACAGAAATGAGATTGCTTGGGCAGGTATCAAGAAAGCTATGCAACAAAAAATCCTAGGGTTGATCTTATTTTCAGATCTAATTAAATTCTGGTGCACCCTTAAGGTAGTCACAAGACCATCTTAACCAATATTTTTGCATGAGCACACACTTAGTACAGATTCAGAACCTGCTGTCCGCTATAAGCTTTCTTTCTGTTCGTCTTCACAAGCATTTTTGTTCCATCATTACTTCACTTATTTGGAGGCATCTGCTACAATACCATTTTTAGAGTTCTGTCTTTAATACTTTGATGGTGTATGTGAAAAATACAGTAAAAGGAGTACAACAGACAAAGCAGCACATGTAAGAATGCCTAACCAGACTATTCAAGGGATTGGTGAATGAAATAAGAAACATCTCTCAAATTATCAGGCAATTTTTTTCCATTAAAATATGATGTTTGAACAGTGGTACTGTATGGGATATAGGTAGGAGGCTTTTGGTCATGGGAATGGGGGGTGCAGGGTTACCTGCTGTGAGAAGAGGTCAGGTGGTGTTCCAGGCTGTATGTGGCTGCTTCCAGCTGACTTCAACAGACCCACCACAGGATGCAGCAGAGACCAGCAGCCAAGTTGTCAGTGTCAGTGAGCAGGCGTGTTTAAGAAATGCAAAAAACCCCAGAGGACAAGCAGAGGAGGGAAATAACAGAGAAAAAGTAGAAGGAATGACAAAGTCAGACAAGGACGAAAAGGAGGTATTCCATGGTACCAGAGTGGATACTCACACTGAAGACCATGGATGATCCCACACTGGAGAAGATGTATGTTTCCAAAAGGAAACTGTGTCTGTGAAAAGTCCATGCTAAATCGAGGTAAAAGTAGATGATCAGGTAGAAGCAGCTGATAATAACTTTTGTATGCTGTTGACCCATATTAAACTCTATGAGTTAAAAGCTAGGTGAGAAATTGGCTATTAGTCTGATACCAAAAATGCCGACTACCCACCACAGGTACGCCAGAATCTTGGAGCTCACTGAATGGAAATGAGTACAGTATAGACTTCGCAAATGACAAGCACATGTATAAAAAATATATTCATCTACACATATATTTTCTGACCAGAAATTCGGTAGTTAATTTTGCATGTAATTCTATCATTATTTTTCTATCCTTGTGGAATTCCTATTCAATGCTGACTACATTTTAGCTTAAATTAAAGTTCTTATTAATGCCAATATGCTGTAATTATTACACTAATTGCAATTTACTTATGATGGCTCTTTTCCAAGCAGGATTAATGGTCCATGCCTGTAGGAGGTCACAATGCATCTTAGGTACAGTTATCAAATTGTTATTTCAATTTCTCAGTGAAATTTCACTGCAATTAAAATTTTGGAAAGAGATTTGAAGAATGTTATCAGTTATTGTACTAACTGATTACTAATGACATTTAAGGCTTAGGTTGTGCCCCTCTCAAAACAACTGTAAATATTGTAAGATGCTTGTACAGGTACATGCACTGGTACCCACAAACGCTGATACATGCACATATGCTTATAACTCCGTCTAAAAATACTTTAAAAGATAAAGATAACATGCTGGTGTAGCATTGCCATAGCTGCAAATAATTTAAAAACATTAAGTGAATTTACTGGCAACAGAGGCTGGCAGTTAGGAGAGTATTTAGGCACATTCATGCCCACAGAGTTTATACTCCTGTTAAAATTAAATATTGAACTAGAAGCTTGCTCAGTAGCGAAGCTGTCATAAGGAAATAAAAATAAACTAAAAATAGGAGTGAAACCTCATGCTCTGTTAATCCTGTAATATGAAATATATTGTAAAATTATCTGCATTTTTTTAAGAACTCAAGTAACAATCATTTTAAGTCAATTTTCTTGACATGTTGACATGAATATTTGTCCTGATTTTCAAATCTTTTCAGCATCACAGCTAATTCCAATCAATTGTGTATAGCCAGGAGATTGAGGAACATGAATATTTTTGTCACTCTTTGTACTAGATCACAAATAATGCATGCAGTTCTGGGTCCCCTGAGTAAGGAAATACAGGACTAAGTCCACTGGGATGATCATAGTTAGAGGACTTGATCTTTACAGAGAGGCTGAGGGCCTAGGTCTTTTTCAGCCTGATGAAAAGCCTGCTGTGGGAGACCTAAAAGCTGCCCTTTTCAGAGCCTGTTGGGAATTTAATGAGAAGAATGATCCAGGTTCTCTACTGCTATGTGTAGCAGGAGAACAAGAAACAGGGTCCTAAACTGAAACAAGAAGCTAGCTGGATAAAGAAAACCAAAAAATTCACTCAGAGGATAATTAAGCAGCAAAGTAGGCTGTCCAGAGGTGTTGTGCAGTCCCCATCTATGGAGTTTTTCAATACTAATTTTTTACTTCTTTTGAGTCATAGGCGATATCTACATTGGTAAGGGCAGGAAAGTTGCTCAGGTAATTCATCAGAGAGTAACATATTGGAAAGTAAGATACCTTCACCATGTAAAAGTTTAGAAAATGTTCTCAACAAGTACATTCTCTTTTACTTATTCACTAAAATACTAAGGATCAGTTTCTAAGTACCATTAGAACGACATCAGCATATATAAGAATATACCGTTCCAACTATACCAGCAAACTTAGTAAATTATAGGTCTGAGGATCTCTTGTAGATGTGTTTGGTTTTTTCTTATTCTCACTTGCTGAAAGCAAATAGGTTTGCTTCAATCTCTAACAAAAGTAAAAGTCTAACAGAAAAGAAATACTGAAAAATAAATTAAAAAAAAAAAAAAGCCCCACTCCAAAGCCCAACCTGTTTCTATGCTTAGGTTGATCTAATCATTAACTCCACTGAAAGCTGTTTCATTACATTTTCCCATTATTTATATCTACATTTTCTGTAGATAACGTACAAATTTAGGTGCAAGTATGTGATGTACAGGACACTCAAGGAATTCTCTTTCGGAGTATCCCATGCCTTTTGGACTTTACCTCACTAATTTACATTACAAGCAAGGCAATGCTACACCACTTTTTCCTGAGAGAATGCACTATGTGTGGCTTTGGAGGTAAAGGCTACACCTCTCACCACTTCTTAGCACCAGCGTAATTGCAATGACATTGTCACAAGGGGAGAAAGGGCTTCTGAAAAGAATAAAATAACATGCTTATGAAGCATTAAGGAATTGTTTTATACTTCTAGCAATGTTTTTCTTCTTTCTCTTTATGTTATCACAAGCAATATCTGGTTCAGTTCCACTTACGCAGTTGTGTATCTTCTATAAAGAGGACAAAATAGAGATCTTTATCTGTCTGTATTGATATCTGAGAAAGGGAGATTTAACTTCAACTCTTTGACAGAAGTATTGATGAACAGGTATGTTTTTAAAAACATATTTAGCATTTTAACGTATTTTTTTAAATTTATAATTTTCCAGTGTCTAGTCTTTTCTGAAACAACAGAGAAGTAAAACCATATAATCATTCTATACTCTATGCAAAGATTTTCTAACAGAATAATTCGTAGTGTCATCCAAGAGGAGAAATATGCCTTTAAATGTTCATTGTTCCATCTTTTTTTAATATTTTTTAAGCAATAAAATAGATTTCACCTGCCTGTCTTTGTTGCAATAATATTAATTAAAAAAATTGTTCACATCTTTTATATAGAAAACTTTTCTAGGAAAAAAAATAATTGCCTGATTGATGTATCACATTTAAAAGGCTCAACAACACATTGGCATTCATTCTGTTCGGAACAATTTCTCAAAGTAGAATTTACTGCATATAATTTTAGACATGAGCAATGTCAATATTCTTGTCTGAATTTGAGTGCAGGATCTTCATTTTATACTTTCTAGACAGTGAAGAGAAACAAGATCTTGTTGATCTGATTATTTTGGTTAAATACAGATATCAACCCTTTGACAACAAGAATCACATAATAGAGTTACATCCCAGTTCCCACTCATCCTACATGTGGAAAGAAGACATGGTTCATTAAAATGGATTTCTGGGAAGTTAATCACTTAAGTGATAACAAGGCTATATGGATAACTTCAACTAATTTATTAATTCTAAGGCAGTTTACAAATATTCAGTTGTCTATCAGATTAAAATAACTGTTGATTTGTGGCAAAGGCAAAGATGTATAGATATGCAGACTTCAATTTTCTGGATATCTTCTGGAAGTACAATAGAGCAGAAAGGAAGCAGTCTAGGAGGTTCCTGGAGTGTGTGGAAGACACTTCCTTGCACAGCTGGTGAATGAACCAACAAGGGAAGGTGCCCTCCTGGACCTGCTGTTTGTGAACAGAGAAGGCCTTGTGGGGGATGTGGCAGTAGGAGGACGCCTGGGACAAAGTGATCATGAGATGATAGGTTTTTCAGTTCTAGGTGAGGTGAGGAGGGGGATTAGCAGAACAGTCACATTAAATTTCCAGAGGGCAGACTGTGAACTGTTCAGAAGTCTGGTTGGCAAAGTCCCATGGGAGACAGTGCTTAAGGGCAAGGGAGCCCACAAGGGCTGGGAGCTCATCAAAAAGGAGGTCCTAGCAGCTCAGGAGCAAGTGGTCCCCATGTTCCTGAAAAAGAGCTGGTGAGTGAAAAAAAACAGCTTGCCTGAGTAAGGTGATCTTGAGAGACATCAAAAAGAAAAGGAGGGTATATGAGCTTTGGAAGAAGGGACAGGCATCTTGAGTGGACTACAGGGAGGAAGTGAGATTGTGCAGATGAAAAATCAGGGGGACTAAGGCCCAACCAGAAATCAGATTGTCCAAGTCTGTGGTTCTGTGATGTAAATCCTTAAGAAAAATGAGACCGTCCATTGAAAATAGAGACATTTCCCCATTTATGAGGCTGATGATGCCTGATCACATCCATTTATGCCCACTGGGTATTCTTTTAGGAGGAGTCCTATTGGTTCAGGGGGACATTCATAGTTGTCTCAGGAGTGCCAACTCCCTCAACACCCCCCCTAAATTGCTGTGATCAGTGTTTGACCTATTTTCACACACTTGTGCAAAGAATGTTTTAGAAGATGTGAAAGCCTGCAACCTTCTTTTGGTTCTTCTAAACTAGTTTCAACCACTTAATCTCAAAACTGAACAAAGTGATTAACTTACTCTCAGGAACATTGACAAAATATACTTCAATATGTCAAAAAATTATTTGAAAAAACAGTGAATAAAGCGGTGATAGCTTGCTGATGACCAGAAAGTTCTTTTTTAAGAAATTAAAAAATGCTATGACAATCTTCTAGTAGTAAAATGCTTGGCACAACTGATAGAAAGAAATGTTGGTTAGTAGTTAAAAGGAAGAAAAAAACCAACTCAAAATATAATATTTAAATTTCCCCTTACCACTGAAAGAAACAGATATTAAATTTATTATGGATAATTATGTGAAACTTCAGCTCAACATTCCATGCTTATGAAAAGGCAGATGGTACAACAGGAAATCTTAGGGAGGTATTTTTTGAATAACAAATTTAATAAAGAAATGAAAATTAACATTTTCATTTTTCCAGACTAGTCTAAGCAGGCATGTTTCCAGCTGCCCCTTTTTTAGGTATAGGAAAGAACATAAAGAACTATTATAGTAAAGGAACAAAAAGAAATGTCAGAAAATCAGGGATATGTAAGAGTTTTCACAGAAAGAGAATAAATAGTTTCAGTTTCCTCAGCTTGGCAAAGAACTGCATAAATGTGTCTGAGAAGATGAATCGAGAAATCTTTTTAGGCTTTTGTTTACTCAGAACACTAAAATTAGCAGGTAGAACATGGAATGAAAGTTCTTTTCTATACATACCATACTAAGCAGAAGTGTTGAAAAGGGGATTAGATTCATTATTAGAAAGGCCTAAAAACAATGATTGCCAGCAAGCGGGTGATAAAAGATCACTTCATGGTCATCCTACTTCTTTTGTTCTTTGTCCTACTATCAGCAGGTATAATCAGTTTTGGTTTGAACCACTACAGCTTTCTTGTCATCTCATCTTACAGGAGACATACCATCTGCTACTTAAGTAGAAAATTTGTCTTATTGTAGCCAATTCCCCCAACAGACCTTCTTTGTGCAGCGAAGCAGGATAGCAGCCATTTACACAGGGTTTGCTGCTATACCTACTGATATTGGCAGGAAACCTTTGATGAGGTTCTGTAAAGTTTGGCCAGATCAAGCATCCCTCCACATCTTTTGTGCTATAAAAAGTTAAGCACTGCACATACTGTAGGTTATACAGTCAAATATGAAAAAAAACTAAAGGTGTTTATATCTTATTTGGTAGCTATCATCTGCAAAATACCTAAACAGCTGTGACTGCAGTGGACAGTTACATATGATGATGTAAAAATATGAATTGCTTTAGGAAATACTAGGATGCTAATAAAATTCTCAGAATAAGGTAATAGGTGACAAAAAAAAAGGATGGGGGACGAGGCTTTCAGAGTGCTAGTTTCTGATGGGTGGCAGTACACAAAATATTTAAACACAACCTAACATGAAATTTTTTTTGTTTAACCTTTTAACTGATCAACAAGGTTGTAGTAACAGTAGCATTTCTTCAAGGGGTGATGAGAAAAATTGTGAAGTATACCTACAGGTCTATCTACATGTATTACATGTGTTTTCAGCTCAGATTGAACTACATTTCTACTCATGGGAGTGTAATGAGGAAAATATTTTAGACCTCCTGTCAAGTAGAAAGACAATTGAAAATATTTACACAGGAATAAAAATTAATGTGCAAATATATTTCAGATAATAAGAAATCTTGTAGTTTTGTATACAATAAGGGGTTTAGAACAATATGCATTAAGCAATACTTTCAAAATTATCATTACAGTTTTCATTCATGCAGATCTTCTAGAATCCAGGATTTAAACAATACTGCAAGAACCCCCCTTTACTTTGAAAACATCAATAACTAGAGTGTCTTCAAGAGTTTCAGATATTTCCCGTGTATGCCCTTATAACTCTACCTCCTTTTCTAACAATAGTTCTCCCTTAAAATTTCATGTGGTACCAACTGTCAAAACCTCAAACTCTCACTCTTTCACCCATACTATTAATATCAGTAGAGATTTCAAGAAGTGCTGAAGAAGCTTTATGACTTCTTCCAGCATTTTTGGAATTAAGTACTTGGGCATCTCAGTGTTTTTAATCTTCAGTAACCTCTGATCCATATTCCTGTCATTTCCACACAGAGGGACATAAACACATTTTTCAAAAATACTTTCTTTCATTACCTATAGAGGTATAAGTACAGGAAATTGCTTGTTATCTTCTCATTTCAACCTGCCTGCTACAGGGAGGACTGGGCTGTGTGTGCAATACCATTTTATGCCTCTCGGAATTTAAGTCATTAATAATGTGAAATAAAAGTGCATTGCCAGACATTTTAACACATACCCCTACCAGAAACACAGAAGATCCTGGAAGTCATCCTTCCTTTTTCACATCTTTAGTGCCTCTGAGAGAGTTGAAGGTTATCTACTTACATTGTGTGTTGTAACTTCCAGGCTTTTCAGTCTCATGTGCAAAACCTTACCTGAATTACCTGACTAATTAGCATAGGCAGTAATTAATAGAACGGTAGATTTTATTTGCATTGATCATTCACTGCCCTCGAGGAAGACTTAGCACTTTTTTCCTATTGTATTCTAGAACGACATTCAGAAAGATGAAAAGTGAAGAGAGGGGGAAAAAGAAATCAATTTTACTCTGTTTGTGTGTGGTGGAGATGGGAAGAGGAGATTTGGGGAGGGGAAGATTGTGTGTCTGCCATACAGTTTTTTCCACCTGGGCTTTTTTGATGTGGTTTGTGAGTTTTTTCTCATTCTTATTCTTTATTTTTTAAATAAATTTTGATGATTTTTATAACTTCTGATTCATCTAGCTAAGATAGAAATATTTCCATTTTACACATGCAATTTAACCAAAAATAGTGCACAGGTGTATTTAAGAGGGATATCATAACAAACTTTTTATCTGTTGTCCCTATCAGTCCTTATGTTAGAGATAAGTGTGAGATAATTAAAAATATTAGTGGTAGTAATAATGGATAAAAAATTAAAAACAACACAGAAAAATTACCTAAGCATCAAGAAAGGTCCAATTAGAGTGTTGGCAACAGCTTGTGTCTGTAATTAACTCAGCTCTTCCATTCATCCTATGAGTTACTACAGTTTCACTGATCTTCCTTTGAATCTTGGTGTTACAGAATGGAAGTCCATGAAAGTGCAGTTGCACAAAGATTAGGCTTGTTGACTTTTGAAAGCACAATGTCCCAGGTGTAAGGAACAAAGAATAGAATGATCTTTATTTTATGTATACGGGTAAATAAAGAAATATTCAACGTACATTAAAAGAGGAGCATGATTTGAGAATCAGCTTTCTCTGAACATTTAACTACTCTTTTTCTGGTCCTAAAACAACAAATGAGTAAAATTTTTCCAGATAGTCTTTTGATATTTTCCCATATTCAGCTAGAGGCATGGGAAGATTTTGCCTTCTGTTTCCTTCCAATAAAGAGAAGACCTAAGGATTTGTTTGAAAGATATATAAAAAGTGATATATTGCAATGTATTAAGTCCCAAAGATTTTTATCAGTGGAAGAATGCAGTAGAAGAATGATAAAGTCCATATTTTTGAGTGAGGAGAAAAAAATCTAGCCTTACTAGATCATTAGATGGTGGATTAGTGAGGACATGTTTGTCTCTTCAAATTCCTTAAATTATGCTACTATTAATTAAGATTGATATTCCTTAAAACTGTTCCAAGCATCTATTGACTTGATGGGAGGTTTTGGAGTTTTTTTTCTTTAAATAGCAAGCAAGAAGAAAAATAAGCAATTTAATTGTAACAATAAACATATGCTAACCTACATTAAAGTTACATAGAGAGAAAATAATCAGAAATATTAAAAAGATTGTTACCTTTATTCTTGAAAACAGTTCATTTTATGAACTTTGAGGCTGAGCTAATTAATGAGAGATCGTTAACTTTCAGTGAGCCACTGTACTTCTTCCTTGATTATTCTATTACATAAGCACATTATTACATGAAAGGGTGAGCACAATAAATCATCTTTGTGACAGTTATGGGGTTTTAGTTATTTTTTTTCAGCTTCATATTGACTGCTATGAAGTTAATGGATCAGTTTATGCAGTAAAATTCAAAAAGGTTTATTTGACAAGTAATTATTTCACTAAAATTTGGTCAGCTGAAATCCAGCTCTTCAGATCATACTTATGAACAGTTTTATCATGAGCACCATGTAAATAAAATATTGATTTGATCAATAAGTAGAAGTACTATATTGGAGCAGGAAACATCTTGCATGTTGTCATACTTTCTTTTCTCCTTCTCAGTGATTTCTTGTGAAAAAGACAGAATAGTTGGGATATTATTCAGGGAAAACCAATGTAAGTTGCATGATTTTTTCTGAGAAGAGGTTATTTCATTAGCCCAAAACAAGTACCTCATAGTTTATCATCCAGAACATGTGCATAGGAGGGACGATGTAGCTTCATGTATGATGTCTTCAGTAGATTATCAGCTTAAAAAATGGCAAAAATAATAAGTTGGTACAAATGGACTTTTTAAATTTCTATATTGGATTAATTAATTGTGTAGATAATAAATTAAAATAGTTTGAACCTTGGAAACGCTGAAAAAAATGAAGTCTTTCATGGTAGCATAAAGACATCTGTCTGAAGACAGTAAGTACAGTTCAAATAGTAACAAATAAGGGTCATGAATTCAAGACTGAACTTGGGTCTTCTAATCTCCAAATGAATGGACATTTTAAATCCTATTTTATCAACAATTACAAATCTGGTGTCAGTATCCAGGAGGGAAAAGTTAACATTTCAATATGTTCAGTGTAATCAGACAAAACTGCTTTCCACTGAAATTCATAGGAATAAATTGTTCCCTCCAACATCGACAATAGCTTGCCTGCATGCTTGGTGTATCTGTTCTTGTTAATTTGTTGATATTAAGAGACATATGGACTGTACTGAGAGAAGTAAAATGAACTTATACAAGAGGTCTGGGGCACTTTAAACTCATCAATAGGGCAACATATTGCAAGTAAATTTTGTAACAAAAATGTATTCATTTAGATTTATCTGTTATTCTTCCCAAACACATATTTTATCATTAACGTGTAATAAAATATGCAGAAAATTATAGACTATAAATCAACCTTGGGGGTTCTAATTCATTAAAAAATGGACAATATCCTTTTTCTGCTTACCCGTATATGTTAGTCAGACTGCAGACACTACAAAAATTCCAAAAATGACATGCTACTCATTTGAGGAATTGTACTTTATTTTCCATCAGTCAGAGAATTTTATTCTTGAACAGTAGGAGAGAATCTAAGGAAACACAATTTATATTTATTTACTTACTAAAATACTGACCAAGTTTATTTATTCAAGTGGTCAAAAAATCGGCACTTCATATTTTGGATGAAATTTTATTATGTAATCAAGTAAGAAGAACAAGATTCTCTCTCTTCTCAAAGAACTTTGTCAGAAGCGACTTCTAACATTTAGCTCCCCCTGACTCAATGATGTCACCAAATGGCTATAAATGCAAAGAGAAACAGAGTACTACATTAAAAAGAATTAATTGGTAACAATTTTAACTCAGATTCCCCCTGAAATTAGTTGAAACATGGTCCTACAATATCAGCTCATAAATATGTTTCTAACAAATACAAAAATAAGGAATAATAGAAGGAAATATATATATATATATCACATTCTAACTCAAAGACACTCAAAGTTCTGATCTAGAACATTCATGGGTAACCTAGACACCAATCATATGTAATTTGTATAAAATCAGGAAAATATCTTAACATTCAATTCAGGGGTGATATATATCAGGCATTTATTACGTTTGTATCCAGGACTTCTATGTTACTACAAACAATACCAGGAAAAAAAGAATCAAAATAAAGAAATAAACTGAAAAAAAATCAGGTAGCTGAGAAAATAAATGTAGAATATGATCAACTATTGGAAAGACTTAAATTAGGGGGAAATATGCAGCAGCATACTACTTAGAAAATAGATTTCAAAGTGATACAATCTATAAATTTCATTAAAACTTTCCCTAAAAAAGCAAATGTGGTTAAAAAAAAATTATTGGAAAATATTATAAAGCAGTTATAAAGAGGAACTCAGCTCAAATTCCCTTGACATCCAGTAACTACTACAAGTCACTTTTATTTGTAAAAAAACATGAGAGCAGTGTTAAAATTCCTATAAAGCTGTATAGTTAAATTATACTCGTATAACATCTTAAAGAGTATTTTTAATAACAGCTGAAGAAGAGGCATTAGGTATTTCAAAAAGAAAAAACCATCAGTTTATTGAAAGTTAATTTAAATTAGATTAAAAAAATACAGAACATTTCATATTTATATCTGACAAAAGTTTAGCTGTTTTCCTTACTTTATATTTCTATTTATGTTTCTATATTTCTGTTGAATTTTGACACTGAACAGTGAGAAAGAAAATGCACCAAGAACTATTGTGGTAAAAATGTCCTTGCTTTCTAAATGCAAAAATTTGGAAAGTAACTTTATATTTCTGTACTATAAAATTAATTACCAGTGAATATTCTATAGAATTTAGCTATGAACAGAAAAAAATTAATCTTGTATATGACATAATATCTTAAGAAGTATATGTACAAACATAGTTACCCTAAGCAACTTGGATTTGATATAGCATAATAACTAAATTTGCATTAAAGCTGATATTTTTTAACATTCCACAATAATTCCTCCTTATTCTCTTTGGCCAACAATTTTCTCCTTTTGAAAAATACTAAGGGTTTGATTTTATAAAAGGTACGTTGTAGTGTCTGCCAAAAATTTCTGAGTATAACCATTTCCCTGCCACTTCACCAGTCTATGCTTCCTGAATACTTATTTTAATTTTGAACTCCTATTTCACCTGTATTCTTTTCCTCTTTCTCTCAGTTGAGACTTTAGACAGCATCTAAACATAATGAAGCCACTTTATTATGCCTCTCCACCTAAGGAGAATCAGAAAAGGAAAAAAAAAAACTTTTAATAAAAAAAAAAAAATTTAGTAGAATAAAAGAAGTAAATAATAAGAGTAATAACTATAATGATGACGATAAAAAAACCAACCCAACACTATAAAATAATACTCAGCCCATCCCAAGCAATGATAGTGGAATATATTCTCCGAGCAGTGAACGCCAGATGACAAACACAGTGAGCACAAAGTTCCAGCAGGAGCAGGTGTCACTGCTGGCAAAAGATATTGCTAAACACAGAAACAAAACTCATAGCACTGGGAACTGGACACCAAGAGCAGGAGCACTGGGAGCAGGGGGCTATGCCTAGCAAACTTCCCGTTTATAAACAAAGCATGATGTTGATAATATGGAATACATCTTTTGGACAGTTTGAGTTTGCTGTCCTGCTTCCACTCTTACCTCCCAGATTTATACACCTATGTGTAAACATAAAAAACTGAAAGAAGTCATTTATTTCCTAGCAAAAATCAAAAATATCAGTGTATTTTTTGACCTTTCTTCTCATACTGAAATTTAGCAAAACAGCAGTTTCTGTGTAGATAACTCACTATCTCAGCTAAGCAAAAAACATTATCTAGTTATAACTAAAATCATATGTGTTATCAACTTTATTCTCACATTAAATCCAAAACAGAGCACTTACTGAGAAGAAAATTGCACACCCTCTGGAACCAGGACACTCTTCTTTTATGCGGTGGCTAATAAGGGAGACAACCCTAAATCTGTCCTGTCTCCTTGTCCTCAAATGTACAGTCTTTGCTATAGATTGAAGTGACTGGGATTGTGAATGTAAAGATATGTGGTCATTATTTCTTATAAGTGGTGGCAAGAGAGTGAAAACTTACCCCTGAAGCACTCTCCATGCCCACCATATTTATAACCTAAATACAAGCAAGAAAATATGGTATAACACAAAAAAAAGGTATGATGCATTCATTATTTCAGTTTTGTAAGTACGGATCAGACCTATTCACAAGGTCTAAAGGAGTAGCTACACTAAGCGTACGAATAGTGCTAGGGGATTTTCCTTTTTCTATGGGACTTGGTCTAAGTTAAACTTATAGAACAGACCTTTGCTTGATTTTTGTCCTTTCCTGCTAGCAGTTTTCTGTGTGATTCCTGGATATGGCTCAGGAGTTAGCATGATCTTTATCAGACTGCAGTCTTGATGCATGTACGGATGCTGCGTACATCAGTGTGTTCAGCTACATCAGTATCAGACATTATGTGACTTCTGTCAAAGAACAGGCTCAGGGCACTTTTAATTTAATGGAGCAGGAATAAATTATGGACTTCCCCTCCTCCTTAGGCTTCTTGAGGCAGAATCTTAACACTCGCTTACCTTGAAAAATGATGCTGTAGAATAGATTAAAAAGAATAAATACATGTAACATTTGCAGTCATCATAAACAGCAAAATGTTATCTTTAACTTCGCAATTTCTAACTCACTTGCTAATGTAATTTCTTTCCACAATACATGAGGTACTTAGTAAGAATTATGTAGCAATCCATATCATTTTCCACTGAGATAAGTCAAATGCAGTGGGATTTATCTCATCTACCTTTAAATTTTTGTGATGCGGACATCCACATCTGAGCTTGCCAGCTAGAGATTTTATTCCAATAATAAAAATGGGCACTTCTAGAACATGATACATCTCATCATAATGTAGATTTCTAAAATGGTTGGAATAAATATGGTTTGGGAGCAATATGTATCTCCTTGAATTATAAAGAGAATTCAGTTCATTAATAGACACACAGATACCTATATAGCTGGAACTAGGAAGACCTTAGAAATAAATTTATGTTATATGAAAATATGCCACTAGACACATTACCTCAGATTTCTTATTTGAGAATTTACACTTTATAAGTGTCATTTTAATTTTGATGCTTAAAATAATGATGAAGTCCAAGAATAATATGTTCTTTTTAGCAGAGGTTTCTTAGGACTAAGTGTAGCTATTTTCCAATCATTTTGTCAAATAATATTTTCTGTTGATCCAGAACACTCCATTTAGAACGACAACAAAAAAATAATAATAATAAAATATTAACTTTTATAATAAAATATTAACTTTTATAATTAAAATGTCTATGATATCAAGGATGCTTCTATTAATCAAAAATTCAACGCACTTAGTGAAACATTTTTTTATGTCATCCTTGCATAAGAAACCAGATCTGCATAAACTGATTTTTTTTTTTTGTAGATATCAAAATATTTAAAGTTGAAATACTTTCTGTCTATTAAACTTCTGTTCTTTTCAGACAGGATAGGAACATGTTAATATTTCCAGTAATAAAATTCTTGATTTCCTTTGTCAGGCTGGCATTGGAAATTTCATATAATCCATCATTAATATTTCTTTCAAGTCTTTACACACAAGTCAGTTTGAAAAAGCCTCTCATCTTCTTAGTTGACTGAGAGGTTCTTTTTATCTATTCATTTTATGAGTTCCTTCTTGACACAAATCTGTAATGATTGTCTGGAAAGAAAGATGATATATACGCATGTACACATGTAAATCACTGCTATGACTTACTGGAACAAAAAAAAAAAGACCATTTTATTTTCCCCATATTCTTACATCATATTGGCCTGATTTTCTTTTTAGCTAGTACTCCTCAGAGTCCTCTGGTTTATGTTTAACAAGGTTCAAATTGTAGAGGAGGAGGGAGGTGGCATTTTAAATGAGAATCAGGCCTTCCTTATGTAAGTCATTGTGACAAATCTTTGTAAGAATATTATAGACACTGAACTAATGATTAGCTCCACTGCTCGGCACTCCTGTTATCTCTGCCACAGAGAACAATCATCATATTCATATTATATGGAAACTTGGGAGTCAGCAGTAGCTGACCATGCCAGCTGGAAGAGGCTTAAAACATGTGTTATGCTATTAAGTGGTATTACAACATACTAGTAATGGATTACAGAAAAATGTTTTCAGACCTTGTACTCAGAAGCATAGACAGACTGTGCATGTTATGCAGCCGTGATAATGCATTTTTCTAAAAGAAAAATGATGACTTGGTATACAGCTTAGGATAATGAATCATGCTGAGGTGCAACTGTATTAAATGAATTTACACAACAAAAATAAATACAGAACAATTAAAATATGAGCATTATCAATGGTATAAATTTAGAATGTTTATTGTTCTTTGTCTCATTTTGTACCTATAGTGTATTTTCCCTTCATGCCCTATACATGTCCAGCAATTACCACAGTTACACTGGCTGCAATTAAGACAATTTACTTAAGGACATTCCAATATGTCATGGAAAATCAGGAAAAAATATCACCATTAATAACAATAATAATATCCTCCAATTTAACAAAGAAAACAATAACCTTCAGGTCTGGAAATTCTTGAATCCAGAAATGCCGAGATCTTTCATCTGCCAATTAGAGGGAAAGGCTTTTATTTTGTCTGTTTGCATTCTGGTTTAATAACATTATCCAAAAAATAAATTATCCTCTCAGGTTAGCATCCAAGCCTGTTACTCTGATAGAAATAACAACTATAATGGCACTGTAGTAAACTAGTGTGTCTGTGTGTGTATGTGTATATATATACACATATATAGCTTCATAAATGTCAGATATAGATGTTTTGACACACCTCTCTTTTTAAGTATCAATTACAATTATTTAAGGTTAATAATGAAGTCCTCTTCAGGAAAAAAAAAAAGTATCAGAATATAAAGGTATCCTGTCAAATGCAAATTGATTATTCTGCTTTATAATACATGTATCTTCCTTCTTTAGAATACAAAAAATGGAAATAAGTTTTCTGATGGCTCTGAAGCCAGAAGTGTTTTCATTGTAATATCTTAGGAGAAACAAGAAGAGAGCCTTCAAATAAAGCTGACAGCAATTTCAATTTAAGAAAATGGAAAAAATATTATAGAACATTAAATGCATAATCATAATGAAGTCCATAAATAATTTGCAGAACAGATATCAAAAATGATAAAATCCAGTACTGAAGTTTTCTTCAAACACAAAAGTAAAAAAAAAGCTCCTAGAGAGTCTATAAAGCCAAAATATAATACATAATAGAGTACTCCGGGTACATAAGGCCATTGCAGAGAAAAAAATCATTCACAATAGTCTTATACTGTGAAAGAAACTTTATTCCCCACACCCTAATGCTTACTTCCAGAGAAAGCATCAGATAAAGTCATTACATGCAGAACCTCTTGTGGAACAAACATAAAATTAACCATAACTGATAGTGTTAATCAGAGAGCTCTATGACAACTTAAAAATGGATTAGCCTAATACTGGCATCTCATAAAAACTACTGAACAGTTGAAAGTGGAAGATGGCAAATGCCATGACAGTTCTTTAGAACTTCTTTAAGTTTTGCACAGAGTGCAATAAACATAAAAGGTCCAAACTCTTGAATACAATGTGAAAACAAGTTTTACTTAACCTATTAAAACCAAAAAATAACAAAAGATTAGTAGTGATAAGTAAATTAACAATAACAGCTTTAAAGGCAATGTATCTAATCATTACTACAAGAGAATAAGTATGGTAAGTCTGCATTTTCTGAGGAGCCAATGTTGCAGGAAGGATTTGGAGAGCCTGGCCCAGCAACTGGGAGGTCATACATAGTGCATCCACTGCATATCCAAAGTCCCTGCAAGAGCGTCCAGCTTTTATATTGCTAAGTAAAATGCTAAAAATGTAGAATCTCTGGTCTCAGCTGCCCTGTTGGACCCCCTCTTGGAGCCTGGCCAGAGCTCAAGAAGCAATATAAAGGAAACAGCCAGATATCCCTTATCTTTGAACTAAAGGGGATGTTGAAGTACACCATTCCTGTATAGCTCTTATCCTTTCCCACAGTGTTCACTCTTGTGCTGATTGGTTGGTCAGGGTGTTGATGGCCCACGGACTGTTGCTCTTTTTCTCCTCCTGTGTAAGTGACAATTAAGGTGACACAGCCCAGTTCTTCTGATTATGCGACTATGATGCATTTTCTTACACTCTATGTATTGAGTAGTACAGCACAATTCTTCTGATAACAGCAACGTGAGAAACTACATATTAAACAGTACACAGAGCAATGCAATATGAGTCATTCATGGGTCACCTGTTGATCAGATATGAGCAGTAAGTGCAGAAAATTTGCTGATATTATTGGAGTAAATCTACATAATGTGGACATACCGCCAGATTGTCCAGAACTGCACAAAGACCTTCAAAAACAGAGTGTATGGCATCAAGAAACTCTGCAACATTGTGGATAATGAATCTGTAAAACAGTTTTCACAGGAGAATTGAATGCTAAAATTCCCCCTGCATTGAAAGAGGTAAGTGAGGGTGATAGGAAGGAAATCTATAGTTCAAAGTCTGGTGAAGAGACAACAGAGAGGCCAACACGTCATTCAATTATATGAAATTGGAAGCACGAAACAGGACTATTAACAGCTTTGTGAAGTAATAAAAGGTCATTCTTCATAGAGAAGTCAGTAAACATGTATAAGTCAGTGCCAAGGACGCACTGTAAAGTTGCCTAAAGTTTATACCTAGTCAAGGTTTAACCAGACATGGAATCTAGATGGGCAAACTAGGTACATGAGTAAATCCATTGAGGGTAACTAAGCTGTAAATAATAATAACTGGAAAAGAATTAAGGAAATCATGGTATTTGCATGTCATGTCATTGGGCTGTTCATGTAGCTTCTCTCACAAGAAGATACCACACAGATGGATTCCTCATCTAACACAGTATGGAAGTCCTTATACTTACCTACATTCAGACAGTACTTGTATAAATTAACAGGTGAAAAATGTTTACTGGTACTCTAAATCAGAACCACGTGAATCTTTGTGACATAGTCTATGAACTTGTTATTCAGTCATGAATAGCTTCAAATTATGAATAAAAAACTGAGAACAATTCCTTTTATTGTTTAGCCTTTTTTCTTTCTGTTGCAGACAATCATCTCATAAAATGGCTTTCATAGAGTCGTTATGTTTTGTCTGAAACATTAGTTTTTTCTTTTTTCTGAAACATAGTATTTTCTTAAGTTCACTGCTTATTTTGGGTTGCTTCTACAGAATTTCACTTGTTTCATTATTAAATAATTGTTTTCAATTTGCATTATATTTGGGACCATGCATATACTAAGGCTATACTGCAGTGTTTATACATACTACATAGTATACTATCTACCTAATCTTTTTTTTTATGGTATAAAGCTGAGTAAAATATCATTAGTGTTGTGGTGCAAAGCCTTCAAACAGAATTTTTGACAAAAGTAGGACAGGTCAAATGCCTCTATGTTGTCCATAATGATTTTAACAGTGATCACAGGAATGAATTATATTCACAATGATGATGAGGCTTTATGCTGCAAAAAATTAATTGAACTAATCCAAACTAGTCAAGGAACTACTCAGTGTAGCTAGTCTGCGATCAGCTGATGGAGCTTTTCCCCTACTGTATTTTACTTAGGAGGATAAGCACAAATACTGAATCTTCATTTGCTATGTGAGTCTTGTTCTGTTATTTTTCTTTTTCAAATTACAATTTATTTTATATATTTTTTTTTAATTTTTAAATTCTATGTAGCCTGTGATTCTTGGGTAATTAAATCTGTACAAGGACTCTAAATGAGGTCTCACGGATGTCTTGCAAAAAATTACTGAGACTACTTTTTAGCTGGAAGTGTCTTGCTTACTGATTTGGGGACTGTAGCTGCTTTTTATCAGAGCTTTAGTCCATTACTGTTCTATTTTCATATTTATAAACATTATAAATATACAAATGCCTGTTATTTTCCACTCATTTCCAGCTAAGGTTCAAGACTACACTGCAGATTCTAAGTCTCTAAATGTATGGACTTTCACTTCATTCTCATAAATTCTCCCTCATCCTATTACTTCACTCCCTAAGTATATTCATTCATTTATATATATTTTACTGCTCTCCTTTATTCAAAATGACTGCCAACTTTGTGATATCATTTAATTTCATTACCTTTCTTAAACTTTTGAGCTAAGGTCAAAATTGAGACTCCTCCCAATCCTCAATAAATTCCTAATATGACTCTTCCACAATTTAGTATTTTATTTTTTATATAACTAAAGAGATATTGCCATCTGACACAGTATGTTTATGTGCAAGCTTACATCATAAGTTTATTTAATAACTTGGGCCTTTAATAATTTTTACTTAAATATTTGTCCTAAAAACATACACAATTTAAATACAAAGAAGTTCTGAGTAGTACAGAGCAATTTTTGTTCCCTGTAAATATCAGTATTTGTCAATCACTTTTCCTACTTGTTCACATCCAGTGGGATGCATTTTATCTATTGGCTCTCCAAAGTTCTCTAAAGGAGATTATCCCGCTTTTCTGTCATAAGCACATTTTGATTTTAGATGTTGTGTTTTCAGTTTGCATGTCATCATTTTATATCAACAGTCCCAGTGGCTATCCTGTTTGTTTTGCCTATTCAATATGTCAAAAATATTAGGAAATCTTTATCTGTATAGTTCTGTGTCACAGACAAATTATATTTAGTCAACATTTTATTCACAAACAATAGTATTGGTTCTCATGAATGCCCTTTGTTCAAACAAAGCCACAGTAGATTGTGCAACACTGTTTAACAATAAGCAAAGTTTTATGGCTAGGTTAGAAACTATGGAAAACAGGTGTTTATAGTTAAAATCACAACTAACGCCATGTATCAGTGTATGACTGCACTGTCTTAATTTAATTCTGTGTTCTTTCACATTACCATAACTATTTATTCCAAAGGGGAAAGGATTACAATTCTCAAACAATATCTCCATTTGTTTAGAGTAACTAAATGGCAACATATTATTCACCTGAAGTTAGACTTCTATTGCATGTTAATTTCCAACATCTGAAAGAAATAGGATTTTCTGCTTAGACAGATGAAAAATCAAAGCCCCTCACATCTCTAATATGAATGCTGAAAATCTAATAATTTAGCAAGAAATATAGAGATAATGAGCGAGGGATCTATTTTTAAAGCCAACATGCAAATATTTCTAATATCTTCCAAATCCTAATTTTGGAAGCCGTTGTAAGATCTAAACCTTTATATCTTTGGAAGCTTCTAATAAATAACACAATACTGGAAAACCAAATTTCAGTATATTACATTTTCAATGACAGATGTTGATCAGATTGTAAATAAAATCATGGTGCTAGAAGCACAACCCTTTCACTTATGGCTGCCTAACAAGAATCTTTGTGTTTGACAAAAAAAGTTCTGATATTCCATGTTCTGTATAGGAAGATAAAGCTCGTCATTTTCCATTTTTATTATATAACAGAATGCTTCTTTTCATACATTAATAAAAACTTGCTGCACTCATTTATGTAAGATCTAATAACAAAATATACAGAATAATATAAAAATTACTGTGATATTGCTGATGACAAATTTTATGAGGAAATATTAAAACTAGTAAAACATACTAAACCAAGCTAAGCAAAATGTTCATAAGCATAGCAAATTCAGTGGTTAATAGTCAGGAGGATTCTAGCTTTCTGCATCTCCACTTGGATTTTATGTGGTGTTACTAGGCAACAAAGGTTACTCTTCAGCAATACTAAGATGCAGTATTTGCAGTTTTAATCAAATCATCTGTTAAGTGTATTTTTGTGTAATCGGTTTGTTAGTGATAGATAAACAGTACAAAAAAATCAAATATATGCTAATTTATTTTATATAGCATAATTATAAAATGTCTCATTTTAGTTAGTTAATGTGATTTTCTAATGTACAACTCTGATTATATAATTTATCTTATTGTGAACATCATTGGTAGCAGGAATAATTTGAGCAATGTTTTAGTTTTGCCTCCAAGCTCCAAAATTATTTACTCAAATGTACTCAAAATGATGATTAAAACTTCTATATTCATACCAAAACAAGAATAGCCTACATGAAAAATTACACTATCAATCAGAAGTATTTTTGTTATTGTAATCTAATATATATTTAAATAACTGAATCCCTTAAGACATTGTACATCACTTTTTAATTTTATCATCTACTTCTCCCTGCAGTACTAGCAGAGAAGACTAGACAGAGTAATGCACCAAATTATTGAAAGATCTATCAGTTCTGTTGCTTTTGAAATTCCATGTTGTTATAAAAGTGAAAACTGATACCCAAAGAAAGTTCCAGGAAGCATAGACTGTAAGGCTACAATTTGTATCTGCTACTAACTTGTAGAGAAAAGTTTGTCAGATAAAGCACAACAACTTTAGAGTTGAAAGCTCACAGAGGTGAATAGTTTCTTTTAATCTGTGTGCCACCATATGGATGGTTTGGCTATCATACTACAGGGATTCTGCAGAGATAACTGCAGAATTTGGATTAAAAAAAATGAAGTCATATATACAGGATTTAGTGATGTATCAGTTTAAATGCCTGATAGCAGAAAAGACTGGACAATAATAGAATGACATGAAGAACAAAAAAGTTATATGTTGCATGCTGATATGTATAAGTTAGTGAAGATATGAAATTATCTTTCTCCTTTTGGAAGTTATTTTTTTCATAAATAGTAATATAGAAAGAATATTATTGGTAACACTGCTATTATTGTTATGCTAATTTTAAAGACGTTCTCATTCAAAAATTGTACATAAAATTTGTATCTTTGTCTTTCTGATACCATTTAAATAGCATACATTGTTTTAGGGGGAGAGGGAGAAAGAAGGGAAGAGAGAGAATAAATAATGGTGCCGATTCTACTGTATTTTCATACAGATATCATATGAAATCCATATGGTAGTCTATGGAGTACACAATGTAAGTCTTTAAAATATTGTTGCATGAGAATTTTTATGTAGCCCTTCTAGTACGGTAGATGATAAGATTGTACTGGAGCACAGTAGTGAGTGTAATCTGATTTCTACTTAAGGAATAGTTGCTGGTTTATATTTATAATTAGGGATATCTATTTGTGCCCTTATTCTTCCTGAAATTCTGTGATGTCATTTATTTCAGAATAGAGACTCTTGCAGAGATATTGCAAACTAACAAGTTAAAATAAAGAAAGATAGGGAGGGAAAGGAATAGAAATGTTACATTCCACTGAAAGTTAGATTAAAACTGTATTTTAAATTAAGAGTCAATGAACAGTTTCACTCTCTGATTGATAGGGGTAAATAAAAAACTTCTGGGGCAAGCTAGCTAAATGGGAGTTTTGGTGGAATTTGAGCTTGGTGTTTTTCTTTCTGGACATACCTATCTGGCTTTAGTGAAAGGTAAAGCCTGTCTCAGACTATAAAATCTACAAATAGTCTAATGTGATTTTCTAAGTGAAGCAGAAATAAGACTGGTTTGATTTTGCTGGAACAACATTTTTTCCAATCTTATGTTCTGAAACATTGATATGGACTACTTCAAGTGGCTTGTATATGAACTATCTGTTAATTTAATGCATGCAGGAAATTTTTGTCAAAAGATCTCATCTTTATCCCAATAGATCTGACAAAATTTTTCTTGTTATACGTAATGTCAATTACTGTTCAGGATATATTATGCTTTGGGCTACAAATATTTCATTAACATTGTCATTTAGATGCTTATGTTTTTGTAGCACTGAAAATATTTTCTAGTTGTGGTCACCTAACACAAAAGAATCCTGATAAAAGGTACTTCTTCTGCATGTAATAAATCAGGTAAAAGAAAAATATTTTGCCAGTATTCTATCTCCCTCTACTGGTAAAATATTATTCTCCTTGTGATTAATTTCAAATAGAGATTATAATCTGAAAAGAATGTAACATAGTCTCAGGATGAATATTATACAGACAAAGGAGAATTAAGTCCAAATATTCTTTCAAGACTGAGTAATGAAGGAAGTGCAAACAAGTGTTACTGATTTATTCAAGGAAGGTTGATCCAGAGGGAAAATAGAACGGTATTTGGAGTGAGGGAGTCTACTGTAGTTCTGTCAGTAATTTCCTTTAAAAAATGAATAGAAAGTATTTAAACATATATGTAAGCCTAAAAATGTTAACAGTCTATTACAAGAAAGAAAAAAAAAACACCCAGGAAATACAGGTTATGCCCTGATGCCTACTAACAATATGAAACAATTAAAGCTTTGTTAAATAATGTAGGTAGTAATGATTATTACATAGAAATGCTGACTGCAAAAATAGACAACATTCACTCATCTGTCAAAGCAATTTGGAAGCTGTGCAGCACTGATAGTACAAATAGTAAATGTGTGCTCAACAACAAAACTTAATATTCTGAACCATATTTAAATCAAATGGAACAAGAAGGCCTTGTGTATTATTGACTAGTAAAATTGGATACAAGAATTATTTGTTCTCTCTGGGTTTTTGTTACACTGCCTCAAATATGCATGGGGGAGAAATCATAGTGCAGGACACTTCTTCTTTTCTAGAACAAGGATGAACATATTTTCTCTGTAAATTTTCTACTGAATTCTCTGGAAATAAAGTACCTGAGGTCTGGACTACAGTTTTATTAGGATTTTCAGCCTAGAGCCTCTTACAGGCAGTAATTTTTTTTCCTTGCTTTACAGAACACGTAGAGGAGTTGACTGGGACAGCATCTAGCTTTTAAATAATACCTTTAGGATGACAGTACCAGCTCTGTTGCCAGGAAGTTTGGTGTCTTGAACACAAATAAAACTCTTCTCCCTTCTGGGAGAGTGCTGTAAAACGCACAGGGGTAGTCCAAGTTACATTTCAGGGGAAGTTGTGATGTTGCAATTTTGAGTAAAGTATTTTGGACATCGCAGCACATGAACTAAATATTTTCTGACATAATGCTCTTTTACTTCAGAATCTTTTTGAGGGATATATTTTTCCAGAAAGTTGGTAAAAACAAACAAATCTTTAATAATTAACAAAAGACAGTGAAATTATTCTAAAAAACAAAGCATGAAGAAAATAGTTCAGAAAGTTCATATAAGCAAAAGAGAGACAGATAAAAGTAGAAAAGGAAGTGACAGAGAGAAGGGGGAAAGAAGAGAGGAACAGAAGCAATGGGTATAAACTGAAACTAGTAGGATCCATCTGAATATCAGGAAACACTTTTTTAACGTGAGTGTGACCTAACACAGGCACAGATTGCCCAGAGAGACTGTAGCTTCTGTATCCTCGGAGATCTTCAAAAGTCATTTGGATTTGGTACTGAGCAACCAGCTATACATGACCCTGCTTTGAGCATGTGGGTTGACCAAGGTGACCTCTGGAAGTACCGTTTTCTGATTCTGTGGAAAAAGAAGGAAGGGAGGGAGGAAGGAGGGTAAGAAGGAAGGAAAGGAAAGAGGAAGGGGAAGGGGAAGCAGAAGAGGAAGAAAATTAAACAGGGAGGAAGGAAGGTAGGCAAACAAAAATGCTTCTAACTTAAAAAAAACAGAAAAAGTTATGCTATCCCACTTTTGTATGCAGATAATGGTAGTATGTAACTATGTGATCAGATGAATGTTCTTTCTAAAGGGTCAGTATCAAGGTAAATTGATTCATTGCTCATGGTGTGCAATGTCAACATCTATTATTGTCTTTTCTTTTATTACTTGCTATGCTGATTAATAACGTTAGTGGTGCTATATGCTTGCAGCTCTTTTTGCCACATCAGTCATTTGGGAATTTTCTTAGCACAGGTAATTTCTGTGGGTTTCTTTGTAGTGCTTCCTTGATTAGTTTAAGCTAGCAGCAAGAACTCATTCTATCTTCTTATATCTCTGTGTACTAATTAAATATTTCTAAAAGCATGATTGTATAGTTGCTGTATGCAGGACCAATGAAAATATTCGATTGCATTCATTTCTGCTACCTTTGTCTGTGTGGGATTTTTATTTCCCTCTAACATGGAAGAATGCAGTGGCTACTAGGAGATCCCAGGAAAAGAAAGAATACTTTTGTGTTCATGATTTTTCCTTTTACTTCAATAATAAAGTGTTATTAACTAGACATAATTAGAGAAAATAAAGCCTACAATTACAGAAGTTACAGTCTACATATTATAAATTATGAAATTCTTCTAGAAGTATGACTGGAAAAGATGACAACAGATTTTGATGCAATGGGAATAAGGTTGGAGACACCAATAGCAGATTTCTCCTCCAGTTGTTAATATTTTAATTCATTATGCTGAAAAAACCCAAGAATTTGCTAATAAAATGTCATGATGTTCCAATTTTTTGAGATATTTCTAAAACAGAAGAGGACTGAAATACTATCCAGGATGAGCTATATAAGCCTGCATGAATAGTAGTCTAAAGTAAATGGGAAAAGTATAATTATAGAAAGTGCAAGATCATGAATTTAAGGACTAAAAACAGAATTTCTGCTATCAGCTAGGAGCTTAGTAGATGCACATATCACTGAAGCAGAAACCTGCATATGTGAGATTGTTCACAAAGGGAAAGACTAATGTGACCTCAAGTAACAAATTGTTCTCATTTGAGACAGCATAATATTAAAGCTCTAGTATAAAGGACCACTGAGTATGTGTCTGTAATATACTGTGAAGTACTGTGTTTAATTTTAGTAGTACAGGTTTAAAGAAGATAATAATTAGAAAGCAGCACACAAAGATGCAGAGGAAATGACCGGTATTTTACAAAAAACAATAGCTATGTTAACATGTTTGGAGTGGTTTTATTGTGTTTTTTTTTAACCCAAGGAAACTAGTCAGCTAAATGTATGCATTGCCAGCCAGAAACAAGGATGCAGGCAGAAGTCTATGTCTCATGCAAATCAATACCTGTCTTCACAGCTCATGCCAGTGCCAGAGCTTTGTTTCCTGCAACCACGAGGCATTCTTTGATGAAGTCTACTGGAAAGAGATGGTATCCACCCATCTGGAAAAGGTAAGAGAATCTCCACTAGCAGATTGGCTGACTTAGTAAATTATGCTTTAAACTAGCTTGGGGAATAGCATTCAAAGCTGGGATGCCTGTGTACTCAAAAGCAACTGGCTGGGTAAGTAAACTTACCAGATAAGTGAAGAACACTCCTCAACCATTTGGAAAAGCAGGAAACCTAAGTTCAGACACCTGAAGTTCATGTAGAACAATGCAGGTAATCTGGGCAACAAACGGGGAAATTGAACTCTGTAGTCATTCTGAAAGTTATGATGTCATAGGGAAAGATCATAATGTTATAGGAAAATTCTTATGACTAGAAGATCACAAGGCATAGCTACAAAGTGTTCCAGAAAAAGAGGAAGAAGAGTAGATGGAATTGTACATTACATAAACGAGAAATTTGAGTTTAAGGAGGTGAGCTATGGAGACCACAAAGTTCTATTGAATGTTTTTGGATCAAGATTAGAGAGATCATCACCAAGAGGGAATCGTATATTAAGTACCTGTTACTGGCCTTCCAGTCAGGATGGTGAAGCCAATGAAACCTTACTTTGGTTTATAAAAACTGGCCTTCATGGGTGATTTTCATTACCCAAACATTTATTGAGAAAGCAGCATGGTAGTTCACAACTCATCCATCAGGTTCCTGCAGTTCATTAAGGTCTGCTTCCTGCTATAGATGCTAGATGTGCCAACTAGGAACACCATATTTCTGGATTTACTGCTCATAAACTGAGAAAATTCACTTGACAAAATAGCAACCAAAGCCTTTAAAGTGCACCTAGTCCAAACCTCTGCAGTAAGTAGAGACCTCTGCAACTAGATCAGGTTGTGCAGAGCCATGTTGAACCTGACCCTGAATGTTTCCAGGGACAGGTCTTTGACCATCACTCTATTTGATCCTGTGTTTCACCATCCTAATTACCAAAAATTGCTTTCTTATATCTAGTCTGAATCTATCATCTTTTAGTTTAAAACAATCACCCCTTGTCCTATCAAAACAGGCCCTGAAAAAAGGTTTGTGCCCATCATTCTTGTAAGCCCCCTTTAAATACTGAAAGGCTTCAATAAAATACCCCTGGAGCCTTCTCTTCTCCAGGCTGAACAACTCAAAATCTCTCAGCCTTTCTTCATAGGAGAAGAGTTCTATCCCTCTGATCCCTTTTGTATCCTTCATCTGGACTCGCCCCAACAAATGCGTGTCTTTCTTCTGCTGAGGACTCCAGAGATGGACTCAGTAATCCATGTGGAGATCTCACCTGATTAGAGGGGCAGATTCACCTCCCTTAACCTACTGGCCATGTTTCTCCTGATGTAGCCTAGGATATGGTTGGCTTTTTGGGCTGCAAATGCATATTTTTGGACCATATCCAGCATTTGATCCACCAGTACAGTCCTTCTTGGCAGGGCTGATTTTAATCCCTTCATGCCCTAGTCTGTATTGAAAGTAAGGGTTACCCTGACCCAGGTGCAGGACCTAGCACATGACCTTGTTGATGTTTACATAGGCCAAATTCTCCCACTTGTCCAAGTCCCTCTGGATGGTAACCCATCACTCAGGCATGTCAACCACATCATTCAGCTTCGTTTTGTCTATAGACTTACTGAGCATGCACTTAATCCCATCCTCCATGTGCTGGTCCTAATTTGGATTCCTGGGATATACCTCTTGCCACCAGTCTCCATCTGGATATTGAGTTGTTAACTACTATGCTGGACATTAGGAAAATATTTTTCACAGAAAGGGTCATTGGGCACTGGAACAGGCTGCTCAGGGAGGTGGTTGATTCACCTTCCCTGGAGGTGTTTAAAGCATGGGTGGATGGGGTGTTGACGGGCATGGTTTAGTGTTTGATAGGAATGGTTGGACTCGATGATCTGTTGGGTCTCTTCCAACCTGGTTATTCTGTGATTCTGTGATACTACCCCCTGTTTGTGACCATCCAGCCAATTCGTCATCCACTGAACAGTCAACCCATCAAATCTGTCTCTCTCCAATTTAGAAAGAAGGATGTTGTGGGGGAGTGTGTCAATGGCCTTACAGAAATCCAGATAGAGAACATCCATAGCTCTTCCCTTCTCCACTGATGCAGTCATTCCATCTTAGAGGTCCATTAGGTTGGTCAGGCAGAACTTGCCCTTGGTGAAGCCAGATTGACTGTCTCAAATCACCTCCCTGTGCTCCATGTGCTTTAGGACAGCTTCTAGGGGGTTTTGTTCCTTGATCTTCCCAGGTACAGAGGTAAGATTGTCAGGTCGGTAGTCCCAGGGTCCTCCTTTCTATCTTTTTTTTAAAAATGGGCACAATGTTTCCCTTTTTCCAGTTACCAGGGTCTTTATCTGACTACTATGACTTTTCAAATATGATGGAGAGTGACTTGGCAACCTCATCAGCCAATTCCTTCAGGACTCTGGGATGTGTCTCATCAGGTCCCATAGACTTATATATATATATAGTTTCCCCAGGTGGTCTTCAACTTGATCTTCTCTTACAGTCAGAGGGACTTTGCTCTCCCAGTCCCTACTTCATAGTCCATCAAGAGGTGTGGGAAGAGATTTTTAGAGAAGACTGAGGAAAAAATATATTGTTGAGTACCTCAACTTTTGTCTTTTGTTACCAGTTTGCCTGTTGTGTTCATCAGGAAAGTATGCTTTATTTGACTTTTTTTTTCGTTTCCTGCTTTGAAAAAGGTGAATCCCATCTAAGACCAACAAACCAAATGCTGGATAGTCTAACCCAGAAACTGTGTGGTGACAACAGCCATGGAGCCATGTATTAATTGACCAAACCTGTCTGTTTCTTCAAATGTTGCTGTCCGCAACTGGAAGGAGAAAGGAGAAAAAAAAAAAACTTTGTTCCAGATTCCCTGATCAATATTCCTAAATCCCTGAAGTTTCTTTTGATTGCCCTTGTTCTATGTCTTGCAGCTTCATTTCTACCCACATGGAAGGGCAGTATTGAGTAATAGCCCAAGGGACGTATCAGACTACAAAGTATTCTAGCGATCCTTAACCCAAAGCCCCAGGGAGACATGACAGAGCATGTTGAGTACACTGAATTTCAGTCAGGAAGATGAAGTCTCATCTAGAACTAAAATTGGCCAACAAGAAGAAAGTTCATCAGATATGCTTGGGGAAGATGTAGGTCCGCTGTCAAATAGGGCACGGAAACTAGTTAACAATACTGACAAGGCAGAGATTCTCAATACCTTCTTTGCCTCTTTCTTTATGTCCACAGAATCAAGTAGCTACCACAACACTGTGTTCATCCACCAGTAGTGGAGGAAGGCCTGGTCTGTGTGTGGCCTTTTGCAAGGGTTAAACTCACATAAATCTATGGACTTGGATGGAGTCCACCACAAGGTGTTAAGAGGAATGGCTAACGTAGTCACAAGGCAACTGTCTATAATCTTTGAAAATTACAGAATATCTGGGGGTATCACCGATAACTGGAAGAGGGCGAATGTCACAGGCAGCTAAAAGATGGATCTGAAGTATTGACCCAGGAAATGACAAGCCCCTTAGTCTTACTTCAGTCCCTAGAAACTATTACAAACCAAATGAAGCAGGAGGTTGGGAAAAGTCAACATGGATTATCAAAGGGCACATCATGCTGAAGTAATGAGGTCAACAACTTTAAAAGAAAATGACATTTTCTTTTGAGCTGGGGAGAATAGTGCATGTTGTTTACCTGAATTTCAACAAAACATTCTACATCATTGCCCACAGCCTTCTGCTGGACAAACTGGCAAGGTACTGACTGAATAGGTGGGCTGAGAGATGGATAGAGAACTTTCTAACATGTCACACTCAGAGGGTGGTGATCAACAGATTTTACTCAGACTGACAGCTTGTCATAAATGGGATCCTCCACAGACTGATATTGGTCCCCACACTATTCATCATCTTTGTAAATCATCTGTATGATGAAATTGAAAGCATCTTGACCAGCTCTACTGATAACTTTAAGCTGGGTGATAAGGTGGACATGCTTGAAGGGGGAGATATCTTATAGAGAGGCTTGGACAGGATTGAAGAATGGTTTAGCAATAACTGCATGAAGTTTAATGAGATAAGTCCCTGCCCCTAGAATTGAATAAACAAAGAGTCCACCATAGGTTAGGATCCTTTTGACTGGGAAGCAACCTTGCTGAAAAGAACATGGGGGTCCTGGTGAAGAACATGGTAAACGGAGACTCAGCAATGTGCTGCTGCAGCAACAGAGGCAAATCAGATATTGGGTTGCATCTGCAGGGGAATTAATAGCAGAGACACAGATGTGATCATTCCACTCTACTCAGTACTTGTCAGAGTGCACCTGGAGCACTGTGTCCAGTTTTTGTCCCCACAGTTACAGATGCAGATAGATTGGAGAAAGTCCAGAGGAGGGCCACAAAGATGGTCGAATGGCTGGAGAACCTGCCCTATAAGAAAAGATTAAACACTTTTTCTTCTTGGAGAAGAGAACTCTTGGGGGAACCTAATCACAGTGTTCCAGTACGTAGAGAGCAGATACAAAAAGGATGGAGGGTCTCTCTTCCAAGAAGCCACATGGAAAACACAAAGAGCATCAGGAATATTTTGTACCAGGAGAGGTTCCATTTTGATAGAAGAAAGATTTTTTCAGTGAGAACAAAATAATCCACTGGAACAACCTCCCTAGGGATGTGGTAAAGTCCTCATTGCTAGAGATTTTCAAGATTAAATTGAACCTTTCTAACCTGAGATGTTCTGTGATTTGCTTTCTTACCTTCTGTAAGGTTGGTCCATAGTGAGACAGATGAGAACTACCTTCTGAGAGACTTACTTAGGATTTAGGTAATAAATTGATGCAAATTATATCCCTGGAAGACTCCACGAGAGATTACATAAAAGAAACTACTTTTCAACAGGAAACAGATCAGTGAAGTAAATATGAGGCACTGGATATGCAGATTTGTTTTGTGGAATTACTTTATCAGAAAAGTTTACTGTATGTATACATTCATCTGAATCAATCTCTCTAGGATGCCTTTGTAGTCAATGAAAACAAGAAAGAAACATTACAAGGGCAGAGTTAATCTGCATCTTTTAGGCTTCTGTTTTACAAAAAGATTTTTAAAGTGCTTATTTCTGTTCCATCATGATGAAGATCACTTAAAGTGGAAAGCTTAGACTTCACACCTACACTGCAGAAAATTAGTTTTGGCTTGGTGAATCATCACTGAATCTTTGATTAGTTGTGCCAAAACCACATCTTTCTCAAGAGGACTAAATGCAGTGAGAGGAATAGTGGCCTTTCAGATTTCTTTGTAGAATAAACAAAACAATTAATGTGGTGCTTTTTTTTTTTTTTTCCCTGATCTCAGTCCTTTTTTAAATACTTATCATTGTTCTGTTCAATTTGTAATACTGTATATAAATATGTGAATTTCCACTTGCCATGCCTTGGGTTTTGTTAAATTTTGTTTCCAAGTTAGTGGTAAATTTCATGACTTATCTATCCTAAAATGATATTGTCCTTTCACTGTCCTACTAACCCATTCCAGGTAGTGGTGAAGATGCTAGCATAAAGCTTGCATACCCTAATTTTAAAGATAGTAATCCAGGTACCTAGGAGAGAAAAAGTGTTTTCCAGTGGCTAGCAGGAATTAGAAAAGATCTGCTGGAAGATATAGGAAAGCAGTGAATAGCTGTTTCCTCGGTGCCATGAGAGAGATATTTAAAAATACTCCTGCAGTCTAGGCAACCTGTTACATGCATGTAAAAAAAAAATCTTAAAACAAACAAACTAACTAAAAAACCTGATGAGTATCTGTGGTGACATTCAATGACAATATAATGTAGGCATTCTTGATGATTTGACTGTTGCATCCAACAACTTTTTTCAAGCTATAGGAAAGAAGTTTATGTTTCCTGCTAAAACTAAATCAGCTTAATTCAACTCTTACATTATCGAAAATGTGTTGTATTTTAATGATCAAATCAACAAAGTCCTTTTATTGTTGTTAAATCCCTTTTAGATTAGTATACCTGCGTAAGTGCTTGCTAATGAAAGATATTTAGTCAGTTACTGGTATTAGAAAGGGTCAGTCTAGATACAGATCACACAGAATGGAATAGTGCTTAAATTTACCTCAGAGAAGGAATGTTTGGTGCCAAGGATAGCAAACATTCACTGACTTTAATCCAAAAGAATGTATTTAACATGTCTAATATATCTGTGTAGTAATAAAATAATGAACATTCACTGACAATAGATATTAGAAACAAATGCCCAGAAGATATGTAATTATAACTTAGCTTTTTGCAATATTTTAGAAGTATTAAGGTGCCAAATGAAGATAAAGTTTGGTCATTCTCACCTAGAGTATTCTGTACCTGATTCTGAACTATTTTTTATTCCTACAGAGATTTGCATTAATTATAATTGCAGAATGCCTAAAGATTAAATTCCTGAATCTCTTTCAGTGTCATCTGCATTTGATAGCGTTATAAGTTTGAGATTTAATGGTCTTGAGAAGCTTAAATTGTATTAAACTTTTATTAAATAAGGATTTTCTCAGTGTAATTGAATAACAGAAAACACTCAAAGCTTACTTGAATTAACAGAGATTAAAACTATGTAATATATTTCAATCTTCAATTTTACAGCAAAAAATAAAGTTTAATTAAAAACAGTGTTGACAGTTCATATTTACTTGTCCAATTGTACATTTTTTCCATCTGCATCTCAGCTTATTCTGCAGAGATTTTGTAGGAGATATAAGGCTTTACTTAGGCAGCTCTTATTTTTTATGCTATGGTTTTGTTTCTAGTCTCCATGAATCAGTACTTTCTAATATGGAATAGACTCCTAAATCATCATATTAACTAATGTACTAACAGTATCTTAATGCAATTAAGTTTTTCAACTACTTGGTTACCTGCTTTGGTAAAAATATAAAATCAGATTTTCTTAGGAAGTTAAAGACTATCTATTTATAAGATTTTTTCATTGTTACTTTTTTTTTTTTTTTCCAAAATAAAGCTAAAACAACATGCTGGTGAAGTTGAACATCAGAATTTTTTGTAAAAAATTGTTTTGGAATTACTACTGCGAAAGTCATTAGAAAGTAGAGTAATTCCATAATGTCAGAAACAATAGTTAATGAGAAAATAGCAATGGTGCTATTTATGAACATAGAGGATACGTATAGGTATAAAAAATACATATTCATAAATGGTTGAAAATATAATAATAAAATACAAAACAATGTTACATTTTTGTAAATTTGTGTAACACATTGTGTAAAGGAATCATAAATACACACATACACACAATAAGTATGTTGTTGGTAGTAGAAATATTTATAGCAATATCACGAGTCATAGTAGATTCGAACTATGTTCCAGGAAAAATATTCTAACCCTGGTTTTAAGAAACTTATATAAGGAATTGGATGAGGTACTTTTTTGACCTGTCCTCCTCCATAGTCAGCAGGAAGAAAGCAATGCCAGACGACATGCCAGAAGCTTCCCTAAAACTGTACTCATAGTAGTGACTCTCTCTATTTTCTGTAGGAGGAGTCAAGCATAATTAGAATCCTATGAAAATCCTTCAGTCAGTCTAGTAAAATGATTCTTTTGATGCAGCCCAGGATACAGTTGGCCTTCTGGGCTGTGGACATGCATTGCCAGCTCACGTGGAGCTCATCAATGACCACCTCCAAGTCCTCTGCAGGGCTACTCTCGATCACATCAGCTCCCATCAGATTGCCCTGACCGAGGCGCAGGACCTTGCACTTGGCCTTGCTGAGCCTCATGACGTTCACACAGGTGCATTTCTCAAGCTTGTCCCGGTCCCTCTGGATGTTACCCTGTCCTTCTGGTGTGACAACAGCATCACTCAGCTTGGTGTCATCTGTAAACTTTCTGAGGGTGCACTTGATCTTGTTGTCTGTATCATTGATGAAGATATCAAACAGCACTGGTCCCAATATGGACCTCTGAGGGACACGATTTGTCATGGATTTCCATCTGGACATCGAGCTTTCCGAGCCTGACCATCCAACCAATTTCTTATCCACCAAACAGTCCACTCATCAAATCCATATCTCTCCAGTTTAGAGAGAAGGATGTTATGGGAGACTGTGTCAAAGTCTTTACAGAAGTCCAGATAGATTACATTGGTTGCTTTTCCTGTTTCCACTGCTGTGGCTACCCTGTCATAGAAAGCTGCTAGGCTGGTCAGACAGGACTTGCCTGTGGTGAAGCTATACTGGCTGCCTTTAATCACTTCCCCATCCTCCATGTGCTTTAGCGTAGGTTCTAGGAGGATCTGTTCCTTGATCTTCCCAGGCACGGAGGTAAGGCTGACTGGTCCATAGTTCCCAGGTTTATCTTTTCTACCCTTTTAAAAATGAAGACAATGTTACTCTACTGCCAGTCACCAGGGACTTCTCCTGACTGCCATGTCTTTTCAAATATCATGGAGAGTGGCTTGGCAACCACATCGGCCAATTCCCTCAGAACTCTGGGATGCATCTTGTCAGGAGGCCCTGTAGACTTATATATGCTCAGGTTTCTCAGATGGTCACAAACACAATCCTCCTCTGCAGTGGGAGGGGCTATAACACCCTTGTCACCTTCTTGTTGTCCATTGACCCAGGGAGGATGAGGGGAACAGTTGTCAGTGAAGACTGGGCCACAGATGTTGTTGAGTACCTCAGTCTTTTTCTCATCTGTTGAAATGAGGTTACCGTTTTCATTCATCAGTTGGGGTATATTTTCTTTAATCTTCCTTTTCTGATTGAAGTACCTGCAGAAGCCCTCCCTGTTAGTCTCCACTTCCCTTGCCACATTCAGCTTAAGCTGTGCTTTGGCCTTCCTGACCCCATCCCTACACATCTGGACGGCATCCGTACACTCTTTCCACGTTCCCTGTTCCTGCTTGCACTGCCTGTGCAGTTGCCCCTTGTTCTTCAGTTTGACCAGCAGGTATTGGCTCAGTCACACTGGTCTTTTCCCACTCCTGCCTGATTTCCTGCATGTGGGGACTGAGTGCTCTTGAGCTTTATTAAAAGCATCCTTAACTATTTATACCAAAGCAGGATCTTAAAGGGAGTTTACATGTATTAGATATTGTACAAATTTTTCAGCTTGTTAAAGGGCTGAAATTATTTGCTCTTGTCATTAGGTCTAATACAATATCTTTTTAAAACAAAGACTATGTCTTTACAGTCATCTATTTGCCATTCAGTGAATTGTGTTACTTACCAGCATCACTGTCTGAAGACTGTGAAAATGAATATGATGAAATAGTTATTTATTTTCAATGGTGCATACAGTTGCTAATATTTGATTCCTTCCACTCTTTATAGTAATTTCTGTTGGTTTGGGGGAATCTTGTAGGGTAAGTATCAGAAGTTTTTCAGCAAAATTTGAGATTTTGAAGTATGTTTTCACTCTGGACTGGAGAACAAAACTATTGAAACTTTTGTATAATGGACTTGTACAAAAATAATTTATTCTATATTGAAATGAGCAGGTTTCAGATTTCTCCATATTTCTACTTTGCTCTATAATTTGCTGATCAGAAACCCAATGCTGGATCTCAGAAAACTCATAATGAGAATAAATTCAAAATAAACATGTATGTGTTTGTTGTTCCATCTTTTGCAAAACAAATGTTTCAGTAGGAATAAAGCATAGCAGAAAAGCTTTAAAGCATTCTGACTTCTCCTTATTACAGTAATTAATTTCAAATCATGTAGCTATGAAAGATTTATAGGTTTTAAATCTGTGTTTATCGGCCCATGATGGAAAAAGTAATTGTTATGATAAGCCACAAAGCTGAGTAATGATGCATTGAGCTGCCATAGAGTTGCCTCTTTTGTTCTTGGTAAATGGACATCTTAGATACATGGAACTCCCCCTAAACTAGAATGACAGTCTTAAAGGCTACTGAAAAGAAAAAGCTAAATCTAGGACATACCCCAACCCAAACCCCTGCCCAATCTGAAAAAAACTGAATCTCCTCTTGGAAAACCTTGTTATGCCATAGCAAGTGTAATATCCTTCTTACACCTTAGCTCCAGGCAAATTAGTGGCTGGCTGGTAGGTATGTACAACTGATATTGAAAAAAAATAGTTGGCACTTCTGACAATTACTTGTAAGTCTATTTGTATTTTGAGATATTGTAAAACTTTTATTGTATCTAAGCCAGATCAAAATGAAGTTATTTATATATGTCAATTTAAAACAAATCTTTCTTTTGTGTCAAAGTCACATGTCTAGAATTGAGAAACACTGCTCACTGTAACAGTTAAGAATACAATGTTGAATTAAACTTCCTCTTTATGAAGTCAAATGGGAAGGATTAACTGTAATTAAACTAAGAGAGTCAGAAACATAGAGTTGTAGATACTTGAGCTGACTGGAGAGAGAGGTAGTTTCTAGAGGCGGGGGACACCCTGGGGTTTCTTGCTGCCAGTAAACCTCGCCTGTTTTTTTTCAAACACACTTTAAATATAAAATTTATTACCAAACCTGAAATGAATCTACAACCTAAGACCCTCCTCCTTCTCAGTTTAAACTCCTTCATTCTATGCCCAAAAAGATTTTGCCTTTATTTTTCCTTAGTGAAACATAGAATCATAAAATCATACAAAAGCCCAAGTTGGAAGAGAACTCAAAACATCATCTGGTACAACTTTTTGTGCCTAGATGAAATCATCCAGCACCCTGTCCACTTGCATCTTGAAAACTTCCAGTGATGGGGACTCCACTACATTCTTGAGGAAGTTGTTCCAGTGGCTGATTGTTCTCAGTGTACAAAATTTCTTTCTTGTACTGAGATGGTACTCCTCCTGGTACAATTTGTATCTGTTGCCTTTTGTGTTCTCCATGTCACTTTGTGTGAAGCGAGAGCCTCTGGCCTCTTTGTAGCTGTTCTCTAATTACTGTGATCCAGCTTTATTAAGAAAGTAAAATATTTCAACCTCAGAACACCCTATATTGTAATTCCTTAAAATACAGGTAATTTTGAATAATTTCTACTTGGAATTCATGTTGCCTGGCCATAACCATGTTCTTTCTCAAAGAGCTGGTTTGGCAATCACATTTCTCATAGAGGTCTATGGAGTCTTTGTACAGCCATTTTTGTAAAACAAACCAAAAAATTGATATGTCAACATGAGGGGAAAATATCTATGAAAAGTTCTTGGGAAATACCTGTCTCGTTCAAGTAAATATAAGGGTAACCCATGAATTTATGTTGACCATATTAAAACAATTAACAATTTTCTGGGTGTAGGTGCTTAATGTCTCAACCCAGCTGCTTTGGAGAAATTAATTTTAATTTATATTAGACAAATTCAACATAACAGAACTCATCTAAGCAAATGTTATGTTTCATTGATTATTTGAATAGATACCTAGATAGCTTGAGCAACTTGGTCTTAAACCTTTTCAATCAATATTATTTTGGTTTCCCCTATTAAAGTTTTGAGTCGCAATGTATCTGCAGTCACTTCATTAGGTTTCACTGCATGCATTTCTTAGCTTTCTGTTTAGGTTAAAAAACCTTACATCCTTAAAATATCTTTACAGGTAAAGTAAAGTTGAGGGATGTGAAATGAAATTTTAGAGATCTGGGGAAAGTGAGGTGTGTTTGACAGTTCTGCAATTTACAGCTCTGCTTCTTTAATTCTTCGTCTCTCAATCTTCAGAGGTCTAAGCATTGTTGAACATTAATTTCACGAAGAATCAAAAGCATGACTGAGCAAATTAAGATCAGCTAATAACAGATCTATAAATATTTAAATTGTTTGAGAACTGTATAGTTCTACACTATAAAAAACCTACACCCTATAGCATGCCCCCAAAAACCTTTACACTTAGATAATTTGCTCTAACCTGCAGTCAAGAAGTGGAGGAGGAGAAATGTTGAACTGAAAAATTTACATATTCCATTATGCCAATGCACAAAAGCAGTACAAATTTATCTATTAGGTACTTGCTGTATTTTTTTTTCTACTTTTGTCACAGTAATGCAATGAAGCATTCTTTAATACATATAATACTTCTGTGGACTATATAAATTGCCTTGTTTGTTAGAACAATCTAAAAATACTCTCTATAAAGCATGATGACAGTATTTCTGATTGTGTAATTATTCATACCATGTCATATGTATTCATACCATGTTTTGTACTTCCATAACCATATGTTTGAACTGACTTGCAGGCATGCAAGAGGAATTATATTTGAGCATATGGAAAAACTTTTGATCATAGAAATCCTTACCCAATTACCATATGAAGTCATCTGTGGCAGGCATTTCAAGTCTTAAGCAGATATTGTGAAATTTACTCTGAGTTGTAAAGTTTCAAGATGTCTGCAAAATGGACTGTAAGAGAAATGGCAAAGAATGCTGGAAATAATCCTTGGTATAAATTAGTGTAATTAGTACTGAGGAAGCAAGAAGTTTGTTTTATAACTAGCAGATTTCTTCGAAACTAGGCAAAGTTAGTAAGAATAATAAATTAACTGTCAAGCATCTAGCAACTTCTATCTAGTGAAAATTTGATGAGCTTTCAATCATTCACGGTATTGTTACAACTCTAATTTTTGTATGCACTCACACACACTCATATCTGTGCTCTTTCTGTATTCATGGGCTGTGTTTAACAACACAAACGGTGTAACAGGTTCAAAAAGAAGAGGATGAACAAAAGTTATGTTTAGAAATAAAAAGGTGAATGGAAAAGAAAGAAAATTTGTTATATCACATAAGTTTTCCTCTGCTTTTCTTTTTTCTGGTTTTATAAATTGCCTCTCTGTGGTGTTTCAGCAGTGTAAACTGCTGGCAAGTTGTTCATCATATTACCCAACTTAGAAATTAAAGCACTTTATAATACCAGAAAAACCCCAACAGGAGCCGCTGTATAAATATTTTGTAAAGCCTGGGCAATTTTTATTACTATAAATGTCACAGTGGAGTTGCTAAGAAACTCATATGATGAACACAAAATAAAATAAAAATATGTGGTTTTACAGCTTGTTTGTAGGAATTGATATACAGTTGTATCACAAGTTCCCTTAGGTTAAGAGCAAACCTCATTAACAATTTTTGTTAAGCTCATTGGTATCTTCTTGAAACACATTTTTTTAACAAAAAACAAAGTTTTGGCAAAAACATAATAATGAAAAATAACAATTCTAATTATCATTCAAAAAATAATTTTGTGTACAGAAGAAATACCAAAGGAGACACTCAGATATTAACTTCATCAGAAAATATGAAAAGTAAGTACACTAGACTGAATTACTTGAAATTGTCTAAAAATAATATTCTACTCTGTAAGTAATTGCAAAAAGTTACAGATAAGATTTTTGCACACAACTAAAAATTTCTGCATTTGAAAATAGTACCTCAATTTTACAAATGCTATAATATCATTTTTCCTACTGGGAAGAGAGAATTCTGTTTATAATGGACTCTGATGACACAATGTGGGGGTATTCTGAAGCTTCTTTCCATTCTGCTGTGTGGGTAAGACATTTGTCTTGTTTTGATTTATCACCATTGCATTCCTGGATGCAGAGAAAAGCAAGCTTAATCTTGAGGGCTGGGGTGTATTTCTTTAGTCTTGTAACTAGAACAACAAATATGAATACTGTATTTATACCCTTTCACAGAAAAGGATAAAAACTTTTTACTTCTGTGAAGGTTATGTAATAAGTAAGGCATCATGTATACTGTTCAACATCTGTCATCTTTGGATAAGACTGGAGATCACAGTCCCACACTGGAGACTTCAGTTCCACATTGGAACTGTAGCAGAATTTACAGGAGAGACGGATGAGTATGCTCCCCAAGAAGAGTGTCTTGAAACTCCGATGACCATACAGGGAACATCATGGTTAATGAGAGAGAGTTGAGCTGCCCTTGTGGGAGGATTTCAGCAGTGCAGGTAATCTTCATTGCCATAAGGGACATATTGGTATTTAGGATTGTCTACTCATAGACTTGTCATGCATTATTCATCTTTTTTTTTTTTTTATGAGCAGCATTCATGTCCATCTTTCACATCTCTGCACACAAATTAAATATTCTAAGCTAATGTAAATGATGATAATTCTCCAGATGTTTATATAACTATGGTGATTGATCCTCAAGTTTTGGGCCATGATATAGCAACTGTATTAATAAAGGGAAGTACATCTCTGGACATTATTATTTTCCAATTAAACGGTCTACATTATGAAGTCAAAATTTTGTCTGTTCCCATTTAATAACTCTGTGAGGAGTGTATGTCCAATTAATATTTTTGTTCATAATTTACATGGAGCTTAAGTTTCTTTTGTTTGAAATAACTGCTTAGGAGGCCTTATGACATCCTTCCAGTACTTAGAGGAGCCTATAGGAAAGACAGAAACATGAGCTTTTTATCAGGGAGCATATGAGATGTAATGGTTTTAAACTAAGTACAACTAAACTGAATATATGGAAGAAGTTTTTCACAGTAAGGGTGGTGAAACACTGGAACAAGTTGCCCTGTGAGGTAGTGGAGACCTCATCCCTAGAAACATTCAAGGTCAGTTTGGATGGTGCTCTTAGCTACCTGATCTAGTTAAAGATGCTCCTGCTCCTGCTCCTGCAGGAGGGTTGGGCTAGATGACTTGAAATTGTTCTTTCCAACATAAAACGTTCTATCACTCTATGATTCTACGGTTCTACAAATGTTGGCTGAGGGGCTCAGCTGTGACCTGTGGGGGGTTGGTTGGAACCAGCTGCAACTGAATGTGTCCTGCATAGGACAGCTCATAGCCTCTCCTCACAGAAGCTACCTTTGTGGCTCCTCATTGAGAACATCTTGCCACCTACACTCAGTACAAGTTGTCCCCTCCCATATAATCTTTTAGATTTGCCTGAAGGGTGTGATTTGAATCTCATCAAAATATAAGAATTTTTTTGTTTGCTTATTTTTTTTGTCGTTGTCTTCTATATTCTGTGTGAATTTAACAATTTTTCACTTATTCTTTCCTTTGGCTCACACCAGTATCTTACAGTTATGATGGTTTCCGTAACTCAAGAATTGTGAGATTACTGGGAAGAAAAAGAGACTTTGTGGGAGGACGACACACAGGCCTTTCTTCAAAAGCCATAAACATCAAGTTAAGTATACAATTTATTTGGATTTAACTTATTACATTAATCAGTTAAATAATTTGGCAAAAAGATGATTGGCAAACTTGAAGTAGAAAGAGATGTCAGGAACAGGAAAGGTAATGAATCCATTAGCCTTCATAGAGAGAGGGAAAGACAGATGAGTATCAGCTGAGTAGCTACCTGGGGCGAGATATGGAGAAAATTACCTGTAATAAAATTAGTATCTCTGCTGAGTCTATAAATGTTAGTATCTTCTTTATATTGTAGTACTTAATTTTAAACTAGAAGGCACTGGTAAAATGAAAGAAAAGCTATTCTAGCTCCTACATTAAACAAAGTGATGTTGATGTTGATATTTAAAATGTACCAAAATAAAGCAGCGTGTGACACTAGATTCTTTTGACAATTAATATTTTTACTTTTTTTTTTCTCAAATCCTCTTTACTCTGGTCTCTAATCATCCAAATTTCATTGTTTCATTCTTTCTAGACTTTTACTTTAAGATAAGAAGCAGACTTATCAGCAGTTAATGCATTTTCTATGTATAACAACTGAAAGTCTGTATAGTGAGATGTAACATACAATTAATAAAATAAATATCAATAAACTAAATCAATAAACTAAATATGTAGTGCTCCAAGGTTTCTGTCTGGCTATAATTAATTGCCAGCAGAGTGACAGATTCATGCTTCTTAATATATTCAATTCATTCTTTAAGATCTCAAAGAATGCTGAACATGAAAAATACTAAGTAGAAATATTCAAGGCAACATAAAATCTACCAGAAAGTTTAAAGAAAGATAGAAATACTAGTCAGCAGAATAAAAACTACATTTCTATGTGATTTTTATCTTCTTAAACTAAGCTTATTTCAATGCAGTTTAATAGGACACTATATATCGTCTCACAGCTAACGTGTCCACGGTGTATATGAATTAAACACTACAGAACTTCAGCTGGTAAAGTCTGGAGCTGTGTGTGTGAGGTCCAGATGGCAGGCAGTGGGCCTTTTGAGAGGGTGAAGAAAGAATGACAAAGTGCTGTCAGTCCCCACAGCCGGTTCAAACTGCTGCTGCCTGCTCTGCTTACCCACAAGCTTAAGCTGCAGTCTTGACAATTACTCATCTACGTAGTGGCTGTGTAAGTGGCCCTGAAAGTCTCCCTTCAGTCTTCTCCAGGCTGAACCGATCAAGTGACTTTAGCCTTGGAATACAGCAGGATAATCACCACCTTTGACTAGCTATTAACGCTAGGCTTGATGCACCCAACGGCATGTTAGGTCCTCTTGGCTGCCAGGGCACACTCTTGGCTCATGTTCAACTTGCTGTCAACCAGAACCCCAAGATCCCTTTCCATGGGGCTGCTCTGTGGCCTGTCACTAGCCAGTCGGTACATATATACCCAGGACTGCTGTGTCCCAGGTGCAAAATCTGGCACTTGCCCTTATTAAACTTCATACAATGGGCAATTGCCCAGCTCTCCAATTTGTCTAGATCCATCTGCAGGACCTCTTTGCCCTCAAGAGCACCAACAGCTCCCCTTAATTTCATGTCATCAGCAAAATTGGTTAGTAATCCTTTGAGTCCTCATCCAGGTCATTTATGAAGATATTAAAGAGTACTGGCCCTAAGATGGATCCCCATGGAACCCTGCAAGTGACAGGTCAACAGCCCGATGTAGTCCTGTTCACTACGACACTTTCAGCCCTACCCATGAGGCAGTTGTTCACCCACTGCATTATGTGTTTGTCCAGCTGAATGCTGACATTTGTTTATGAGGATACTGTAAGAGACAGTATCAAAGGCCGAAATCCAGAAAGATTATATCAACTGGTTTCCCTTGGTCAGCTAAGTGGGTAACCTTGTCAGAAAGAAATTAAGTTTGTCAGGCAGGACCTTCCTTTTGTGATCCCATGCTGGTTGAGACCAATGACTGTGCTGTCTTTTAGGAGTTCTTCAGTAGCTCCCAGAATAATCTTCCTCACGAACTTACCAGGCACTGAGGTGAGACTAAAAGTCCTGCAGCAACTGGGGTCACCCCTGCTGCCCTTCTTGAAGACAGGGACAATATTTTCCAGCTTCCAGTCAACCGTTACCTCTCCAGATTCCCAAGAGCATTGACAAATCATTGAGAAAAGTCTCACTATGACATCAGCCAGCTCTTTGAGTATCATCATATGAATCTCAGCAGGCCCCATTGACTTATAGGGATCCACTCAGAGCAGCAAATCCTGCATAAGATCAGGGTTCATTGAGAGTTTATCTTTGGCACAGTCTTGGTCCTCTAGCCCAGAAGTCCAGGGGTGCCCAAGACTGTCACTTGTGTTGAAGACAGATCTAAAAAAAACCATTAAATATCTCTTCTTTGTCTATATTCCTGTTTATGAGGTGTCCATGCTCATCAAATAATGGGACAATGTTATTTCAGGCCTGCTTTTTGCTATTAACATACATAAGCCCTTTTTATTATCCTTCACAGTAATGGCCAGCTTCAACTCTAACTGAGCTTTAGCTGCACAAATTTCCCCCCTACAGGGATAGACAGTATCCCTGTAGTCCCTCCATGGTGCCTTTCCTTATTTATGGTGGCTATACACCTTTCTTTCATGTCTCAGTTTCAGTAGAAGATCCTGGCTCAGCCAGGCCGGTCTTCTCTCTCACTTGCTTGATTTCTGGCATTTTGGAATTGCCTGGTCCTGTATTCTTAGGAGATGGTATTTAAAAAGTGACCAGCACAGATGGACCCAGCACCTTCCAAGGCTTTCTCCCAGGGGACCTTACTAAGTAGTTCCCTGAGCCACCTGAAGTCTACTTTTCTCATACCCAGAGCTGAGGTTTTGCTGTGAGTTTTCCTCCTGTAACTACAGATACAAACTTAACTACTTTGTGGTTGTTGTGGCCAAGACAGCCTCCAACCACCTCTCACCCACAAGACCCTCTCTGTTAACAAGGAACGTGAATAAATTGGTGACAGTTTTAGATTGTTTTTAATGAGATATGGCAATGTGCTGTTTTGAAGTTTTATAGTTAATGGTTAAGCTCCCACTTCCTACCTATATTCCTTCCTTTATTAAACATGATTTTATTGTTTTTTTATTTAATTTAATTTGTAAAAACATTCTGCTTTGATATTTTCTTCTATAGAAGGGGATGAATAAATAAGCAATGGCAACAAAAGGTAGTGATAGTTATAATACATTTGTTTAGAATACCTGTTTCTTTTATGATGGGCCAGGCTAATGTATCATCATAGTGACAGCTCTTATCACAGCTATTCTGATGATTTATTAGTGTATTATATCATCATAGGGCTGTCATTGTGATGATATATTATATTAGTGTGCTATATCATCAGATTGATGGTGAAAACAAACTGTACCCAAGATAGAAAACATTAAGAATTTTCATTGGAGAATTCCTCCACTCTCCTTCTGTTTACAGAATAGAATAGAACAGACTACTTCAGCTGGAAGGAACATACAATGATCATCCAGTCCAACTGCCTGACCAGTTTAGGGCTGATAAAGCGTATTGTTAAGGCCATTGTCTGAATGCCTCCCAAACACTGACAGGCTTGGGGCATCAACTACCTCCCTAGGAAGCTTGTACCAGTGTTTGAGCATATACATTTGAATATATGTATTTCTATATGTTTACAGAAAGAAAACTTCCAGTAGTCTAGTGTTCCCGCATTCTGTCTGCTTTCTATTTTCATTCTTCTGTTTTCTTTTGTCTTTTCTTTTCTCTCTCTTTTCTTTCCACTCATTCAATTTATCTTTTCAGATTACCTTTCTTCTCTCATCTTCCAGCTTCTATAGATTCTGCATGCAACTTTTCTCATCACAATATTTGACAAAATCCTTATCACAATATTTGACAAAGTCCTTATCACAATATTTGTTAACACCAGACTAGGATAAAGTCTTTGTTGCTATTCACCTTCCACATGCCCTCCTCTTTTCTGCATTTCCATTATCATTTCACCATTTTTTCTATATTCGTATTCTGTCTCTTATCTTTCTGTTATTGTAGGCATCACCTGCAGCACCTATTCTGCCTTTCTGAATATCACAAAATTGAGGAATCATTAAGGTTAGAAAAGAGCTCAGAAATCCTCAAGTCCAACCATCAACTTAATGCAAACATGCTTACTAAACCATGTCCTGAAATGCCACATCTACACAGTTTCTGAACACCACCAAGGATAGTGACTACCACTTCCCTAGGCAGCCTATTCCAATGCTTCACTACTATTTCAGTAAAGAATTTTTTTCTAGTATGCTATCTGAATCTCCTCTACTGCCACTTAAGGCCATTTCCTCTCATCGGATTTCTTATTACTTGGGAGAAGAATGGTGGCCTCTGGCTTACATATTTCATTTGGATACTGTAATTTCCATAACATCCGAATTTTAGTGCCTTTCCCTGCATACCTATCTAGTATGTAATTTCAGATGAGGTGAGCAGGAGGAGGTGAAACAGGGTGGTAAGGCAAGACACTGCAAGGCAAGACAACAGGGGTGCTTGCAGTTGGTCACTATCTGAAATATGATGTGAGATGGGGGGACTTTATCCTATAAAAGGACACCTTGTGCTCCTGTACATTTTCTCTGATTAATCTTGTCAATGAACACTAATATAACTGTCACTCTAATCAAGGACTCATAGTTCTGTCTTTGAACAGAAAGCTACACATGTGGAATGCAAACTGAAATCTTGGACCGTGCCTTGGGCACCTTATAATATATTCACAGACAAATTAAAAAGAGAATTTTTTCTTTTATTTTACTTTTCCTCCTTTGAAAGGCCTATTCTTGATCTCATAACCATTAAGAATATATTCAACTTCTACTTCATTTTGTGTACACAAAATAATACAAGATAAAATCTTTATGCTAAAAAGTAAGGTTGTTTTTTCTCATCTCTAACCATGTTTTTTCACCACAGGTAAAATAAATATTCTTCATACATATCTCCAGAGGTGAGTAATTCAACACTGCTGTGTTGAACAAATCATAAAATCATGGTATCCTCAAATCATAGAATCACCAGGTTGGAAAAGAACTCTTGGTCAGCTCCCTCAGATGCTCCTTGTAAGACCTTTTCTCCAGTCCCTTCACCAGCTTTATTGCTCTTCTCTGGACACACTCCAGACCCTCAACATCCTTCTTGTGGTGAGGGGCCCAGAACTGAACACAGGATTCCAGGTGCCGTCTCACCAGTGCCGAGTACAGAAGGAGAATAACCTTCCTAGACCTGCTGGTCATGCCATTTCTGATACAAGCCAAGATGCCATTGACCTAATTGGCCACCTGGACACACTGCTGGCTCATATTCAGTTGGCTGTCAACCAACACCCCCAGGTCCCTCTCCTCTGGGCAGTTTTCTAGCTATTCTTCTCCTAGTCTGTAGCACTGCACAGGGTTGTTGTGCCCCAAGTGCAGGACCTGGCATTTGGCCTTGTTAAACCTCATGCCGCTGATCTCAGCCCAGTGCTCCAGCCTGTTTAGATCCCTTTGCAGAGCCTCCCTGCCCTCTGGCACATCAGCACTATCTCCCAGCTTAGTGTCATCTGCAAACTTACTAAGGGTGCACTCAGTGCCTTTATCCACGTCATTGATAAAGATGTTGAACAGCACAGGACTGGACCCAGCACTGAGCCCTGGGGGATGCCACTTGTGGTTGAAATAATGTACTTAAACCCACATCTTAAACAGGATATCCAGTACCAGGATGTAAAATGAAATTATTACTTCCTAACCTTTTCTGTAATCTCCTAACTAGAAGATCTCTAGTGATGCAACTGTATTTCCTGATTTTCCTTTCCTCCATTTTCCAGTTATATAATTTTAATCAGATTTCCAAATATTTCCTTTTTTTTTTTAGTGACAGTCCTCATAGGAGAATGGATTCCTCTGTTTTGTTAACACATTAGTTTTCTGATTGAAACTAGCCACTTTTTAGAAAAAATATCAAACTGATATCCCATGAGATATGCTTAGAACATTTGTATGACACACTAGCAATATTCCATTATGAGCTAAATATGTACTGAACTACAAAAATACGGATCTTTCCAGAACTGTGTTTGGCTTGAGACTAAATCTATATATTATTATATTTCATCAGTATTTTCTGTGAAATTTCCATAGTTAAAATAATTTAGTAACAAATTTAGCAAAATTAATTGCATTAAAACTTTCTTAAACAATAAATATCAAACTAAGTGCTATATAAAATAATTAGGTTCCAAATAATTGTTTGGCACATGCAGTTCAACAAAACAGTTGAAAGTAGAGAGACATATCAGAACAAAAGAAGATATCTTTCCTGAATATATTTCTAATGATTTTCTGATATACTCATGTAGAAGTTCTACTTACATAAATAAGCTGATTAAAAGGAAAAAAGTGATTAAGAACAGTTGAAATTAAGGACAAATTTAGAAGAAAATAGTAATTAATTTTCTAGAAAAAAATCTACACAAGCATTCATCTACATGAAATTTTTTATGAGAGATCAAAAATTTACTTTATCTCACCACATAAGTTTTCTTCATAAGCATTTCTTTCAGTTCATTAGTATTAGGTTTTTACTATTACAGTCATAATGGTATTTACTATTAGACCATTTTAAAGAACAAAATATAGTGTACTAGCTTAGAGTAAATTATATCTTTACTTACTTCTGGAGTAACAAAGCAGTATGTAGTAATGTTAAACTAGACTAGGTGAGTGGATCCTTTTTGGCTTCATTGGCTAGGCTTGAAATCACAGACTACAACAAAATCTTATTAATTGTCTCTATGGCTTTTCAGTTATTTCACTTTCCTTGTACTTTGCTTGTTTTTTTTGTTGTTATTGTTGTTATTGTTGTTGTTTGTGGGTTCCCCTGCCCCCTCCCCATTGGAATATTACTAACATAACTGGACTGTATATGGGGGAATGGTTTGCTCAAACTTTCTGACCATGTACTCCATGGGCCTATCCTTTTTGTTTGCTACACAGTCAGTCACAACTACATTTTATTTCCTTGAATTTTTTTTCGGTATTTCATTAGCAGAAAAGAAGAGAGAAGCTTCAATGGGAGGGAAAAAATTGAGAGCAAGTATACATGACTTGCTATTTAAACATAACAGGCTCTACACATAATGACCATCTATACTCAGTCATAAAGAAATTGCTATTTCCTCAGAAGTGGAGGAATAGTTAAGCTGAATTAAATTGAGTTTGACATGAAACCTTTCACAGTTTTTAGCCAAAGCTCTGTAGGGATATAAATTCTGGGATAGCCAATGGATTGATGGATAACAGTCCTGTTACACAGACACTCAATGTCTGAGTGCTTTTTAAACCTTTCTTAATTTTGGAGGATCATGAAACAACGTTACACTCCCTTGGAGAATCAAATCTTCCTAAGAGGACAGCCAGTTGCTGTCTGTTGGCATCAGTATTTGTGAGGGTACTTGCAGTGGTCACTTCAGCTGAATCCAGAGGTATTCCTTTATTTCTCTTCCTCTCCCTTTTTATCATCCAGCTGGCCTGTGGACCTGTGTTACAAACCACACATGTGCAATTGACTATGCACACACATGCAATTCATTACTATTGATACATACTAGCTCTCTACAAAACATCTCATGATATTGTAATTATGTACAAAAGACTGTCCTACTGAACATTTCTGCAGAAAGTCTCTATTGACTATTTATAAATGTCTTACATGTGTCCAATCTGATCACTTTGCATCAGGAATGACCTAGGGGAGTCTACACAGGTATTGGACCAGACACATTGGCTCTTGTAGATGAGGAAAGGGAGGAGTAGGAGAGGAGTCCGGAACCATTCAGTATTTCCTCTGGGGAGCTCCTGTAACAATCACTCGCATACTTAATTGTGAAGGTCCAGCCGGTCACAGTTTCAAGGCAGTAATTTCTTTCAACCCAGTCTGCTAACAGGTGGCTGCCTGCATTGATCCTGGACCATTCTGGGAACTAAGCACAAGAGCATTGCATGTGCATAGAGGCACAGTCCTAGTACATATCTGTATCACAATCATAGCTAAATGACAACCTTGAGCTTTATAAATATTGTTCATTCTTCAATTAAGTTTCATAGCTCTTGCCAGTCTGGTCTGTATCTCAGATAAAATAGAATCCTTTATTCCAATTCAGGCTGGAGAGAATGACTTACATCTCATTTTCCCGATTATGCCAAAGAAGTATTAATTGTACCAGGAAAAATACTGAATATCTGGTAGGTAGATAGGTATCCAGTGTTAGTATAACAAAATAGTTTGAAAAAATTATTAAAAGTTAATAATAAATGTATCAAAACTATTGGACAAAGCTGAAAGATATTTTCTCTTCATTCTATTTGTGAAATACGTTTTTTAAGAAAGATGTTATAGCTATATGAGTATTTTTCATAAAGGCTTCCTGAATTCTGCTAGAAATTGATAGAAATTGCATTTTAAAGGGCAGCAATTAAATGTTATGGGCGCTAATATGAAAATCAAAATTACTCCATAAAGCTGACCTCACAGTTTTTGAGATCAAGGTCTATTCTTACTACACAAAAAACACCATTACTGAGAATGGCTACCAACAGGTTCTGATTTAAAACATCCTCAGCTATATAGAGAATATTGAAGAATAAAGTAATCTGACATTAAGAAGTACAAGTATTTTCAGCCAAGTACACTATAGTACATGATTATAATTACTACACATTTGTTCATACAGTGTATAGATTGTTTATAATATATCATCTATAAAGTGCAGCACTTTGATTCTTGTTTCTTATTAAATCTCTCTTCATTTTTAAATTAGAAGTGACACACACATCTAAGATTAAAATATTGGGCTGTATAGTCTAAATATCTTACGGTAAGTAATCAGTACCTTCAACAGCACAAAGAGAAGGGCTGAACAACCTAGACATTTTTTAAAAAAAACCCAAAACATTTAATGTAAGTGGTATTTCTCTTTGCCTTGAAACACTGTTCCTAAAGATAGCGTAACACATTTTTGCATAGCCAGAAATTCAAAAGTTGAATACATTGTTTGTATTCTTTCATCCTCTGGGACATCTTTACTAAAATGAATCTCCTGACTATTTCTCATCTGAAATAGGCATGAGAGAAAATAACCGTGGGGTTAGAATGGCAGTGTTCAAGCATGCATTTGTGATTTTTGTTCCCAGGGAAGAAGATGTGTAAAAATTAAAGTATCATATATCTACTATTCCTATATTTTATTCTGATCTTCTCTTTTCCATCAATAATATGGGCAGATGTACATAGATTGTTTAAGCCTAAATGAAGCCATTTCGTTGCTTCTCCTCACTGTAATAAAGGATGCCCTAATGTCTGTTAGGTTTTACATTATTCTAATTATTCTTGTAAAAAATATTGTACTAGTCTGGGAAATGGCTTTTTTATTTTGATTAAGAATTTAGATATCTAAGACTTTTTTTTCAGAGTGCAACAACACAGTCATAAACAGGCAGTCTTCAACAAAGCATACATTAATAGACTAAAAATTAAACCTAGGCTTTTCACAGGGGGAAAAATCAATAATCTTTAGAGTTCATAGTTTTATTAAAAAAGCAGGAACAAACATATGTTAGAATATACTTCTATCTGAAATGTTATTAAGTAAAATGTAAATCACTATGCAGAATACACAAACAGGACCAAATTCCGGTCCTTTTACATTTTCTGATAGTTTTATGTCCAAAAAGGATTGATGTGAAATAATATGGGGCACATCTTGACAGAAAAGATAGCATATCCTGAGATAATATGGGCTGAATATATTTAGTTAAGCAAAAATTTGAGAATTTGGTGTAATTAGGCTGCTTCCGCTGTGACACTGAAAATAAAGACAGACAGAAAGATTTGGGCTAAGAATGTAAAATGATATTGTAGGTTTTTGCTTTCCCAAGTGGCAGTTCAGAGCAATCAATGCTCTGAACACTTCAGTGGCCAGCCAGGAAATTTAGTGTATGGCTGCATGAAGAAAATAATTAAAAAGTACTCAGGAAAAGGACAAGGTGTAAATTATGCTTCTCAAGCACTGTATCCAGAATTGTGAAGAGGTATTTCTTTCTGTTTTAGTTTACACACTTAAAAGTAAATCTATATGTTTTAAAAAATTACTTTACAGAGAACTTAACTAGGTTTACAGAGCAACAGAATGAAGCAAAACTGTGGTTATCTTTCATGTAGTACCCAAATAGTGAGAAGAACAGCACACAAATGGGACCATAGATAGGCAATATCTGTCTTTCTTGTAAAGAATTTAAAAATTCTTTTTAACTCTGATTAAACCATTCTAAACTCTGGTTAACTTTCCCCACAGTGGCTCTCATAATGTTGGTCTTCATATTAGTGTCTAGAATGGTACTGACAACATACTAATGCTTAGTCTACTACTGAGCAGTGTTCTCACAGCACCAAGGTTTTCTCTCCAAACACACAAACCCAAAAGTCAGCGAGCTGGTGATAGGCAAGAGGTCAGGAGGGGATTTGGTCAAAACAGCTGACCAGACTTATCAAAAGGACATACCACACCTACCACATGACATTGCACTCAGCGATAAAAGCTGTGGGAAAGGAGAAGAACAGAGAAGGGCATTCGTGATTAGGGCATTTGCCTTCTGAAGCAAGCACTGTGTGTGTTAAGACACTGTGTCCTGCGGAGGGGCTGGATGTTCCCTGCTTACAGGAAGCAGAGAACAATTAATTTTTCCCCCCTTTGTTTCTGCAAGCAACCTCTCCTTCTCTTCAGTAGCCTGCCTTTATCTCAGTCCAGTTTTTCATCTTATTTTCTGCTCCTGTCCTGCTAAGATCAAGGTCAATCTACCACACATTCTTAGGGATATATGAAATTTACACCAACACTTTCTGCTTCTCTCTAATAGCCATGAGAGGTAGCCAATGATGATTTAGTAAACTACAGTGGATATACTTGGTCAAATGAATGTTCTCCATTTTTTTTCTATAAAATTCAAAAACTTTTTAAGAAGATGAGCAATATTTGAACCTTCTTATTTTATTTCTTAACAAAAATGAAAATGAAACAAACCCAAAAAGAACTAATTCAACCTTGAAAAAATGTTATGTTATTTTAATATAATTATTTTTAAATTCAAGATCTTACATTAAATATTTCTGATTCTTACTATTTTAATTACTTAAGGCAGCTCAAAATATGTATCTGATGAGGACTGATGCTATTGTTAGCTTTATGTGAAAGATCAAAAAAATCCCTTTAGAAAAAAGTTAAGGAATAAATGATTCCAATATGTTTTTTATCCATCATCATGCAATCCATCATTGTTGTCCATATAAATAAATCACTTCTGTGTAGTAAGACTGGATTCATGTTTACTTTTACAGAATTTTTTTTCCAGTACAAGATGTTTTCAAACCAGGACAATACCTATTACATTTGACTTCATGAAAGTTTTTTCCCTAAAAAGAGGTACAATATTGGAACTAGGAGGAAAAGGAAGAAAAACTTTGTTTCTTCTTCAAAAATGTTACATGATACATAATTGTGAGGGGAGGGAAATTGTTTAATTTTTTTTTAACTTGTTTCTGATAAAACATAGCATGTTAGCCTGTTTCCAAGAGGAAACGTTGTTTTGAATGATAATGATGGATATACTTTTAAAGTTATTTTTTTTGTCTGTCTTTACATTCTATTTTCATTCAAACTATAGGGAAAAAAAGCCCCTAAAACCTAGCACGACTAGTTTTGGCTTGGACAGAGTTATTTTTCTCCTCAGTAGCTCATATGGTCCTATGGTTTGGATTTCTGACCAAAACAGTGTTACCGGCACACTGATATTTTAGCTATTGTGGAGCAGTTCTTACATGTATCAACACTTCCTCTGCTTCCCGTGTAGCCTCACCAGTAAGTAGGCTAGGGGTGCACAAGAAGTTGGGAAGGGACACAGCTGTTTCAGATGACCCTTGGATATGGCTGAACATCTGCATGTCAACGGGAAGCAGTGAATTAATATTTTAGTTTACTCTGTTTGTACATACAGTTTTTGCTTCACTTATTGAACTATCTTTACCTCAAGCCATAAGTTTTTTCACTTATACCCTTACCATTCTTTCCTCCATCAAATATTGTACACCTGAGGTGTTGTAACATTAATGTTAATTTAAACTCAGCCTGGTTTATATTTGCCTTTTTACTTTATATGGTGCTCTTACTTATGAATAAAGTGCTTAAACTCCTAAAACAGCTAATATAGTCTCAAGACTAGCTCTTCATTTCATCTTCAACTCAATTATTTGCCTTAATTTTCATGCTTTCCTGTCGTTTAAGAAACCCTAGGGTATAGGGGATCTCTGTGCTAGAAAATAAAGTACCTTTAAAATAATCATTCCCTCCTGTAGCAGTAGGTGGAGTTCAAGCATGAATCACCTAAGCATTTCAAATTGTACATCAAAATTTAAGCAGCTAGACTTCACTCCACATTCACAATTAGACATATAAATTAGAAAAATCTGGAGTTGAATTCTACACTTATTATTTAGTTTCTTCTTATAAAAATAATTCTTTCCACTTTTATCACTTGGTAATAATTTGAATCCATTAATAGATATGTATGTGTGGAAGTACTCTCCCTTAGGATCTTTGGAATTCAGCAATAAATAAATATTCATGGAATTGCTCTCTATTTCCTAAAGGATGACACCTGAAAGTAAAACACATTTATTTTTAATGGAATACATTCTCTAAATGACTCTAGTTCAAGAAATGAAAGTTTCATGAACAGAGTTGCTATCCTTTAAGCTGCCAATTGCTCAAGGTTATAACATGTTATAATTTAGTAATTATCTTTTTCCATTACTCCAGATATTGCTGTTGAAAATCTGCTTGTTTTCTTTATTTTCAGGAAGATTGTGCTCACACAGATAGATATTTATGTGAATAGTTTTAATGGCAAATAAATTACCTGTAGAACATATTTGCTTAGAAACAGGAAAAGACAAACCTGTTTTAATGCTTTGCTGTGTAATGTATATAATACATGAATGATAGCACACAAAAATAAATAGAAATAATTTTAACGTAAATCCATATTTATTTCTCATGAAAATACAATGGAGTCTCTGATATATCTCATTGTTGAAAGTTATTTTAGACCTTCTGTGTTTTAGAAACATTATTCAGCAGCACTTGAACTTCTTAAGATAATTTCAAAATGAGTTCATCATTTAATATATTATTTAGTTATTTGGAAAAATTTCTTTTCAAGTATGAGATTTCTAAGATTAAACTTTGTCATCTCGTATTTCTACTCACATTTAAGAACAGTGAAAATCTACTGTTTATACAAAAAGTTCAGAGACACATTTTAAAAAAAATTTTACTTCTTTTTTTAGTTCTGAAAGCTTTTATTATTTACTAAGCTAAATTTTAGGTATAAGAATATGTAGACAATGGAAAAGATTTATTTTATTCTTAAACTATATCTTTCTTCATGACTCCTGAATGTTTCACAGCAGATATAAGAACGTACAGATTGTTCACTTTTGGCCTTCCCTTTTAGAATTCTTCAAGTTTCCCTTCCCATGTAAGATAATATAAGATAATATATTTAAGTCCTAGAGGATGATTCTACAAGGTGCTTAGATGATGTGGAAGTGGAAAATTATTACAGTAAGTTGGTTGCTAAATTACAGTTCTCAAATGCTTTTCAAGATGCCCTAAGACTCCTTCATTTATTGAAAGATGTAACATCAATGTTGCAATCAAACTCTATGAAAATAACACTGACACTTCCAAACATGATGAGATGAGATGTGAAAGCAAAACCGAAGTGAATTAAGAACTACTTTACAAGCAAAACCAACCTGCAGTTATAATGTTTCAAAAATAAGTGGTATTATTCTTTTACATAATTAAACCACTTACCAGAACTGTAAGGGAAATGCTTCACAAGTTGTAAGAACAAGTGGAAATATATTTTGCAAATATAACATAATAAGTTTATTAACATTAGTAAGCCTGCAAAACATGTCTGCAATCAGCATTTTGTGGGAACAGAGAGGCCTTTTTTATGTACTTTAGTCTTTGTTTATCCTTGCATGTTTTGTGGAATAGTGAGAAATAATGGTTTGATAAACTGTGAAGGCACAGGATTTAGATACTACATACAATTTTTTCGTAGAATCATAGAATCACCAGATTGGAAAAGACCCTCCAGATCATTGAGTCCAACTATTCCTATCAAACACTAAACCATGCCCCTCAGCACCACATCCACACACACCTTAAACACCTCCAGAGAAGGTGACTCAACCACCTCCCTCTGCAGCCTGTTCCAGTGCCCAATGACCCTTTCTGTGAAAACTTTTTCCTAATGTCCAGCCTAAACCTCCCCTGGAAGAGCTGGAGGCCATTCCCTCTTGCCCTGTCCCCTGTTACTTGGGAGAAGAGGCCAGCTCCCTCCTTTCCATAACTTCCTTTTAGGTAGTTGAAGACAGCAATGAGGTCTCCCCTCAGCCTCCTCTTCTCCAGGCTAAACAACCCCAGCTTTCTCAGCCGCCTCTCATAAGACCTTTTCTCCAGCCCCTTTACCAGCTGTTGCTCTTCTCTGGACTCGCTCCAGAGCCTCAACATCCTTCTTGTGGTGAGGGACCCAGAACTGAACACAGGATTCCAGGTGCTGTCTCACCAGTGCTGAGTAAAGAGGGAGAATAACCTCCCTGGACTTGCTGGTCATGCTGTTTCTGATCCAAGCCAAGATGCCATTGGCCTAATTGGCCACCTGGGCACACTGCTGGCTCATGTTCAGTCAGTTGTCAACCAACACCCCCAGGTCGTTATCCTCCAGGCAGCTTTCCAGCCAGGCTTCTCCTAGTCTGTAACACTGCACAGGGTTGTTGCGCCCTAAGTGCAGGACCTGGCACTTGGCCTTGTTAAACCTCATGCCATTGGACTCTGACCAGTGGTCCAGCCTGTTCAGGTCCCTTTACAGAGCCTCCCAACCCTCCAGCAGATCCACACTTCCACTCAGCTTAGTGTTGTCCACAAACTTGCTAAGGGTGCAGTCGGTGCCTTCATCCAGGTCATTGATAAAGACATTGAACAGGGCTGGACCGAGGACTAAGCCCTGGGGAACCCCACTTGTCACTGGCCTCCAGCTGGAGTTAACTCCACTTACCACCACTCTCGGGGCCCGGTCATCCAACCAGTTTTCCACCCAGGAGAGTGTGCTCCTGTCTAGGCCAGAGGCCGACAGTTTCCGTAGCAGAATGCTGTGAGAAACTGTGTTAAAGGCTTTACTGAATTCCAGGAAGACCATGTTCACAGCCTTTCCCTCATCCAGCAGCCGAGTCATTTTATCATAGAAGGCCATCAGATTAGTTTGGCAAGACCTGCCTTTCATGAACCCATGTTGACTGGGCCTGATCACCTGGTTCTCTTGCATGTGCTTCATGATAGCACTCAAGAACACCTTGTTCATGTTACTTGACTTCAGACTGGTTGTGGTTTCACTTCCCTTATGATAGTTTTCTTTTAAATATCTGTATACTTCTCCATTCTTACTCTAGCAAAGTATTTTCTTAAAGAAATTTAGTCTTTCTTGTTTTCTCTTTTAGCAGAAAACTGAAAATTTCCTCTCTTTAGTATTGTGTAACGTAAATGTATTGGCTCTATGTGAATAAGACTTCATACAAATGTAGATTAAGACCTGAAAAACTGAACTGACATTAATTTTATAAATATGTTTGATTACATTAAAATTTTCTTAAAATATTCTAAACTTGTAGTAACATAACCTTTATAGATTGAAATATTGGCAAGGAAGAAAGTAAAATTAGGATGATAAATGCAGTTAATGCTGTTTTATGAAAAATTCTTTAGGGATTTTTTTTGGTTTTCTACATTTTGCGTTTTAAATTATATTTCACAATTACTTTTACATTAATATGATTTACACACTTTCATAAAAATGAAATATTTCTTATATTTTGTGCACTTTTGCTATTTGTTACTCTCAAAGTATAATAAAAATGCTTTTATATTTTATTTCTTTTAGTTTATCTATTAAAACATTTTAAATAGCCAGCAGACAGTGATTCTATCAAAGTGGAAGATGAATGTTTAAATTGCAACAATCCTTAATGTCTAGAATAAGATAATAAAATAAAGTGTCAGTGATAAGACAGATGAAAAAATTCTTACAGATGATGAAGTACAAAAAAATAAAATGCAGTATTGAAAATGACAAGAAGTTAAACTAATACTTTGAAATCTAAATTTGAATGGTTAATACTCTTAGGGGAAAATATATCATTCAGGATCCAGCAACCGAAGAGAGATAAGGCTGCTGCAGCTCCATACACCAAGGTCCAACCTGTGGCAAGTTTGAAAACTGCCGGCAGGCACAAACACGGAGTACACACTGAGGATCTCCTGGGACAGCACTGGGAGGTGCCGAGAGAGGATGCCCCTTCCTCCAAGTCCTCAGTTTGGGTTCCCGCTTTCCATTGAGCCTCCTTTTGCTTCTCTGGGCTTGTAAAGATGTGTTGTGTATGAGTTGGTGACACCTGTGATGGACTTGGGAATAGCTAGGCAGAATATTTCTGGGGCTCTGCGTCTGCCATGGTCTCTGTGCATTCCTTCATGGGTACGGAGACAAGCTGTTTTTATCATATAATCTACCAAATATGTTTCTAGAAAAATAAACTTTCAATTTAATTTTAAATTATAAATGAAAGATTTCTCAAAAAAAATCCTTGTCTTTTGACCAGGCCTGGATATAATTTATTATTTTGGGATATGATATGGAAGCTGAATTCATTCTGAAGATTCTTTTGGTCGCTGGAGTGAATGGCACCAGAGACAGTAATTAGTAGACAGTATACCGCCCCTTTTGTTAGTCTGAGACATGACTCAAACATTGTTAGAAGCCTCCAGGATGGGGAGAAATAAGTTGTGTCAAATAAATGAAAAATTGGTGTAGATAGCTGCTGTGGAAAAACATACATGTATATATATAAGAAGCTTATTTCAATTAGTCCCACACAGACAAAAGTGAGAAAGTTTGGATGTCTTGCAATTCAAAAAGACACAAGCTTCAACAACCTCGGTCTCCTATGTAATACTAGAAGATAACTGGAAAGTAAATTTCTGAGAGAAACAATTGTAGTAGAATCTCCAGGTCCTCGATTTGAAAACTTCAGCCTGTATTTCTAAAATGGTAAAATGAATATAAACCTTAAAAAAAAAGAGATATTAAACACTTAACAGTATATATATGAAGTCACACAGATTGATCTGATGGGCAAAGGACACCAGTAGTCCTGTCTTAGTACATTCAATGGAAGATGATTTCATCAGAGGTAGATGTCAAACAGCAGCTTTTATCTGACACATTTTGTAGATCTGCAAGGCCAATAATCTATTTTATCAAGTCACACTGGAGAAAGTAATGATGTCAATAGAAAATATGAACTGGTAAAAAAAAGCTAAGATCAAAATGTTAGAACTTGACAAGCACATTTTATGATATGGAAGAAAAAGCACTGTTTTTTTAGCTTTAATCAGGCACCTACACATTAGAAGTCATGATAATGAACAGATTTGAACTCACACTCTATTCTACTCTGTTTATAAAATAACCAGGCATAGACATGAAACAAATCTCATCCAGTATTCTGCCTATAGGAACCAAAGTCTTGCTTCTGCTTATGGCACGATTACTCACCCTTATCTACTCACTGAAGTAAGCCTTTTTGTTAGAAGAAAAAGGATTGTTAAAGAAGAAAGAAGACTTTCTAAAGGCAGTAAAAGTGCATAACATATTTAGTAGGTCTCAGCCATGTATAAATTTACATGAAGAATGCTGAAGAAAAATGGCAGCACCAAATTGTTGTGAAACAATATTACATTTTGATCACTAGGCAATCTAATTTGGTATATTTTAAAAATTTGTACATATTATTTTAAAAATTCTCCTTAAAAATTAAACATTATGTAGATAATGTCATTTGCTGTTTGTAGTTGCTCAATATTGATGCCACACTTCAGGTCTAACTCCCTGCATGCACACAGAATACATTGACCAACATGAGAAAACTAAAGTGATGAAATCAAATAGATGTCACGTGCAAACAGACCACAAGACTGACTGTACTATTGTTAGTTTCTGACTATAAAGGGTGTACTTTAGAACTCTTCTCTAGAAAATGCCCCCGAGGAGTCAGATCAGAAAGTTGCTCATATGCGCTTTCAGCTGTTAGTCATATCCTTCAGCTTCAATTGGTGATTGACCGTTTCAGATAAAATCAGATGCATTTAAACTAGTATAGAAATGAGTTGCATCTCTGCTTGAGGGAACACAAATTTATGTGTCCATATAGCTTGTATGCCAAGCATCAGATAGGACAAAAAAATTAAGGGAAAATATTTTTCTTTAATGTTCTACCTCTTCTATCTCACATTTTCAGAGCTTCAGGCACTCACTAAAAGGTAAGAAAATCTTTGAAGCGAGTGTGTGTGTTTTTACTCAATATTTATCAAGAAAATCAAACAAATAAAGAAGCAAAATTGCTAGGAAAAACTATCATTTTTTTAAGAGTAGTCTAGGAAGACAGCCTGCTTTGTCCAAGTCAATATCCTGAACAAAAGGCAGAAGAGTTTCACTCTCACTTTTTGTTCTATGGATTTTACTTTATCTTTGCCAAACATATAAAGTACAATTATTTCAATAAGAGAGACAGAGCACTTTCATTCTTCATTGTTTTACTTAGAATGGTCCACAGACTCATATTTAAAGTCCAATGCTAAGAGGGGGGGAGCTTAAGATGAGAAAAGATTTGGTAGAGGTCAGTTTTAAATGAATTCACTGACCTGTGAGGCATTCTATGAAAGAAATAAGTATTAATATTTCTTTGTTTAGTCTGTTTGTGGAGAAAAATGAAAAGTGCTTCTTTTGGAAGAAAGGACTTTAGAGGTAAATTCAAAATGAGGATCAGGTAAAAGCTGGGCAGACCTATTGAGGAGAGTTTAAACCAGATTTATAAAAGGGAGGAGATGAAGTTTTGAGTAATAGAGAAGAGCCAGAAGCTATTGATCTATTGGGAACCTCAACAGAAAAACAATTGTAAGATGCCTCAAAGGAATTAGGGTGTATTCCTCTAAAAAGTTAACACTTTTAACAGCCTAACTGAAGTATCTCTATACTAAAGCACACAAACACTAGAAATAAATAATAGAATGATAAAAAATAATATTATTAGGAAAAAATAGCATGTCAGTGAACAGATCTTGATGCCTCTGAAATGCCCCTAAGAGAACAAGCAACATGTTCTTATGGAAATCTTGAAGGGCCGTTATCTCTACTGGGTATAAAAGTATTTAACCCTACAACAGACTTTACCAGCCAATATGCACTGTATTGTCTTCTGAAGTTCTCACAGGCTATTCAAACTGGTTTCTGTTCAGACTACACCACAGCTCTCACCTATATAGATAAAGTCCTAAACATTTTATTTGGATGATGACCCAAATGTGTAAGGGACATATACATCACATTGACTCGTACCATCCTTCATATGTATTAACTAGATAGTGTTTTTACAGTATGAGACTGGAAAATGACATGATGGGGTTTGGCAGGATTAGGAAGAAAAGATATACGATACCAAAATGATATATCAAAAAGTTATGGCTTTTTCTAATGTCACGTGTTCTGATTCATTCCTTAACACTAATAAAAATAAATCACCACAGTGTATGGTATTTCTGATTCCATACTAGGTAGCAGAAAGATCTCAAGAGATCATGGTAAAATGAGAGAGAGATAATAGAGAGTTAGTTTATGGCAACCTATATTGAAATATGCCTCTTGAAGAAAGCCCTTTTTTCCTTCATATTTTCTCCTTCCCATAAATGTGCTGCCCATAAATGCAATATTTTAGAGTTCTGTGATATTTTAGATTTGTCGGTTGGGGAATGTCCCTTTTTTTCCTGAAGATCAGCAGTACTTCATTCTGTGACGTTCAGGAACAGGAAGAAGTCACAGAAATCCATGTTACAGAGCAGTGTCATGCAGCAGTACAAATAATATTTAACCAACAGAGGCCAGAACTATGCAGTATTTAATATAACTTCTTGGACTTTCAGGACAATTCATCAGGAGTAGCAGTATTCTTGTGGCACCTCTTATACAACTTACCTGAAAAAAATAAAGTCGCTTAGCATTTAAGAAATCAAAGGATGCAGCACAGATACTAGATTTTTTGGTGAATGTAGACATGCTGGAAAATATTTTCAAACAACACACGAAACACCATAAGTAGCATATAAAAAGAGGACTTAAAAGCAGGAAAACATCTTGATACAACTTCAATTACTACACTACTCTATTTGACTGTAATTAATTGCATGCTTATTACAAGCGTCTCTTCTTAATTTTCTTTGGAAAAAATACTTCTAAAATCACTGTGTAACTGCTAGCTAGTTCATGTCAACATCTGCAGAATTATCATTTCTCCTTATTTCCACAGAGTAAGCACCTACAGTGTAGACTTAAATACCAGTGTCAAGTACCAAATGCTGAGTTTATAACTCTAGACAACCTGTATGTCTATAAATGAATAAGGTTTTAGCTGAAAAAATACCCATATTTATCAGTATCATTCAATTAATTCAGCACAAACAATATTTTTTTCATTTGATGCTTCGACTAATATTTTTTATTCTCTTATTTCTGTATTATGAATTTTGAAGTACATCTATACATCCAAGCTATTTTAACTGTCCATATATTTGGTATACCTTATATCTATTCTGTGGGGAATATTCAGCTTTTCTTTGTGTATTTCAACCTAGGAATCATTCTTTGCAGTCAGCTGAATGCCTGCTGAACAGTAAAGTGGACATTACATTTCCTTGACATGTTAGATTTCTCCAGGCTATAATCTACATTTTCCACTTGTAATAGGTATCCCTATTCTATAGCACCTAAACCCAACAGGACTTATTCAATCATGTAACTATTAACACATTTTTTCCCCTTCTGTTATAAAAAAATGGTTATTACGTTTTTATTTCGCCTTACCTAGACAGTCCTTAAACATGATTTATTGGGTGCATTTTCACCTAATAGATATTTATATTTCAGTTGCCAACATTTGTCCACAGATATTGCCATTACAGGCAGTTTGGATGGGTTCAGATGCATATCGAGTTACACTGTGTATCAAGATCAGATTCTCTGATTTTCTCCAAAGCCAGCTACCTCCATCTCCGACTCTACCCGCCAATCCCCATTTGAGTGCATTCCCATTGCACCAAGTAAAAATTTTTGGTTATGTATACTACGTGTTCACTTCCATGCTAATAGGACACTTGAGGACAAGTTCATGAACACTGAACCCTGTGCTGATTTCTGTCCCAGAAGACCATAGATAATTTCAAATTGCATCCTAAAGAGATAATATTTTTTTAAAAAAAGTTTTATTATTTTTTTCCCTCTCAGGCCCTGTTTGAATCCTGGTTTTGTCCCAGTTTCTTTAAATTCAGACCTAAGCACCATCTCCTAACACAAAAAAGCAAACTCTGCTCATCAGTATTTCCTGCCATACAGAATTGTCCCCATCTAAGTTGTCAGAAAAGAGTTCTGAACTTGATCCCAATTCCCATAAATATGGTGCTCTAGGGAAAAGCTGCAAGTTAAGCCTAGAAGTTAAACCTAATACATCTGGCATTCTGTGGTAAGAGAATGAAGAAAAGGTATCTAATCTTGATATTCTTTTAATAACAATATCTACCTGGTCTTATCTTACTAACAGTTATAATAGAACTGAGGAAAATAGAGAAAGCAATGTTTTAGATTCATAGAATTTTTTGATAATGTTGTTTCTGTTCAAATCAAATTGCTGCTCAGTGCACTAGTCTGTTTTCTAAGTTTCAAGATGACCATGGCAGTATATCTTAGAATCATGATACTAAAAAGAAAGCATATGATTGAGGGGATACCATATTGCTCCATGAACCACAGTACCAGGAGATTCTTCTATAAATGCAAGTGTCTCACTCCCTGAAGAATTCCATTTCTTTCTAAAGAATCTCAGTTCTGAAACTTCTAAAATGTTGCAATAATGAGATAAAGCATATTGACCATTGTTTCATGTTATATATCTCTTCCTTGTTACTAAGCCTGCATATATTTCCTGGCATTCTGGACCTAAAAACATGTTTGCCACCTTCTCATGGAATGCTTGCTTTGTAATTTTTTTCTTTATTTTGAAGAGCCAGAAAACATAGTCAGATGGAGCTGGGATGCACTAATGTAGAAGTATGGATGTGTTATTGAACTTATCTCCTAAAGAAAAATACTTTTGTCTCTGGAACTCACTAGTTGAGATCATATAACTTAATGAAGAACACGTTTGCATTAATAGTGTTATTTACCATTTGTTTTTAGCTACAAATTCTGTCAGTTCCTTACATATCTGTATCATGTAATTAGAATCATAGACTCATAGAATAGTTTAGGTTGGAAGAGACACTTCAAGGTCACCTAGTCCAACCCCATGAAATGAGCAGGGACATGTGCAATTAGATCAGGTTGCTTAAGAGTGCTAATATTGATGGGAGGGATTGCCCTGACCCAGGTGCAGGGCCTTGCACTTGGCCTTGTTGAACCTCATGAGGTTCACAGACCCACTTCTCAAGCTTTTCCATCCCATCTTGAGGGTTTTGTTTAAAACATGTTTGTTTTAAAACTGTATAAAACTTTTTATATAACTGTATCAAATTTTATATACTTTTATACATTTTAATTGCATTACATGTAAAATGATAGACAATGCATATTAAACCATCCAAACATTTTTACATGTTTTGTATCATAATCCCATATACTTACTTAGAATCCAATGTTAAATAAGTTGAATGTAAATGTGACTCATGCTTTACGATTTTGTTTTTCCTTTTATTTCTTCGTATTCTGAATGTCTTTAGGCTAAGTCTTTTTCAAGAAACAAGCAACAACAAATCTTGAACAAAGATTCTTTATTAGTTCCCATTGTGTAGACCCAAATTCATAATTCCTCTAACTCTAATCCTATGTATTACTATTTATATAAGTACTGCCTCTTCAGAAGTTATTTTTCTAACCCATTTAAGCTTCTCACAGGGAAGGTTCATCTGCCAATGGAGTTTCTCAATTGGCTTTCAAACTGAGTTGTCATATGTGTAATATCTTCTTTCCCCACTTGATTTGGAGATCATAAGTTTCTACATTTCTTTGCAGAAAAAAATGGGGTTTGCCATCTTCTTCTGTTTTCCAAGGAAAGTCTGCATATATATTTCAAGACATTTCATGCTATAAATAACTGTTCTACCTCTGCTTCATGATACCACCTGCCAAAAACTAATGTCTTTGTACTCCCTTGTATATTTACATTTCAGCTTCCATCTGGTCCTTACAACACACAGCTAAGCCATACAGAAGACTGATTTTTCTTCTCTTTTTGCAATTTTCATTCTACTCATAAGTAGGTATTTTACTAGTTCAACACTAAACAACACATTAAGTTAACTAACTTCCTTCAGACTGTATCCAGGGAATAGGTGAAACAAATAGGCCTAAATTTTAGATAATGAATAAATCAAAGATAACAGTCTTTTGTTTTGTTATCTTTTCCAAACAACAAAATTATTGAAAATTAAAATACTTTTTGAAACTTCCCTATTCAGTTTTTAATTATGCTTAATAACATTTTAATCGCAAATCCACGATTTCTCAGTAATAAAAATAGGAAAAGAAAATTTCTGGCAGAAATTATTAGAAGAAATTTTTAAGACATTAATTATTCTTCCTTTATTCCTTTATTAATGTTTTTAACTCTTCCTAAATGTTTTGTTTACACCTAAACTTTTCAGTTTGGGTTTTTTTTTTTATTGTTTGTTTTTGTAAACTAAAGTCCTTGAAACTGTTTTGATTTGAAAATACTTGTTTTAGTCCCCTCTTCTGAATTAGATGAGCCTTCCATATGCTGAACATGACTCACAGAAGGCAATCTGTTTTAGTAGCCAGAATAAATTTTAGATATTGACTTAGACCCTGATGAAATCATTACCTATTGCTTAGGATATTGTAAATAAATTCAGTTAAAAATCATTACATCCAAGGAAAGCAAGTATGGAGTTTCATGGTTTTGGAAATACAAAGAAAAGTATTTTTGGAAAACTTTCACAAACTCAGCAGGCTGCCAGAGCTAGTGCTGCTGTGTTCCACCAATCAACCAACTGCAGGACTGGGGGATAAGAGATAGGGAATGGCAGCAAGTTCTTGCAGGGCACAGGAAGCCTCCTGTCCCCACCCAGATAACAAACTCCCAGATTCCCCTGAAGAATCAATATGAAGTACTGCAAGAGGAATCTATCCCCAAAGATGAAGAGGATGGCTCCCACATCCTAGAAATGTTCCCAAGGCTCTGCCATCCTCAAACCACCATCAAAACATCCTCTGAGAGCAAGAAGAGGAGAGTGATTGTCTTGGAGGATTCCCTTCTAAAAGGAACAGAAGGACCTATCTGCAGACAAGACCTGCTCCACAGGGAGGTCTGGTACTTACCTGGGGCATCAGTGAAGGACATCACTAAAAAACTTCCTTCCTTGGTGAAAGAGACAGATTACTATCATCTGGTAGTACTTCAAATTGCCAAGGAGCCAGAGGGAAAAACACCAGCTTGGTGGAGTAAGGAGATCTTGAGGGACATCAAAAAGAAGAGGAATATCTATGAGCTTTGGAAGAAGGGACAGGTGTCTTGGGTGGACTACAGGGACGAAGTGACATCATGCAGAGAAAAAATCAGGAGGACTAAGGCCCAATTAGAGCTCAAATTGGCCAAGTCTGTGAAAGATAATAAAAAATTCTTTCTATAAATACATTAACAATATAAGGAGGATCAGGGAGAATATTCAGTCCCTATTGGATGCAAATGGAACAGCTGTGACAAAGGATGAGGACAAGGCTGAGATACTTAATGACTTCTTTGCCTCAGTCTTTAATAGTAAGGAAAGATGTTCCCTGTGTGTCCACACCCAGAAGTTAGAGGAGCAGAACAAAGCTCCCATGATCCATGAGGAGGTGGTTAAAGACTTGCTTGCCCACCTTGACACCCACAAGTTTATGGGTCATTAGGCACTGGAACAGCCTGTCCAGGGAGGTTGTTGAGTCACCTTCCCTGTAGGTGCTTAAAAGATGGGTTGCTGAGGGGCATGGTTTGGTGACTGATAGGAATGGTTGGACTAGATGATCCTGTGGGTCTTTTCCAACCTAGTGATTTTGTGAAAAGTGTTCAAATCCTGCCCAGTTAACAGTTTTGGATCATGCCAAATAAACATTCTCCTCAACAATGCTTGTACAGAGCATGTTATTAATCACAGACTACCACTGGGGTAGGACTGCCCAATTTTGAATGCTAAAACAGATTAATGGAATGCACGTAGATTATCACAGTGCTAGAACATCATCTGGCAGATCACATAGAGCAAATGTATAGCAGATCCAGTTCCTAACCCGCCAAGCCTGAGAATACACAGGTACAATCTTTTCTGTTAAGATCAACTCTATTTTAGCATACCATGTAAAGAAACTGTAAGTAGGTACAATACTAACTTTATTACTTTGTTGTTGTTATTATTATAATTACTATTTTACATATGTTCACCCTGTTTTCAAAAAGTTCATATGCCATGTCCGCTATTTACAAGGAAAACAGACTTTTTTGTCTGTATGTGTGGTCATTTTCTTTATAAGCAAAATAAGTAATGCAATTCAATTTTATATAATCCCTAAATGTTTATCTTGGTCATTTGCATTGGACTGATTGCATGATGAACTTCATTGAATTGTAAATTAACCAGGATATTTATTAAGTTTATTTAAACATACAACACAAATTAAATAATTTTCAAATAAAAAAAGGTGCATTGAAAAGAAACATTCTGAAATACTTAGTAACAGTGGGTTTTCTTTGTGTCAGCTGTTAAAATGTTTCTGTCTTAGAATATCAACCTTCTTGGAAAAGAAAAAAAAAATGGCATCAACATTGTAGGCTCTACACAAGCTGTCAGAAAAACCAACAGCTGGCATGCACATGCTACTGTAGCTCTGCCTTCTATATAAGATGAAATCATACCATATTCCCCATTAAAGAAGTGTTTGGAGGGAACATTAAAACAATATGAAATCTCTCTTCATAAAAACATAAACATGTAACTGATTTTCTCTCATTTAGCAAACCTGATTCTTAAATTTCTTAGATTACCTGTGTTTGTATCTTCAGTACTAATTTTAATGTTTTAAGTAGGGCACCTGTATTAGTAGTTTAATCTTTTTCCACTGCTGTTGGGGATAAAAAAGCCTGAACAAGCATGCAGTCTAATCAACTAAACTATCACAATGGAAAAGAGCTATCAGGCAAAACGTAAACTGAAGTTGCTAATGACAAAGTAGTCTGACATTTGTCTCTCACGTTTTATTTAGAGATATTTTCCATAATAATCAAGGTTGTGAAATTAATAGACTGCATACAAACAGAAAAGTCTGTAAAAAAGAGACTAAAAAATTTCGAAGACCTTTTCTCATGGACCGTCGTTTGTCTCTTTTTTTAATGAAAATAAAATATTTTAACCTTATGCTTTATAGAAACATAAAAAATATTTAAGTATGCAGTTAAATCCTACTGATTCCCAGCTGGAGTTAAGAGTTAAAAAGTAAGATCACTCTCAGATACTATTTTAAATGTGATTCAAAGTATATTAGAAATATTTATGCTTTTAAATATTTAAGTTTCTGAAATACATGCAGACCAATCAATACAGAAGCAATCAGCCACTTGGTTTTCTCATGTAATTAGAATATACATAAAAATAAAAGAACTTGAAAGCTCTTGGTCTTGATTACTATTCAGAAACTTTTTTGGCACCTGGATGTGAAGCTAACAATCTCTTTTTTGGAAGTAATTAAAGACAAAGAAAAAAATATTTTAACCTACATATTTACCTTGAAAATGAATACTTAATGACAAAGTTTAAGGATTTAGAACCAAAGAAAAATTCCTTTTTTTTTTTTATGAGAATATCCTAAATAAGTTTCTATTATTTACTAAACTGCTGATCCATATCTAAATTAGATAATGTAACTCACCTGTGCGAGTGTTTCTGATAATCCCAATAAAAAGGCTCTGAAACACTGCAAGGTACTATTTAAAATAACAATTATCAGAGCTAACACAAAAAATGTCAAAGAGTACATGTAACCTTGCATCCCTTACATTGCCTTATACATTTTTCCAAATAATCTTCTGAATCCATTTTTTCATTAGCCTGTAAATTCACATTCACACTTCTTGATAGGCTTGGTCTTGTAAGAGGCAATGTCTGATGAGCTTAGGCAGACAACAGAATTTAAGTCAAGCTGAGCAGTTATTCATTAAGTTTTATGAACAGGGTCTAACAAACTGATGATTGCAATATTTATTTAATACATATTCTCAATTAATTTGTATTACTCTAGGTTTTATATCAACACACATCTCTCAAACTCCTTGGGCAGGAGTCATTGTTTCATTATTCAGTTAACAAATGACAATAAACAAGCTACAGATTAAGTTTTCATCAGGTAACAATTTGGTTTTATTTAATCAAACTGGAGGTGGGGGGGGAGGGAGAGGGTTCTTCGTGCAGCCACTGAAGTAGCCATCTTCTTTTGGAGAGAATACAAACAAATTTTCCCTAGAAAATTCATGAATGACAATATTGTTTCCATCTGGAAATACCTAACTTGTGGCAATAGATCATCCTAACACAGATGTTACAGCTCAGAGATAATGCTACTGTTTATGTATCTACACTTGTCTTTATAAACATTTTATTTCAGTTTCTGTGAAACATGAAAGATGTTAAACTTCATTTGCTTTGATAACAATAGAAACAAACAATAACTCTAAAATACTCCACTATTTCAAATTAAAAAAGGAAGTTTTCTGGTGTTAATCTGTAGGAGAGAAGAGAAATAAATCTTCACTGGAATTGTTCTATATATGCTATTATGCACCACAGATTTTTTTTGGGGGGGAGGTGGTAATGGAAGGAGTAGGTGGTGAACATTTCCGTTAGATGTCATCTCCAGAAACAGAAGATGATTAATATACTGTGTTGTGAAGACAAAAGTCATAATTAAGTGATGAAGTACCACACTAGCTATGACTTAGATTTATAAGGGTTTAATTGCAGCATAACAATATTGCTACCGCTGAAAAGAATGAAAGCGTTTTTTTTTTTTAAATCAAGAATTAACATAGTACCACAGAAATTGGAACATAAAAATATTAAACTAACTTCAAGACTATATAGATCCCTAGCTTCAATGAGTCATATCAAATAGGGGTTAAACATAACCACTTAAAATTATGTCTAGTGGGTAGGTATCTGAAGTATTCTCCTGAGGCTGAGGAATCTGATACAGATTTTAAGGGAGGTTAGTGTCTTTCTTGATCACCAGTTTACCTTAATGAACCTGAAGTGACATGAGATCACTATGTTGAGAACCCAAAGAACCTTGGATTTGTTTCTCTTTGAGTATTCATTCTAGCAGCTGAATATTATAAAAAACAGACACCATATCTAGACACTTTAATTTAGAGGTATAGAATCTGGAGATTAATTCCTTCCTTTATTTCAGCAAAGTTGCTCTATTTTTCTAAACCTTATACACCTTTGTATGTTCAGAAAGCTTTTATATTATTCATTCACTTGCATCCAAAGTAACCCCCAGAGGATGTTCTAATTAACTTGTCTAACCTGTCATTTGGTTTGAAAAATTAGATATATGACCAATTCTAAGGATTAATGCAGGGCTTCAGGTAAGTACTTTTGAAAATTAAATTGCCTGGTAGTCTCATCATATTAACCTCTTTTCCAGCCTGACCTTCACACATTGAGAGGGCATTTAGAAGTAATACTTGTGTCCACAAAGTAATTCTAGCTCTTCTACTTTCCTAACTTAAGCAGAATTACCAACTGAAGCAAACAATTGTTTACTTCCATACAAACAAGCTTTTCAAAAACAGCTTCATCTAAATATTTCAATGAAACATCATTCCCTGAGACACAGAAACCCTGATGTATCACGATAAAGAACTTCCTGGATGTTTTTAGTGAAGTCTAATAAGCTTTCATCACTTTGATACTAAAACAATTTCATGGACATGAGGGAAAATAGCGAAGTTTAAAATGTGTCAAAACTGAATAATCAGTCTTTGTTTGTTTCATTGAGATGGCAAGTAATTTAATTAAATGTGCTCTGCTTTTCTGGCACTTGAACACACTCCTTTTATCTGGAACTGCACCTGTGATTTAAAGTTAACCATAAACAATATTCTTCCCTTTCTTCTCTAAGTGCCAACTTATTAGTTAAAAGCTTGCTGCCATATGGTGAAGCAGTATCTGCTGAAAAAAAAATGATTAAAGTAAGCTTCTAAAGAAAGATCTTTCAAAAGAAAAGTTTATGTTATTTTCAGTAACAAATACTGATATTTGAGTTTGGTATTTAACTTTAAAGAAAAAATATTACGACACTATTGTGTATGGGGAAAAATTAATAAACAAACAAACCAAGGACAAGCCTGCCCTTTTCATCACGTCCTAGTCTCACAAGTTACAGTATACTGACAAAGCCTTTTCCCCTTAAATTTAATTCCAGAAACTTTGCAGAATGAGGTAAAACAGCTGTCAGGACTAGTCTGCCCAACTTCATCAAGCCATTACGGTAACTTCCAAATTAATCTCTACCCAGATGACATTGTTTAAAATGAAGATGCTTGCAGCTGTGTTCTGAAAAAAACTAATCATTGGAAGCTGTTTTACTTGCTGTTTGAATCTTATTTATTGGAGTCATGATTGTATTGATTCATTAGCTCACTTCCATCTCTACAAAGATACTTACCCCTTTAAACTAAATCTAGAGGAAAAAATAGGATTGAGCTAGACATGCCATTGTGTCCATTTACAGGATAAACTACCAGATATGATTCAAGGCAACTGTCTGGCCAACAGAATTAAATGTGTTAAAATATGTTTCAGTTTGAAAATAACTATTTAAGATGTATATTTAAAAATGAATATTTAAAAAATCACACACTTGTCCACTATGTGCAATGGTATCATCTGGTGACTTTGATAATGAGCTACTATGCCTCTTCCCACTGAATATCATAAATCAGGAGGAAGTCAGCTTTTGCTCCTGTCAAGTAATTAAATGTCAAATCTACTCAGTTTGGAGAAAAATATATTATTTCTATTGAAATTATTTAGTTGAGAGTTACAAACCTCTGTATTGTTTTGAATATTTTTATTTCTCCTTCCTGTTTTCATTAAGTTTTATGGGCCTTAATTCTTGGGAGACTAAAGTTACTAAAATACTTGCAAAACTGAGGTAATTTCTTATGTATGTTTGCTCTGAGGTATGATGTAAGACGTTTGTGTTATTTTACAGAATACAAAATTTAATTTTTTTTAATGATTTATTAAGCTAAACTGTGAATTCCTATTCCATTGTTTAGTTATTCTGTTATGTTTTAACAAGATTTTACAAAGGAGATCAGCAGAATTGGTCAGTGCAGCAGTTCTCAGCTCACCAAAATAATTTCTGGAATATACAATTTGGAGTCTTCCAAGTTACATGAGAGTAGCCATAAAAGTTGATAAACTAGAGAACTTGAAGAGTGTAGAGTCTGCTCCATCGTCCAGGTTGCAAATGAAGATTTTGAAGAAGATTGTACCCAGTATAGCCAGGCCATTCAGTCATATTTTAGTTTGTCTCACTGTCTGTTCATCCAGCCCATATATCAACGGCTTGTTTATGAGAATCTTGTGGAAGACAGTATCAAAAGCCTTACTGATGTCTAGGCAGACAATATCCACTGCTCTCATTTCATCATGTTGGTCAAGTATGACTTCCCCTGGTGAATACATAGCAACTACTACAAATTATTTTCTTGTCATTCATGTGTCTGCTAGTGGTCTCCAGGATTGTGCTCCATCAGTTTCCAGGGACTGAGGTGAGGCTGACTAATCTGTATTTCTCTGGGTCTTTTTTCTTCACCTTCTTGAATATGGGAGCAACATTTGCTTTCCTCCAGCCCTCAGGTGCTTCTCCCAGTCATTGTGATCAATCAATTATTATTGAGAGTGGCCTTGCAATGACATCAGCCAGCTTAGCTAGCACTCATGAGTGCTTCTTATAAGGTTCTATGCACTGAAATATGTCCAGTTTGTTTAGGTTAACTAAATATTCCATTTTAAGTGTGAATCCACTCTCATTTTTCAGTCTCTGTACTGGGAAGAAATTTGAAAGGATTGTCATAGAATAGTGGGGTTTTATTAAGCCTTGAAAGTATTATCTCTCAGGCAAGAGAGTTTAGAAAACATTTTTTTTTTTCCACAAAGGATTAGCTTGCTAGATAACCTATAAATTAAACCAGAGGCTTTTGCAGTGATAGCTAACTATTTTTTTCTTGCCCAATGAGAGCCTTTATAAGTCATAAAAATGTTTTCTATATTGTGATATTAGAAAGGAAGGCAAATAGAGAAACAGAATATTTGTCTTAAATCAAGTAGCTATATTCATATTCCTACAGCTCTATACTCTAGAAGAAAATCAGAAAGTCCAGAAGAAATGGATAAAAGAAGTATCAGTTTCTTCTAGATTTGAATGAAATAAAGCCAATTCAAGTTATAGGGGGGAGCTATTTATCATCTGTGTATATGTCACCATTTCTCTCCACATATTTAATGGAAACAAACAAGTATTTACAGGGCATAAGTGATCTGACCTACTCGTAGTGATATATCTCAAGATGAGATAAATCATGATCTTGAAGCCCCTTTTCCTTTCTGTTATAAAAAAATTCAAGGATGACTTGCTTAGATCTGGAGAACAGTTTATCATACTTTTAAAGTTATATAACTAATCCAATCTGATTTTTTGTCTCTATGGGTCAAAATGACCTGGAAAGTAAGCATTTTTTCATTCTGTTGTAATGTAGTTGATATGCTTCAAATATCATGTATTAAAAAAAAAATAATAACAAACCCCAGAGTATGTGTAACATGACATAGCTGATATTCTCTAGAAATCAGTACTGTGAAAATAAGTTGTTCAGTATGCCTTTTCTTGCATCTCATTTGGGGAACAATCGCTGAGCACTACCACATTGTTTTTAGCTTAAGCCCACTAATGAAAAATATTGCACAGTTTTAAATGCTATTATCTCTCCTAGACTAGTTCCATAAGTCATACCTGCAGGTAAGCACTGCTACTAACCTGAAATTCATTATTCAAGACTTTACTTCAGATAAAGAGAGACTAGACTGTTAATGCCCCATTGTGTATTTTATTTTGATTTCATTCTTGCTTCCAAAATACTTCAGCAGTCTAATTTTTTTTTTTATCCAATCCTTCTTTTAAATTCTCTTATTTAGGCAATGAATCAAGAACTAAATCTCCTTTTTTTAAAAAAAATACAAATTTAAATTTAACTCAAATAGAGATAATTATGTTCAGATATTTAGTTTTAGATTTCTGCAGTGTGGAAATCTGAATCTTCCCCCAAACAGAAAGAGAAAAGCTCTTTTAGATGAGCTCTAATTCTTGTTTCAGAATAGAATTAACACTTTCGAAGAAACTCCTTGTCTTACCATGAGCTGAAGAAGAATCAAGAAATTAATTTAGAATAGAAATGTGAATTCCAGGCAACTGAATTTACATAAAATGAAACTAACTGCGAGTGCCTAAAGCACTTTCATTACAAAACTCAGATTTGTCTCTCAAACTCATGCCCTGGACATCAGATTTTCTATCTTATTTATCTGTCAGTTCATTCCCTGTTTGTGTTCTTTATCACGTGAATTACCTTTTTCCAAGGTAAACATATTTTAAAGAGACAAGCTCTATGCAATATATATAAAAGCTATTCAAGTGTCCTTGGGACTGGATTACAAGCTAGTGCCTTTTCAGCATTTATATACAGATACAGATGATTCATATCCCCAGATATTTTAAGACGGGAAATTTCAATATTGATGTCTTGACTTTAAGTACTTGTTTCACCCAAATTGCACTCAGTGCACCAAAATGTTGTTTTATGTTAAGCCCAGGCTGCCTAAATTAAGGCCTTTTTAGAAAAGAGCTGATCAAAAAATTAATTTTGAGTCCAGCACCAAGTCTTACCAAAGGGGTATAGACAGGCTAGGGCTATCAGAAGAGTTAAAATTACATGTTAAGCCCCTAGGTAACATCCAAACCAACAGGTTTTTTTTTCTTTTCTTGCGGCTTGTCCCTTTTACTTTCCTTAACCTTGTTGTTTTATTCTGGCCAATTAAATCTCTATAATAATACAAACCATATTTTTCTCCTGGCATGGAGTGATTTCACATAATAAAAATATGTTAATTATCTGTGTGTTTACAATCAACTAATCCATTTGGATTTGTAATGAATTGTTTATGTGTATATATTATGCCTTTATGTTTATTTTAGCTTAGTCATTAAGCCTCTCCTTTAGGAAGGAACCTGAAGAATAATTAAGTACCTTCATCTCATGTACCACAGTCATTTTGATTTGGGGTTCTTTTTTAAATTTGAAATTTAAGTTCCACGCACTGCAGTAATCTATCCATCAGACAGCTCAACCTAAGAACAACCTCATTCTTTCATAAGGAGCAGTCACAAAAGTGTGAAAAGTTTCTGCTGTTCTCCTACGGTGGGATTATCATGGATTGTGCAAAACATCCAAATAACAACACACAATCTTCATGCTATTCCTTTGGAATCATATCTTTTTCTCCTGGATATCATTTAGCTTTATTACTCACAATTGTCCTTACTTATCTCTATCAACTGTGAAATTTGATTGATATTTGATCGGAGAAATATTTTATTATCAGTGCTACTTTATATGCTAGAATTTTTTTCTTTCAGTTGGAGCTATAAATTTTGTATAACCTGACAGACAATATCTATAAAATAGAGAAAAAACAATAAGTAAAAATCACAATAAACAACAATAAAAGAAGGCTATCTTAAGTATTTAATTAAAGATAAGTCTGCTTTCCAGATTCAGATCTGAGTATTAATCTCTCTATTACATTTAGATGAAAAATAAGTTCTGTTTAGAAAATATGTTCTCATTACCAAAACTTTAATTATAAGTAAATGCTCATACAATTGCTTTCTGAGCAGTAAAAACCAAGCTTTCATCAAAGAATAGTTCAGTAGTTTAAGTAGCTACTAAGACTAAAAAAATTTATAACAATAAAATTTTTGTACCTATATTTCACTGGCAAGGTCATTATTATCTTATCATGGAAAACTGTTATATTTTAATATATTGGACTAATTAAATTGTCTTGATAACAAGTCCTGAAAAGTCACAAAAATAATTTCAAAATGTTGAAAATATTTTAGTAAATTTTATTACATAGATTTTATATGAAAAGGTAAGCTTATTTGACATCACTATGTAAATTTCATTTGACTAAAAGCAGGAAAATAAGCAGATGAGATCATTATATCATATAGAAAGAATAATAGAAAAATATGTGAACATATGGGCTAAAAATTATTTCAAAATACCCTGTGAAATTAGTTTCTAAACCCAAAGAAAAAAGAAAAACAACTTTTCTCTCATTCAAAAATCATATATACATATCAACTTTAACCATTAAAAGAGACCTACTGATTATATCTTGTTGTTCGTTTTTTATTTTAAGTCAGGGTCTTGTAAAAATATTTTCTTGAGGATTTAAAATCCTTTCTCAGGTTTGACAGTTTTTCTTGCAGGTGCCGGGGTTTCTAAAAGCTCTATTTAGGAAATAGAACTTGAGAAAAAAAGTCTGTGAAAGGTTTGAAATTATGCATTTTTTACTTATAAATATTAATAAAATATTCATGTGCAGAAACAGTAAGAAATACAATACAATTTTGGCAGTGTTTTATTTTCCTTCCTACAGTTGTTGTTTTGTCTTGTCATTTTCTGTTGTTGTAAAGAGTAAATCTTTAGAGAGAAGCTTATAAGTGAGCTTCAAAATATATTTATTTACTTCACATTTGCAGATAAATAAAGGAACACACTAAGCTAATATTGTAACTCAGCTCACTTGCAGTAACTGATGAATCTGAATCACAGAATCATAGAATTATTCGGTTGGAAAAGACCCCTGAGATTATCAAACCCAACCACATCTGTACACTACTAAACCATATCCCTAAACACTTAATCTATACGTCTTCTAAATACCTTCAGAGATGGTGAATCAACCACCTCTCTCTGCAGTCTGTTCCAGTGTCCGATAACACTTCAGGGGAAAAATTTTTCCTAATGCCCAATCTGAAGCTACCCTGGCATACCTTGAGGCCATTCCCTCTTGTCCTATCACCTGTCACTTGGGAGAAGAGACCGACACCCACCTCTCCTTTCAGGTTGCTGTAGACAGTGATGCTGTCTTTTACTCTCTTCATTAGGCTTAACAACCCTGATTCCCTCAGCCACTCCTTGAAAGACTTATTTTCCAGCCCCTTCACCAGTTGCATTGCTCTTCTCTGGACATGCTTCAAGACCTCAATGTCTTTCTTTTAGTAACGGGCCCAAAACTGAACACAGTATTCCAGGTTCAGTCTCATCAGTGCATATTACAGAGGCAGAAACACTTCCCTGGTCCTGTTGGCCATGCTGACACAGGACAAGATGCTACTGACTTTCTTGGCCATCTGGGTACACTGCTGGCTCATGTTCAGTTGGCTATCAATCAACACCCACAGGTCCTTCTCTTCCAGGCAGCTTTTGAGCTACTCTTTTTTCCAAGCAATGCATAGGGATGCTATCCCCCAAGTTCAGAATTCTGCACTTGGCCTTGCTGAACCTCATCCTGTTGGCCTCAGCCCACTGATCCAGCCTGCATATATCCCTCTGCATTGCCTCCCTACCCCCAAGCAGATTGACACAACTGCCCAGCTTTGTGTCATCCGAGGGCTTATAGAAGGGTACATTCGATCCCTTCATTCAGGTCATTGAGGAAGATACTGAACAGAACTGGACCCAGTACTGAGTCCTGATGAAAACCACTTGTGACCGGTTTCCAACTGGATTTGACTCCAGATACCATAACTCTTTGGGCCTGGCCATCCAGACAGTTATTTTACCCAGCAGAGGGTATGCCTGTCAAGGCAAATAACAGCCAGATTCTCAAGCAGAATACTGTGAAAAATGGTGTCAAAGGCTTTACTGAAGTCCAGGTACACTGTATCCACAGCCTTTCCCTCATCCATCAAGAGGGTTACCTTGTCAGAGAAGGCAATCAGGTTAGTTTGCAATGTTAATGACATAAGTAGAGAGCCCATGTAAATTGTGGTAAGAACATCTTTCTCTCTGTAGTTGATAATTTATAGTTTGGAGATAGTTGAACCTGTCTTAAGTGAACAAGAGTTCTCACAAAAAGAAAGAAAATGTTCTTTGAAATATTTCTTAAGCTTATTTCTGATATATGTCTTGAAACATTTTATGGAAATACACTTTTTTTTCCATTGTCTAGGGTTCCTAGGTGACTCCCTAGAGAAGCTCCTGACAACACTGCTCTAGCCTCAAAAAAGGAGCAAAACTTGCTGCCTTCAGGAAGCCAATAATGGCCTTGGGACTCACCTTCCTCACCTTTCTGGTTTTTTGCCTTAAGGTGAACGATCATGAAAAATTGTGAAGTCTGCAACTCAGTTGTCTAAACAAAGGTGCCTAGTACCACCTGACATATTTTAGGGTAGATTTCTTAGCCTCTCGTTGCTAGGTCAGAGGGCAAGAGTTAATCTCTGCAAAGCATCGCATGTGATTTCTCTTTGGATGTCTGAACTGTCTCCAGAGATCAGGACATGAACTGATATAGGAACAAGGTTTTTGAATGGTTAAATTCTTGAAAACTGACCATGTGTGAAGAAAAAGGAGGTGAAGAAATGGACATGAAGCAAGGTTGTTGTTTTCAGTCATATTCTTTGATTTTCCCCTTGGATATTTGTTTCTTTTTCCGTGCTAGTGCACACTTGCTTTCTTAATCACCTGTGATTTGTTGCTTTTGTCATTCTTCCTAGTTTCAGTTTCAAATAGAAAATCTTACTTATTTTTTGGTTTTATTTATTTTAATGTATGATAATATTACATAACTTTAGTGCTGGGAAAAGATTTTTAATTTGTTACATTATAATGTTTATAAGATATAAGCAAGTAGAATTTTCTCACTATGCATTATTCAAGTTCAAAATATTTAAACTGTAGAAATTCAATGTCAATTATAAAATCAATACCAAACCTTTTCAAAATAAAATCCTTGCAGATGATAGAAGAAACATTAGCAGAAAACAGAATGCCCGATTTCAGAAAAAACACCACTAATTATGTTATTTCTTAGAAGCCAGTCCATTTTCTATGATCTAAGTAACAATAAAATCACATATAAAAGAAAATTAGCAGTTAAAGCAAGGCAATAAAAGGTTTTTCTCTCACCTGACTGAAACATGCTGAGTTCTTAAATGCAGAAAGAACAGATAAAGTTTTTGCATACAGGTTTGGGGTTTTTTCTGTTGCTTAGTCTGTTTTTTTTCCAGCTTCCTGCAGTCTCAGAAGCTAAACACTGCTGAGTAGATTGGTATTATCTCTGAGAGATGTGGTATTCACTGCAATGGCTGAATGTATCTTACCTCCAAGTCTGCACTTCTAGTCTTCTTAGTCAGTCATACTGATCTTTTCACAGAAATTAATTCTTTCTCTTCTCATCAAACATCAGATCAATCAGGACTATCTGCTATTTGTACTGCTCCTAAAGATATTCTTTCAAACATGATCTTACCTGTAGTCTGAGAACCCATGAGGATATTTCCTGTCTTAGTAACACTGAGGAGTACTGTTCCCCAAGAATCTCATCACTCTATTAGCAATTAGAATAACAAGAACTGAATGACACAATACTGAAAGCTAAAGACTGAAAATTGTAGTTCTGAGAACAAGCTGATATAGCTGCCACATAGTTATGGGCTAGGGACATAATTTTATTTTTATGTCAAAGAAGGACAGGAAATAAATCTCTAACAGGCCCCTGAGATTTTTTTTCATTTTGTGTGGAGTCTGCAGTTTCATGTGACATAATGTCTGAATTAAAATATATCATGCATATTTCATCTGCCTCATTGAGTGTAATTACTGGGATGAAAATGCTCATGACATTAGCTAAGCATCTGAGAATCTTACTCTAGCCCATATATCGTTACCTCCCTCCTCTATGCCCAAGTCATGGGCACAATGTATACCATACTCTGTTGCTGATAAAAGAATTTGTAGAATATAATATACTTTCTCATTCAATTAGCAGCTGATGTTTTTCCATGGTGTGTTATGGAGATGTACATAGTACGTCCTGCAGTTCAGTCTAGAGAATTCGTGACATAAAATAGGTATATGTCATTATCTTCTCTTATTGAAACATTTTTGCTTGTAGTAGTAAAAAACATACTTGAGAAACCATGTATTTATGTTCAAAACTAAATGATCTTTTGATTGAGAAGTAAGTCACTTGTACTGGGGCTGACCAGGATGGACTTAACTTTCTTCATAGCAGCCCACGCTGGCTGAAACAGTGAAGATAACACACTGGAGTTTTGCCTGTTGCTAAACATTGTTTACAAAAGACTACAATTCACTCTTTTTCTGCCTTTTTTTTTTTTTTCTTGCCTAGTTTGGCCTAGCAAATAGAAGGGAACACAGCTGGAAGAGCTGTTCTGAAAGCGGCATAAGTGGTATACCGATGGTAATGCTCAGCAATAAAAACTGGTGGGAGAGTAAAAAGTGGTGTCAGTGTCTTTCAAGGTGGCCTTTCTCTGAAGACTGATGTGCAGACCTTTGGCTGGACATCAGTCTAATTCTGAGATGTGATGAATGATTGCCTTTACATCACCTGTTTTTTTTCTATCTTTCTATTACTTATTAAACTGCATTTATGCTGATATATAAGCTTACAGCTTTTGCTCTTCTCTCTTTCATCTCTCTATAAAGATATCAAAATCATTCTTGATAATATAAGCCTTTGAACTCTTCTGTTTGTTGCAGATGTAGCTACTTAAATATGTAACTGATTGGAATTTTCTATTTTGTAAGAAATTTTCTGTTACAATATCTGGAGTATATAACAAAAATTTTGAAAGCTCATTACGATCTTAACTATAATAAAAGTAAAAAATAATATTTCTCAAATAATTCCACAAATAGAAAAGACAGTGGATATTGGATTTGCTTGAACAGATCTTAATCCATTAAGTACATCCTACACACTCTGTTCTTAAAACGGAAAAATAGGCAAAAACTGAATATTTTTCTCATGCTTAAGAAGACTTTTAAAATAAGTTTTGGTGTTTTAATTAGTTGAATGTCTTTCACACTGGCATTTTGAAAAAATAAACCTCAGTATTTAGAAGATTAGAGTTTTGTCCTTTTTTTGCCCAGTGCTCTAATCAAAGGAACAGTTTTGAGCCAAGAACATTGCCTGGTCTGTGTTGTTTATGACTGCACTGGATACTGTCACTGTTGATAACTAGATTGTAAGACGTTACATATTAGTAATAACCTCTGCGTAGATGGAGTCTTTGTACTTTGTCTGTAGGGCTGTATCAGCTGAAACCATTAGAAAGATCTATAGATTACGTCTTCCTCAAAAGAAAATGCTTATGATTGTGGGATGTAATGTGGGACAGGCAAGGAGGAAATTATGTAGGACCAAGGAAGGCCATGTAAGGACTGATGAATCATTAAGAACAAGGTCAGATTACAAAGTTGACAAAGGTAGCAAACTAAAAACCTTTCTTGGTTTTTCACAAGATACCTCAATTTTCTGTATTTTAGAATTTTTCCCACTTTTATTTTCATTCTGATGAAAACTGGCTGTAAATGTTGAAAATTTCCAGGTGGTTTTTTTTCTCTTTATAAGAAACATATCCATTTAATGCTGGGCAATATTCTTGTACCATCCACTAAAAGTTTAATATCACAAACTTTTCTGACTACTTTGACAATAATATTATTCATCTCCTGAAGGAGCTACCCTACTGTCAGACTAGCTATGTGTAGGGAAACCTAAAGTAAACTTTCCATAAATTAATCTCAGGATACTGTACATTTGGGAGGCTTTGGAGGAGTCTGGATATAGTGTTCAATGCAAAAAAAAAAAGAAAATAAAACCAAACCACAAAACAGCCTGTATCAGGCCAGGAAAACAAATAAGAGTAGACTGGCTTCTCAGAGCTGTGGAGAGAATACCTTGTTTCAGGAGTCCGAGCTGTGATTCCTCTGAGCTGTCTATTTATTTCCTATTAGATAGTAATGCGAGTATAATTCCCTGAGCAGTTTCTAATACTCATGAATGTGTATTCCCCTCTTACAGCCAGGCACTATCATTAATTTTGGATATAACGTAGCTGTTTATTTTCATCTTTGCTGTAAAACTGGCCTTTGTTACTGAATGTTTTTAAAGGCTGACCTGACTTTATGTTTAAGAATATAATGTTTCTTCCGTCCAGTTAGAACATCTGACTTTATTGTGAAATATATCAAAATTTGTTGAGCAATTGAACAACAAAATATGACAAATCAACTGTCATAAGTATAATTGAAGATGATAAAAAATCTATGTCAAGGTTTGGGAAAAGTGAAAAGTTGAGTATTACCAGTATTAGCAAACTGACTGGGATTAAGACTTTTTTTGCAATTGTTACTCTGTATATCTGCATATCATATTTTGTACTAGATTTTTCATTTCTTTAGGATCTCTTACAGAATAGAAGAAAAAAAATGAAATGAGAATATACCTGTTCCATGTCAGAAACAAGATTTGGCAACTTAAAAGCTAAACTAGGAAGATCACATTGGCCCTTGCACATAATCTGACATCATGTATTCACCCCATGCATAGAAATGAAGCAACACAGCTGGGAGCCACTGCTTGGAAATAGCCTGTTATCAGAAACCTGGCATAAGTGATGGAATGCCAGAAGAAAGGAGTATGTGTTATTCATTTAAACAACAATGACTTATGTAATCAGATCATCTAGTGCCTGAGAATTTGGCTTTGCCTATGTCTCAGCATGTATGCTTTGTCTTACTGCTTACCTGGGGGATTTAGTACAACGTTAATTTGGGCTAAATACCATTTGCCTGGAAAAGGGATCACTGAAGTATTTCAGAATTTAAAAAAGAGATATCTTAAGGATTTTCTTCTCAGTGTTGAAATCCTGTTATGCTACACTGTATTTCAGCTACTTGCCCTTGATCCTTTCCAATTAAAATTGGGTAGGATGACAACACCTTTTTAGATTTAAAAAAGATCCTTATTTTTGTCTGTTGAAACAATATTTTTAAAAACTGTAGTATACTCATCTGTTGTACGGTGCTATACTCAGCTCCTTTACCTCATAAGCAAGCGCAGACCTATTGTTCAGCTTGATTCTTGTCAAAGAGATTATTGTGTCCTTGATTTATTTCTAACAATACGAAGGAGAACAGAGGAGCAAAGGTAGGTGAGGGAACCCCGATAACCCAGTTAGAGACATGAGCTCCCGTCCTAGCCCTCACAGGTCTATCCTTGGAAAGCCTCAGCCCATTATTCTGGAGGGACATTCATCACCTTGAATTGGCAGGGCAGGGTCTCTAGATTGCCTTGAAGACTGAGGAAAGGTTTACTTATTTGCAGTGTTTAGGTGAAGAGTCAGAGACAGGGAAAGAATGGATCAAAGGGGACTTGGAAGGAATTAATGTGGAAAGAGGGATAAGAAGTTGAAAAGGAACAGTCTCTTAGAAGCCCTCAAGTGTTTATTCTTAACATTATTTGTATATCTGCACAATTCTTAGGGGTTTTTTTAAGATTTCTGGGGACTTTGATATATCCACAAACCATATAAACTGAAGGCTGACACTCACTGCGTTACATTTTGTGTCCAACTTGAACATAATAATGAAAAGAGGAACATCGTAATTAATGGGAAAGGCATACCATTCTCTTTTAGTGTTTTGAGAAGGAAGAGTTAACTCAAAGTATTATTGATACAGAAACATGTGATTTAACTGAATTAGAAGCTGAACAGCAATACTTGAGAATGCAAGAATCTGTTCAGTAGGTTATGAAACTTAGAGGGAGATGGGATGAGAGGAATACCACTTGGAAATACTGGAATGACACTGAGGTATCATGGATCATTTCAGTAATGTGGTGCTCCCTGCATCTTTTTTTTTTTAATTTCTTTTCTTCAGTCATTTGTGACTTGTTACAGAGTTAAAGGACTAACACAGCAATAACATATCCTTAGCCATGTGACATCTGACAACCAAGACTAAGATAATGTTATGTATCCTTTAACATGAAGACGATGGTATTCAACAGAAAAAAAAGAAAGGTAATAGTTTTTGAAGCTGTATAGTCAGTTGTGCTTAGAAAGGGAATTCTTTTCTTTGTTTTTATCACTTATTTCATGAAGGATCTGATATAAACATAGATCTTTATAAAGTGTGGGGAAGACAATGTAAAGTTACCAAATTTGTAGTTAAAAATCCTTAATCCTTATGAAAAAATACAGTGCACTTTCCTTCCCCTCTCTCATGTGTTTTCTAAATGTTGCATTTATTTACAGAAAAATAGTGGAAAACTGTCCATATAATTCAAGCTTCAATTTGCATAAAAACATCTTTCATTTCTGAGGAGATGTCAGAGTAATGTCTAGAGAATATTTTCTCAAAGAAAGAACTGAATGTGGCTAAATGTATTTCATGTTATTCCTGTAATAATTTAACTTAACAATTACTTTTGTTTGCATGACTGTCCTCATCACTGATTGATTATGTTCTTTGCTAAGTGGTGGTCATATTAATTTTCTACATGAAATGAGCTGGGTTTTTTTTTTCGGGTACTGCAATAGCTTAAAATGTTTTCCATATGATCAAAATAAAAGATCCAATATTAATGAATATTTATATTTTGTGCACATCATCCAGAATCTAGCCAGAAAACAAAAAATACTTGAAAAAACAAGGCAAGCCAACAAACAGAAAAAACCACAATACCCATTTCGCAGTTTATGTGTGCATTTTTCAAGTGTTCATTTTTTTTTTCCTGAGGAAGCTCCTAGACAACATGATAAAAGGAAGTGCAGAAACAGATGAGACAAGTCTAAAGAGCTGGTCCTGTGAGTATCTACTGTTTAGTCATTCTTGTACATTACCTATATCTGTTCTGCTATCTTTTATATAGATTTGTCTAGTGCATTCAAAATTCTTGTCTCCCATTTAGTGCCAGTTTTTAAAGTAATTCAGTGATAGGAATCCATTCCTGAGATTCTTTAGTAAGCATGTGGCTTCAAAAGAGAAAATATCTTCAACAAGAACTCAAAGTTCATCTTCGTTCCTAGGTCACAAAAAATAAGAGTATTTTCTTTTTTCAACTTCAGCCTTACAAGGAAAAGAAATACATGACGACAATGGAAGGAAATACTTAAAGACCTAAGAAAAATATGTAAGAACATAGCTTAATTGCCCTTTCACATACATTTAGTTCTTTTAATGAAAAATGGCTTTATCCTGACATAAAGAAGTAGGAGTGGCAGGAGGAGTTGAATATGTACAATAAACAGAATATTTCTTATTTCACTTCTCCTAGATCTTGTAAGGACAGTTTCAGCAGTGAGACAATCAAAGACTAGCTGTCTCTTCTCTACTCGAAGAGAAGTATTTTAGGCAAGTTTGCAGAAAAGTAGTAGCATTTCTACCTGCTCTCCTTCAGTGTAGTGTATTACTATATCTGTCAGTTAATTCACTTTTGCTTTAGGTTTACATTAAAGGTAAGATGTTAGACTATTTATAATATGGATGTTGATAAATTATACTTTCTGAGTGACTAACAGTAGAATATGAATTAGTCTAGATGTTAGATTACTGTAGGAAAGTTCACATTAATACATGTCAATTCAAATTTGTTTAACAACTACTGTTGTGGGTAGGATTGCAGGTAACATGACATGCTTTGTGTTTGGATCTATCATACTTTTATTTATCTTGTTTGTTTTGGACACACTAAATGCATTATACTAAAACTGCTTCCTAGTCTTCTTGTATATGACTGGCTAAACTATATATCACAGTTATAATGGAGAAAATTTCACTATATATACACAGATATAAGCAGGAAATTAGTTAATTTGTATTGGTAATATCAAAATCTGGATACCCATAATAAGAAAAAAGAATCAGTGTGCTTAAAACCGATGGGCATGGAAGAAAGTATTCTTTCCTACAGCAAAGTCTTTTACTAAAGGAGGAAAGATAAATATATCTTACAAACCTATTCAAAAGCAAGCCACTTGAAAGGATAGGGATTCAAAGTTGAAAAACCAAAACAGTAAGTGCCTGAAGTTTTTTACTTCCTTGATTAACACCAGTAAGATGTAAGATGATCCAGAAAGTGTAATTTTTAAAATTGTGTAAGTCAAAGCATGTTATGAAAGGCATTTATTTTGCAGATCACTAGCCAACGCACAAATTGCTGACTGCAGGCCATGTTCAGATGAAAGTTCTGTAAGTTGAACAGAAGGTAGAGCTGCACATAAAACTATGTAGCATCACAAAACCTAGGAATAACACATAGCATTTCCTGTTCAATTTTAGCAGAGCAACACCCCACCCCACCCCAAACCCCTAAAAGCAGCTATTAGAATTTCAGGAACAAAATAAGAGGTGTAGAAAAGAAAAAACAGATCCTAAATCATTGCAGCCTATTAAATATACGCAAATCTACACTAATACAGAAGCTACACACTGTTGGTAGCTGATAGGCTGATACTTTAAAACTGAAGAAAACAAGCTATGGATAAGGAGATAAGAGAGTCAAAAGCTTTTTCAGAAAAAATATCCAAACCTTTGTTCTCTTTCTGCATATGGTTAATAGGCAAGATGGTTCTGATTCTGAATATATTGTTGGTGTAACTGAAAAACCAAATAATAAGTTATAGAAATCAGCAACTGAGCATTCAGTTATTATTCAGGAATGTGACATATGCTCCAGGAAACAAGATATTCAAGTGGAGAAAAAAACATTCACATTTTCAGCAAGGTCTGGTTTCTTTTCTCAGAGAATAAGCAATCCAAATGGCATGAATTTGTCTTGATTGGAATTGCATTTTCAATGTGATCAAAACCATTTTCACACTTACCAAATGAAACACTTTCATTGTTGTTGCTGGATTTATTTTTTTTTTATTTTTTTTTATTAAAGAAATGACTGAGAAATTTGTTCTGATCCTGCTTCTGCTCCTAGAAAATTAGTGTTAGTAAACTGCCCATCATAGGTCTCTAAATGTCACTATAAAAAATGTTTTTTTAATGTTCACTGAAATGCCTGGTTTTGTACTTGATCTCCTGCTCTCTCAATACAGATCAACTGCAACCCTTTTCCAAATTTTTATTGATGATAGTGGAATTGAACCAAACTCTAGTAGCCTGAATCATTGTTACAGTGAGGGTACATATAAATTTCAGTCCATACAGATTCTCATGCTGTTGTAAATTTAACTGCTTAACCTCTGATTAATTATATATTTGACTTTGTAATTTGCTGTACTCAGATCTTTCTATGTACTATGGGATGTTAACCCTCCAGGAAAATCAATGAGTATTACAAATGACAGATTAAATCTCCTCATGATGTTAAGGCTATGATTTTATATGCTAAGCTCAAAAAGTTTCCAAGAAGTTTGATGTATATATGACATAATGTCAAAGCTCTCTGTTGGATTTGAAACACTGACATATGAGTTATGACGTGTAGTTGATAGTTTATCATCTGTACTTGACAGTCAGATTTATAGAATGCAGTACTGGAAAATCTAACTGAAGATTTGGTAATAAATTTCTCTTTGTAAGGCTGGTGGCAACCTGATCCACTGGGGAATGAAACAAAACAATTTGTATGTTGTTGTTTATGAGTTGTTGAATTATTTTTTAGATTAATATCCCTCTTCTATCTACCTAAGATTTATTCTAAATTTCACTTATTTATGAGAATCAATCCATTTTGACAGATCAAAGTGATAAAAATAGGCTCCCAGGCATACTAGGAGGTTCAATTTGAAAACTAATGTAGGGGCACTGAGCAAAATGGAGCTAAATCTCTCTTCCAGAGATTTATGTATTTGTGACTAGCTATGAAGTTTTCTCTTACAAAATTAATTTTTCAACTTAATTTTACAATAAAATCAAAATAGGAGACAGGAGCAAGTCATGATGTTTACTAGCTGAGTGTCAGGATATATGGAAGGAATATGTCTGCTCCTTTAAGGTTATCTGGCTAAGGGATACACAAACCAGAACATAAAAACAATTAAAAAACCAAAACTATGAAAGTAAACATTTTCACACTCAACATATCCTTACCAATTCATGCTGTTGATGGGGTTTGTTCTTATCGCTACTTCCCTTATCATGTATTGGACAAATTTTTATGTTTTGCATAATACTATCACTGGAGAAAATAAACAGACAAACCTCTAGCAAATAAAATCAAACAGATAACCAACAATCACATATAAAAGACCAGAAAGCAGAAATCTTGTTATCTAATTCTCACTTCCCAGCAAGAAGGACCTGATATTCCTAGTTTCTATGGCTTCAGAATGTTATTTCTGGTTACTCAGTGCCTTTAAGAAGTGCATTGAAAAGTATTCTTCCACTCATTAACTTCTTATCTTTGAGTAAAGAACTTCTGTAGGATAGGAAAGCTATGGATTTCAACTAAGAGAGAGAATTCAGTTCTTCCACTTAATGAGTGACTTGTTCGGTCATTAAGCTGTGTTGCAAAGACTGTGCAAAATTCTTATTATTGCTACCTGAGCATTTATATCCACTTTCCTCTTGGACTTAGGATCTACAAGTATCAACATCAAATGATGTTAGGCAGAAGATGAATTCCTAAGGAATAAGATTAAGAAGGACAGGAGTGTAGTTGAAAACTGATCATTCCCATTAGCACAGCTGTTAGGTCTCCAAAAGGTATGAGTTTTGTTTGTTTGTTTGATTACTTTTACCCATTTCAAATAATTTCTATTACTTACAAAAGCTAGACTGGGCTTTTCTAAATTACTTTCTTGACCTTAGGCTTCTACTTGTAGAATTGCCTGCATCTTTGTTAAATACTTGCTTGTCCATGAGATAAGGAATAATCAATCCCTTCTATATTTTTTCTCACTAGAGTGAATGGTTTTGGTTTGTGGATACTTGAAATTAGGTGATATGAACACTGCTGAAATGTCATACAGGAGCAATATTTCTCATGGAAAGAGATACATAGATTTATATCAGTTATTTTCCAGTAGTACATGACAGACTTTCCAAGATGGACCACTGCATGCTGTGTGCTAACTGACTGGAAGGCAGCTTTGTGTGAAAGGATCTGGAGGTCCTGGAAAACACCAAGTGCAACATGAGTTGGCAGTGTGCTGTTACTGCAAAATAAAAGATGAATAGTATCCTGGGCTGTATTAGTCAAAGTATTACCAAGAGATGAAGAGAGATGATCCCTGCCCCTTAAGTCGGCACTGGTGAAGCTATACCTGGAGTGCTGTGGCCAGTTCTGGGACCCTCACTACAAGGGAGATATGGACATATGTCAGGGACTGTGTCCTAAACTGAAGATAAGCTGTTCCTTTTTTTTTGTCTCAAAGCACCATTTCAAGCCATGTTTTGAAATGAATTGGTTGAAACTAGTTTGGAAGGAATACAACAAGGACACAGACTTCCATAACTGCTAAAACACCCTTTGCGCAAGTGCACGAGAAGGGCTCAGCTGCCAGTCACTGCAGTTCAGGAAGGGGTCAAAGGAGCTCAGTGATACTCAGGCCAACTATGCATACTCTTCTAAAACAATTGAATGACAGCTTATGCAACACACAGCTCCTCCTAAAAGAACATCCCACCGGCCTAAGTGGGAGTAATGTTATGACCTCAATTGCTTAAAAGGCGACACTTTATATTTTCAATGAAGTGCTCCTACATTTTTAAGGATATCAGTGTCATAATTCATGATGAGATCCTTGAGAAGCTGATCTATATCTTTTCCACTAATCCTTTGTTTCCTTTTTTAAATTTGTATCTCTTCTCTACTCTCCATTTCTTCTCTATCTCCCTTTGCATGCCAGTTTCTGGAGAAGGACAGCATTGTTTTATATGATTTATATATGAATGTATCTTTACCTTCATCATGAATCTCTAGTTGTTTTATGCTAACAGACAATTGAATATTTGCAGACTGCCTTGGAATGTATTAACTAGCTTAAATTAGCCTTAAAGTGTCATTATCACTCCAATTCAGATCCTAGAATTCCACTTTAATGAACCACATACCATTTCTACCTGCAGGGTAGAGTCAGGACATAACAATGTGCTGGAGAAAGTCCAGCAAAGGGCCAGTAAGGTGACAAATAGACTGGAGCATCTCTCATATTAAGAAAAGTAGATGGGACTTTTCAGCCTTGAGAATAGAAGGTTCAGAATTATATACATCATTGTATATCAATACCCGAAGGGAGGGTGCAAAGAGAATAGAACCATTCTCCTTCCAGTGTGCCCACTGACGAGAGGCACGAGGCACAAACAGAAACATAGGAATTTCTATTAGGAAACTCTTATTTATCGTGAGGGTGACTGAACACTGCTACAGGTTGTCCAGAAAGGTTGTGGAATATTCATCCCTGGAGATATTTAAAAAACATCCAAGCATGGACCTGGACATCATATTCGAGGTGGCCCTACCAGAGGAGGGGTGGTGGCCAAGATGACTTTAAGAGGTCGCTTCCAACCTCAATCATTCCATTCTTTGATCTGTGACCAGCAGCTAATAGGCCTTATCTAGCTTTGCAACCATACTTGCATTATATAATCTCATAGTGCAATACAGAATAGAACCATGTGTGTTTTTAGAAAAGGGAGACAGACTGCTTCTGCCTGTGTTCTCTGCAGTGGACACTCCAGTCAATATCATACATATGAAAAAGGCAGGAAAAACCTCTGTGGAGCTAATCAGGCTGTGCTACTGTTTTAGATAGTCTGTATCTCTGTGGGCTAGAGAAATAAGAAAGATATTATTTCTAATAAAAATGTGCCTGACATAGTAAGGAAGAGCCAAGGTTCTAAATCAGAAATTGTCAATAAAGAAGTTTCATAAAGTCAGAATGGTTTGCATTTGAAGGGACCACATCCAGTTCCACCCTGCTGCCATCGGCAGGGACACCTTCTACTAGATCAGGTTCCAGAAAGCCTCATTCAACCTTGCCTTGAACACTTCCAGAGATGGGGATTCCAAGACTTCTCTGGGCAACCTGTTCCAGTGTCTCAACACTCCCACTGTAAAAAAATCCTTTCTAATATCTAATTTTAATATAACCTCTTTCAGCTTAAAACCATCATCCCTCATCCTGTCACTGTACTCCTTGATAAAGAGCCATTCCCCAGCTTTCCCGCAGGCCTCCTTTAAGTACTGGAATAATATTGTAAGGACTTCCTGGAGTCTTCTCCTCTCTAGTCTAAACAAGTTCAACACTTTCATCCTGTCCTTATATGGGAGATGCTCCAGTCATCTGATCATTGTCGTGGTTCTCCTCTGGACTTGCTTTAACAAATCCGCATCCTTCCTGTACTGAGGATTCCACAACTGAATGCAACATTCCTCTTGAGGTCTCACAAGAGTAGAGCAGAGGGGCAGAATCACCTCCTTCAATCTGCTGGTCACTCTTCTTTTGACTCACCCCAGTATACAGGTGGCTTTCTGGCCTGCAAGCACATATTGCTTGGTTGTGTTGATCTTCCCAGCAGCAGCCCCAAGTCCTTCTTTCCAGATCTACTCTTAAGCCATTCTCTGTCCAGTCTGTATTTGTGCTTGGGCTTTCCCCACCCAGGCATAGGACCCTGCACTTGGCCTTCGTGAGGTTCGCTTAGGTCCACCTTTCAAGCTTGGCCAGGTTCTTCTGGATGGCATCCCTTTCCTCCAGCAAGTTAAGTACACCATATACCTTGGTGCCACTGACAAGCTTTCTGATGGTTCACTCCGTGACTAAGATGTTAAACAAGACTGATGCCAATACTGACCCCCGCAGAACATCTGTTGCCCCTGGTCTCCACTAGGACATTGAGTCTTTGACCACAACCCTTTGAGTGCCACCAACCAGCCAATTCCTTATCCACCAAGTGGTCTATCCATCAAATCCACATCTCTCTAATTTACGGAGACAAGAAATTCATGTGGGACAGTGTCAAATGCTTCACAGAAGTCCGGGTAGATGATGTCATTTCCCTTATCCACCAACACTGTAGCCTCATCATAGAAGGCCACCAAATCTGCCAGACATGACTTGACCTTAGTGAAGCTATGTTGGCTGTCACCAATTATATCCTTCTTCTCAACATGCCTCAGCAGCGTTCCCAGGGGGATTTACGGCCTGATCTTGCTGGGCATAGAGGTGAGACTGACTGGCCTGTACTTCCTGTAGTTCTTTGAAAAATTTCTTATAAAAGCATCTATAACCTTTTAGAATCCTGGTCTACGGAAATTTTTTAGCTAGTAGATGAAGTTTGATGGCACATGAATATAAAATTTCATACATTTATGTCTTGCTCTTGAAGTTGCAGCAGATGTCACCTTTATTAAACTCTCTCTCAAGGTAATAAATTTAGGCTTTTAAAGGTACTGAATATGTTTACTTACTCTGGAGCCCTCCTAATTAATTCTGCATCTATGTAATAAGCAGTAGTCACTCTACTACCTTATCTAACTCGTTCTTAACAGATACCCTAGAATTATTTCTACAAAAAATCTCTTACGTGAGAAGTTTGTCAAACTACCAGTGGTAAATACACTCACTAGTATCAGTGTTTTAGAAATGTGAATACTTTAGAAAATTATTATAAATCATAATTTACAATCCTGAATTACAAATAGTTTGTAACAAAGCCTATAATATGGGAACAAATCCTGGTTGAAAGAAACTTGATGTTATTTCCTCCATGCTTGATGGTAGAAATTGAGGATATTATATTATTATGATCAATCTCTGGGACAGAAATTTGCCAAGAAATTCAAAAGACCTTTTTGGTCCTGTTCATCCCTTTGCACATCAATTATAGAGAATAACTGCAAAAGACATGCTGCTTATGGACAATGAAATCTCCCTTAGTGAGCATATATTCAGAAACAGAAAAATAAACAAGCTAAATACAGACACAATGAGCATGAAATCAAATTACACATAAACACTTTTGCAATGAACATTTTAATGAACAAGACTGATTGTTATCTATTTTTCTTTCATTTAAAAAGAGGTTTTAAAGATATATGAATTTCATTACCCTTTATCACTACTTGCTGTGATTAGTGGGATGACAAGCCTAAAACTAATAGACTCACCCCACGTTTAGAAGTAGAACCATGTCAATAAAAAGATGTAACATTTTTCTGTCCCTTCCTGCCATAGCTTTTCATTAAATTAATTACAGAATCCTTGAAAGAATAAAGTTAAGATCTTCTTTATTCTTTCTTCAGTCTTGGCTTTTCACATCTTAAGTGACTTTGAAGCTTCCTGTGATTCTTAATATATTCACTTTCTGAAAAATATTTATATGGTTATTGAGATAACAAAAAAGAACCTAGGAACAGCTATTCAGCTTATGACTGAATTAGCACTTATCTTGAAGTAAGGGAGATTTGTTCAAGGCCTTTTTCAACTTTTTTTCTAAAACTGTCAAAGTCAGTCACTTTTAACAAAAGAGACTGAATTCCACTCCATCTCCAGCTTCCTTCCATTCTTCCTCATGCCTTTTAATTTCATTTTAACAAACTTCTCTGGGATGATACCTATAGCTTTAATCCCTTTAGAAAAAGAGAAAAACTAAACAAGGAAATAAAGATCCTTGATTGGCCTGGGACAGTCTAAGTCTATCTTTCCTCTCTTCTTCTCTTACTTTTTTTCTTTTTTTCCTAAACCAATATTAATGCAGCCACAACATCAAAGAGTCACCCTTGGTTACCTTTGCTGACAGAAGATTCTTTATAATTGGAAAAGTTTCAGCTACTTATATAGTTCATCTTCCAGCAGAAGATGTCATGCAGAAATCAGCTTAACCAGGGAAGAGATATGATACCTCCCTAAACTGGAACTATATTTCTGTACACTGAAAGTAAAGTAGAATAAAAAGTAAGATAAAGTTAGTAAAGTTGTTTCTCTTTCTGCAAGTAGGAATTTCTATATCATTACATAACAATTCTACCAGGATTTGACTGTCAGAAAGAAGGGTTGGGCTTAAAATTAAAGCAAGTCTTACAATGAAATAGGGGAAAATTGAATTAAATTTCTTGATACTGAATGATTTCCAGCACTCGTGAGTATGATTTTTTTTTGATTCACATAACATATTTTTATTAAAGGGAGAAAAAAATAACAGCAATAATTTAGAGAAATATGGTAACATACCACATCCAATTTCTAAACAAAATACAGGGAGTATAACTGGTTTACAGCCCTTTCTTCAAGTGAATTAAATGTTTAGATCATATAGTTTCGTTTTCTTTATTTGAAAGTACACTCATTTTACAAATTCACAAAAGTACTTTTGGAGAGCAAAGCCCAGTTTAAGAAGATGCTGTATGTTTGATGTGACTGGTTTCCTTCAGCCTCTCACACTATGTATTCCTACTTAACTATGTGCTTCTTGTCTGTCTAGCCATGTTTTGCTATTTCTTGTTCTGTTTCCCACTTTGCTGCTCTGCATGGTCCAACTTGCTAGTCCCTCCCTCTAGTTACTCCTCACTAGTCCTCCTACTTGATTCTCTGTTGCTTGCTCTTCCTTGGAAATATAGCTATACTCACTTGCTTTGCCAAGAGCTTCTGTTATTTCAGCTCTTAGCAAGAATATAGATATGTGTAATCCATAATTAAAAACTTGCTCAATTATTCAACCTACAAAATAATATTCTGAAATGTCTTAAGTATTTTCTCAACTGACAGTAAATCCTTAGCACGTACAGAAGAATCTTGAGTCTGGTTTTCTATCTTTACTAGCTTTCTAAATGTGGCTATTGCCTTCATTTAGGATGAGCTTATTGTGCTTGGAGTGAGTCAGCACAAACATCTCCACAGTTTGTATTTACCAGCTTTTAATTAAATGATCCTGCTTTTTGGGCCTCCTTTCTCTGTGACACTGTGGAGCTAAATTATACTTGGTGTTCATTTTGGTTTTATGAGATTAAAGACTGTAAGATATATTTCATCATGTCTTACTCTCATCTGGAGTGAAAAAAAAAAACTGAGTGGAAAAAAAACCAAACAACCAAACACATATCCAAAGACTTTGCATTAATAATTTGTATTAAAATTAGGAAGACATACTATTTGGAGTCATCCTATATTAACAGTTTGAATAATGGCAAAGAAGTAAAATATAAAAATGTCACTGCCTGGGAAAAAATGTAATTATGTAAGGGGACATTGAAAGTAATTTTGATAAATTGAAGAAATAATCCAAATCAATAAGTAAAAATTCTGTAAAGTACAAACAAATATATTTAAGAATGAGAGGGGAAAAAAAGGGAAAACGTGTTACAAATAATAAATGAGGCATTAAAGTAAATACATTCACAGATCTAGCACAGAGAAAGAAAAGCATCAAAGATCATGAAATTTGATAAATACAACCTGTAAAAAAGAGCTGAAAGAACTGAATTTGTTTAGTCTAGGAAATAAACGAGTGAGAGGAAATGACAATATTCAAATACATGAAACAGTGATACAGACAAGACATAATTAACCTAATATGCAGCAAGGAAGTTTCAGATTTGATACAAGAAAATATAATTGCAAAAATAGTTAACATTGAATTGGTCAAGGGAGGTACTGGAATTTCTTTGGAAATTCCGAAGGCTTTTTGGCCAGTGTACTTTGTTTTGCTTAAATGCAATGGTATGTTTTTATTCAGAGATGTTCTCAAGCCTAAAACATGTGCATCTTAGAAACAATTCTGTCTTTCACTCTAAATCTGTGCTAGATGTGGGCGTTGCTCTGGAAGGAACTAAGTCAACCAAAATTAGTATTAAAAAAAATCATCCTAGAATCAAACAGCGTTCTAGGATCAGCCTAAGACATGGGCTGATCCAAATACCATACTACTGACCATCTGAAGTTACTCAGTGCCATTAGGTACAGAAACATAGAATTGTGCTGGAAAAGATTTTTAAGATCATCAAGTCAAACAATTAATTTAATACTGCCAAGTCCACACTAAACCATAGAACCATAGAATCACTAGGTTGGAAAAGACCACTAGGATGATCAAGTCCAGCCATTCCTATCAACCACTAAACCATGTCCCTGAGCACCCCAACCATGATCCTAAGCACTGTGTCTGTATGTCATTTAAACACCTCCAGAGATGGTGACTCTACCACTTCCCTGGGCAGCCCGTTCCAATGCCTAGGAACCCTTTTGACAAAGAAATTTTTACTAATAGTCAGTCTAAACCTCCCCAGGTGCAGCTTGAGGTAATTTCCTCTCACCCTATTACTTTATTGTGGTTTAACTTCAGTCAGCATGTAAAGCACCACACAACCACTCACCCTCGGGCCCACCTGTTCCCCATCCCTAGTGGTATGGAGGAGTGAATCAGAAGGATAAGTGTGAAGAGGTTCATGAGTTGAGATAAAAATGGTTTAGTGATTGAAATAAAATGAGGTTACTACTATTAATAATAATAATTTGTAATGAAAAGGATAATACAAAAAAGAGAGAAATAAAACCCCAAAAAAGACAAGTAATGCAAATGAAAAACAATTGCTCATCATCCACTGATCGATGCTCTTCCAGTCTCTGATAAGTAATCACTACCCTCTGCCATACTCCCACCAGTGTATATGCTGATCATGACATCATATGGTATGGAATATCTTTTCTGCTGGTTTGGGTCAGCCATCCTGGCTGTGCTCCCTCTCAACTTCTTGTGTGCTTCCCTTTTCAGTGGCAGAGCACAAGAAGCTAAAAAGTCCTTGACCTCGTGCAAGTATTACTTAGCAATGTCAGTGTGTTATCAACATTATTCCTATACTGAATCCAAAACACAGCACTACACTATCTACTAGGAAGAAAATTAAGTCTACCACAGCCAAAACTAGGATGCACTTGTTACTCGGGAAATAAGTGAACAACCACATCACTGCAGCCTCCTTTCAGGTAGTTGTAGAAAGTGATAAGGCGTCTCCCTAACCTTCCTTTCTCAAGACTAAACACCTCTGTTTCCCTCAGCCACTTGTCATAAGACTTGTTCTCTAGATACTTCATCAATTTCATCATTCTTTCTGTTTTGTTTTTTTATTTTACTTCTGTATGTACATAGTGTAGTGTTGTAAGGGGGGTTTATTATCTCTTTTTTTCTAGTGTTCATTTACATTCCAGCTGGAACCAGAAAATAAGCAGTTACCAGTGTAGTATCTGACTCACACTATAACTACAAATTGGAATCTAGAGATCTTAATCCAGAGATATAAATATCAAGCATAAAATTTGGATATATTTGGATCATCTCTCCTGTTTTGGTTTTCAAAGGTTACTGATCAAAAATTACTCTGCTGGTTTACCATACATTGAATAAGTTTCTTCTTGTCAACTAAACTGAACTTTCTGTGTTATTCTGGTCTGCATAATATGATGGATTGTTGCCCTATAGCTGAATAGAAACAGATGTATATGCAGAAAATAACAAAAACAGACACAGATGGTGCATCAAATGTATAACTTCTCAATTTATCCCTCTTTGTGCTATACAATTATTTTGGCAAGCAGGCTGTATTCATCCCCTTTCCATAGATTCTAGCAATTCCTGCAGGGACAATTTCCTGCATCGTGCTGTAAACTGCCAGGGCAGCATACAAGGATTCCTCACTTTCTCATTGCACTCTCTCCAATTCCCTTCCCTGTCCATTTTGCCTTTTGTTGCTTTGTTTGTTTCTTTTTGAGTAACTGTGCTTACAATGAAAGTAGGATTGTTTCAGTTATTATTTCATCAGAATATTGATGGGTTTTTTCCTCATTAAGGAAAAAAAACCAAAACAATCACATCCCATTTCTTATATATTATTTGCAACTACAGGATCCTTTTTTTTTCCCCAGGAGAATGTGTAATTTTAACTTTCTAGAATAGAATCATAGGACCATAGAATCATTTAGGTTGGAAAAGGCCTTTAAGAATATCGAGTCCAACCATTAACCTAATATTATCAAATCCACCAATAAACTATGTCCCTAAGCACTATGTCTATCTGTCTTTTAAACATCTCTGAGATAGTGATCATACCACTTCCCTGGGTGGCCTGTTTCAGTGTTTAAGAAACCTATTGCTGAAGATATTTTTCCTAATATCCAGTTTAAATTTCCCCAGGTGCAACCTGAAGCCATTTCCTCTTTTTCTTTCACTTGTTTCTTGGGAAAAGAGACTAGCATCCACCTATGTTTAAGATTCATATTTACCTCATGAAATTTGTATAAACTCAAGCAATGATGTGTCACCAAAGTGAGTACTGGAGAGGAGGATACATTGTGAATCAAGGAAATCCCATTGCTTCTTCTCTCTTTTTTATTTTTCCCCTTATTTTTCTTTAATGAGGATTCTTTGATTCAATGATTCTAAGACCAAATAAAGGAACAAATATTAGTATAGAGGTAAAGAATTACATCTATATTAACTTCGATGTTTTTTTTTCCTCTGTGGTTATAGTGCTATAAATAAGCAGCAACACCCCCAAAACTTTAATGGAAGGAGAGCAACAAGTTGCATTGTTGCCTGGTTTTGGACATGCTCTTGCTCAGCTGTTCCACAGTTTGCTGTCTACTGTTTTCTGCTTCCTCAAACTTTTCCCAGTGTCCCAGATCCTTCTGTCCAGATCTTTTTATTTTGGCTCTGTTGAAGACAGTGACAAGGCTCAATAGTAAATTGTTTCCTCTTTGATTTTAAGTTTATTCTCCAGTAATTCTCCTTTCCCTCCATCCTGAGGTAAAATTGGCCATCAAGAACACACATGTGAAGTAAGCATTCATATACTTGCTTACAAGAGACTGACATGCTTCACTGACTTCACTCTGTGCAATTCTTTCTAGACTTCAGCTTTTTTTAGGTGTTAAACCATTTGGGTACTACTGGATGGAGGATGTTCAGCATAGAAAAAATCTTAGGAGACCTTTTTTTTCTTCACTATAAATATACAAAGAATGAATGACTATCAGGACAAACACAAGAAGAAATGGTTATAAATTACTCAGGTTGCAGAAGTTCAACCTAAAAAATAGAGAATTTAAAATATAATCTTCTGTGAGAAGTCATGAAAATCCAAGTTGTTGCCACATAGAAAACATTGAATTTATGCAGACATTAGTAAGAAGGTCATCAGTGCAGTTTAAAGAAGAGATTTCTTTCAGATATTTTTTTCTAAATCCTATTTTTCTTTCAGTTGGTGAGGGTTAATTACTTCTTCAATTTAATTACTACTTTATCTGGCCTGAGTACTGTTTTATTTTAACAGTAAATTCTTTTAATAATTTTTATGGTAGTTAAACATGGTTGAATACAGTAAACCACTTAATAACAAACAGGGAAAAGCACACAGAATCACAGAATCACAGAATAACCAGGTTGGAAGAGACCCACCGGATTGTCGAGTCCCACCATTCCCACCAATACCTAAACCACACCCCTTAGCACCTCATCCACCCTCACCCCAAACACCTCCAGGGAAGGTGAGTCAACTACCTCCCTGGGCAGACTGTTCCAATGCCTAACTACCCTTTCCGTGAAGAATTTTTTCTTTACCTCAAGCCTAAATCTCCCCTGGCGGAGCTTGAGGCCATTCCCTCTCGTCCTATCCCCTGTCACTTGGGAGAAGAGCCCAGCATCCTCTTCTCCACAACCTCGCTTCAGGTAGTTGTAGACAGTAATAAGAATACATACCTTTAAAGTCTAAGTCTGTATGTGTAGCCCACAGACACTTCAATTTAATTATTCATGTACATACTGTATCACTCATGGACAAAACTTTGCAGTAGCAAATCCTTAGGTTTGTTTGAGTTTATTTTTTTAAATACAGTAGTGGCAAAGGGGAAAAAGGAAAACAACTTGATAAGACAGAAGAAATAATAAAAAATTAAATACATCAGGCAGTAAATAAAGTGCATTCCCTACTTGAATCAGTACTCTGTACCCAACAGACTGCTCTTGCATGTGAATATACAGTACTGTGCTGAGTTTCTTCCACCTGTCTCTGATATCCAAACAGCAATGCAAATACTTACCTAATGTTTACACTTGTTGGTATTTTCTGGAGATCAAAAACAATGGCTTATTTCTATTGCACTAAGAGTGAGCATTGCAATAGGATCTGCTCATTACTTAACTACTTGGTTGGATGCTGTAAACAAAACTTTTAACATTTGAATCAAAAAAACTGTCTAGATAATGAAACAAGTGCCTTCCACAGATATTTTTGTATGTATATATTTATCTGTCTCCGTAGCTTTATTAACTCAGAGACTATGAGTCAGCAATTACTCCTTGCATCAGTAATGAAAATATGTCCTGGGCTGCGCTAGTGAGAGTGTCATCAGTGGGACCAGGATCACAATACTTTCTTCAGTACACTGTGGGTTGGTCCTGGTTAGATGTGAGGTGTACACTAACCTGGTCTATCACTACCATTCTCAGGTGGACAGGACAGGATGGAAAACAAGATGGAAAAAACCCTCTGAATCACAATAAAGGAAGTATAATAGAGCAAAAGCAAGGGCTTTGTGTGGAAGTAAAAGAAACCAAGAGGTTTATTCACTACTTCCCATCAGCAATATCCAGCCACTTCCTGGGAAACAGGACTTCAGTATATGTGTATGTGTATGTGTATGTGTATGTGTATGTGTATGTGTATGTATATGGATCCTCTCAGAGTTGCATAGCGATAGGTTAACAGTTAAAAAGCACGAGATGGAAAGTGGGAAATTCCAGGGGGAGAAGAAATTGGGATCACAACTTCTCACATTTTGGCTGCCAAATCAAGCCAGGCTGGGGCTAAACAATGACAACAGTGAAAAATAAATGGTTAAAACCAGAGCTCTGATCTCAAAGTAGGAAATTCAAGACTAAATCTTGAAGTCCATACAAACTGTATTATAGTTCTACACTAACGTCAGACAAGTTTCATTTTTAAGTGATATGAAATTAGAAAGTTTATCATTTCCTTTTTAATTTTATCCTGACCTAAGGAAAAAAAAATCTTAATAGAGTTGATTCTGTAGATGGGCCAGTCTTACGAAATGAGCTCTGTAAACCGTTTGACATGAAAAACCAGGTAAAGCTATCTATATTCCATGTACGTGGACTGACATTGGCAGGTAAGTCATTCACAACCTGTTGAGGAAACTGTTACTTGCACTGGTATCTCGATTCTCATGCCTTTGAGATTTCTTGCATCTAGTTTAAAGCAGTCACTACTTAAATGATTTATGTCTTACAATTTTACAATAGTTCATAGTAGAACTTTGTGTCATGTTACATTTCATTGCATCATTTATGTGATGTTCATGGACAAAATAAATGTGAGGTGATATGAAGTATGACTCATCAAGCTTAGAGATGAAATTATAAAAATAGAAGCACTAAGTCAAAGCTGTGAGAAGAAAACTAGCAGCTAGCATCCTTGCTCAGAGAACTTGTGGTAATGTTTTCTAAAATATTTGTGGGTCATATGAAAAGAAATCAACTATATGCCTTTTATACCTGATAAAATTTCTACTACAATAAAATGGCTAAATAGAGCACTGTTCTATTAGACAGAAGTAACTATTCTAGTAAAGCCTGCTGTTAAAATTATTATGCAAAACCAGTAAGTAAAAATCAATTGCTAGCAGAACTCTCTAAACAGTATAACATTTTATTTATGGCACAGCATTGCAGTTTCATTTACAAGGAATTTCTGCGTAGAGTAGTTTTTTGTCAAGTAAGTTCTAATCCTCACACTTTCAGTTTTTTCCAAACATTATCTAAGACTGTCAAATGGTCTGGAAACTGACAGATAATTCACTAGTTTTATGTCATAGTCAGATTGGGAAAATGGGATAACATCATCTATTTTTTCCTCAGCTGCTTTCAATTGTAATTTGCTACTGCCTTTTTTTCTTTTTTTCCTGTGGTAAAGTAGTAGGGCATGTTTATCTGTGCAAATAATAGGAGTTTCATTACTGCAATATCAGAATAAGTCTCATCAATCACTTCCTCACATTCTGCAATTCCTTGCCCACTGCAATACAAAATTCTTTGGCAAAATTATGGAGTCATTCATTTGAAGTGATCCTTTTGATTTTATTAATGTTGAATGAAAGGTACCAGAGCCAAATGTACAATATTGAATTTGATGATTCATATATAGACATGCACAGTAAAATCGAATAATGTATTTCCTGCCAGTGTATAAGAAGTTGCTGATAGATGTTGAGAGAGCATTGATATATATTATCAATGATAGAGTTTGGCTCACAGTTTATAACATAAGCAAAACTCACCAAATTTCTAAGGTCTCAGTCACTAGTAGACGTCTTGGTAAAGAAAAATGTATTTTCTAAACAGCTATAAAGCTTCTTAATTTTCATATTTAACTTTTTGAAAACACTAAAATGTATAGATGAATGCGTGAAGCATATTTAAAACATCATAGTTCTACTTATCTCTCTGGAGTGACTAACAACATTGGTAAAGTAAAAATCAGGAACTCAGAGTGGAAATTCACAGCAATTTGTGCAAAAATATGCTTGTCTATGGAAGGTTATATTTTATCAGCTGAAGAACTCTTAAATTTTAGTATGACTATTATACTTCAGCATAAGAAAAAACCCAATGATTAATATTGTAAACAGGAAATTAAACTTACCTAAAATGAGCATAAATATCTGTCATGTGAGAAAAGTGATATTTGCAGTCCAACTAAGAAAAAAATTATATTTATTTATTGATTTAATAACATTTCTATTTTTTAAAAAAATCACTTCGATTTGGCTTGTCAATGGTCTTGCGAAATTTAACTGCATAAGAAGACCATTGCCATTAGTCATTTGTATTTTTTCTATAATATATCTTAGAATGTCATTCTATTGCAGATACTGGGGAAATTGTTTCATGCTCTAATTCTTGGCAAATATGTAGTTTTTAAAAACTGGTTTTCTGATATTTTTGAGAAAAAAATGCAAAAGAAATACTGAAGAAGAAATAAAGGGATATTACTCTAAAGAAATTGGAAATATATCGGTAGTAGTGAAAAGCCTCAGAATACTGCAGATTAAATGGAATTTACATACCTTGTTGAGATGTATCCTGTGCACCAAAAAGGACCTCACCAAAGTCCATGTGCAAAATAAAGGTACTATGTTATTTTTGTCCTACCTACCTCTTTCGATCACTCCATTGAGATCTCATTAGTCCACTTGTTTGATCTTTAACTGTAGCTGACCAGCCTTACCAAAAATAAGGAGTAAAATAGAAGGAAGGAAAATCATTCATTAAAAGAAGGAAATTTCAATACAGCTATGTGTTTACCAAGTCCCCAAGATATACTTGAATCTATAGTTTACTCATTCCAGAAATTATCATAGGTGTTATATTAGAGCTGGGGATGGTGTTAGTTAGAAAGCTATAGTCTTTGCTTTATATCATCTAAGATTTCCTTTAATCCAATAAAATTCTCCACCAAAAGCATGCTTTTGTCTTCACATCACCAAAATGGCAGTTTCACTGTGACCTGCTAGTTAAGTAAAAATATAACTTTTGTAAAGAAACGGTTTTATGTACTGCATTCATCTTAAAGAATAAGTGAATCATAAAAAAAATACCAAACCAAAAAAAAAAAAAACCCAAAACCAAAATGTTCAATGATGCTTTAATAATTTTTGACCTTTCAGAAAAAGATACAATCCACTTCCCAGCTGGATATTAGGTTTGGTGACACAGAAGAAACCTGCGAGGCTTCACCATTTCCTAAGATTCAATACAGCGAATGAAAGATAATCTGAAAAATAGAGCATCCTTAAGGTATGTATCAAATACAGAGCTATTGAACCAAACTAGCACTTGCAAAACCCTGATATACTCTATCAAGAAACCAGCACTGTGTTTCTTTCATTTCATACCGTACATAGATTAAGAAAATGTTTTCTTTATTGACTTTCTTCACATAACATGGTTGGAGTACTTTATAATTGATTAATTTGGTCTAGAGGCAATACAATTAGATTCTGACTTCACTTTTCTCAATGTAAATATGAAATAATAGCATTGAGTTAGTAAAACTTGATGCAAGTTTTAAAAGTTATAAATGCCTTAAAATTACAATTAAATATGTCCCATTGATTTGGAGTGTTCTCCTTTTATCTACCTCTTTAAATATCTAAGTTTTCTTTGGAAACCAGAAAAGATTATATTTATTTTTTTTTCTTTAATGTAAACAAAAAATACAGTTACATTTAGACAAAAAATCATAGCAACACAAAATAATTTGGATAGGAAAGGACTTTAAAGATCATCTAGTTCCAACTACTCTGCGGACAGCTCCCACTAGACCAGGCTGTTCAAGGCCCCATCCAACCTGGCCTTGAACACTCCAGGGAGGGAGCTTCCCTAGGCAACTTCTTGCAGTGTCTCACCACTCTCATTGTGAAGAATTTCTTCCTAACATATAATCCAAATCTGTCCCCTTCCAACTTAAAGCTCTTCCCCCTCATCCTGTCATTACATGTCCTTGTAAGAAGTCCCTTCTCAGCTTTCTTGTAGGTCCCTTTCAGGTACTGAACAACCCCAACTCTCTCAGCTTGTCCTCGTAGCAAAGGTGCTCCATCACTCTGATTGCATTCGTGGTCCTTCTCTGGACTCATTCCAACAGTTCCATATCCTTCTTATACTGGGGGTTCCATAATTGGACACAGTACTCCAAGTGGGGTCTCACAAGTAGAACAGAGCGGGAAAATGACCTCTCTTGACCTGCTGTTCATACTTCTTTTGGTGCAGCCTAATATATGGTTGGCCTTCTGGGCTGTGAGCATCCATTGCTGGCTTATGTCTAGCTCTTCATCAATCAGCACCCCAAAGTCCTTCTCTGCAGGATTGATCTCAATCACATCATCCCCATCCTGTACTGAAACCATGCATTGTCCCAGTAGGACCTCACATTTGACCTTGTTGAACCTCACATTTGACCTTGTGGAACCTCACAAGGTTCTCAAAGGCCCACTTCTCCAGCTTATCCATGTCTGTCTGGAAGACGTCCCCATCCTTCTGATGTGACAACTACACCACCTGGCTTGGTATCATCTGCAAACTTGTTGAACGTGCACTCTCGCTGTCCATGTCATCAATGAAAATGTTGAAGAGCATTGGTCCAAGTATGGACCCTTGAGGGACACCGCTTGTCATGAATATCCCTCTAGAAAAGAGCTGTTGATAAAATTCTGTTCCCTTAGACTTTTCCAAAATATATTATGCATGTCCACCTGAAGAACAATAACCATAGAAGGAAGTCTGTTTAATTCTGAATAGAGGAGTTGAAAACTGAATTATACGACTTTACTGCTAAAACACAGGATATAGAGCTTTCCTGTTTCCTATTAATTGTTTTGTGGCTGCATTTTTTTGCTAGCAGTTGTACTAATCTCTGATTGGATGTTCAGATATTGATGCCACGTATAAAGCTTTTCTCTCAATATAGACTTAATATTCATTTTACTCTAAAAAATCACAATAATTTCATTTGTTTTTTCCTGTGATTTAGTCTGTAGATTTTCATCAAATAACTTCTATATATAATATTAATTTTATATTTTAATTTATATAGTTCTACCATTTCCTTTTTAGTTTTTAATATCATTAAGGGTTTGGAAAATTTCATTCTAAATGAAATAGCTGTCTAAATGAAGTAACTGCCACATTTTAGTGAAAAAAAATTAGCAGTATAAGAAATAATTAGTAGGATGGCCTAATACAAAATAGGATATAAAATGCCACAAGGACATTAAAACAGAGATTCCAAGACCTTTAATGGAAAAGATGAGAAAAAAAATCTAACATCAAAAGTGAGACTGAATAAAAAAACCTCCAAAATAATTGAACCATTAAACCTGAAAGCACTTATAAAGGAAATATTAAAATCGTTGTGTTGATTTTATCACATGCTATTAAAACAAACAAACAAACAACCTTTCTTATTGAACATTAGCCTTTCCTGTCTACTATATGACAACTGGGAGAAAAGAGTATACAAAGTGGAAGCAAGGACATAGATGGGAACTGAAAAAAAGGAAATGAAAAAGGACATAAGCATGATGGGCAAAGACGAACAATGGTCATGAAAGTTGCTGGGAAGGATTTATAGGTACACTAATTGCTAAAAATTGTTCAAGGAAGAACAGGGTCTAATGAAGTATGGGGAAACCATCTAGTGACATAAAAAGATTTGGAAAACATTAAAGTACTTAACAGTTTTTATCACTGGATTTCACAGACCAAGCCTACTCTCAAACTTCTGACTGTACAATATAGTATGGGAGAGAAGAGCAGCCAGCAGAAGAAGAGTGAAATTTAAGGAAGGAGTAAGGCAAAGCAAGTATCATATACAGGAGGATCAGGGCCAGCAAACTTAAAGAAATTATTATCCCTCTCTGTTCAGCACTGGTGATGACGTCTCTGGAATATTGCATTGAAGTTTTGGATACCTAATTCAAGAAGAATTTTGTGATATGGGAGAGGTCCATCAGAAGGCTACTAAGATTGCGAAGAGTCTACATCATGTGTCCTACATGAGACAGGATGAGGGAGCTGAGGTTGCTTAGTCTAGTCTAATGGGAAATTTCATAGGAGCTCACAATTACTTCAGGCTAAGTCACAGAGGTGAAAAAAGACAGATGATACAGCAAAACTCAGTGGCCCCAAACTGTAGCTTGAGAGGCTCATGCTAGTCATGTAAATAACAAGGTAGTGCAACACCAGAACGGATTGCCTTGAACAGTCATTGGCTCTGTATCTGTGGAGATCTATGAAACTCAGCCAGACAAAAACACAGCCAATGGTTGTCATCTTGGCAGCAGGTCTAATATGAGTGAAAAGTTAACAAAAGGGTCTTCAGAAATCTCTTTTAAACAATCTTTTGTTATAATTCTATGGCTATAGTTTCCTTGGTTTTATATTATGTATAGCAGCGATTACTCATAGCTGTTGATGGCAGATCAGGATCTATTTGCCTAAAATTTACTTTGAAAATAAGCTACCTGGTTTTAACACGTAAAGCCTCAAAACAAACATATATTCAAAACTTTCAGACTGTAGCCCTTGATGTTTCTACTAAGCATAGTCAAGGACTGTAAATTTTATGTATCCCTTCAGTTTCAGAATGCTTTAATGTATTAAAGACAAGATGCACTATAAGCATAGCACAGGATCACCAATGCTGTCTGAACAGTTTGTGTTATCTGCTCTGTCAATATAAAAAGAACTTTAATTCCTGAGGATCTTGATACAGGATCTTTAAAAGAGAATAACTTTAAAAAAAAAGAGATTAAAAAAAAACAGGAAATGTATCTAATGTCAAAGAAAGTGGTCACTGCATTCCAGTTTAAAGTTGATTTGTTTTATTTCGTGAAGAGCAAGATCATATGAGATGCTAAGCCTTTTTCTAAGTGGTTTCAAAAATAAATCTTGAACTAGAACTTCAGTGAAGATAAACAAATACCTATGAGCAATCTGTTGAATCCTGGTCTTTTAATTAGTTTATCTTCTCAGATTGATGATTTTTGATCAAAGCTTTCTTCTAAAGATGTAACGTGTTTCTTCAAGAATGTGTAAACACTTTGTTTAAAAAACATTTCTAAGCATCACTGAGGCTCTAGGAAAAGCAATCAAGTATACTGTTGTTGCAATGTATTTCTTACCTTAAACATTTATTAGTTTGTATTTTACCATGGAAAATTGTGATGTTTATGATTCAAACATTTTCCTGATTCACATCACTAATTTTATGACTATGCATGGAGTACATTTAGCCCTAAAAAGCAGAAGTCTTCTACCTGTATAAGCACAAAGCCCTACCGAGTTCTACTAGCAATTTTTATTCTGTTGTGAAAATTACCATTTAATCTTTTAAAGCTATATTTGCAAGACAACCCTGGATTTCCTTCAAAAGATACATTTTTGATCTTCAAATCTACAACCGAACAGTAAATTTTATGGTAATTGTCTTTAGTAGAACTTGGTAGATTTTTTTTTCACTTAACACTGTCCATTTGGTTTTTGACATACTTATAACTCAGTTTAACTCCTTTTGGTTTTAGAAACCATCGTGTGGTAAAACTCATTCTTCTTTCCATGTTTTTTTAAAGCTTCTTTCTAAAAGTTTCGTTTGATACAGCCACTTTCTGCGATGTAAGAATTAATAGCAGGTCCTGTTCATACCAATTCACATTGTTTGTATTTTATATGATTTTATGAACGTGTTCCTCCTCAGAAGTAACATTTAAAAAACTCGATGAGTTATTTAATCTTTTGAAGTTTGTTGGTTTTTTTTAATAAATTTGAGCTTGCCAGCTTTCTTTCTCTTTGTATGTTTCTTATCTTGTCTTTTGGCTGGAATACGGGAGAAAAGAGAAGTTGAGATGTGGATATGAACAGAATTAAGAACTATATTCAAGATTTGAAATCACTGTTACAGTGGCCTGTGGCTTAATAATGTTTGGCTTAATTTTTTTATTTTATCTTTATCTTTATCTTTATCTTTATCTTTATCTTTATCTTTATCTTTATCTTTATCTTTATCTTTATCTTTATCTTTATCTTTATCTTTACCTTTACCTTTACCTTTACCTTTACCTTTACCTTTACCTTTACCTTTACCTTTATCTTTATCTTTACCTTTACCTTTATCTTTATCTTTTTATCTTTATCTTTTTATCTTTATCTTTCTTGGTTAATTCCTCTTAAAATAGTATTTTATCTTTTCAGCTTCACCTACGGTTTTTACATTGTATTTTTAGAGTCAAATACTGTATATTTCTCTGTGAAAACTGTGGGTTCAGTATCAAAACTATTCAACAGATATATCACCCAATGATGTGGGTATTTAAGGGAACGGTAAATTGCTAGGCTGTTATTACTTCATGTATTGTACCCTACATGAACCATTAGATCATTACATTGTCCAAAATCAATATCTCCCATGGTTAGTGTCTATCCATTCTAAAAATAAGAGAAAAATGTTAAGATTATTTCCAAAATACACAATAAATATAGTTGTGAAAGTTGGTTAAAAATAATTATTTATGTATCTTTATATACGACATAATGCAAGAGCAGACACTACTATCCTACCTGAAAACATTGCCTCACAGATCCATTACAGCTCTCTGAGAGTGCTAACAGGCTGATCTAGTCAATAAAGCATAGTGGCATTTTTAAAAAGTATTGATATGTTACCTAAGTAAAGGTCCTGTGAGAAATTAATTCAGTATGTAATAATAAGGGATACAGTTTGTGGACTAAAAGCTGAATAAAAGGTAGGAATTTACAGATCTGAATAGGCTTTTATGACTGTTAATGGACTGTGTCTTTCAGTGTGTTTGTGGAAGATTTAGAGAAGAAGCTAGTTAATGAAGATGCAAAATTAAGGCAATAATTCATGCAAGGAATAATAATGTTATTTGTTCAAGCGGTGGACTGGTGTTCAACCTGTCCTGATGGCAGCTGCTATTCCAGAATTCAAGTTAACAGATTGACAGAGCATTTTGACCATGCTAATTTCTCAAGCCAAGAAGGTGAACGTATCAACTTGAAAAAACTTCTAATTTTACATGGGAATTCAAATAACCTGAATAGCTACCTCTCTGCCAATCAGTGCATCAGCCGAGCATTTTGGAATATATATCCCTTATCTATAAGAAGCATTGATCATTGTTAGCCAAAAATGTATAGAATTGTCATTTTGAAGGCTATGCTGCTGCTTCTTGTATTTTGGAATAAACCTACCAAACCAAAACCCTAACCAAACCACCAAAACTTGCAGAAACTGGTTTAGAAACTGGTTTCTAGTATCTCACATAAATACTTTGTGTTGTCTGGGCATGAAAGCTTCATAATTTAGCAGATGAATTTGTATCAGGGTCTCAGCATAGGCATAGTGGATTCCTGCATATGATATTTTTATACTAGACAAGTTATTTACATAATTAAAAATACCAATTAAATTTTAAAACTGGAAGTTAATGTACTCTGCGTGTTGTGTTTTCCATTGATGTTTTAGGACACTGATTATGTACGATTGTTTCAGATCATCAGCTTGAAACCATACTTCGAGAAAAAATAATCATTGTCAAGTGAAGTTTTTTCTGTAAATTTGATTCTGAGCTTCTTCATATTTTAAGTCGCTTAACTGTTTATCTTTTCTCAATTTCACCTTGGCTGATCAGAAATATTAGGCAACATAAGGCATGTCTTTATGAATCTCAATATTTAAAGGTCTGTAGTATGTATATCAGAATATGCTCTTCAGATAATATATCTGTTGATAGAAGACCGCAGGGACTGTATTTTTCTCACTTGTTAGCTGACAGTACACAGTTAATTTTAAAATACTGCTTGGTAGATTTTTACTTCTGTGTTACAGTATTAAAGTCAGATTAGTAAAACTTCGCTGTTAGTAACAATAGGTATATTTATGATATATCGTATACGAATATTCTCATTTGAAATGCTGCAGAAGAAACAAAACCAAACCCATAAATTCAATTAATTTTAGCTAAATAAATTAATACCATCTTTCTTTTTTTCAGTCAGAAAGAAGTGTGTGTTCATGGCAATAGATATATTGCTGCAGATATACTTGTTGGTTAAGATATATATTGGTTTTTCTTCCTAAAATTTTTCATCCTTTCTACATAGGAGAAACAATAATATATAATACACAGATGATATAATAGTATGAAAAGTCAGGACAGACTGGGCAACAAAATGGAAGAAGGCAAATGATTTCTGCATGATTTAAAAAAAGGTATTAAATATTGAACATAAAAGTAGTACTTAAATTTTGATACTGACAGGAGGGTATTTCCATGTACTAACACTGTAATGGAATAGGACAGATAGTGTAGCTGAAGAACTTTATTAATTAAATTCACTTTGGAGAAATTTTATACCTTTTAAAAATATTTTATTAGGGAAAGTGTTCTACTTGCTCTGAACTTAGAACTTCAGTAATATCTATTTCTGCCAAAAATTTCATGATAGTATATACTATCTTTTGTCTCAAATAGAAGTTAATTGTTCAGGTTCTTTCTAGGGGGACTGACATATTTTTTTTTAATTCAATGCATAGTATTTGCTTTATTTTATATATAATTATAGAAATGATTGCTGTATCCAGCCTTGTTTTTATCAGTAACGAAAACTGTAGCTGTTAGAAGACTGTACTTCTCCACTGAAGGAAAAATTTATGAATGGAGTTTTTAGATCAAGCTATTCTATATGGGAATACTAGTTCACTAGTTGATACTTTTTCTCATTTTTAGTCTTATTTTCATTTATGATTTTATTTTGTTACATTCTCCATCTTCCACAGAGTAGCTGCAAATTGTCTTTTAATTTACTTTCAAATGTTGCTATAAAAATATATTAATTATGTAAGATAGAATACATAAGTACTTCATAGACTTACTGAACTATCTCACAGAAGACTGCATATCATTAATTTCTTCACAAATTGAAAAATTAACCTCATTTAAAAAAAATGGAAATTCAGAAGTCAGCTGAAAAAAATTCTTAATTAGGAAGCAACTTGACAATCAATTATTTAAACTTAGTAATAGATTTAAAACATTTTTGCAGATAATTGCTGGCAGCAAGCAAGTCTTTAGGTAGTGGTTCTTATTACAATGTTGGCACAATGTAAATACACATTTTCAACAAAAAGGCTTAATCTCATGATGGAATTTACTGTCTAATATACAATATTTTTGATGGATGATTTTAATAGACAATCAGGGAATGACTAAATTGCTCATCATTGAAGACTTGCCTACTGGTGTTTAAGATAACATGGGGGACTGGTATATCTAAGAGAAAAAAAAAACCAAAACTCTAGGCATGATTTTAAACACCTGGAAAAAGAGCTGAGAGACAGAAAGGGTGCTCTGCACACCATGGCAAATTGTATAAAATGCCTAAATCTGTGCAACTTAATCCCAGTCCCATCCATTTATATTACCTTGTATACTGCTATTTTTTTATACAATATTAAAGAGGTGATTCAGCTTCATACTAACATAATTAAAATAATATATTGAGAAACTTTCTAGGCCACATTAACTGTGGTTAACTAGATTTCAACTATTATGAGAGCTCAAACACATACCTCCTGTTGAGACAACCACATTGCATATAACACTATTTACGCCTTAATACTCAAAGGAAGACCAAATCTAGTAATTTTTTAAGCCATTTAAAGAAAATGATCTCTTCAAGTCCATGACTAATCTAATGCGAATAATACATTTAAAGCACAACTCATTTATCTAGAGCCATTGGAATTTATTGGGGTACTTCTTTTGCATCCAATTGCTTATTCACTAGAGCACTGTTTGCTCAAATTCTCTCTCACAGTTGCAGGACCCATGTGGGTATCTCAAGCCTAGGGAGTCTTAGATATCTCTCATGAATTTTGTTTAGGCAAATCCATTATGCTTCAAAAATAAGGCAGACCTGGAGTGTCTAAAAGTGTGTATTTCCCTCCGATGGCATAAAACCAGGCTAGGTCAGATGTAATTGTGAAGAATCAAATATGGATGCCTGATATTTTTGAGGTAACTTCTATCTTGAATGCAAAGGAAAAGACCAGAAAAAAATACTTCATTTGTTTTTAATAATTATAGCAGATTTAAGGGACATTAGGGACAAAGTCCATCTATGTCAGTAATGGCATTTCTGTTAAAAGGTATTAGATTAGTTTGCAGCATTAAAAAAAGCAAAACAGAAGTGAATGCAGAGAACGCTGTAGGAATGAATCATTTTTCTTACCAGAGTTAGAAAATAGTAAGCATGATATGACATTTTTTTCTTAATGCTTTCAAAAAATTTACAGACACAAGATAGGTTGTTTTGTTTTCCCAGAAAGATAATTAAATCATTTGTTCTGAGTGTTAAAATGCAGAATTTAGCCATACCATAGTAATAAATCTGAATGAGATTTAAATAGATAGTTTTTCTAGTCAGCCTTGAAAAACTGTGCCTCAAAAGAAAAGTGATGTCTTTGTAGCACTAATCTTATGATAGATGGTGCTGCTGTGTTTTGTTAAAGTAATTATTCTTCATATAGATTAATTCTGAGCCCAGTATACACTAAAAAAATAATATCAGACTTCCTATGAATGAGATTGTTTCTGTGTTCTCAGTATAAAAATCCTCTCACAAAAAATGTATAGTGATAAATGAGGTTGTCTGAAATTATGAGAAATTACAATATAATGCATTTGTGAAAATAGAGCTGATTTTGAAAATCTAAAACATAACTGACCCCCAGTAGTAATTTTAATTTACAAATGATATGCATAGAAAAAAAATGTCAACAAAATAAACTCCAGGATCTAAGTCTCCCTTCAATAAAGTGACTTGATCACAGTCTACCAGTTTATTCTAATATTGGAAAAAAAAATAAGAACGCCTGTACTGGTACTTAACCAGAACTTGATTATTTGTTCTCCAAGTGCAATATAAAATATGCATTCTCATATGTAACTCAGTGTTAAACATACCCGAATTCAATGGATATTGTCATTGATCCTAAGACTAAATATACCTATCCTTTCATCTGGCAATGAAAATTTATAAGAGCTGGAGAAGAGAAAACTCCAGAGAGAACTTATTGCAGTCATTCAGTAATTTAAGGGCATTTAAAAGAAAGATAGGGACAAACTTTTTAGTGTGGCCTATTGCAAGAGGGCAAAGGGCAATGATTTTAAACTAAAAGAGGATAGCTTTAAATTAGATATAAGGAAGTATTCTTTTAAAATTAGGGTGATGTAACACTGGACCAGGTTGCCCAGAGAAGTAGTGATTGCACCATTCCTGGAAACATTCAAGAGCTGGTTGGAGAGGGATCAGAGATATGTATCTAGTTGAAGATGAGCCTGCTTATTGCAGGGACTGGGGGGATTAGATGGCCTTTAAAGGTCCTTTTCATCCCAAGCTATTCTATGATTCTATGATTTATGTAGGATTCATCATGCCTCAAAAGTGTACAATGGAAGTCTCTAACTCTTTTGGAACCTATTGTTATTTTACAACTTTCAGATCACTCCAATCTCATACACCAAATGTTGAAAATAACCCTTACTAAAATGATCACAGAAGCCAATATTATGGCTTATGATCCATTCCCAGAGTCCTGAGGGATCTGGCAGGTATTGTTGCCAAGCCACCCTCCATGATATTTTAAAAGTCATGACAATTAGGATAAGTCCCTGGTGACTGGAAGAAGGGTAACATTGTGACCTTTTTTAGAAAGGGTAGAAAAGATGACCCTGAGAACTGCCGAACTGTCAGGCTCACCTCTGTGCCTAGGAAGACCGTGGAACAGATCTTCTTAGAAGCTATGCTAAAGGACATGGAGGACATGGAGGTGATTAATGAAAGCCAGCCATTAATCATCACCTTCACCCTTCACCAGGGGCAAATCCTGTATGACCAACTGAGTGTCTTTCTATGTTGGGGTAACCACGGCAGTGGACATGGGTAAACCAATGTCTGTGATCTATCTAGACTTCTGTAAAGCCTTTGACACACAACATCCTCTTCTCTAAATTGGACAGATATGAATTTGATGGGTGGACTATTCAGTGGATAAGAAACTGGTTGGATGGTCATATTCAAAGAGTAGTGGTCAATGGCTCGAAGTCCAGATGGAGATCTGTGGAAAGTGGTGTCCCTCAGGGGTCCATACTAGGACCAGTGCTGTTTAATATCTTTGTCAATGATATTGACAGCAAAATTGAGTACATCCTCAGCAAGTTTGAAGAGGACCCCAAAATGAGTGGTGTAGTTGCCACACCAGAAGGACAGGATGTCATCCAGATGGACCTGGACAGGCTGGAGAAGGGTCTGTGAGAACCTCATGAGGTTCAACAAGGCCAAGTACAAAGTGCTACACCTGGGTTGGGGCAAGTCCCGATTTCAGTACATGATGGAGGATGATGTGATTGAAAGCTGCCCTGCAGAGAAGGTCTTGGGGATTCTGGTCGATGAGAAGTTCGACAATGTGCGCTTGCAGCCCAGAAGGCCAACCATATCCTGGGCTGCATCAAAAGAAGCATGGCCAGCAGGTCGAAGGAAGTGATTCTGCACCTCTATTCCTCTCTTGTGAGACCTCATCTGGAGTACTTTGTCCAGTTCCGGAATCCTCAACATAAGGAGCATATGGAACTGTTGGAATGAGTCCAGAAGAGGGATACAAAGATGATCAGAGGGCTGGAGCACCTTCCATATGAGGACAGGCTGAGACAGTTGGGCTTGTTAAGCCTGGAGAAGATAAGGCTCTGAGGAGACCTTATAGCAAACTTCCAGTACGTGAAAGGAGCCTACAAGAAGGCTGGAGAGGGTCTATTCATAAAGGCTTGTGGTGATAGGACAAGGGGGAATGAGTATAAACTGGAGAGGGGCAGATTTAGACTAGACATTAGGAAGATTTTCTTCACCATGAGAATGGTGAGGCACTGGAACAGATTGCCAAGGGAAGTTGTGGATGCCTCATGCCCGGAGGTCTTCAAGGCCAGGTTGGATGGGGCCTCGGGCAGCTTGATCAAGTGGGATGTCCCTGCCCCTGGCAGTGAGGTTGGAACTAGATGATCTTTAAGTTCCCTTCCCACTCTAACTATCCTATGATTCTTTGATTCCACAATTCTATGATTATAATTGCTAATCTCTGGGTTTGAAAAGGAAGAGGCAATAGGAATCCAACTGTGGAATGAACAGTGCTAGAAGTATAATATCCATGACATTCACATTCTTGGTAATTTCTGGACTAGTTCTAGCATATGGATGGCATACCCATTGGCACTTAAGTACATTCACTGTGCTCATGGACCACATCTTTTAATTTAGTTTCAGCCCAAAGTAGTTCCATCCAGATACTCCAAGGCCAGTCATTCCAAATGAAAAGGTGGGGTGAAACAAGATATTCAGTGCACAAACTGTGCTTCTGTGCCGAATTTCAACACTGTAGTGTACAGTAGTCTCTTGCTTGCATCTATACTGCTAAGGTGTGCTATAGACTGGGTCCCTGGAAACCTCAGAATTGAGCCAGATGAAAACTGAACATCAATGACTGTAATGAAATGTGTGGTCATCTTATGTAACAAAATTAATATATCCAGATTTATTTTTTTCACTTTTTCAACACGTAGGAAGCTTTTCAAGACAGTAGTAGAAAAAAAAGAGAATGAGACAATTTGACTCCCTTTTTGGAGGAGATAATAACTGAGTCTTCTTTCCAGTTAATCACAGCTAAGAACCAAAGTCTTCCATATTATTGGTATATAGTCTAATAAACTGGTTGCTGTATAGAAACTTTGTTTCTGTTCAGCATCTGTTCTACAACAAAGATGATGTCTCCTGAATCTCAGGTGGATGCACATGGCTAGTATGGAGGTGGAGTGGGAGTGCAGAGAATTAAGCCAGATGCTTACTACCAGAGACTGCTGAGGGAACTCAACTCAAATCCTGTTACCACTGGTTTGTTTTTTTTTTTTACTAGCTATAATCATTCATTTGTTTGCATACAGAAAGCTAAATGGCTGTATGAGTTATGTTGGCTCCCCATAAAGTGGAAAAAGGGCACTGAATCACTCTTTAAATGGTGTAGAATACTTGAATGCCTATTTTCATTGTTCTGAATCACCCAGTAATCACAATATTAAAATCCAGCTCTGAGAACTGAACCTGGCCTCTATAATCACTAATCTTTTGCTCTCAGTCTGGTGGCACACAGGCAATCACAAAGCTGTGTAACTTGTGAAGATACCAAATGTGAAAAATTGGTGCAGTTGCTTCTTTGAGTCTTTGAATGTTAAAGAAAATATTTTGGATTTTTTTCTTTTAGATCGTAATAATAATCCTGGGAATTTAGACTAGTGCTGTTGTTGTTAGTGAGATAAGAATATGAAATTCAAAAGAGGAGGTTGACTTAGTCAATTACACTGACAGGGCATTCAAACTGATTTTCAGTTGTTCTGCACTGAATAAATGTCCTCATCCTACAGTAAAGACATTACAATAATTTCCATGTCTCACACTTGGTTTTGTCACCCATGCACATCAAAACTAGAAATAAAACTAATTAAAATCCTGCCCTTTTTCCTTAGTAAGAAAAGATTTCAAACAGCCATCATAATCTTAAACCAAGATACTTATAAAACACAAATCTGTATCAGATACATTTATATCTTGTAGTCAACAAAGTTTACAGCAAATAGAAACTAAATTTCAAAATCACAGCTTCTTTTATATCAGTCGCACTTCTCAAAAAAAATATCTTTCATATGGTAGTCCTTGCTTTTAAACTTCTCAAAGCTTACAACCCTGACATTATCATGCTTCCTGCAGATTTCAGCTCCTATTGTAGTAACACAGAGATGAAAAGGACCTTATGGGTTATGGAGTCTTGTCCCCTGCTGTGTACGTAATCCTGATCCCATTGAAGTCAGTGGGAGTTTTAGCTTTTGCTTCAATGGTAGCATGATTAGGTCCAGAATATCTCAGAAATATTCCAATTAAAGTTGTTTTTTACACACTTTTCTAATGACTTTTTAAAGATAATATTCAAATGTCTCCAATTACAAATGTAATTGGTTCTGTGTAGTTTTAATTTGTTATTAAATTCCTGGTTCTATGATGAAAAGCTTAAAATAACACTAAAGAAATTAATCTTGTTGATGCCTAGTCATGAAAGGTCAAATCACACTGAGCTTAGATGTCTCAAGCCAAGGACGGGCTAGAGGTAAATGGCCACAACTTTTAAGTCAATTTAACTCTTTGTATGCCTAAGAAAAGTTCTCCGGGGAAAGTAACTATTCCAGTGATCCAGTGATAACAATTGCAAATGGCATTCATAGGGTAGATAAATGACTACTACCTCCAAAATTTGGCACTTATCTTGATCTGTTTTCTTATTTACATCAGAGACAAAAGATTAATCAACTGGATTAATCTTCCAGATCTACATCTTACAGGGTAAAGCTGAAATATATCAAGTACTCTCTCATATCTTCCAGCTGCATTATGAAAGAAGGTTATCAAGGTGGAATAAAAACACACATTAGTTTATGAAACTTGCTGAAGTCCAGTTTATTTCGCATTGTAAAAGTTTTTTGAGCAAACTTCATTTATCTGAACTTCCTTGTCTGGTCAAAGGAAGTGAAATTTCCTTTATGATAAATGGACAGAAGCAGAGAACCTTCAGAGTGCGATTCAGTCTGGGTATCTAAATACTTGTCTTAGACTGGAATGATTCATCCTTTGAGAGGAAAAAAAAAATGACATCAGGCTTTGATCTTATTTCTAATAGGGTTTTTTTTTCAGAATGCAAAATAATGAAAGTGATGAAACATACTAAAATATTTGGTTAATTTAACTATGATTTTATATTACAGCAGATTTAAAATTATACCAGTATACATTGCATGACATTAACACCTTAAGAGATTTTCCCAAGAAACTGGCATAAATTTGAAATAAATATATGTCATTGTTCCACAAAACAGAAAAAATCCAAACAAAAAAAATTTACAATTATGAGTATTTGAGATGCCTTCAATACTAGAGCAGTTGTAAATTAATTGCCACTAACAATGTCTTAAAGCTAGCATGAAAGCCAGTTTGCTCAGTTAGTAAATCTGTAGTTTGAGAAGAGTGGAATGTAACAGCTGTAAGTCAGAAGCAGTCTTCAGAGAACTACTACTCGGACTGAATATATAAAGGGCTTATTTTGCTAATACACAAATTAATTCCTCTCACTTCGGTAAAAAACTATGCTCATTTTATGTAGCTAGGTTTAGCAAACCAAATGTTATGAGAATTTCTGCATTAATATGTTCATGCGTAGAGCAATCACTTGAAAATTTACAACAGAATATATAATGCACTTCTTATTAGTCATTTGTTCCAATATATGTTCGTCACCTTTCTAATCATTATACTTCCCTCCTCAATTATTGTAAATATTTTCTTAAAAATCAATCAAGCATATCTGTCCTCTTCTATTTCAAATCCATAGACTTGTAATTTATTTCTTTATTCTATGAATTTTATCTCATTTTACCTGGGAATAAAACAACATGTACTTCAGTATTTGTTCCTAAAAGTGAATCTTTTTACTGGATCATATGGATACAAAATATAGTGGTACTCAATTAAGACTAGTGAATAATACAAAATAAATAATTATCTTCATATAAGCGTATTTGCGCTATATTTAAAAAATATTACAAAATATAGCATATCAAAGAAAAGTTATTTTTCTAGCACTGCCTTTTAGACAAAAAACATAGCGTGTCATAGATCAGGTTGCGGAGGTAATCTGACCCTCTACTCCACTCTGGTAAGACCTTATGTGTAGTAAGGTCCAGCTCCAGAGTCCTCAGCACAGGAAAGGCAAGGGACTGCTGGAGCAGGTCCAGAGGAGGAACACAAAAACAATCAAAGGAATGGAACACCTCTCCCATACAGAAAGGCTGAAACAGTTGAGGTTGATCAGCCTGGATAAGGCTCTGAGGAAACCTGGTTGTGGCCTTCAAATACATAAAGGGGGCTTATAAGAAAGATGTGGGATTTTTAATTAGAGTTTGTAAAGAAAGGAATAGGAGTAATGGTTTCAGACTAAAAGAGGGTAGATTCAGATTAGATATAGGGTAGACATTTTTTACACTGAGGATGAAACAGGTTGCCCAGAAAGATGATAGATTCCCTATCCCTGGAAACATTTAAGGCTAGGCTGGTTGGAATTGTGAGCAATCTGATCTAGCTGTACATGCCTCCACTTTCTGCAAGGGGTGGATGGACAAGATGGCCTTTAAGAGTGCCTTATAACACAAACTATTATATGATACCACTATCACTAATGAGTTCAGCATTGGCCAGTCATGAGTCCATCTTGGAGTCAGCTGGTTCTGGCTCTGTTGCACCTGCGGACGACTTAGCGTCTTCTGACAGAAACTGCCCCTGTAGCCCCCTTGCTAGCAAAATCTTTGTGAGTTAACTGCTTACAGGGTTGGGCAGTTCAGTCAAAAAATACATTTTCTTTGCTACCCTATTGTGTTTCAAAACAAGCAATACAAAATTACATAAGAATCCACTAGAGACAATTCAAAATGCTGTCTTTATAAACCAGGGTTCAGTTCAGTGCTGATTTGCCTCATCCTGGGTTTTGTCTTTGTTTTCTTTTATTGTTAGAAACACTGTAAAGTTGGGGGTTTTTTTTCTTTTCTTTTCTTTTTTTTTTCCTGTTTAGACTAGGATGGTAATGGAGTCACTTTGGGATGGACCTGTGAATAAAAGTAATAAGAATTAAAATACCAACTTACTTTCTAAACTGAATGACTTGCAGTAGAGTTTAGTAAGCTGGGTAAAGGGCTAATACATGGAGAGTACAGAATAAATTTCACTTCTTAAGGACAGAAAAGGAGAAAAAATATGTAAGAAAGGGGAAAAAAAAGAACTCAGGCATTTACTTAAACAGAAAATCTCATGCCTTATGATGTCCTATTACCAGAAAAATTTCTATTACAGGATACTTCTTTAAAAAATTGCAGTTATTTTGTTTCAGGGTTTTTTGTGTGTGTATGCGTGTTTTTCAGCAAAAAAGACATTATTTTTGAAGATGAACATATAGTACACTGTGAAGGGTCATTGGGCACTGGAACAGGCTGCCCAGGGAGGTGGTTGATTCACCTTCCCTGGAGGTGTTTAAGGCACGGGTGAATGAGGTGCTAAGGGCCATGGTTTAGTGTTTGATAGGAATGATTGGACTCGATGATCCAGTGGGTCTCTTCCATTCTGGTTATTCTAAGATTCTGTAATGAAAATATTGATAGAAATAATGCAAAGGTTTTCTGATTTCGTTAATCTATCTTAACTTCTTTGTTGAATTTGTCCGCTGTTCACAAATAATTTCAAAATCTTGCTTCATATCAATAGCATGTAACACAAAATCCACAATTCAAATTATACCTAGTAGTATCTATGGAGACTCTTAAAAGGCAGTACATTTTTATATTTGATTTTCCATTTAAAACATCTGTTTTACATAGCTGAATATTAAGGAAACAAGAAAAAGTCATAAACTATTTGTCTGAAAATCAAGTTAACAATACCCTCATTTCTAGGTCATTTTAAAAGAAATATTCTGTTGTTTCTTTCCCATCTAGTCATGGTTCTTTAGTCCTGGAGGCAAAGATAAACCAAACAAGACTGAAAATAAAATTTCAGGTCTGTGCACCACAGGAACAAAAAAAAAAGAATAAAAACAAGCATTGACCTTCACTCGAGACACTAGTATACCAAAGATAACAGTTTATAAAAGCCTTCATTTTACACTGAGATTCAACTACCATAAAACATATGTATTTATCCTGCATTCTTAGCTAATAATGTTCTTCAGAGTTGACATTAAAAGAATTTCACAAGTGTTCCTGAGCCACAATACTAAGTTGTGAATTGCAAGTGAATGATATCAGAGAAGTTCTAGTTACATATATGGTCTTGTCTCTCCTAATCACATTTTCATTTAGAACATTTTTAAGAAGGTTTTGGATCTGATAACAATAGATTCATAAATTTAATCTCATAGTATGTTTTTTGGATGTGTCAGTATATTTTATTTAGAAAAGTGGAAACTGTTTTAACCTATATTTTCTCTTCTTGAAAGACATAGTACACTACACAGGATATAGATAATAAATCAATCTTAAAATGGGGTATAATGAAAGATACTGAAATTTTGGCAGCAGAGACATGGAACCAGTTCCTGCTGTGTAAAGGACCTCTCATTTGGTATCCAGGCTGTCCATAAACCTCCTCAGGAGGCTCAGAGATCTGAAAAAAGGATTTAGCAGATTCTAGAACTATCTTGATGAGGTGATGAGGCCTTGGGAAGTTGCCCAGGGAAGCTGTGGATGCTCCATCCCTTGAAGTGTTCAAGGCCAGATTGGATGGGGCCTTGAGTAGCCTGGTCTAGTGGGAGCTGTCCCTGCCCATGGCAAGAGTGTTGGAACTAGATGATCTTTAAGGTCCTTTCCAACCTAAACCATTTATGATTCTGTGATTATATATACCTACATATTTTTCTTTATTTATATGTACACCATAAGACTTCTCAGAAAAAAGGTCAATCTTGGTTTTACAAATCTCACCTTGCAGTACAATATGTATCCTAAAATCAGGCATAGTAAATTTTAAAATGAATGAAGAAAAGTCAGGGCTTAAAAAAGCGTAGATACTTCAATCAAGGTTTCAAAGGAGGTACCTTCATGTACACAAGTCTCATAATTTGACACCTAATCTTGCGAACAGATCTTTTCTTTTTTCTTTCCCCCAATCCTCTTTCCTCAAGTACCTGAAAAGGTATCACAACTTTAGTGTTATGACTGGGAAATATTGCATGCAAGATGAATTGAGTAAAGCATTTCCTCAGGAAGTATATTTGATATGAAAGATCTCTGTAATTGAAAGGAGGCAATTTCCACAGGCCACAGCTGTGCATGATGGTAAGCAAACTATCTGACTGGAGGTTTGGCTACAGAAATCTCTCCTTTTTAATTCTGAGTGAAAGCAGTTAAATGTGAAAGATTCATAGTCTCAGAAAGAAAAGAAACAAGTGGCATAATAATGACACTTGTTTATTATGTATATTTTCTTAATGAGAGTATATAGACAACTTAAATAACATGATGAAGTTTTTCTTCATGGAAGTGTGGCTGGAACTTCACTGATGTTCTGCAAATAAAATGTAAGTAAGTTTTATAAAGGTTTATGGAATGTGAATATTATAATTTTATAATGAGAATACTATACAGTCAAGATCTTGACTGGCATAATCTTTTAGTGTACACATTTTCCTAAAAAAAGACTTCTTTCTATTACTAATGTATAACTTTTATGTGGGAACATTTTACAGAGAGCAAGGCATGGATGCTGTGAGACTGATTGATACTGAAGAATTCTAACAAGGCCTTGAAACAGAGCGCTGAAAGATAAACAAAGGCCAGCTGAGGGGAATGCAGGAGCTCGTTCAGTGGGAATGAGTGCCAGCTGAAGGAAAAACAATTAAAGAGAACTATTAACATTAATTTTAGTGCAACTTGGTTTCTTAGCATGTGCAGTAGTTTAGCCAATAATATGTTAGTAATAGCTTTATGGACAGCTACCTTTAACCAATAATACACTATAGATACCCACGTGGGCACCCCGTTATGTAACCAAAAAGGGTTTATAAAGAAACAGCTAAGCCAAATTAATTGAACACTCGCTGATCATATTGATCTCTGCGTTTGATTCCGTGATGCTCCCATCAACACTTTTATACAGCAATTTGAAGATAAAAAAGTTATCAAGTAGTTTCCATACAGATTGTGGAGTTGCTTGGTTTCTAGTTAGTCCCTGCACTTGTATATTTATATGTGCATATATATGTTTTTTTTAAGATGACTATATTTATATTTTTAGATCAGAATGCTAAGTAATTTTTTAGTCAATCACTCTTGTTTTTTTCAGAATGAGTTATGTAATTCTATCATTTGAACCCATTTCATGTTATTCATATAGATAATGAATGAAATTCCTGCTCAAAACATTGTTAGTTATACCGTATAAATCTTACCATGTTATCTCAGCTTATAAACTGGAATTTAATTTCCTTTTTTTTCTGAAATAACCAAAACAGAAATAAATAAAAATAATCCCACAGAACTAAAAAAAAAAAAATCATATTTTGTCATTGTTAAATTTCAGCATTTTAGGGAATACCTACTTTGCAACTTAAATATTTGGAGATGGAACTCAGTAAAAAATATTGTCTAGTATATCTGTAGATCTTAGAAGTGAAATAATCGAAAAAGAACTGAGGTTTGAGTAAGTGTCATGAATGAGGTTTTTAGATAAAAGTCATATTTAAGTAAAAGTGAGACTTTAATACAGTTTGATGCTAAGGCTATACTATTACTTACTGCTTGAAGGAAATGTATGAGAGAAAATTGGGTTATGTTTGTTTATAGCTAAAGAATTATTTTTGCTTATGGTCAATGGATTCTAAGTGCACACCTGATTCCCTATGGCACTTAACTAAGAAATATTTCGAAGTTTCAGAATGCTTATCCCCAATTCACTTGCATTGTCATCTGGGCATCTGGTGTGAGCTTGCTCTGGAGTACAAATCCAAGGTTTCGCTAACCAGAATTTCAGGCATCATTTTTTTATTAAATAAATAATTTAACAGAGGAACACAGCAGCAAGCTCAACTCTGGAGAGAGAGGCTGACATAAGCAAAGAAACCTCTGAGCTATTATAACCTTTACAGACTATTTACCTGCTCCTCATGCGATCGTTTGGTCCAACAGTAATATCTGAGTCTGTGATCTTCTTGTTCCTCATTGGATTCATTCGCTATCTTTCAGACAGGTTGTTATCTTATCTTAGTAGAGCTGGTGTTAATTAATTGTATCCTTGAAGTTTCTGTATTTTCCTGGATTATGTTGTCTTTAGAGGTCTTTTTTTGACCGAACAGCTTGTATGCTCTGGGAAAGTTTTTAACTGGATATTCCCAGCTTCTGGTCTAGTGCTCCAGAATGAGTCTGGCTACTCATGCTAAGAAAGCTAAGCAACAGCATGCTAAAGCACACAATATTGTAACTCTAACTGCTTTAAAACATTACTTACTTAAGCTAAACAGCTAATGTCTATTTAAGAGGAGAATTACCTTGTCATGCTGTCCAGGGAGGATCCAAATGGGATTTAACAGTCATTTATCATTGGTGAAAGACAGCATTGCTTCAAGGGGCACCAATGAGAGGTGTCCCAGTTCAAGAAGAGATCATTGCCACACAGCCACACTGTCTAGAAGGGAGAGCTTAAAGAGGCTCATTTAGGATATCATAAGATAAAAGTGGTTGACTTGTAGTCAAATTGCAGGTAATAGAGCTCTGCATGAGTTTCCTCATCAGTGCTCATTGCACTGCTTTGTTCCTTGTAGTTTCTGAGAGGAGTTATTGGCCTGAATCCAAGCAGGCCTTTAGCTCCTGTGAAGCCTGAGACAAACTTGGTTAAGGTGGGGTATGAGTGTGTGTGTAATGCATCCTTCACAACAGGGAAATAAAGAAGGAAAAAAAAAGATATTTATTACTGTCCATTCATCAGCTTATCCAGAATGCTCCATGCTGTGCTTCTGTTTTAAAAATATTTCAAAGAAAAATGGAAGCAGATGTAATTAACCTGAGATAGACAACGCTTTTGACAATAGAAAATATTTTTGAAGCATTATATTTTCACTATTAATGGAGTGATTGTATTTTCACTACTAATGGAGTGAAAAGTCCTCTTAAGAAAGACAGAAAGCTGGGCATAGGATAGCTGATTTGGCAACAACAGGTAAATTAATGGAAATGTTCGCTAGGTTCAAGGTCTACGAGTAATCGCAGAAAAGAATGCACAATCCTAAATAGAGATCTCTACATTTTAATTAGGTGCTTATGCTCAGACAGTACCTAGAAAACAGTCGCCCATATGCATGCTGCTAAATTAATTTGAAATATTATAGTTTACCTGAAAAGTTCCCAGCAAAGTAAAGGCCTGGATACTTAACAGCATCTAAGATAACATTAGATGTTTACATTTAGACAACTGAACTAAGACCTACTTCGATACTGTCAACATAAACTGCTGAGTTATTCAGAGTTGACCCAGTCTCCATAGAAAATAATAAAAGCTTAAACATCCAAACAGTAGATAACAAGATCTATTCCTTCTCTGGAGAGAAAGAAGAAATAACTTTCCCTAGCATAAGACTCAGTTACAGATGTTAAAGATTATTTAGTGCAATCAAAAAGCATTTAAGTTATTCTAGTGTACCTAAGATACTAAAGAACTGTCACAGTACTTCAAAGACATCTTTTTCCTTCTCTGACTGCAGCTAGGTTTTAGGCAGCATGTCCAGAGACTTCTCAATTGGCATCAAATACCTATGTTTCGACAACAGAATTTTATTTTTAATACCATGAGACTTCTTGCTTGAATTTTTTCTCTACCTTATTTTTTGTGTGGTAGTCTATTATAATAATTATTTATTTGAAAGAATGTGATAATGTATACAACATTTTCCAGCTTTACATGGGTGATATGTACTTTGAAATCATGGTCTTAAACTGAAAGTAGAAAGAATATATGCCTTTCTTTTACTTGCTGAGGAATTGTCACTGATTCCATTTTACTACAGGATCTCCAATTCAGATCTAAAAGTTCAAGTACAAATATCATCCTTATTTTTTCTACAAAATTTATTTTTCTCCCAATAACCTCTGTAAAGCCATCATGATCCAGATCCACGAGGTATTCACTCATGTCTGGGCTTTCTTTTGACCAAAAGTTGCAGAAAAACAAATTTCAATCTGCTCAGATCACCATCTGATCGTTGAACACAGCCAAGGTCACTCGTATTTGATCTGACACACACCGATATCGGACAAGAAAACACTGTAAGGTAAATGAGATATATCTATATATATATAGAGAATTTTGTTGTTGATTGTGATGGTTTTCTTCTCAGTGGGATCAACAGTACATAGAATGCTCACATGTAGAACCTGAACTTTGCGAGCAGCTTCCTTATGTGAGGATCATGAAATTGACTGACAACTGACAAAATTCATTTGGTCTTCCTGAAATATCCATTGGGTTGTTCATTGAAAACTCCTATGTGCTACCCATGAGGATTTGTAACTGAAACACTGAATTTTTCTTTTCTTTTTTAATTTTACTTCAGTTTTCTGACCCACAGGATCATCGAGTCCAAACATTCCTATTAACCATTAAACCATGCCCCTCAGTACCTCAGCCACCCATCTTTTAAATACCTCCAGGGAAGGTGACTCAACTACCTCCCTGGGCAGCCTGTTCCAGTACCCAATGACCTTTTCCATAAAAAAATTTTTTCTGATGTCCAGCCTAAACCTCCCTTGGTGATGCTTCAGGCCATTCCCTCCTGTCCTGTTCCCTGTCATTTGGGAAAAAAGACCAGCTCCCTCCTCTCTATAATCTCCTTTCAGGTAGTTATAGAGAGCAATGAGGTATCCCCTCAGTCTTCTCTTCTCCAGGTTAAATAACCCCAGCTCCCTGAGCTGCTCCTTATGAGACTTGTTCTCCAGCCCTTTCACCAGCTTTGTCACCCTTCTCTTGACACGCTCCAGAGCCTCAACAACCTTCTGGTAGCAAGAGGCCCAGAACTGAACACAGTATTTGAGGTGTGGTCTCACCAGTGCTGAGTACAGAGGGAGAATAAACTCCCTGGACCTGCTGGCCACACCTTTTCTGATCCAAGCCAAGATGCCATTGGCCTTCTTGACCACCTGGGCACACTGCTGGCTCATGTTCAGTCAGCTGTCAATCAACACCCCTGAGACTGAGACAAAGAAGACACTAAGTACAGCTTTGTCCTCATCCTTTGTCACAGTTGTTCCCACCCCTGAGACTGAGACAAAGAAGACACTAAGTACAGCTTTGTCCTCATCCTTTGTCACAGTTGTTCCATTTCTGTCCAATAGGCACTGAATATTCTCCCTGATCCTCCTTTCATTGTTAATGCATTTATAGAAAGAAATTTTTTATTATTTTTCACAGACTTGGCCAATCTGAGCTCTAGTTGGGCCTTTGCCCTCCTAATTTTTTCTCTGCATGATCTCACTTCTTCCCTGTAGTCCAATTAAGACACCTGTCCCTTCTTCCAAACCTCATAGACATTCCTCTTCTTTTTGATGTCCCTCAAGATCTCTCTACTCAACCAAGCTGTTTTTTTTCCCCGCTGGCTCTTTGGCAGTTTGAAACACTACCAGAGGATAATAATCTGTCTCTTTCACTAAGGAAGGAAGTTTTCCAGTGATGTCCTTCACTGATGCCCCAGTTAGCAGCAAACCACCCTTGTCTGCAAACGGGTCTTGTCTGCAGATAGGTCCCTCTGTTCCTTTTAGAAGGGAATCCCCCAAGACAATCACTCAATCCTGTCATCACTACAAATGAGCTCAAGGGTATCAAAGCATTCTCTAACATAAAGGGCTATCCGACCACCTCTCCTACCCTTCCTGTCCTGCCTGAGGAGTTTATACCCCACCATAGCTGCACTCCAGTTATATGAGTTGTCCCACCACGTTTCAGTAATGGCAACTATGTTGTAGTCTCCTTGCCCTACAGTAACTTCCACTTCCTCCTGCTTATTGCCCATGCTCCGTGCATTGGTGTAAATGCACTTCAGCTGGGCTGGTAAACCCTCAGCTCTCATAAAAGGAATAGTGTTCATTCCCAATTGTCTAGTCCTTGAAATAGTGTTCATTCCCAATTGTCTGGTCCTTGGAATATCTAACTCATCAGTGCCAGTTTCATCCTTTCTGTCACCAGATGCATTCGCCCTCACTCGCCTTGTGGCGACATACTGGTGGTCCTTGCCAGCACACCATCTCTCAGGCACTGGAGTTCCACTTCCAGGCTCACTCCTGACTAACCTGGCTTTGTCCCTTTCCTCCTTCACATTTAGTATAAAGCTTTATTTATGAGCTCTGCTAGATTTTTAGTGAGGACTTTAGTACCATTAGGAGACAAGCGTGCCTCATCCCTAGTAAGGAAGGCTGGAGGTGCATGAATCCTAACCACTAGACCACTTAATGTCATCTTAAGTCTCAGTTTGCTTGCTACTAAAAATGTTTAAACTTGCACCTCAAATATTGTGCGTATCTGAAAGCTGCTCCATCAGTTCCTTCATTGCGTAAGGAAAAGGGAAAATCATATTTGGACAAGCATATGTGATTTTACCCATTGCTTGAAATTTATTTTTCCTCAGCAAGCCTTGTTTCAAATTATATAAATCAACTCAAAGGAACTACTGTAACAAGATGATAAATTCATCTAAGTATCTTTGATTTTTTTCTGATACAATATCGGATTGATGAAATAAAGAAGTATTCCTGGTTTAATTACAGCGTTTTCATCATAAACACAAATCCTTATGTTCACTTTGAAATGTAACAGAATTTTAGATTACATTTATTTGAGTAAATTATAGCAATGTCTAAAGCATTCAAAGATAAGTAAATACCAGAGTTAAAAATGGATCAAGTACCTCTTACAAGCCCATGACTAATTACCATTATACCATGATGTGGCAAAGCTTCACTTTGTATAGACCGACATTTGTATTTTTTATAGTTTTGGAAAAGGGATTCAAGTCAGTCCCTTCAAGAAATACTGACATTTATTTAGCTCTCTAATTATGACTGACCTTTTTCAAAGTTGTTTTCATTCTTCAATCCAAAACTCTCTGACACTCCCCTTCTTTTTTTAGTAAGTTCTCTAAGTGTTGCCACTCTAAAGTGAACACTATCATAAGACTGCTTCATGTCTTCCATTTTTTTTGCTGCTCATATGTTTTCTCCAGACCTTTATATTTTGCACATATAAATATATCTTAATAAAGATGATCAGAATAATTGCAACAGAGATGTTTTAAAGGCAGATGTTAGATGACCGAGTGTAATTAAAAATCATAATTTCAATAGAAATTGGCTAAGATGCAGATTTCTGTCTTTGATAACTGAATTTTATCTGTCTGTAAGAGCTCACACTAATCACTTAGAACTACTTCAGTAAAATGAGCGAGATACCTAAGGATGCATCTATACTATACTGCCTGGTAATATTTCAGCTCTGAGCTGGGTCCAAATGAGTTGGTGTGTTTACACAGGGCAAAACCACAGACACAGTCTGAAAGCTGTGTAGCTGTGTCCAGGTGGTATTACCTCAGAGCTAACTAACCAACTGTGTAACATAATATCCATATCAACTCTAACCTGCAGGACAATATAGACATACACTGAGATCCTCAATAAGGGAACTAAAACAATCAGCAATTATGTGGAAAGTAAGCCACTATTGCTCAGACCATTCAAAATGTCTTAAATTAAGTTACTAATACATGGATACATGTGTTGGAAAATCTCCACAGCCCAAAACCCATTCCTGGTGGAATGCCTAAGTTACTTTACAAAGAATTGTGGTAATGGAGCTGTCTTCTTTTTATGTATTTATGAGATATTTTGTTTAAATTTGTTATACTTCCTTGGAAGATTCTTGCTTAAACAATATTGTAATCATCAAGCTTTAGACGGTGCTGAAGCACTGGGCTTAGACATACCACTTAAGGAGCTACTTTAGGAATCTCTGTGTAGGTCAACACTGATAGATGAAAAAGGACTAAGAACTCAATGTCTTCTCATTTTATACAGTAATTAATTGTTAGATCACTACCTGCAAGTGGTTGTTTCTAATACAAACATATAAGGAGTGCTAGCCTTAAGCAGTGTGGATGTGAGCTAATCAATGTAATTTGACTTCTTCAGATTCTTTTTTGTTTGCTAGCACTAAATCAGCTTAAATACAACCACACCATGCAACACTTGCAAAGAATCTTAATAAGACATTTGTGCAGATAAAAAATACATTAAAGCGTATTACAATAGGAATAATAATCACTTTCCACTTGGAGTTTTCATTACCAAAATAGGCCAAATCTAATTCCCAGATTTTTATAGGTGGAAAGCATGAGGCATAAACCAGGAAAATGAGTTACCTCAGATTACCTATTACACTCATGGCAGCAATCCCAGTGCTGGAAAAAAAAATTACGAAACAAACCACAACACCAAAACCCTGCAATAATTAAAAAGAGATTAAAATTATCTGAGATTTAAATATGTTGTTTACAAGCTGTGAACAACTAAGGCCTACATCCATAAAAGAACACAGGAATTGTAGCGAATATTGATTTAAAAATTAGCAATGCACAGCAAAACCTGATTTTTAGGAGTCTTGTCATTTACAAGAACACACTAGTCCCAAATTACTTATCTAGGCTACTTTTACATTCATGCAGGGGGAGATGTAAGTGTCCAAGAATGAAAGGTATAACTGGAAGTTGAGTGGGAGTCCTATGTAATAGGTTACATAGTAAATTATAAGGCCTTCTCTCTTTAAGGCTTAATTTTGTAGCTTTAGGAAGGCACTTATCTCCAGTCAGGATACCTAACAGTTTAGGTCGTCCTTAGCTGCCTTAGTAGTGAAAGCGAAGGTGCTTTCAGTATAACAGAAGCTGAGTAAAATAAGGTGTTTGCTATTTAACATCTGATCTTCATTTTGTATGCAGCTGCCTACAGGGACAATTAATTAGGATTAAAGTGCCTTGCTTCTTTGCAGACTTATTGTATAATATCTGAATAATAATGAAGCAAGTAAAGTCCAGAAATACACTGTAAAATCTAACAGTCTTAGGCATTAAGGTTTTAGTTGTACAATAATGCTCTATGGGATGGAACATCGCCATTTCTCAGCCACCTGTTTTAGCTCTGCATGGGTTCAGTTTTGTAGCAGAAGTAAATTTTATATGTCTGCAACTGCTTTTGGTTCTTAAATAAATAACAGGTATGATTCACTTTCTTCTTCTGATTCCACACAATGTTTCTGATAAAAATGCCTGCAATTAAAGAAAAAAAAGAAAAAAAAAATAAAAATCATAAAGAAATTTCTAGTTTGGAAAACATTTCCAGGTAGGAATCTAGCACTGAAATGCACAAAATGATAAAGAGAGCTTTCATAACCACATTAGATTAACCAAAAACTTAAGTATGCAGTGATCCACAACACAGCATAGGTGAACTCAGCAATAAAACTTAGATGTAAATATGTTATGCTTACTAAGAAATCTTAATCCTATGACAAGCCTCATCATGTGCATTTGAACATTCAATTTAAATTTCACACACTGCAAATCTCAATGACTGTTTTCAATAACAAATCTGAGAATCTGTGGTTTTCAGGATTTGGTTGGTTTTGTTGGTTTTTTTAATTTTTGTGTTATTTTTGTTGGGTTTTTTGTTTGTTTGGGGGGTTTTGGAGGTAGTGGTGTGGTATTCTGCATTTTCTTTGCAGGTAATAAAGATTAAATTTGAGAATTAATATCTACAAAGACAACCCCAGCTCAAAGAAGCCACATCCTATTTACTTTAAATGTGTTTTGGATTTCCAAATTTGGATTTCCAATTCTGACATGAGATGAGTCTCGGCATGAGTATGATATCAAAACAAAGACAATAGAAGAGAGTTCCTAATCTTTGTGGCCTCTTTTAATAATGGAAATAAAAAGATTGTTATCATTGTTCACTAAAAGATAGAACATGAAAGACAGGTTTCAAAGCCTTTATTAAAAAAAAAAAAAATCAAAATTCGAAGGTTTCCTTCACAGAAGAGCTGGCTGTGTACTCTCTTCAGAAATGCTTTGGATCGCATGGTCTCTGAGTTAAATACCAGTGTTGTTAGTTCAGCAGAAACTTTTGTAGATCTGTTAGGAATCCAAATTAAATCTATCAGCTATGACTTTAGTTACTGCACTTCCAAACACAGATAAATTAATGCATTTGGGTAACTGTTATACGGAAGAATGATCCACAGTTTATATGGGTACAATTCATTGTTGTATGATCACGTTGAAAGTCTCAGATATAAACTCATAAGTTGCTATCATGTATCTTTGCTCTCTGTTCTTTTTTGGTGAGTGCCTATTTACTAACTGGATAGTGATTAACTGGATAGTTCTTTTCATACTAATACTAACTACATTTATTTCTCTGGAAAACTCTGCACAAAATTATTTTTCCATCACATGAACAATTTAGCTTAATGAATCAGACATTTGTGATAAAACCTACTTGAATATGCAGATGATATGGAAGTATTTAGAATGTTGCATACAAAAGCTGAAATGGGCTGACATGGACAAAGTTTTATTCGTTGGATCTGAAGCTGTCAAACATTGTCAAGATTACCCTAGGGAAAGAAGCAGTGATTGAAAGAGACAGAGTGAGTAAGAGGAAAAACAAAAGCTTTTCCCAAAGACAGCCAGAAAGATAGGAAGTGGAGATCCCCAGCTGAGTGTCCTAACCTGGATGCCCTCTCCTGTGCAGCAGGGAGTCTCAGAATTATTTCAGTAACCACAACCACACTGTCCTTTTTCCTGGTCTTTTTTTGATGATACTGTTGCAACTGTTTGAATGGGCTTAGTTAGATGCAAAGTCTGCACACTGGCTACTAAGCTTTGTGAATGTTTGCTATTTGGAGAATATTTACTGGATATAAAAATGACTGTTATCCACTTATTTTCTGTCTTACAATATGGAGTCAATAGCCTATGAGATACCAGAAGAACGGGGATGCGGAAGACTTCAGTACAGGATTAAAAACTAAACCTAAACAGCATTAGAATTAAGAAACAGAAGCAAACCAGGATCATTAGCATGTTCAAAAAAAAAAAAAACGGCAGGAAAGATAAGAACACCTGGCTTAAGTGTTGCCACCAAAGTTTCAGGGCATGTGGGCTGCAAGGAAAAGGGCAGGCTAAAACTGTAAATACCTTTAGCAATGTTAAAGCACTTGACCCTGTGCAATGATACATATAGGACTCCATAGTTCCTACTTTGATCTCCATAAACACAGACTTATATATTCCAATGAGAACATCAATGTCGTTTTTAATTAATAACTATAAAATCTGCAGGAAGGCTTAAGTGTGGGCATGAAAATAATTTGTCATTTTCCTAGTTCCATCTGGTAGTTTTCTAAGACTGGAGCAAATACAGTTAGGTCTGATAGCAAAGCCAATAACTAAAATATTAAACAGAGATTTCTTTGAATTTATTAGCCTGAAGCCAGAATATTTTTCTGACAAACAGTACATGAATTTTTTAAAGATAAATACTCTAAATATCATAAATGAACAAACTGAAACCTAACTAATATTTTGGGGATTTTAACAAGGCAATTAATGGTGTTACTTCAAAAAAAGTATATTATGTTATATTAAAAAAAAAACACAGTATTTTTCAAATAGGAGTATCGCCATATGGGCAAGAAAGGAGATGGGGAAAGGTAAGGACAGCATAGAAACAATATGTGACCTTCTAGCAAAATAATACCTCCTTAGCATATATTTCGTTCCTTTTCTGTTTTTCATTGAACTTATTTTAACAATAAGGAAAATACAGGCTTATTTTTTGTTAATAGTCAGAAGAGCGTGAAGAAGTATTTGTTTATTCCTTTTCCCATTAAAGTTAAGTATAATGTTTCAGGCTTGCAATTTTTTCATTCTAATGGATTTTATTTCCCTGTAAACAAATGGAATATTTAATTTACTCCGACTAATCAGTGTTTATGCACATACAGCTGTATGTATCTACTGTGGAGGTGTTTGTAGCTGAATATGGGAGTCAAAGCTAATACAGCAGAAAACAGAATAATTTGTGGCATCGTCTTAGGGACTCAAAGACAAAGATCATCACTAAAGGACATCTCTCACTATTGTCCTCTTTTTCCAGATACCACTTTGAACTCTTGCCACATTTATGATTTATAATTACATTCACTATCCTTTAAAACTGGTTAGGCAGGAAATTGTTTTGGCTGGAATTATATGGGCACATGGTTCTTTCACAATGCTCAGAGGCTGCATCTGGATGATCTGAGTCATATTATTTAGCCTGTGTTATTTTTACAAGAGGTCTCAGAGGCTTTAACAGCTTTTCTTAAGGGAGAGGTAGGGATAGTGGTGCATTCCTGGATTTTATTAGGTTGTACCTTGTGCCATAATGATATAATGTTTTCTTGTTTTTATTTACAGGATACTACTATTAGAATAGAAAATATTTGTTCATAAGGCTATTGCTCCATCTTTAGTGACACTGAACTGGGTTTCTTCAGTCTGTATTATTTTTTCCTCATCTACTTTTATTTATGATATGGGCATCAGTCTTGCACTTGCCAAAGGCAAAATGGATTAGAAGCGAAAACCAGCAGCAAAGCATATACACATGCAGCCTTATATGCAGAGCTCCAGCAAGAGCATATCTGTGTGTATACACTTCAACCAAACTGCTTGTCTGCCAGATTTTACTTCCAGTTCTGGTGTTACTGGCTCATAAGACCATCCTAAAAATGAACAACTGAAAAATCGTGTTGTAAGATCACGTATTTGGTTTGTCACTTAACCATACAAGTTTCATCTGGGTATGTTTGTTGTATCAATACTTCCAAGGTTGTTTCATTACCCATTTTGAGCCCTAATATTTGAAAGGAATTCCATTGTTATGTAGACAGTAGTGCCATATTTTAGTCAGTGTTTTTTAAACTAGGTTCAAAAACCCTCAAGATAGGAAAAGTAAAAAAAAAAAAGAGCACAGAAAGAGGGTCCTTGGATCATGTTAACTGTCTTCTTATACTCCATATCTAAGATTGGTTTATTTGATGAAAGAAATCAATGGCAGTGGAAGGAAAATAAAATGGACATTAAAACGCAAGTAATAAGCCAGAGGTAAGAGTCAAATTTGAAGTGATTTCTCTCAGCTTTTTTTGGTACAAGAAATATATTTGGACTATAAAGTGGAATAAGCATCAGATATCTCAGTGTAAAAGTCATTTTATTTCAGAGTAAGTTTACAGTATTCAAATTGGAGGATACTAACATGGTAGAATGCTCAAATCCCAAGGAACTTTTCAAAATTCAAATGCACAACCTTTTCAAATCAAACTTCTCAACTCCTGGTGTAAAAACATTTACATAAGAAGCTAGTGAGGTTAGGTGCTAATGAGATTTATTAGACCTCATTAGGTTATCGGGAAAGTTGTTCATCAGTAAGTATTTCTGAGTGTCTTCCGTTTAAATCCCTCATCCTTAAAAATAATCATGACACCAATGTCTGTAGAGATTGATGATCTTTAATACAGAAAGCACAATGTTTATAATAATTTAAAGCAAAATTTTTCTTATGCCACAAAACTTTTCCCTAAAGTTTTCCTTATTCATTACAGATAGATGTATTCAAACTTCTCTGCTGTTTCTGACAGCATTGTAGTATGTTTCTAAGCATTTATAAATACAAATGTTTTTCTTAAAAATACTTGTAGAAATTTATAAAATACATTCTTATAGTGACATTGGTCTGGAAAAAGATTTGATAAAGGACAGTATGCTCTTGATATTTCACTCGAAAAACTGATACTTTTTATTATTCCTTGGAATATATTGGGCAGTCCTAAAATGTTTCCATAGCAACAGGATTAGAAATAGTCTTCAGGAAAGTTGTAAGAAAACAGATTCTATTGATTGAAATTTTCTGACATAATGTTCAGTTAACATTATCTAAACACCCATGTTCCTAATAGTTAACTATGTGGATATATATTTTTTAAAAATAAAGACCTCTAAGGTCTTAGGGTGTTTTACAAAATCTTTATAAGTGTTATACTAAACAGTGTTTATCAAATTTTTTGATTTTTAGAGAATACTTACTACAAAAGTATTCTCTAAAATGGATATCAGTGGTGCTTAAGTATTGTAAAGGGATTATTATGTTCACAGTACCTTTTTGAGATATTATTTTATTTATTTTTGCATATTTCCAGCAAGAAACTTGCTTATCAGGAAAAAGTGATAGCAGAGTACATTCTTCTGTAGATCTGAGTTCACTATTATCACTGTAAATGCAGCGTAGTTCCACTAAATTTGATAAGATCAGGATGAGTTCCATTTTATGTTGAAACAAAAAAATGCACGATATACTATTTCTTCTCAAACTTGATATATCACATATACTTTTCTACGTTGTAGCTTTCCTCAGAGAGATGAGCTATGAGTTTTTCCTCCTTATTTGCCTTGGTCATGCCAGGAGCTGAAAGTACTACCATGACCCTAATCCATATGTTCATTGTACTCATGCACACAGCCTGTTTTAGTCTTCTCTGGCTTTGTGGCAACATAAGAGCATTCCCAGGAAAGACATTGATGTTCATTTACCTATTGCCATACATCATAGACATATAGACAGAGATATGGCCAAGTTAAGACCCATCCTCACAAAAAGGAGAATAATGTCCTCTTGTGCACAAGGCATACCCTCTTCCCTCATGATTTTTGGTCCTAGACTGCTTGTCCTTCAAGAAATGCAGACACTCGATGGGATTGATTTGGCCTTACAGGTGGCCCGGTTAGTAAAATAAAAAAATAAAAATAAAAAAACATAGATTTATCCAGAGCTTCTGTATTTCTTGAAAAGTAACAATGGAGACTTTCTGGAGGATCCAGGAAATACTGGAAGATATTTCAAACTCTCTTTGTGCCTCAGAGACTCTGAATTTTCAGAAAAAAACACTGATTTAAACTGCTGTGGAAGTCTCTATTACTTCAAAATATCATAACTTTAGTTGGAAACCAAGTTAGTGACAGAGTTTCACTGACTTACCCATCTGATAATTTTCCTTTTCCTAGTATGTAAAAGCTCTAAAGATGTTCCAGCTTTGGTTATCATATCTACATGTTCAATCAGTTCACTTACATATGTAAGATGATAACAAGCGGGCTTCCTGTATATAAGCATTATTAGAAATTATTATTAATTATTGTGGTTTTGTGTTCTAAATCTGTTCACTGTATATTATTTTCAAGCATATAACAGCGGTTATTATTACATTGGATAATTCACTTAGCTAGTAACCCCTACTAGTCTGGACAATTAATTTTGTTGCCTGCCATTAAGATGAATAGAGAGCAAGATCCACTAAGAATACTCACAGTTTAACAAACATAGGTAAAGTATTAAATAAGTTACGTATTTTGATCATCATGGTAACAGGACTGAGAGTAAATTTTAAACTCATTTTTTTCAAAAGAAGTCATTCTTATCTAAGCTTAAAAAGTAATTCTTGAAACAGCTTAAATTTACTTCTTTCACTATCTCAAATTCTTCTGAACATCATCTTCGTAGAAATCTACAACATTTAAATTTACATCGTTTTTCTGTGTCATTTGAAAATCAGTTCTGCTAATTTAAGCAGTGCAGGGGAAAACAGAAATCCTTATTTCTCAAATGATATTTACTTTAGCTGATGTTTGAGTTATGATTTATGAGATCTGACAGAAAAAATCCAAGACTAGCCTCATAGCTCAATGACCAAGAGTAGGAGAGCAGAGGCAGAGATAGTTATAGAAAATGTGCTAAGCTGTCACAGTTATACAAGGCTCAACTAAATCAATTCACTCAGTAGAAGTGGATGTATCTTCAAATACAGAGGTTTTCCTTCCCTCAGTCTCAAAACGTCAATGTGTGATAGTGAGTATTGACTTACCATGCAGTTTCTTGTAAAACTGAAGTAATACTCAATGGAAACTTTTCAGTTATTGATGGAGGCTTATGGTGAAGAGATCCCAAAGATCATCACTCAAAGGAACCCTTTTTTGTGAGCAAGAGGTTCTTAAGCAAAATCAACACAGATCCTAAATAGTCTTTCAGTAAACAGTCTGTGGAACTGCTTTGAACATTGGCTGCATCATAAGCAGCTGTGTGTCAGCTGAGAAGTGGACAATTCTGAAGGTGATCACAGCTGGTTTTCTTATTTTTCTAAATAAAAAGAGTTATAGATAAATTCTCAGGCATATGTGTTGGACTTTGTGCAAAAGTTTTTGTAAGAATGATACCAGAAGAAGAAAAGCGAACATAAATTAATCCAATCTTGGAAATGTCATTGTTATTAACTAATTAACATTGCTAAATCAGAGAGCATATTGATCTATTCACACAAGCAGAAAAAAAAATAGAAAAAAACGTACAACTAATGTTTATTTTGAAAAAGAACTATACGTTTAACTGAGGTTTCTGGTTTCCTTTTTAGTTTTCTAGAATTTGCAGGACTAGTGGTGGAATGGAAGCAATAATTCTGGACGTGTTTCCAAGCCCCAGGCAGTTTCACTTGAAATGTCTGCTGTACTCTGTGCTCATCCTTGCAGAGCCATTTGGCATCTTAATCACATGGAATCACATTCTCTGGAGGCATATGCAGTTATAGCTCTACTTAAGTCTGGTCAGCTTTTTCGTTTGAATTTGATAAGTTTCTTTCATTCCTTGCTTTGTTAATACTAATATTTAAGCTAGAAGGATAATCAGTAGGGAATAACAATTAGCTGCTTGGATATATTTTTATGAATTATTTTATATTTATTTTGGAGGTATTCCTGGATTAACAAGTGTAAAGATCCTTATTTTAACATGCAAAGAAAAAGCAACACCTTTATTTTTAAACTTTGTTGTGTGATTTCTTACTTTGTTCTTGGAGAACAGAATATCTGCTGGATTTCTACATGTACATTTAAAAAAAACAATTTTAGAGATGATACTTTGCTATAAGATGTGGGACAGCACTTAACACATACTTGTTGTATATGCATAGTCAATACTCTATGTGTATTTGTGAATGCAAAATTGCCCATGTATTATTATTAACTAACAAATTTTCTCAGCCTGAACACATTTAAGCATATGAGTTTTGAGCATTGCTAAAATTCAGCAACAACAAACTGAATGATTGTAGAGCACTTTTAGGGCCTCAAAGTTGGGGTCGTAAAATCCAGAGTAATTTTGGCTTTGAGAAATGTAGTGATACCTAAGTTTGAGAGACTTAGTCTAGGTGGTTTTAGCACACTATATTGTTGATAAAGGCCATTATAAACAGACTGAATGATAACTTCTTATATAGTAAAATAATCCTTTCTGTTGTTTTCAGAAAAATATATGATTTTTTTACTTGTGAAGGAAGCTTGTGTAATCCACCACATTTACAAAATGATTAATTATCTGGAACAGAGGCAGGAAGACTTCACATTGCTGGAGAACCATTGTAGGCATATTTTCTGAAATATGAAGGGCAGAGTCATCTTGCAGCCTGGCATTACAGCATTTTTATGATACATTCAAAAATTGACAGATATATTACAAGTCAAAATGCACCTAGATTACTTACACAGTAATCTTAAAATAAAATGCAATATCCTTTTTTTTTCATCAGGCGAAGGTTTTGGAACCCTGGCACAGAGCCTGACTTGTTTTTCTTTGTCTAGGTACTATTTTCTGCTGTAGATTCGAATGACTTAATAGAATAAAGCAAAGTACATTGTTAAATCATTTACAGGAGACTGAATCATCTTTAAGAAAATAATTTCACCTAACTTACTTATTTGAAAAACGATATTCTTCCAGATGAATAGTAAACAGTGATGTATCTCATGAAAGATTTTTGATGACATTTTTGTTTGGATTTTTATATGAATAGTCATCTAGGCTTATGTATTCCAAAAGATACAGTGTGGGAATTTACTACACTGATATCTGTGGGCAGAGCAGGTCAATAGGTTAATTATGGTGAGGCAGAAGGTACATGGGATGTGACAGTAGAGGGTAGGAAACGCCCAAGAGGAGATTGTCTTGTGGGACACGGCTATAAAGGCAGACTGCGTAATCAATAAAGTTGTCATTTGAGCTTCCTCTATATTAGAGTCTGTGTCTCAATGGTCCTCGCAGGAGTGGTGCGAGAGTCCGGTACAGGGGGGTGTTTTTTGAAATGCAACAAATGGTGACCCTGACGTGATACTTGGACAGCCCCAACTGGAATCGGGAGCGTGAGTATAGCCATGGCTGAGAAGATGTTGGATTTGATTGTGAGGGCCCTGAAGGAGTACAGATGTATGGATATATAAGTGAAGTCCGTGGGAGTGCATTCAATCATCTTAAGGATGCAGTGGGAAAGCTGAAGTAAACAGCTGACGGATGTAATTATGTGGGAGACTGCGTAGCCGGAGATGTTGGAGATAGCACTATCGGGTTCTGGGGAGAAGTTAAAGGATATAGGAAAAGTTATGAAATTGGTAACAGTAATGTCAGAGGAAAAATCGGTTTTACAGCAAGCACAGGCTGATTTAGGGCTGGAAGCAACAGTTGCAGAGCAGCCCCAGGGATTCATGCATCAGTGTGAAATTGACAGGAGGGCCAACAATCCCTTTGATCCGGATTCGAGAAACACGGAGTAGGAGCCTGATCCATCCCCCCGCCCCATACCTCTAACCAATGAGCACAAGTCGGGAGGGAGGCACAGCAGCAGGAAGAAGTTGAAATACTGCAAGCTTTGATTTGTGCAACTGATGGCAGTCCGCGCTAGGAACTAATTGGTTACAAAGTGCTCAAGGAAATTCCAATGCTGCAAGAGAGACCGTGCCGGCTGCTACGGAGTGGAGCCGCCAGGCCACCGAGTTCTGCCCCCACCCCTCCAGCTCCCACAGAGCAGCTCGCCGTGGGGGAGGGGGGCGCTACCATGGACTGAGAGGGGGCTGCTCGCTGCTACTGAAGGGCTCGGACAGTTTTGGCATTACAGTGGGAACTCTTAGCGGATGTGGTGGGAAATGGCTCAATTAAACAACATTGGTAGCAGTTCAAGAATCAAGACATTTTAAATAATGCAATTTTACAACAGATGTGGCTTTTTGTTTTCTCGAACTCTTATAAAGATACCGGATGTTGTAAAGCTGAGACAGGAGCGATCCATATATGGTGTTTATAGATAGATCAAAGGATGTGCTGAGCAGTTACAGAAGCCTTGATTTTGCAATCTGTGACACAAAAAAAAAAACCACAACAACAAAAAAACCACAATCCTAATGACAAATATAGAACGATATGGTGCAGTGTGACAACTCCTGCAACAACAGCTGGGATCATTTACCTTTTAAGCACAGTTGGTAGCTGCTGCTCTGACTGTAATCTGGGACAGATATGCGTTCTGTTAGAGACGATGCAAAAAGTACTTGTTAAAAGAGACTGCAACACGCAATGCCAGGATAGAGGGCCTACAATCTGCCCTTCGTGTGTAAAGGGTTAACATTTTGCCAGTTGGTGCAGATCACCATGGGATAAGAACAGGACGGTGTTGTCAGAAAACCAGGAGCACAGCACGGTTCGGAGGCACGTACCAACACAGAGGCCTCCACGGCAAGCAGCAGCTCTCATCTCGGAGCAAGAACCAGAGGCAGCACTGAGATAGACGTGATCACCACCATCGCAGTAGTGCTGCAATCATCTGCCCTTCATACAATAACATAGAATGTAAAAAGACCATTGGAGTTGTCTTTACTGCCTTGTAATTAGAATGATTATTAATAATTTGTTTGGGAATCTTTGTTTTACCTGGGGTCATTAATACAGGCTGTACTGGAATCATTCAAGCAAGGGTATACATACTGTCTCCAATAATGTTATGAACACCATTTCCACTACTATTAATACCAAAAGATAGCTGGATAGTGTATTTAATTTTGTTCACAGCGGCTGTGTTCCAAGCTGACTCTGTAGAGCATGGCTCACAAGGATTTGAGTCCATAAGAATCCCTGAAATACATTTGGCTTAGTCCCTACAAACTCAGCCTCTTATGTTGAAGTGAATATTAACACAAAAGCAGGAAGCCAGAAAATCTTCAAATGGCTCTAGTGTAACCCTTAGTTGTGCACGTTCCACTAATTTTATGGGGGAGAGATGTGTTAAATGCAATGGGAATAGGCATTGGAACTATGAACAAGTGAAAAATAGGGTACATTGTGAAATTTGATGGAGGGGCAACTAGATCATATAGTCCCATTTAATAGTCCTTGGAACACACCTGTCTTTATGATAACAAGAAAGACACGGGAAAGTGGCGATTTTCACAATCTCCGAGCAGTGAATGCTCAATTGGGAGGTATGGGAGAACTGCAGCCGGGATTGCCTCAAGTGTCCATCATACTGGAAGGCTGGCCGATCATCATCCTGGATGTACAAGACTGTTTTTCTCAATACCATTACACCCTGCTGATTCGGAGCGATTTGCCTTTACGGTGCCCAGTACTAATTTGCAAGCCCCGGCTAAACGATATCAATGGACAGTATAGCCACAAGGCATGAAGAATTCCCCCACTATCTGCCAGATAATGGTATCTCGTGCGTTAGACGGCATCCGACAACATGTATTTGATGCATATATCCTGCATTACATGGATGACATTCTGCTGACTGCCAAGGATAAGGGCAGAGTAACGCAGCTCTATGAACATGTGACTCGCACCTTGGAGGATCGGGGATTGCATATTGCAGGTGTGAAGACTCAACGAGTGGTAGACAAACAGTATCTGTGGGCGCTCATCACCAACACAACGGTGAGAATACAAGAAATTGCTGTCTCTCCAAACGTAACCACTACGCACCAGATGCAACAGCTGGTGGGAGCTATGCAGTGGGCTCATCAGTTCGCACCTATTCCCAAAGAAATCATGGCCACTATCTACCGCCATCTGAAAGGAGCTGACCTGCGCCCAGAACAGAAGTGCTCTTTGACAGCTACAGAGCAAAAGATGCTACAGGAAGTGGAAGAAATTATCCAAAAGTATGAATTGCAGAGAATTAGGGAAGATCTTCCTTTAGTAGCCACATGGTGTGCTACTAACGGTGATGTTTTAGGCATGCTATACCAAGAGCGGTCACTCACTGAACTTAGCACTCTGTTGTGGCAAAGTCAGGCCCCCAGGACGGCGGTAGCCACCATCGGATTGCTCTCAGCATTAATTATTCTGCATCTACGATGGGCAGCACGCATGGCTCATGGAAAAGATCCGGATGTCTTGGTGTCTCCTCTTACTCATCACCTTTGGGACAATCTCATTGCACTCTCACCAGAACTGCAAGCATCCTTGGAAGGATACCAGGGATTGGTCCAGTACGGATGGAATCTGCAACGGCTGCGTCATCTGCAGATGCTGCAGATGCATGTTGAGACAATTTTTTCTGCTACTCCAGTAGATGGGCTCACAATCTTTACTGACGCATCATCCCTAACACCTAAAGCAGTTGCTACTTGGCAGCAGGGCTCCAATTGGGAGCATATTGAACATTGTGACTCACAGGCCTCGTTACAGTGGCTGGAGGCAAAAGGGATAGAACTGGCGCTCCTTGCCTTCCCAGATCAACCACTAAACATAGACATGGACTCGCTGTATGTCTTCACAGTCTGCCAGAAACTTATCCATATGCATTTCACCGCTACAGAAGCAGCCATGTTACTGAGCTGAGCAGGGCAAATTCAAAGTGAAAAGGCGGCAGTTATACATACTCCTTCTCATCAAAAACTCCCTGGATTGTATAATATAGGAAATGACTGAGCAGATGCCACAGCGAAGGTCTAGGCATTGCAGGAGGCAAAGTGGCTGCATGATGAGCTGCATCTCGGTGCTGATGCATTGGCAAGGGCATGTAAAAATTCGAAACCACATATGCGAGAAGTTGTTCAAGCTTGCCCTTGTTGTCAAAACGGTCCCCTCTGGGAAGCAGGCTTAAACCCCAGGGGTATTGAGGCAAATCAAATTTGGCAGACTAATGTTATGGAATTTACACCCTTTAGGCCTCAGCGATTCCTGCAGGTCACTAATGACACGTACAGCACAGTGATCATGGCCATCTCGCATGCAAGAAATACCACAAGAGCCACGATTCTACACTGGTTAACATGTATGGTGTGGCTGGGTAAACCAGAGGTTATAAAAACAGATAATGGGTCCAACTTTACAATGCTTTTAACCCGTCAAAAGCAGAAGGATGGGGTATTCAGTTGAAAAGAGGCATTCCTGGGTATAGTCAAGGGCAGGCGATCGTGGAGCGAGCATACGGGACATTCGAACATTTACTGCTGTGACTGGGGCAGGGGGAAGGACACCTCCCTGGAAGGGTGATTCGCCGGGCACAGCAGGATCTCCTTCTAGCAAAAGCCTTATATGCTCTCAACCATTATGAACACAGCAAACACATCCCAATTTTCAAACATTTTTCCCTTTTGCTGGCAGAGACTATCCCCAGGTGCAAGTTCAATTCCCGGATGCTTCGATATGGGAGCGGGGGTGGAAATTGCATGTCTTAGGGCGAGGATATGCTGCGGTAGAGAGACACGGAGAGATTAAATGGGTGCCTGCACGCTTAGTGCACCCAGACAAGACCTCAGAGGGTGGGAAGCCTACCGCTGCATCAGAAAAGGAACAGGTAGTTGACTAACCATGACCTCAAGTGTTTTGTAGGTTGGAGCCTAATCGCGGTTCTGCACTATTCACCGGAAGCACTGCAAGGATGGTGGGACCACACCTACTGATATATGGCCTGGCCCTGACGGCTGGGAACCTTTGGGAGCAAGACACTGGTGAAAACCGATGGGTGCAGTGGGCGTGTGCAAGGAATTTGACTTAGATGTGCCTATATCTGCCAGCAGTTCGTGCAGTAGGGCAAATGTGTGCCCTTTTCATGACACAGCCGACTATAGGGGATTTACCATACATGAAATCATTATAAGCCTTATTGGATAATGCATGTGCATATTTTAAGTGTTGTATGTTCCCGGTACTGTGTAGCATTGTAAAAATGTGGATTCAATAGTGATAACCAATTGTATGAATATATTTGGCTAGCTGAGAGATGGATGTTCGTGTGTGTGTGTGTTTGAAGTACTTCAAACATTTGTGAGACTTACAAATTGGTTTTGATTAATCTTGAAAATATATCTCTGGGATCTTTCAATCTCAAACGTCCACTAAGCCGGCAACCAGGTAGATTTACCTGGGTATCTTTTGAATGGAAGTCTTCAGAAGTAAAAAGTTTAAAATACCTAGCAAAACATACAAAAACTCCCTGTATGTGTGTGAGTTCTCCCCACCCCCACCCCCCACCCCCACCCCCCACCCCGCCCTTCTCCTTCCTTTCTAAGTTTTTTTTTCTTTCAGCTTTGGAGAAGTCCAGAGGAGAATGCCAATTTGTGAGAACACTCTACCTTCCAGTGTCACTTGTCAGCGACTCCTGGGTCCTAGTGCAGACAACCTTTAGGGATAATTGAGCCAATGATACATGAAAATTCAAATGATTCATTACAACTTATTGAATGGATATTTTACCACTTCAGCCTTAAAAACAAGCGACAAGCAGAAACATAGTAACTAGATTTAAAATTATTACAATGATAGTCACCAAGGGAAGAAAAAGAAGTATACAGTTATTAGGTCAAGACTCGGCAATCATTTATATCCCAATGACAAAATATGATAAGTGCTGCATGGCAGAGGGGAATCAGGAGAAACACTTCAAAACATATTGATGAAGGTGCAATATGTAATGAATCTTTTGTGATTAGCAGGAGATGATAAAATTGTGCCGATGTTGAAGCATATGCAAACCATGTCATCAAAATTAGAGCAAGTGCAAGACAATGTGAAAGTGCTATTGAAACACAGTTATCATGGGCACTGGACAGGTCTGTGTAAGCTACTAACAGGGGACGAGGTTATGCTTGTGTTTTCACAGATACAGGACCACTTTGGGCACCTGCAAGATGAATCAAATAACGTTGCTGTGTGACAACTGTTAAGCCTCAACCACAAAAGCAGTTGATAAGAATGAGGAGGAATGTTATTTTTAATGGTGTTAATTGCTTTAACAATTATCCTGTGTGTTACAGTGTATACAACACCAAGTCAATCATATGTTTCACTTGAACGCTTTAGCCATCGAAAAACAAAAAGGAGGAATTATGGGAATGTTTTTTGCAGAGAAGAAGGCCTTGAAACAGAGAACTGAAAGATAAACAAAGGCCAGTTCGGTGAGGAGAAAAGACTGCCTTCTGATAAGCAGCTGGAAGGAATACAAGAGCTGGTTCAGTGGGAACAAGTACCAGCTGACAGGAGAACAATTGAAGAGAATATATCAACATTGTTCATTTTACTGTAACTTAGTTTCTTGATGTGTGCAGTAGTTTAGCCAATAACGTGTTAGTACTAGCTTTATGGACAGTTACCTTTAATCAATAATACACTGTAGAACAGGGGCCGGGTGCGACTCTGGCTATCTTGGCTTGGTGGCTGGGGAGCATTTTTTGGGGGGATGGGATGTGCTGGCTGATGCTTTGCAGGGTGTATGGGACTGGTTTGCATCATTTAGTTTAAAGGAATGGATCCTATGGGGTGTTGTAGCTTTGCTTCTTCTATTATTGCTTCCAATGATTTGAGTTGTGCATTTCAATGTCTCCTCGCACGTATGTGTGGCATGCAGCACGCCTCTGCTGTTCAACGTGTGCTACTCCTGCAAGGGGAGGGGGATTTGCGGGCGGAGCAGGTCAATAAGTTAATTAGGACGAGGCAGAAGATACATGGAACGTGACGGAAGAGATTAGGAAACGCCCACGAAGGAGGGCCTCTTGTGGGACACGGCTATAAAGGCAGAGTGTGTAATCAATAAAGTTGCCATTTTGAGCTTCCTCTATATTAGAGTCTGTGTCTCAATGGTCCTTGCCAGAGTGTTGCAAGAGTCCGGTACAGGGGGGTGTTTGTTGAGATGCAACCGATATCCAAAGAACTTTTCCAAGAAATATAACTCTCATTTTTATTGTAATTTTTTCTGCTTTTGTGTTCTTCCCCACTCCAAATACATTCAAACAAAGATTTGGCTTTACCTGTAGAGAAAATAGACAAGAATGACATTAATGTCAAACTTTTATTTCCATTTCTTCTATCAATTTTGTAAGAATTTATGACAAGTCCCTCAGTGTTTGACTGAGAGAAATTATCTTAAGTAGTTTCAAAGAGTATTTGAAAATATATAGGTCACTAGGGCAATTGTTATTGCTGCTGACAACATAATATTCTGTCTTCTAGAAGTATCATCACTGAGGACCTAAACAATTTAAATACTTTTCAGATATGCACCTTTGTCATATTCTAGGGAACAGATGAAGAAATTAATCAAATTTTAATAGAAAAAAGGTCCTTCTGGCATTATGCAGCTGAGATCTTGGGGAATAATACAGACTTATTCCCATTGTTAGATAGCAATTTGACCCTTTTGTAAATAAAAATACAAGTTAGAAGCCAAAATTAGATAGTGCAAAAACCTTAGTTCTTTGTGAAGCATTTAGTAATGGAGAAACCAAGACAAACTGACATTCAAAGAGTCATCACAAGAATTTCATCTGATGATATTATGTTTCAAAAGTAATATTTCTTGCATTAAAAAATAATCATTTTAGTTTCATCCTTTAAGCCCATTTGAAGGCACTTAAATTATTAAGCAGTGAAAGTAACAAGTCCAAAGTTGCATAAACTTATGGCCTTGAGAAAAGTGATTTGATTTTCAAAAGTCATAAGCATCTGAGTGCCTGAAAATGTTATGGCTGTTAATACACTGAAAATATGACTATTTATTAAAGTATGTATGTAGTACTCTAGGAGCTTATCTTTAGGTACTCTCCATGATGGTTCTAATAGATAGTACAATAACATTTAGAGTAATTCAGGTCTCTAGGGCTTCTTCTTTCATATTACAAAACAAACAATCTCAATTAGCCTTGTTCAGTTTTTTTAACTAATCATATCAAACAGGAAGAACCATCAAGGATAAAACAAGAAATGATGGGTGAGTAATCTCAATAATCTAGTCAGTGGAAAGAAGCACACTGAACGGCTCTGTCTAAGACCATTCAAACTGGATGATTAGACTCTAGTCTCTGATGTGAATCTCACCAAAGTAACTTAATGAAAGAGAATCTTCTTGCAGCACATCATGAAAAGTAATGAGGTTTATCACCTAGTGAGGCATGTGACTTAATATGGGGTACAGGGTGAAGAAAATTTTGGGACTATGTACAACATTGTGGGATGTATAAAGGGAATTGTGAGATTCCATGAGAGACTCATCATGAAAAATTTAGGAAAGGACCAAACCAAGGGGTCAAGGTGGATCAGGGGGAACAAGCATGAAACCTAAAGTGAACAAGGAACAAAGGAGTCTAACTGTGTAAGTCAGCTGCTGGAAAGTATTCTTGTTTAGCTAAGCTCTTAGCTTGATCACTGTAGTCTGCCTTATGTTATTATTATTAAGTCCTATTTTTAACTACTTTTTGAGAAGACACACTCCTGTCCTGACCATGCACACACGTGTGTGTAAACACTACCAAACTCTATGCGGCTCTTACCCACAGGAGTAGAGGCTGTAGTGCCGACCATTGGTGCAGACTGTGAACCTGATGGTATCACATGTATCGGCACCAACAGGAGAATAAGGACCTGAGTCAGCTACAGGATACACTGTTTGCTTAAGAACAGCTGTGGGAAAGTACCTTTTGCATGAATATATATTTGTATATTTGTGCTGGTTTTGGCTGGGATAGAATTAATTTTCTTCATAGAAGGTGATATAAGGCTGTGTTTTGGATTTGTGCTGGAAAAAATGTTGGTAATACAGGAATGTTCTAGTTGTTGCTGAGCAGTCCTAAATCAGAGTCAAGGCCTTCACTGCTCCTCACACAAACCCATCGGCAAATAGGCTCGAGGTACACAAGAAGATGTGAGGGAACACAGCTGGGACAGTTGACCTCCACTGATCAAAGGGATATTCCGTGCTACTTGATGTAATGCTCAGCAATAAGCTAGGGCAAGAAAAAGGAAGGGGGGAACATTTGGAATTATGATGTTTTTCTTGCAAAATAACCATGATGCATGATGGTGTCCTGCTTTTCTGTAGATGGCTGAACATCAGCTTGCTGATGAGAAATAACAAATTAATTCCTTGGTTTATTTTGCTTGTGTTCTCTACTTTTGTTTCTACTATTAAGTTGCTCTTATATCAATCTGGATATTTTTCTTACTTTTACTCTTTTAATTCCTTCCCCCATTCCACTACAGAAGAGGAGAAAAGGAAAGAGCATTTCTGTGGTGCTTAGTTGCTGGCTGGGGTTAAACCATGACAATATTCCAGCAGTGGCTTTTGATCCAGATAAGCCAGAGTAGATGAAATGATTTTGGCAATATTTGTGCAGCTGCTAGTGAAGGTGTTGCTCTCTGTCTGTTTTTATATATATATGGGTGGCTGGCTGTTGACTGTATACATGCGTGTACAGGTCTGAATCTGTCAGGACTACGTATTCAGCCTCACTGATGTCTAGAAATGGGAACACAGAATCAGCAACTTCCTCCTGGGACAGGAAAGGAGGAACTCCCTGTACCTTAGAGTCTGCCAAAGTGAGCTCTAACAGAACCGACAGCAGACATCCCCTCCGCTGTTTGTGTAGTTCACCGAGTTTTAAAGTCTTAGAAAGGATTTATCAGACATTTAACAATAAAGCTAATTGATGAGTAACAAAAGATATATAGAAAATCATGTTTCACTTAAAATAAGATTTTACACATGAATCAGCTTTAACTAAACTGAAACAAGACATTGTAGTAGAAATAAAAGCATTAACAAAGGATTTTTTCCTCCTTAAGTGGTTTAACAACTAAATAAGTAAAACTACTGCCAGTTCCTCAAGTAAATTCAGACTTAGTGCAAGGATACTGTCGTAGACAGTTACCAAAATATAAAGTTGTAAATGCAAGCAGTCATGTTCTTTTCACTTTATAATGGGTCAACAGGTGACATATTAGGTGTCATCGATAATTAGCTAGTGTGTTATTCTCATAACCTACCCTTTCACACTCTGTTTTCTTTCATGGTGAAGACAAGATATCAGTGTCATGATATCAAACATGACAATGTCAGCATGCATGGGCATCCATTAGAATATCCTGTCCATCACACTAGAAAGGTGACTTAAAATGGTCTCCTTTGAGAAAAATAGTGCCCAGTCTGAAGTATGACTTTTAACAGAATATATAATGGCTTCATATTTTTTTATTAATCTGAAATTTCTCTTCAGGTAGATGCCTTGAAAGTATTAAGTGAGATAGAAACATTTTTTCCCATGGGTATTTGCACTGGAAATGAGTATTGCTCTTTTCATTTACAACTGCCAGATTCTCTTTTCCAATTATAGACAGCCTGGCTACACAAAACACTTATTTTCATCATATAAATTCTTTAATAATCCGCATTCACATTTAGTGACTTTTTTTTCCTGTAGTTCTTCTCCTTTTTGTGTGAGTAAATTAGTCATTAATGCTCTCAAGTTTTCTGAAAGCTTCCCCTTTGGGATACAGTCAAAATAGATTAAAAAATGAACACCTGGACTTTGTTCCTGTCTCACTCTCCATCTATTTCTCAATAACAGAACAGCTAAATCTTCAATTATATATATGTATTCTTTCACCTCAGTCTCTCATTACCTTACTAAGCAGAAATTAAATATTTATTTGGAGATACTTAATGTAAAAGGTTATCCTGTTATTTGCTCTGAGTTCCCAGATGCCAAATCAAATTTGTATTCGAAGTCTACGCTTTAGCAGCATGCTGCAAAATAAGCTCCTTTTTCTTCTCGTAGCAAAATGATATTCTATTTTAATTCACTGTTCTCATAATTCAGTAAATTTATTTTCATAACAAGAGACAACAGCTTCAGTTTGTTCAGAGATCTGCTTGGCAGGATCTAACAGGAGACAGCAAAGAGGCCCAGAGGAATTTTTTGATTTTCAAGGAAGTCTTTCACAATGTGAAAAGAAAAATTCTTCCACTCTGTTGAGGTGGAATTCAAGGAAGCATCACACTGGGACAGCATAAATGTGCAGGGAATGCACGGGAATACTCAGCATTCCTGAGGTCTGTGGCAGAGAAAATTTCCACAATTTACAGAATAGAGGTATTTATTGATTTATTAATGATCACAGTTTAGAATCAATGCAGCAAGTATCTTCTATAGCTGATCCCACATACACACAGCCACACCTTTGCGTGGTTGTGTACATAGATATCCACCCCTTTTAACTAGCTAGGTAAGTACCAACACATTGCCCCTCCCCTGGGAGTGCAGGTTCCCCTGGGTGCGCACCTTTCCTGTTGTAGATGTGAGTACTCCAGCTCTATGTGTAATTCTGACAGTCTACAACCATAGCAGATATGTTGAAGCAACAGAAAGTAGCTGCCACAGGAGGTTGTATCTGCACCCCAAAGTGCCAGCCCACTGCTGGCTGCAGGCTGCTGCTGGTGCCTCACAGAGGGGCTGAACTACCTGGCTTGGGCAGGGATCAGGGTAGCCAGGGGACACTGCCAACAGGGGCAGACCTCCTATGGTCACTGCTTCTTTCCCTCCTCCATCTCTCCTTGCTTTGACAAATATTCATGCTTCTTTTCTGTTTGTTTGTTTTCCAGCTAAGTGCTTGTTTGTTTGTGTGTTTGGGGTTTTTTTTCCCAAAAGTCTCTTGGACATTGCCTAGTCATTCCCTGCTTAATCCATCTGATTACCAGTACAATTTTTTTTCTGGCAACCACCCTTTCAGACATTTAATTCACACACAGTGTTTACACTTATGTTTCTATACTTAGAGGTGCTGTTACCTGGGCCATTTTGTATGTGATTGTGAATGTATTCGCATGTGTGCTAAGTCCCTCACAAGAGTTAAGAAGGTAAAAACCTGGACAGGCTACAAAGCAGGACCATAGAAACTGAGATTAATTTGGGAAAGACAAAGATGAAAGTAGGGAGAAATGTGAAGGGCAACAGGAAAGGCTGCTATCAGTATATGAGCAGAATAAAAAAGCTGAGGAAAATTTGAGCCCATGTGTTCAGTGGGGCAGATTATCTACTGGCAAAGAACACAGGAAAGGATCAGTTACTTAATTTTTATTTACATTTGTTTTTCCTCATAAGGTGTACCCTCTAGTCTCCCAGAAAATCGAGTATACTAGGAGAGTTAATGGGAGTGAAGTAGTATCCACGGTAGAGGAAGAAAAAGTTAAGGAGCACTTAAGCTAAACAAATGTACGTGCTTCCATGAAACTATATAGGATGCACTCCAGGGATGCTCAGAGATGTGAAGGATGTAATTGAGAGGCTGTTCTTTAACATCTTCAAAAGATCATGGTGACTGAGGAAGGTTCCAAATGACTGGAAGAAATCAAACCCATCTTCAGAAAATGCAAATTGGAGGATTTAAAGAACTACAAGCTGGACAGCTACACCTCAGCCCCAGAAAGATCATGGAGCAAATTCTCCAGATAGCGATTTCCATGCAAATGAATTTGATTAGGAACATATAGCGTGGATTTTTTGTTTGTTTGTTTGTTTGTTTTTAAATACAAAAATTAACTAATTAGAGGAAAGAAGGACATATAGGACATATAATCAGTGAAGCACTACTTCAAATTTACTTATCCCGACAAGCATATAACAGTAATTATAGCTAATAAGAAATAAAAACAGTGTTTGATGCTGCAGAATGTATTTGTTAAAGGTAGCTTTCAGACTATATCTTTTGTATCCAGCACGACAGAGAAATAAGATTTCTTGAAATAAATAGAAGTTTTAATGAAGTAAAGACTGAATAATGGTCACTGATGTGATACTTATCCATTTTTAACACCCTATCTTAAAAGAATGATTTTCAGGACATGTTGATCATATAACTCTTTGGAATTGAGCATCTTCAGCTTATCTACCAATTTTCAGGAAAAAAGAATTAATCTAACTAGAGATACGTACAGTAAATGATGATGAGATTGTTATGGGAAGTGGAAGAAATTTTGCCTTTCTTTCCGACAGCTGATTGATCCTGCTCAGTTGTAGTCAAATAAGCCACATTGTGGTTTTTTCTTATTTTCTGATTTGGGTAAGAAGTGAAATTTCTCTACTGAATCATATGTATAATTGAAGGATCTGTCATGAGACATAAACTTCAAGTTACGACTATTTCTTTGCCCCATGCACTGTGCTTTCTTTCCATGTAAGGAAGGATGAGGATTCAAATCCTGAGTGTGACATTTTATGAATTAACTAGAACAAGAAAATATGAACTACGGGGTAAATTAATAAATTAAATGAAAATATTCTAAAGACCCGGTTGAGTGTTTTTAGTTCTGTCTGAAATTTTTAGTTCTGCAACTCAGTTCTGTAACACTACTTCTGATTTTTTTTAAGTTTTGTCTTTTGAAAACTAAAAAAACACTAGAAGTTTGTATATCAACTATAACTGCAATATAGTGTCTAATGGCTTACTCTAATATATCAGTTTCACATGAACTGGATGCCAGTCATAGGATTTATGTACCATGCTGTGCAATACTGTATTAACAATATCTAAGACAGATTTGAATAAGATTTTCTATAAGGCAGTGGAAGTCATCTTACTTCTAGAAGGTACAGTACCTTTAAAAAATGTTAGTTCTAGGCCTAGAAACCATATACTTCATCAGCAAATTATTGTGCCCCAAATAATGAGTCTTGATGTCTCAGTCTGGAACTTGCTGGTTTATCTTTGTATGGCTCTGCATTGCTTATATAATAGCGGTAATAAAATTAATCCATAAAAGCACTGTAAGCATCTTGGGAAGCATAGACTAATAGCACAGTCTGAGGGGTTACAACATTAGAAATTGTCTTTCTATTCACAGGAGGTTATAAATGGAGAGACGGACAGAATAGAAGCACTGGACTGAACAGGACCCTGTACATAACTATTCTAATGGAAATGAAGTGGGAGGGGGCATAGGACATCTCTGGATATGCCTGTGGGACAAATTCTAGTCTGTCAATATTTCAGCCAGTGCTTCGAGAGTATTTTTTTTTGGGGGGGGAGGATTTTTGTAAATTTTTCTTTTACATCTCTTCAGAGATGGAAAAAAAGGGGAGGACAGTTATAGAAAGAATGTATTTTTTTTGCTTCCCGGTCAATGAAATAGTGCACAGATTTCAAAGTATTTTAAACAAAGGTTTCAGTGCAGTGCCCATTTTCACAGACTGTGCCTTGAAACAAAGCCAAAAAAACTAGTTAATAGCATGTTCTCATAGACAGTAATGACAATCAAGCCTCGGGAATCAGTTTATAAGCCAACAATTTTTTTCTGATATCTATTTTATGATGTGTATCCCTTTCCTGCAGCTTTTTTCTTCAGTCAAAAAAAATTCCTGAAAAATGTAGATTTAAGTGAACTCCACAAAGATTTATTTTTTTAAGATAAACTCTATTTTCATTTCATTGAAAGTATATCAAATATATGTACATGAAAAGCAATTCAGCAGTTGTCTAAATTTACACCAGTCACTTTTAACCACACCACTTTTCATGTTACTTAATAAGTATATTTTCCTTAAATTTCCTCCAAGATACATTTATTTGTATTTTCTACTAAAGTTTAATTATTTTTGTTGTTATTTTCAAGACTATTAACTTTGTCTTGTGTTTATTGTTCTATTACACCCATCATTCTTTGCATGTCCATGCTTTTCCTAAATGTCACTAACATGGTCTTTTTTCCAATCTTTCATAGAAAAATATTTCTTCTTTTACCCAAAGGAGCAGTTGTAATTTAATTATTCGCTGTATTTCAGTACTCTTTTGATGATTAAAGGGTCAGAAACACTGGTTAAAATGTATTTTGAATTCAAAAGCATTTCATGAAGTTGAATGAGACCAGAAGTCATGGCATCCAGAACGGAGTTCCAGTGTTGTCATTTATTACATCCAAGCAGGGTATTACAGAGAAACTTCTTGCTTCAGTGAAGCACTATCTGTCTGTAACAAACCATGAACACAGAATACTGTTGAATTAAGGATGAAATATTCAGCCAACTGTGTCTATCAAAGAATCTTTCACTGCATGTGGGACAATTGACTTACAGAGCATTTTTCATGTGCAATGTTACACATTTTGAATTGAACTCTAGTTCCCCCATACAAGATGCTTATTCTCTTCTGTAAAAGGACTGATTGACTCAGAGTGAAAAATTGTGATATCAACTGTGAAACTCTTCACCATCTTCATATATGGCTACTCATGTGAAGTAATCTCAATTTTTAGGAGATGAAGTGTGTGAATACATGGTCACCTATATAGCAAGTGGGTGTACAAAGTAACAGTATTATGAAATTTCAGAGATACAGATGTGTTTGTATATTTTATATCTTTAACAGAAAAATATATATATTTTCTTTTTTTTAATTTTTATTGTGAAGATGAATGACTAGAGTTTAATGCTGTTGTTTTATAAACAAATACAGACCTCAAAGTATCTGCTGTGCTTTGAAATTAATAAGATATTAATATATGCTACAGTAGTCTAGTTTACTGAATTTAGCAACTCACCCATAGGCATTTCTTTCAATTTTAAAGCATATTGCTTTAATAAATAGATGTGTTATTTCCTCTTTTTCAATTTTAGTTCTAGCAACAGAATTAAAAGTCTGTGCTTTGAAAAATCAAATAAAGAAGAAAATTATTATGAAAATGGTGTCATTTTCTATTAAATTGTGTGTTTATGCAAGTCATTTTTTGTCAATTGTACTACAGAGCACTGGTCCAAAACTGCACTTCCTAGCTCTCTGACTGTCCAGTTGAGAACCAGTTATACCTCCCAGATGCACTTGTTCCAACAAGTTGTAGACTGGGTGATAAAGTGCCAAAACTTCAAGGTAACACTGGAGAGCACTTAGTCATGACAGTTCTGTTGCTGCTTCTTCTGCTCACTGTCCATAACATGTCAGAAGTATGAAGCAGAGGGAAGGACATTCTGCACTTCCAGAAAAAACAGTAGACTCTTATGGAGAAGCTCACCTACTTAACTATATTTTGTAATAAATATTTTACATTCAGGAAAGGGAGGAAAAAAACCCCAGATTGCTAGTTCCTCTTCCAATAAAAAAAATCTGAACATGTGTCAAGATTTAGAACTAGAAAATTACTGTAAAAGGAACTTACTTTATCATTTGTGTATTCCTGCTGCTATATAAGAATATATAAATGTTCTCATTACATTTGCAGTGATAGTGTACAGGTAATGAGTGATGACTATTTAAAATGGTAATCCATGTTTTCCTGATCATTCCTGCAAGAAATTGTAGAGATATAAGATTCTAATTTAATTCAGTACTTCTGAAGCTGAATTATGTCCAATAATTCCATGGTATTTGTGAGTAGATCAGCTTCAATTCTTAGACAGCTTCTTACACAAGAGTCTGAAGGCATATAATAGGTAAGTGATAGATTTATGCACATTAATAATGTTTAAATTAGGAATTCAGAAATCATGGGATTTATATCGGAACTTTTATTACAGTATATTAAGCTGAAGCAAGAAATATAATTTTTTCTTCCCAGCTCATTTTTTTTACTCTGAGTCTAGAAAATGTCCATCACTTTCTACAGTATTTCCATGTAGGTGATAGTTTCTAGGGTTTCTTCAATCCTGTGCAATAAATGGTCATTTTTAATAATTATTATCAGATTCCCTAAACTGTCACTGATTCATTTCCTCTTAATTTTCCTATTCCTAGGTTCTTCATAATTTTATTCAGATGCAACTATATGTATGAATCATGAAATTATAGACTCATGAAACACATCAAAATTATAATTTATCTAGATTATTTATTAATGATACAGCACTATACCTCTGCTGATGTGGTCACCAAGCCACTCTCCATTATATTTCAGAAGTCATGGCATTCAGGGGAATCCCTGGTGACTGGAAGAAGGGTAACATTGCGCTTGTTTTTAAAAAGAGTAGAAAAGATGAACCTGGGAACTACCAACCTGGCAGCCTTACCTCTGTGCCTGGGAAGATCATGGAACAGATCCTCCTAGAAGCTGTGCTAGAGCACATAGAGGACAGGGAGATGATTCAAGACAGACATCATGTCACCATCATGTCACCCACCAGGGGCAAGTCCTGCACGACCAACCTAGTGGTTTTCTATGATCGGGTGACCACATCAGTGGGTGGGAAAAGCAATGGATGTAATCTATCTGGACTTCCGTAAAGCCTTTGACATGTGCCCCAAAGCATCCTTCACTCTGATTTGTAGAGATATAGATTTGATGGTGGACTGTTTGATGGATAAGGAATTGGTTGGACAAACATATTCAGAGATTAGCGATCAATGGCTCAATGTCCAGATGGAAATCTATGACAAGTGGTGTCTCTCACGGGTCCATACTGGGACCAGTGCTGTTCAACGTTTTCATCAATGATATTGACAGCAAGATTGAGTGCACCCTCAGCAACTTTGCAGATGACACCAAGCTGAGTGGTGCAGCTGCCACACCTGAAGGACAGGATGTCACTCAGAGGCATCTGGATAAGGTGGAGAAGTGGGCCTGTGTGAAGTTCAACATGTCCAAGTGTAAGGTGCTACATCTGAGTCAGGGCAATCCATGTTTTCAATATAGGATGTGGGATGATGTGATTGAGAGCTGCCCTGCAGAGAGGGACTTGGGGTTGCTGATTGATAAGAAGCTCAACATGAGCCAGGAATGTGAATTCGCAGCCCAGAAGGCCAGCTGTATTTTGGGCTGCATCAAAAGAAGCATGGCCAGCAGGTCAAGGGAGGTGATTCTCTCTCTCTACTCCACTCTTGAGACCTCATCTGCAGTACCATGTCCAGTTCTGGAACCCTCAACAGAAGAAGATATGGAACTGTTGGAATAAGTCCAAATGATGGCCACAAAGATTATCTGAGGGCTGGAGCATTTCTGCTATGACAGTCTGAGAGAGTTGGGATTTTTCAGCCCAGAGAAGAGAAGGCTCTGGGAAGACCTCATAGCTGCCTTCCAGTACCTGAAAGGAGCCTATAAGAAAGCTGGGGAGGGGCTTTTTACAACAACAGGTAGGGATAGGATGAAGGGAATGGCTTTAAATTGGAAGGGGGAAGATTTAAGTCAGACATGAGGAAGGAATTCTTCACGATGCAAGTGATGAGACACTGGAACAAGTAGCCCAGGAAAGTTGCGGAAGCCTCCTCCCTTAAAGTGTTCAAGGCCTGGTTGGATGGGTCCTTGAGCAGCCTCGTCTAGTAGAAGGTGTCCTTTTCCATGGGATTTTGGAACTAGATGATCTTTAAGGTTCCTTCCAACCCAAACCATTCTATGTTTCTATGATACACTAGAATAAGAAAAAATTAGTTGGTTTGAAATTCAGATTTTGCAAGATTCCACTTTGGATATCTTTAATTATTTTATGCCGTTTCTTGTTAGCTAACTTAAATAGTATGAAAATCTTTTTATTTTTTTCGTTTTCTTTTAGTTTTATGTTAGTAAGGACTCTCTCTGCTATCTGTCTAATTTACTAAATTATGACGGGCATTTCTAAAAACTCTGCTAGATTTCAGGTTATTGATGCCATTAAAATGACAGGTACCTTTATATAACTGCTGGTGAGATTTTGTAAAACATATAATGTTGACTTACATTTTCCCTAAAATAAAATATAGCAATCCACACTGTATAAATTTGTGACCCTCCAGTATCTGAATTCTTTACTTGGGTTGTATTTAGTGCAAGAAGCTATGTATAATACTAAAGATGACATCTCTTGTTTTAATTTATACATGCACACAAAATTTCCAATCAACAAATTGTATTGCATAGTTTTATGTCATAATATATTAAGCAACAGATATGCAAAGAATGCTGATATACCATTTTTCAAAGAAATGTTCTGTACAACTTTGTAACATTTTTTGCCATCTCTTAAGCTACAGTTTAATGTTGTGTGTCTTAACGTAGCTTGCAGATATTTAATGAAATCAGTAGCTACTTAATAAAATGGCATGCATAAGCCACACGATGATCAGTATTTTCATTATTCTAATGCCAGAAGACACAGAAGAGAAAAAATAAATCATGTGAGAAAAAATCTGTATGCAATACATGCAGTAAGAGAAAATGTGTATGAACATTCTAGGCTTTCATATCCTATTTACCATTTCTTAGTATATTATTAATATTATTAATGGCACAACATTCTTTCAGAATCTAGATTAATGATAAATGTATTTTTTATCCAAAAATAAAAACTTTGAGCTTTGCATTCAGTAGTTACAAGAATAAGTATTTTGAAACTTGGAAGTTATTTAAATTCTTTTTTACTTCATACATTAAAAAGCCCCATACCTGCAATCTGTATATAACAGTAAAATTTACTTCAATCACCCCTCTAAAATAATTTGAAATAATTAAATCTCTTTCTCAAATCTCACGCTTTCATTTCTTAATTGATTCACAAAAGGTGGCTACAAATATTACAGAATTAAGGCATCCGATACGCTTGTGCATAGCAGTACCTTTTAATTTCACATTTTGGCAGTGGAATATTAAATATTTTATAGATTAAGCTATTCTGATAAAATCAAAGGACTGGAGGGATAATAGATAAGAAGAACGAGTCTCATGCTTGTTGGAGAATTAGGCCTTATATAATACATTCTTTGAGAATAATTTGATAAACACAAATGCATAGTCCTGGTAAAAGGATTGAAATGGTTTTGGGAAAATGGTTGCTAGTATGTCCTCCATATATTAATAATTACCATTACAACAAAAAGGGAGAATTAATTTATTTGGATATAATCAGACATTGCTTGAGGTAAACTGTAGTACATATGTTGAAGTAAATATTTTGTAGCTATGAAACAGAATAAGCTATACAATGCAAAAAAAATACATTATACAAATAGATACAAGACATGGGATCAGTACAACGATAGTAGTAGAGATTTATTTTTTTTTAAAACAGGTAATGTTAGTAGGATTAGAGATAACAAATGCATATATACCTAGAGTGACAGTAATTCTATCTTACTTATTTACATGCCATGAGATAAGGTTTTTCAAAATATTTTTGAGGCAGAAATTTTATTTCTCATTTCATTTACATTTTAAAAGCTGAATTTTTTCAAAGGTTACTTCTGGACTTGAATCTAGATAACAGCTGTAAATATATATACACATTTGTAAATTCCTTAGCTTTTCTTAAAAAAAAAAAAATCAACAAAAAAACAGTTAGTGAAATCACTGATCAGGATATATGTAGAAGGATCAAAACTCAGCTTGCACAAATTGCTGAAATGTAAAACAATGAATCATCTGAAGGAAGATTTCAGAGATATGGGGATTCCAAGTGGGTAATAACACAAGTAAAATTCAGGGCAGGTCACATGGAAGATTTATTAACTATGGTCACAGTGAGAGAACATTTGGGGAGCTTTTTCCTCTCTGCTTTTGTTCTCTCTCAAGTTACTGCAGAGAATATATACACTGTTACAGGAAAAAAAGTTCATGAGGAAAACCAGTATTTTCGATGCTATAAAGCCTATGGGAGTTGCACACTGTTAGCTCAGAAGAGGTGAGGTGGAAGCAGTTACAGACTGTTAGGTTTTAGTTGAAAAGAGTATTCTTTTAGTTAGGATAAACTTGAAAAAATTTCCTAAAGTCAAGGATATCCCATCACTGGAAGTGTTCAACGTCAGGCTGGTTGGGGCTTTGAGCAACCTGATCTACTCAAAGGCACCACTTCCCATGGGAGAAGAGGTTGAACTAGATGATCTTTAAAGATTCTTTCAAACTCAAACTATTCTATGATTCTATTAAATGACTTTAAATTATGATAGATTGCATCTTAACAGAGTGCATTAACCCTGTGTAGTGAAATATCTCTTAAATCTATTTTTTTCCAGCTGAAATCAGGAAGGGTTGAGGGATACATGTTTAGTCACAGTAGGTCTAGAAGTAAGTCATGGTAAGTCCTGGCAACTACTTTTTTAGCCATTAAAAAACACCGAGATATGTAATCTAACAATATTTTTTAATATAAGTGCTAAAAAACTAGTACTAACATTTCAAATTCAGGAAAACATGTCTTTTCACAGTTATTATGACATCTTGTGGTGAACATAAAAACTATCAGTCCTATAAATTTCTACAGAAAATGAATTTTATTTTTTCAATATATTATTGCAATACTGTTTATCACAATTTAATGACTAGTAATTTATATGAGTATACATAAGTATTATAAAAGTTTGTAGTAAAGGTGGGCATATTTTATTTTTTAATTCACAGCTGGAAGGGGTTTGATAAAATAGTAACTTTTAAGAGCTAAAACTCTCTTTTTTTCAGTAGAACAAAATAAACACAGAGGTATATGCACACACAAGAACTTAGAATGTGTCTTCAGCATCTTTTCTTCAGTTTGTCCTTTTAAGAACTGTTTTATCATTTATTTTGCAAAGACAAGTGTAAAAAAATAATGTATCTTTTATTTTATCTTGATAACATACAGATCTGGGTACTTAATTGAGATGCATTTCCAGAAGTAACACAGATGGTAGTATGTTAGAGTGCTTATTCTTACCTAATCCTAAACTCCTGTGGCATTCCTCTGTTGGGTTTTGTAGTTTTTTGAGGGGAGTTGCCCTTCTGGGCAGGAGTTCTTGGTTTGATTGTTTGTTTTCATAAAATAAAAAGAAGATTTCAGTCACTTTTTTTAGGGATAAAAATATGGGTTTTATTCCATACTTATGATTTTTATTAAGACAGGCTTTTTGTACTTAGTATAAGTAATTGTTGCACTTTTTACACTATTACATTTTTGGGGGGAATTGTTTTTGTATTTCAAGTACTCAAAAAATATTTCTTCAAGGAGGATCTATCAGTATGGTTTTATCCAACACGTTGTAGTTATTTTTTGCCTCCCTTCTTTATTTTTGACATTCAGTACTTATATTAGTATGAGACTCTGCCACCAAACATCTTAGCATGGTGAATTTTTACATTTATTTGAAAGTCAGTTATCTACAAGACAGAATTCCTGCTTTGTATTCATGGCTGTGCTGTTTCCTGTTCCCAGTCTCTGACACTTGGCAGTTCACCTGCCCTCTCCTTGAATGATTTTAAGGTGTATTTTGGGATATTGGCTAATTTAACATCTTTTCTATGAGCACTTCTAGTTGAATAATTTGACTAATCAGCACAGTACATCTCTTAGTAGAAGATTCATATGCAACCTAGTGCACTGATTACATGGAATTTCCAAAATTTCTCAGAAATCTGAACCTCTTCAGGAAATAAAATCAATAATAATAATAATAAAGTAACTTAAGAACCTTAAGGGAATATCAGTAGTAAAATGACAGCAGGAAGGTGATGTTTAAAGTGAACTGATTTTAAAAACACAGTCAATAATCTTATTCTGAATTTGGAGATTTGTTTCCTGTATGGGGAACTTACTGGTATATCTGAAAGATTTTTGGATGTCTTTTGTTAGCTCTGAGCAGTGTAGACACTTTGTATTTCAAAAGTGGCATATTAGTCACTTCATTTTTTTCTCTTAAATGCATAAACTCCCTTGGCAGCCAAAAGAAGTTAATTTATCTTGCTGGATATAAAGCAGTTGGTACACAAGGTCATTATTGTCGCTATTTTCCTCCTGAGAAATTAGTCAAGTCAATTCTGAAAGTGTTTGTGCATGCACAGAAGAATGGAGTTCTGAATAGCTATACCATTAACACTGAGCTACTGCCAGGAATATGTAGATTAAAAACAAAGTATCTAAAGAATTATTTCATCTTCACATTTCAGGCCAATAAATTATACAGTACCTTTCGCATTGAATTTTTAGCCTTTGTAGACAGGCGCTTGTCTTAAAATTTATGACCCTGAAATGCTTATAATTGTTTTCTGATTTTTTAAAACTAGTGAGATTTTTTCTTTGTTGGAAACTATTCTCTGTTAAAGGAAATTACAACCTTGAACATACTGACCTGTCCTCAGGAAGCAGAGATGAAGAACAAGTATTAAAACAGCAGAGTTTCACTTTGAATACTACTGAATCAAACAGAGTTTCACTGGCTTCTGTGGTATAGACTAGTCATTATGATCTCAGCACTGTCTGGTACAGAGGAAGTAAGGCAATTACCCAGAGGAAAAGAAAAGAACATGTTACAATATCCAAAGTTCTCTGGAGAAAGAAAACAAAGTAAAACCAACAAAACAAAATAATAAAGAACAACAACCAAGAAAGCTTTAAAGAGGGATGAACGGTTACACCCAACAGGAAGATACCTAAAAGTAGCTTTAAATATAAATTATAAAACTGTTGATAATTCTGATAATTTAAAGTTAACTTGGGCAGTAGAATCTAACACTGCATTACAGAAATGCAATGCACACTCGATGTAAAAGTTTAAACACATGAACTGTTTAGAGACTATACAGTAAAGTGAGGTTGCACTGAGGAAACTACACTATGTCCCTCATCAGAGGTGAAATAAAATCTTTGTGGAAACTGTTTCACAATCTAGTATTAATCCTAATTGTGTAATTAGAATTTGCAAAGCAGTGGGAATCACACTTAATCTTATGAAGTCTTAAGAATAAGAATAAGAATTATCGCTGATAATAAGGATGTGAGTGAGAACCCCCATTAATATGAGAAAAGATAACTTGATGCATAAAAACCTGCAGACCTTAATGTTGAACCCTCCTCAGCTACTCATCTCAGGTTAAAACTGTAAGTCTAGAAAGTTTTCAGCTACTCTGGTCTGCATATATTGTCTGTTTCAAACCACTTTTTCAGTCTTGTTTTCAAATTTACTCTCCTAAAAAGACAATTGCTGACCTACAATATTTGGGATAAATAAAAAACCCTTGTGATTATTTTGTATATAAACTAAATTGCGGCATGCATTTTCAAGCCCATAAAATACAAAAATAACAAAAAAACCCCATACCCAAACCTGTAAGCTCTGGAATTTGTCTGTATTTTAGTGATGGCACTAAAATTGAGCTCTGGGGGTCCTGACTGATGATTGGCTACCAGCCTTATCTAAACCTGTTTGCTATAAACCTTTGAGCCCGACCTGTCAACCAGTTTCTCTCCCAACATATTATAGAGTCACCTAGCTGTATGCTGGATATTTTGTCTGAAAGGATACTGTGACAGACAGCATCAAAGCTTTACTAAAGTAAAAAAAAAAATACCACAACACTTCTACTGGCTTCCCTTTGTCAACAGGATGGAAATTAAGTTGATTAAATAGGACTTTTCCCTTGTGAATCCCTGCTGCCTATGACCAATAACTGCATTGTCTCCTAAGTGTTTTTCAATAACTTTCAGAACAACCTCCTTCACAATTTTACCAAGCATTGAAGTGAGACTGACAGGCCTATAATTACCAGAATCTTTCTCCTTCAGCTTTCTTGAAAACTGGATTTCAGTTGAGTGGAACCTCTCCAGACATCTTAGAGCATGGAAAAATAACAGAGAAATGTTATGTGATGAATTGGCCAGGACTTACAGTATTCTGGGATGAATCTCACCAAGCCCCATAGATATATATGCACCTGGCCAGAACAGCAAGTCTCAAACAACTTCAGAATTGCCTGGGAGTTTGTCATCTCCCCAGTGATGGTCCTTCAACATAGGGCTCCAGAGGTCTAAGGGCCTATCACTGATGTTAAAGACAGAGATGAAGAAGTCATTTAATGCCTCTGCTTTGTGTGCACCTCTATTTGTGAGGTGACCTATCTTATTGAGTAACAGACTAATGTTATTTCTGACCCTCCTTTTGCTCTGGACATATTTACAAAAGCCCTTTTTTTTTTTTTTTTATGCATCACAAGTTTGCCAGCTTGAACTCTAATTGAGCTTTTGCTGCATTAATTTTCTCCCTGTAGTGACAAACATTATCTTTGAAGTTCTCCCTTTCCACATATCCTTGCTTCTAAAGTCCATATACATTCCTTTATGCATAAATTCTAGAAAATTCTAGATCCCTGGTTAGTCAATCCAGCTTTCTGCCCTGCTTGCTTGACTTCTGACACTTGGGAATATCTTGCTCCTCTACTTTTAAGAGATGTCATGTACCCTGATACCTTCAAAAGCAGACTCCCAGGGAAACTTACCAGGGTTGATGTTTTGCTGGCAGTTATGCTCCTGTTACCAATGATTTGAAACTCAGCTACTTCGTGGTCACTGTGATCAAGACTGTCATCAATCACTGCCTCACCCATGAGTCAAATCACAAACCTAGGATGACATTCTTTGTTAGTACCTGCACCAAGAATTTACCTTCAACATGCTTCAGAATTTCCTGTACCTATTTTTGTCTGCTGTATGCTATTCCCAGCTGGTGTTTGGGACATTAATATCACCCACAAGGAGAAGGGCAGCTGATTTACAGATACCCCTTAATTAAATGAGAGTCTACTAAGAACTCAGTCCACAAAATAATACCACACTACTTTTGAGACACAGTTTGCAAAACTGTCCTTAAACATATCATTATTTTTGTTAATATTGTCACAGATATTACAGATTATAACAGAATGCTTATAGTTCACAGTTTATAACACTGGGAAGATGTTTAAATGGAAACAACAGGCACTCTGCCTTTCCTAGGAAAGTTAGATTCGGGAAAGGTACAATTTCTATTGAAATTTCTGATCAAAATTTACACTTGAACAGTCAGAAAATGATGCTAAATTGGACCAAAGATTCACTTAGTTCATGGTTACAATGATCTCTAACATCTACTCCACCACTTATTTTTTATTATTTATTCACCTTATTCACTAATTCCTCAGTTACGCCTTTTGCAGATGTCTCTCCTAAAGAAGCTTTTAGGTTCTATTAGAGTTTTTATAACTTTTCCTAGCCTGTTTTTCAAACTGAAAAGCAAGTAAGTCATAAGTTGGTAACTTGTAAGGTGAGTGTGAGATAAGGACAGCCAGATTTCCCTTGTAGCTTAGGTATTTTCTATTAGCTCCAAATTAATTTTATTCCTTGTGATACCAAAACAGCAACAACTAACAATCACAATGGTAATTGGCTTGATCTCATTTTCTAGTAGTTTTGATGACGAAAACATAAGCATTTTTCATTTACTTGAGTTCAGAAACTCAACAGGATTCCCTTTGTAAATTATTGTCCAAAGATCTCTACTCCAGACCTATTTTGGTTCAAAAGGATCAGTATCTTCCCACTAATTATTTGAGAAAACGCATCATACTTGGCATACTACCTTCTGTGGTTTTGATAATTCAGTACCAGAAAAGTACAAAACAATTAACAGGACTTCAGTGGAAGAGGCAAAGCAGGAGTCAAAGCAAAGGAAAAACAAAACAAAGAAAGGCAAGGCAAAACCCTCATTAGTTGGAAAAACTAACTAATAGTGTGAAAATGGAAAGCAGATGTCTCACTATATATATATATATATATGAATATGTATAAAATTAAAATGCCATAACTCTATAAAATAAACCTGTGTCTGTATAACCCTCCTCTTACTAACTTTGGAAAGAGGCTTATACTTTTACCTTCCCACTTATGGCCGCTGCATAATATTAGGAAGTAATTATGTTTTATCAGTGAATATGAAATATAAAACATGTGGTATTTCTATTTTATCATATAATTAATATATTTAATTTTCAAAAAGTTTCTTGTTTTTCAGTGTTTCTGACTAAGACATTATCAACACTATTTATTAATTGAAAAAGTAAAAAGGTTTTGCTTCTTTTTTCTTCATGTTTATGCATTCATTTAAAATATTCCTAATGAGGTCAACAAAAAATAGTCTCCAGGCACTTTAAGCTGGCACTTTCTGGACTCTCACTTATAATTGCCAGGTAATTTACATTTGACCTGTACCTCCAAGTCAGAATGCTAATGCTTTTTGCAAGGTGAATTCAAATCTGTCCTTCATTAGGGTGCAAAATAGGCAGAGTTATATTTCATCTGGAATATAACCTCAGCATTTCTGAATAACAGAATTAATGTGCAGAATCATAAAATATGCATTGGTAAGCACTTCCTCTATTGTAGAATAATAATGACTTGGTATTTGACTTGGTTTTTTCATTATACCATCAATTATTATTTTTTTCTTTATTTTAGAGATGAAGAGATATACATATATATAAGTGTGCACACACATATAGCTATATGTTACAGAGATGCTAGGAACAAACTTAAATTTACATAGGGACTAGAATATTGTTTTCACAGAATCATAATTTATACATTGCATCTGTAGTGCTCATCCTTCATTCAGGTAAGTCCCAGTACCTGGAAGTGCTACAGACTGTAGTTATGGCTGGTTGCCCAAAGAACTGAAATGAGACTGATTTTTTTTTTTCACACCTACACAGATATATTCTTTTTTTTTTTTCTCAGTATGTTACTATGTATCCATTGAATTGTTTCTAGGCATATTTACAAAAAGATTAAGAGCATAAATTATCATAACAAATCAACGGCCTACAGCAGATGTGCCTACAATTTCAGTGTGTTCTGGGTAATCCAGTTCTTCAAGCTGTTGCCTTCTGTTTAGCCTTTATCTCAAGGTCTTCTCTGTGGTGGATATCATGCCCCTGCAGGATTTATGCCCAGCTAAGTCTCCACTTAACTAGATATTGTTTTTATTCTTCACTCTGAGCCAACACAGAACTGAGCTACTGACCTGCTTATTTTAAGGAATTTAACCTGTTATTATCCTTATAAGAATTAACAAACCCCACAGTAATGGAGAGATGTAATTGACATAAAGTATTTCTTGGAAAAGATGTTTTGTCTTTTTTTCCCCCACCAGGTGCTTGCACTAAAATGAATTTAGGTATTTTGTAAACTGAATACTGCATATATTTTTAGGGTTTAAAAGAAAAACCTGAAAAAGGAAATTAACAAACAATAACACAAAGTTCTTTGGCTGTGCAGGTCTGTAAAGCTCAGAATTTTTCTACGTACACATAGACTGTGTGATTTCTGACTAACAAGATATAGTTCTATGAGGCCATTGCTGCATCCAACAACACAGAAAGGAAGAAGGGAGCTGACAAACTAGCAATGTTTTCTCCCAGAAGATCCCCAGAGTGTAGAGTTGTAATGTAAAACAAAAATGGTAAGAACATTGTTCATCATTTTCTGTTTTCATCCATTTTTTAAGATTACTGTCAACATAACAAAAGAAAAATAACAATTAATTTTTTTCTATGGAATTGAAAATCCATACTTTAAATATAATTGGAGCAATTAACATTGGTTCTGAAATCCACCTTTCATTTATTTTTATTTGAGGCATAATGAATTCACAGGGCTATTACAAGCTATTTACATAATTTTCAAAATTATGGATCAAATTAAAGTATTTTTTAAATTAATATTTAAGATAAGATGGTTTTTCAAGACCTTTGGGATATGAAAATAGCTTTCAAAATGGACCAAGATGAAGAAGCATGTTCTTTTGTTTTATTGTCATGTGTAGTGTTGATATTTATTTTAACAGTATACTCATAATTAACATTAGTGATCTGATGAAGTTTGTGAATTTACCTGGTTCTGGCTACTATTTTACTTATGAATATGAATCATTGCAAGAATTTTAATATTTAGCTGCTGAATTCAAAATTCATCATTATAACAATTCTAGTTCAATCTACTGGAATAAGGGATATTTTAACAATAAAAATTACATGTCAAGAAGAAATAGCTTTTAGAAGTTACTAATGTTGTGCCCAGAATTTTGAATTAATTTTCACAGACATGCCTGGTAACGGCTTCCTAGTGATTTTATAGTTAGTTAGAGTAAACTACAGAGAACTCTTTTTTTCTATATCTTTGGCATTTAATAATTAGTTCAGTTTCTAAATATTAAAATCAAAATCTCATCTTTTTTTTATTAAATGAAAACCATGTTAAAACTATGTGAAAACAGGAAAACATATTATACCTTTTTCAATCAAAAACATGTTTTAAGAAAATCCTGAAAAAAGCCAAAAAAATCTAGCCATATAACACAAAGGTTGTCCTTGAAAAAGGAATTCTTATAGATATTAGAAATGTCAGTCTTTGAAGCATATGACATGTTTAATATTTGTAGAAAGCTTGATTTTTTTAAAGATTTTTTTATTTTGTTGAATGAAAATTATTTTTTCCAAAATTCTCTTTACTTCATGCTACCACATATAATCAAAGAAAAAAAAAGTACAAACTGAAAATTTTTATCAAAGTTAGATATTAACATTTTAAAATTTAAAGAATTATTAAATGTTTAAATATAGTCAGAACATTTATTAATTAAGATTTGGCTGAAAAGCCTATATGAAGGACTTTTTACAAAACTAGAATTTTGGCTAGTATTTTTTCTTTTAAAAAAGGCAGAGAATCAACTAAGAATTCCATGTGAAAAGTATCTAAACCTCAAAATGTTAATTTAGAATTACAGAGGATTGCTGTATCTCTTTGGAAATGCAGTCTTTTCCTCTGTCTATGAGCAAAATAAAGTATCACTAGATAAAAAAAAAAAAAAACCACTGAGCTAAACTCAATTATTCCACTTTTCTGAATTTTCAAGCTTTTATCTCCCTTCTAACTCCTTGAATGTGCTCATAATTTTCATTGTTTCCTTAACTTCAGACTTCATACACAGATAAGAATAGTTTAGCAAAGAATGAAAGCATTTATTTTGTAATTAGGTGTGATGTCCAGGAAGAGACCCTGTCCTCAGTAATCCTAGACACAGTGAAAAAAAACCAACCAGGAAACAAACAAACAAACAAACAAAGCCCGAAGTGTCCATATCCTATAGGTATTCCAGCTGTGTGTTGCCAGTCATTACCTTACTTCCAAAGTGTGAGAAGTAAAATAGCTTTCCACCTATAGTGAAAGTGATATAGCAAAAATCTTTTCCTTCGTGGAAGCCATTGAGCTATTGTAGCTAGATAATTGGTCCCAAGAGCCTTGATCAGAAACAAACAATTCCTATGTCTCATTAAGTGTATTAATTTAGCAACTTTGCAGCACAGTTGTAAGAATTTACCTGCCTTGGCATATAAGATGCTTGCCTGCTGGATACCTTAATGCCTGATGACAATTAAAAAAACTACAAAACAACTCTATTGCTATTTCATTCATCTTTAAAGAAATTAAAAAAAAAACAAACAATCTTCTAGTCAAATGAACAGCTAAAAATCAATTGGCTCATAATGAGTTTACAATAATATCCCACATTAGGACACTTACGGTGGAATAGTGCCATTATAAGTAGCATATTATTTAATCTTAGCATTTCCAGTGTTACAAGCAAACTCTCCTTTAACCCTGTCTTTAAAGCAGAATACTGTGATCCAACCCAGACTTTATTTGGCATGTTGTTAGCCTTACTATTTAATAGTTGACCTTATTTTCCTCCTCAGATTCTAATGGTTTTCCTTGCATTTGCTCTATTACAACACTTAACCTGCCCAGTTAAATCAAGAACTGTTGACATTAAAATCAATTATAAGAATAACTTAAGATTTAGAGTGGTGCCACTTGAAAATCTTAAGTTATTATTTCATGGCTTAAGAAGCATTACAAAACCCCATGCTTATAGTAGTATTGATGAATAAGCGATAAACTTCTGAAGATAAATAATACCACCTGTGATAAAACATGGGTGATGTCTTCATATTTAAGTATGAATCAAAGTTTTCTGCTTTTACATTAAACTTTAAATTTTACTTTGCAAATCAAGTAATTCAAATAGAAAAAAGAGGTGGTGCTGAATATTTTGAACATTGTTCTGATAAATTTATGCTGGTTTTATAAAACGGACAGTAATAAAAGGAAAATGGAAAAATGTAACAAATACTTCTAATTTCACATTTTCTTCAAGAATCCTCAATAATTTTATGGCATGTCCTAGCTCTCACTCACTTAGCATTTTCTATGCTAATTGCTTGAATAACAACTGTAGACCCATCAGTATTTATGAACAAAGTGTTTTAGATATTATTATCTAAAATCTAAAAATTAGGTAGTATCCTAACACTAAAATTATTCTTGGTTGTATGTTTCAAAATATAGGATCAGAACTCAGGATTCTTCTTTCACCTTGTATTAGCTATGAGAACTATTTTGAGCGTAGTGACCAGAGCTAGTCACTGTGCTGCTCTTTCCAAGATGTATTTATTTTGATGCATATTTTAATGGGTACTTTTGTGATGTTCATAGCTCTCTGAGCTCTGTTGTACCGATTGTGATGATAAACAATGCAGGGGAGAAGAGGAAATACAATTTGGAATATATATTCTGATACATGGTTGCTTTTACAACCCTGTTAAAACTGTTTTGTTTGGGTTCTGCTATTGTATTCCTCCCACTCTCCAACAGAGAGCTTTGAGAGAAGAATGTGTAGTGAAATATGGTTGTTATAACACTGCAAGCACTAACACATTACACTGGTAATTTCAAAAATGAGTAGAAAATTATAAATTAGTGAAACATGTTAGTCAACCATATCATTCAGAACAGTTGAGATGGTCAAGTGGCTCTAGCTCACAAGGCTGGTTTATTTGTTTGTTAACAAAAGTTATTAATATCCTCCTGACTCTGCAATGACACCAAGCAAAAAAGAACTGTATCCTCTTATCTTTGCTGCTGTTTTCAGAAAATCAGGGGGAAAAAATAAAAATAATAGTAATAAAAGTTCAAATCACGATATGAATTTGTCTTGGTAGACATGTCATGTATAACAGATCTTCTGCTGTAGTGAGGGATCAGTTTCTGATGCTCCAAACAGAGCTTTAACAGTACAGAGTGAAGTTAAATCAAGACTGAACTGAAAAGAAGAGGCAGAAAGATGGAGAAAAGACATGATAGTGCAGCAAACTTGATAAAGAAGCTGAGTGACATTTTAGCTGGAGTATGCTGAAAAAAACACCTCAACCAAAGAAAAAAACAACTCAAAACATAAAACCAGGAGAAAAAGGAGGAGTGTTCCAAGTCTTATGATTCAGGGCAACAGGATGATGTTGCAAATGAGTTTTTTAGGATAAAATCCATATTAGATATAACTGCAACTTAAGAGATTTTGATTGCAGGATCACACTATTACTACATGAAGGAAACATATAGAGGAAAAATCCTGTTTGAATTGATTTGGAGTGATTTACACAGGGCCTGAGGATGCGTAAAGGTAAGAAATACCCTCTGATTTTCATGACTTTCAAAATTATTATCCATTCCTTTACTTTCCAGGAAATATACATTTCCATGCATGTGCTGGTCAGTCTGTGCTATGGAATGTGTGGGGAATTTCTGAAGGTACGCTTTATCGTATGCAAAAAGTTCCAGAAATTCTTTTTAATTTAATCAGAAGATCTAATTTGAAATTGGAAAACTTGCGGAAAATCACATAATTGAAAGGTTTGAAATTCCTTCTGGGAAAGGAAATGGAAAAAAGTACATCTTGAGCATTTTTTATATATTAAACCATTATAAGCAAAGCAGATTCAAAAAGAGAAGCCAAAACTGTCCTTTTGTGTCTAAGAGCCTTAGGCAGAACTTTGTGAATAATTTATAGGGATACACTAAGCTTTCTTTAAGTGTGAAATTATTAAATCTTTAAAAAGTCACTGCACTGAAGTAGAAAGGTTCCTCTTTCCTGATTTATTTTTGTTCTCAGCTACTCCTGCATTCTTGTTGTTTACGGAGTGTGTGTGGTCCATTTACCTGGAATAAAATTTTACTTTCCTCAGATGTGTGGGAAGTATCTTTAAAACCTATAAAAGTCATCTTGATCCCAGGAGAATATTCTAACTATTAAACTTCTATGTATAAAAGACCAGCATCACTATGGCCAAAATGCAGTCTGAAAAGAAAAAAAAAAAATCAATGTATCATGCATAGAGAACACATTTCTCATAAATTCTAGAAAAACAGAAATTATGTAAGAAAGAAGTCAATATGTCCTCATCCTGAAGTACTTCTTAGCATAAGTATTTAAGAAAGAACACCTTAAATACTAAACAGTTTCCTTAAGACATAGATAATGCTGTAAAGAGGACAGAACCAAGGGGCATTTAGACTTCTAAGCCTGCATGTAAACTAACTTCACAGATTTGTTCTTATATTACATAAAGAGGAAAATTAAAAGTAACTTTTAAAAAATTCCTTTCACATACAGCCACAAAGAGGACCATGTGCAATTAAGTAGTTTTGCAATTATGTATGCAGCAGACTATGTAAAATGTACGCACAGAAAATCAAAATGATAAAGCACAAATTATCTGATGCTCACATTGAATATTTTGTGTTATTTTCTATTGCAATATCTCTTATTAGATGAAGCTGTGAAATGATTCATCATACCTTGATAGTGTAAGGAACTGACTAAAATTTTATGGCTTGGTTTGAGAGAAGTTCCAACTACAGATACTACATAAATGTTTCAAATATATGAACGGGTGTCTTGTTGTGAATGCGTGCAAGGTAATAAATGTAATGTTTGGACTGGTTGGACTATTCAAATTCAATCAGAGTTGCTGGAGCCATTTGTGACTTCATTATAAAAGAAGCAAAATAACAAAATAAATTTTATTTTTCATTTCATACAAGTTACAATAGCACTTTAGAAGAAATTTCAAAACTTAACTTTAGAAGAAATTCCATGTGAGATTCACGAGCAAAATCCATCTTAGCAATGTACTGATGTACTGGCTAGTACACATACCTTTTTTTCCATGACATCTTTTAAGGTGATAGAGATTTAGGTATATTTTCATAAGACAATTTCTGTGCAAAGAAAAAAAAAAGAAACTTGGTTTCAAATGTAGTGTTTAAGCTCTCATTTTCATAGGAATAAGTTTGCGAGTTTTTTCTTACCTGCAAATCTTGTGCAAAGTGCAGTTTAATAACGAAGTATCATGAGCTCATAAAATACAGGATTCCATGTTCTTGTCAGAAAATTTCCTCCTTCAGTTTCTTGATAGAACATTATCCCTTCTTTCTCCTGCTACTTATCTCCCAGTTGACATATTACTGTTTTAATTTCTATGCAGAACCCTTTCCTAGATTTATTTCTGTATTTGTTACTCTCTTCTTGATCTTTCTGAGGAAATGAGCACTTTGGGGGTGTTAAGATCAAGGGATAACTAGGAGTAAATTTTATTGTAACTGATAAAGATAACTTCACATTAACCATTTTTGTTTCCTTCACTTCTTAAACCATCTTTATCTTGAGGTTTCCTTGCTTTGCTCTTCATATTCTCTCCCCCACCCTGCTCATGGTGAAGGGGGTGATGAAAAGGCTGTGTGGATGTTTAGCTGCTTGTTGGGGGCTGCTCATCCCACTTTCTATGTCAGTTTCATCATTCTTTCAAGGGGTTCATAATTCTGAATTAAATCCCTGCTCCTTATGAAGAGTCCAAAGGCTGTCATTGCTGCCCAAAGAAGGGACTGAAAATTGGCTCATCAAATTAATTGCAGTGTTATTAAAGAAAATACACAGAAGTAAGAAAACAGATAAAAAAGTAGAATGATGATTCCGGTTTTGCAGCAGAAGTGGGACACCTTAAGTTTGAGAGATGCTTTTCCTCTTAAAAAAAAAAAAAAGATAAGACTCTTAAGACTTTTTAAAAGAGAGCAAAGAAAGACTCTCTGTAACATTCCCATTATTTCTTAATGATTGCCTCTTATGTCCCTGAAGAAATTACTTTGTTGATAATATCTACTAATTTGTGTCTCAAACAAAGCACCATCATCTTCCATCTGGGTCATGGTCTAGTTTGTACTTGGAATCAATATATTTCTCCCAAATGGGCCATATATAAGAAAGGTTTTAACATATCGCATTGTTTAAACAAAAGAGCGTATTGTGTTACAATTTTTTGTCACAAGTAAACACAGTCATAGCAAAAGCAAAAGGAAGATTAAGGGTGAGAGACACTGGACACAGTTTGGGACACCTGAAATTGTAATTAGATATAAGGACAGAATATTTTTACTGTGAGAGTGGTAAAATACTTGAAGGGGTTGCCCAGAAATGTGGTGGGATTTCCAGCCTCAGAGATGTTCGAGAATTGATTGAAATTGGTCCTGAGGAACCTGATCTTATTGAACCTGTTTTGGACTAGATACTTTCAGAGGCCACTTCCATATAAGTCATTCTGTGAATCAATTCTATAAATAAAATAGAAGTTAAAGATCAATTTTTACCACAAAGATCTTTACATATATCACAATATTTTTATGTATTTTCATGAAATTTATTCTAACTTCTTTCTTTGAAATACTTTCATTGAGACACCTTGCAGTTTTGCAATTGATTAGGATAATCAGGTTCTCCAATTATTACTAAACTGTTGCTGAGAACAGGAAATTAGATTGCTGGCAGATTTACTGTGTTAAAGCTTTTCTTAAGTCACTCTGAACTTTTAAAATATTTGGGTGTAAACTTAAGAAGCAAGATTTAATGCATATTAGAGGAGTAATAATTCTTAAGTGTCATGTGGTTATTATAACCACATACAAAATACGAAGATCCTGACCCTGATTCTATAATGTGCTTAATATATTGCTTGCTCCTGCTGAAGTCATACAGATTTTTGCAGTGTTGAGGCCAGATTAAAATAAAGGACTTCAGGACATAAATATGAAAGATATCTGAAGTTACCTGTTATGCTTAGAATTAAAAAAGGGATAAAACTTTTAAATTAATCTCTTAAATGGAAAGCACCTGTTCGTGTTAAGCTCATCCAACCAATAACAGAATTGTCTCTTTTCACCTCTATCAAAGTGAGCTAGTTTTGCATGAAGAACCTAGTCAGCTATCCCCATTTTTCTAACCTTGTTAACACTGGTAATCTAATCAATATCCAGGTAGTTCTTCACCTGTAGCCATTCCCCCCACTACCTCCTCAGGATTAGGCTCAGAGTTTTAGTCACAAATAGAGCAGTGTCACACCCAGACTAATAAATTATGTGTAGAAGCAGAAGCTCAGCAGTACCACCATGCTAACTTGCCTGCAAGGTTTTCTGGTTGGAGCTGACAAGCACCCAGCTACCAATGGGCTGGTCTGTAATACTACATGAGCTTGCTTGTATCTGTTTGCAAATTACCATGTAAACATGGGTAAATAAAACATAGTGTATTGTTGCAGCACCCACTGTGCTGATAAATAAACTGAAGCTTATAAGATACTCACAAAACAAATAAACACTCAGTCCTACAATACTTTTTCTCTTCACTTTCAAAATGGCAGCACCATAAGATAGCAAAATTCCTAACCCATAGATTTAGGTTTCTATACATCTCTATGAAAGGCTGTAAACAACTTTAAAACATCATTGGACTTGAATTTGGCTTTTGTGGTTGCTCAAACTTCAATATGAATTTTAACAGCCATTGAATGAAAAATACATTATATTTCCTTTTAGATGGATACAAAGACATATATTCTTTATCTGATATGCATGGTGTATGACATCTGATAATCTCAATTTATTTTCTAATTAGTTTGCAATCCTCTTCCACTTTGTCTCTTTCAGATGGTAAAGATAGAAAATATTTTTAAAATACAGCTACTAAATAAATTGTGATTTAGACGATGAAAAGAAAATTGCAATAAGTTTGATGAAGAGTAAAATGACTTAAACAATTTCCAACTGACCTTTTTCTGAAGGCAGCTGATGTTGATTACATTTAATTAATTTTAACTTAGGAAAGAAATCGAATGTCAGTACAATGCATCAAAGGCATAATTAAAGAAGAAAGTAAGCAGAAGAATTTTAAGGAAGAATTTAAGAATTTAAACTTGTTTTGCATACATTGCTCTGACATATGTTCTTTAGTATATACATTTAAATTAGCAGAATATTAATAATTCATCTATCTAAAATTGAAACAAAGTCACTGTTGTTATACAATGTTGTCAATGGACAGGAGTACAGCTCTGCCACAAACAAAGAAAATATCTTTTTCTTTCAGCTCTAATAAAATAAGACACAAGCTCCCTGTTTGCATTCTCAGCTTTTCTGTGAAATATGTAATTGTTTAGTCCCATAAATTACTAAATATTTTAGCCTTACACCAGTAAAGTTCTTAAACATACAAATGGGGTGCTTTACCAAAGTTAGACGTTTGGGTATTTTCTGATATTGTCTATGGGCTTGACAGAGCAGAAGTGGCTTCATCTAACAGTTATATAGTAAAGAGTTTTAACCAGCATCCTTCCAGGTAAGGGGGACCTCACAGCACACAGCTGGCAAAGCTTCCCTATCTTAGTCTTAACCTATCCTAGCCCTTCCTAAAAATCAGTACTTTATGCAGCTTTCATTTTTCCTATGAATTGTTTCTGAAATTTGCTAGTAGTTATTCTTTATCTAAGTAACCTGTTTTAAGTACACGCTAGTGCAAATAATTCCATATCACAGAAAGTAAAGATATATATTTTGCCTCAAGCAGGTAATGTAGAAGAAAAGCTCAAACAATCTTCATTTTTAAGCAAAAAATTACCTTACCTCTACAACTACTGTTGCTGATACAGATACATTCATGACAAAAAGAAATAGATACATTTGAAGAGAAGATGTACATAATTTTTCTGTCCTGAAATCTCTCAAGATTTTAGAATATACTTCTATGGAATTGATTCAAACTTCTGACTTAGAAAGACATCAGTTAAAAACAACTTTCAATAATGAAGAGATATTTTCAGAGTTGTAAGCTTCAGACTTAGGTGACAGAGAAGTCATGAGGCAACATCATTCCTGAATTCCTACAGAATCATGAAAGAGCATAAATACTATAAAAATATGATCTACAACTACTGAGAAGAAAATTAAACCTTTTATTGTGCAACTGAAAGCTCTAAATAGCAGGTACTGTGAACTAAATAAATAAGTTCTCCACAGAAGATAAAACTCCTCTGAGAAGAGAGAGAAGGCAAATGACATACATGAAAGTTTCTCTCCCTATTCTAGAATGATGAGGCATCTAGAGTGTATATAACATTTCTTTTGAAAGTTATATTTGGGTTTATTAGAAAGATCATGATGAAAAAGAAGATTTGCCAGATGTTTCCCTGAAACTCAGAGAGAAACAGAAAGTAGTGTATCACACAGTTATACATTTTTTTCTCTCTCTGTATATTGTTTTTCATGGCATATTAGTTTTCCTATCTTGGTTTTAATTCAGACCACCCTCTAGGCAGTGCATGAATTTATATTTTCAGATAAACATTGTTCTAACACTACCCTAAGAAGGGTATTTTTTTCACACACTTTAATGTTTATATTCCAAATGTTGCCACCTGTCTGTTCCATAATTATAGTTTTCCTGTGTGCATGTATATGCATGAAGAAAACATAATTTTAAAAATTTTATACTTGATTGGTAGGGGTTTTTTTTTGTCTTTCTGTTTAAGCCATGGTCTTCCAGTGCAGAAACAATAATGGCCTATTCATCCTTTCATTTGGTGTTTAGACCTTCCAGTGTGAAAATTAGCATCTCTGGAAAATACATTCATGTCTGTATCACCATATTAAGGACCTTTAATTAAAAAAAAAAAAAAAACAAACTGACTAGCAATCCATTTTATGCATCAGACTAACAAAAAAAAAAAAAATAGCTGAAAGATACCATGTAGAACTGCACAGATAAGTGGCCCAGGGTTATTCCTGACCTCACACTTATGTGTCTGCTCCTTTATCCAGAATTTTCATCTGTCTGCAGATTGTGAGTACATTTAATGTGTGAAAATTCTATATTTATCCAGCACACAACTGATACTTTGGTAACACATCTGTGCTTCTATTTTGTAGGAGTTAACATTAGACCTGCTTCCATATGCTAGTCAAAATTTGGCCCTAAGCACTGTAAAACAGGATTTAACCTTTTGGCTGAGCTCCAGTTCCATCCTCTTTGTAGTAAATATTGGTTTTCAGTATGGTCATATACTGCCAGTGGAATAAAGACTAAATAAATACAACAGAAAAATAAATAGTAGCACTTAAGACAATTCTTTTTAAAAAGATTACCGAATACTACAGCACCTCTGCATTGTTTAAAAAATTTTTTACAGCATGCCTAAAATTCACGTCTAATATAAATTATCAAACACACATTAAAAGTGTTGTTATGTCACCAGCTATACTGTGTATAAAATGAACAGATTATCCTTACTGATATACTGATCTGTTGTTCCCCTCTGAAAATATTAATTATAGAAAATATTAATTATAAGCATATTTGTAAATATAAACCTGTCATCTGTTGATTCCACTAATTGTTAACTCTATTACTTCTCCAGTCCCTGTGAACTGATCTTGGGTGAAAGTTATGGTGATTTTATTTGCTGAATTTTTATTATTAATTTTCTTTATATTTGCTTAATTTGCATTTTCATAGTTATCTGAAAAGTGAAAATCTTCATTGTATATCTAGCAAATGATCTTTGCTAGGTGGAAAACATTGCTGTTCACACACATTGCAAACAAATTTTAAGTGATGAAGTTGTAGTCCTCAAAGCGATGACAGTGACCTGAGAAAAGTCTAGTAATTCAAGAATAATCTAATTTGTTACAATTGTAACCTAAGCAGAGACAGCTAAGAAAATAAAATGGAAAACAAAAACCCTTTAGTTATATTGACGAATGGAGGATTATCAGGAAGCAAGAGCAAACATAGGATCACAAATCATTTATAGGGTTTTAGTTTTGGTTTGGGTTTTTTTTTCTTATTTTAACATATTTACTGGTATGGCTTTGTACAACTTTAAAATCTTTAGCACAGTGCAACTTATTGTTCAGAGGCTAAGACGGACTCTTTCCTAAAAGGCAATTTAGGCAGTACTATGCCAGGTTTAGTTATCCAACACACTCCTATTGGACTTGGAGATCCAACAACTCTACATAATCTACATAATACAAATATAAGAAACACATGGCCTAAAATTAAGTTATGGTGGCATCACACACATGATTGCCATGCAGCTCTGATACTGTTCACATACCTAGTGTTGGAGAGAGAAGAAAGAATAAATAAATCACATCTCGCAAGAAATAATTGTGCCTTAAAACCACAGGTCATTAAAATAGCCCTGAGGAGATTCAAAACTATGTGTTAGATGACCTGGACACAGTTGTTTTCAGTAGACAGGCTGCCTCTAAGTAATGCTTTGTCTTGGAGAAAGGAGGCGCTTTATGGACTGATTTCATTTAGCACTGTAGGTGCAGCCATGGACTTCAAAATTCTGGAACCTGATTTTGGAAAGGACCTCTGCTACTCAGTATAAAATGTGCAGTTGGTCAGATGCTAACTACGTCAGATGCATCTGAGATGCACAGTTGTTTGCATTTCTGTAGAGGATTCCAAATCCTATACTCCGTTAGAGTAATGTAATACAAGGATAGCACACTTGTAATGCGGAGCCACAAAGTGCCTGCAAATATGCTGTACACAGATTCTTCTGGCTTCTTAAGATTCTCCCAGGTGCTCACACAAACAACAGCAATTAAGGCATCATAATGAAGACTATAGTGCTGTTTTTTAGACTTATGTTGCTGGAGAAACAGACAATCATGACTTCTTTTAAATCTTTTTTTCAGTAAAAAACCTAGGGAGATTGTCACAGTTTAGCCCCATCCAGCCAAACCTTGCAGATAAAGCCATGCAGTTTAGCCTCCAAAATCCTCCCTGCCACCACTGCAGGAAAAAAGGAGAGGGAAATGAGAGAAAAAAAGACTTATGGGTTGGAAACTAGAACTACAGCTTTAATCAAAGGATACTGATACTGATAATGCAGAAAATAAATAGGAAGTAATAAAATATATACAAATATTTGAGACTACACCCCAACCGCACCCCTCCATGACTATACGTCATCACAAATGCTGCAGAGCAGACATGAGGGAATGGTCCCATGGCTAAGAGGAAGCTGGACTGAGGAAATGGATTAAAAAATGCACAGATCCAGGATCAGGAATAACCATACAAACGAGGTCCTCACTGGATGTCAGCCATAGCAGAAGAGAGCAAGACTCTTGTCATCTCTCAGTCTTAAACCGAGTATGACGTATACGGGACGAAATACTCTGTTGGTCAGTTTAAGGTCACCTAACTTATTTGGCCTTCCTTGCAGGTGCAGCCCCTTTTCCATCAGCTTGAGGATGGCCTTGGTTAAGTATAAGCATTGTCCTTTCTGCATACCAATGCCCTGTGTTATCACTTCAGAGAAGAACACTGTCTCAAAATATGCAGTTAGCTTTCAGAGAAATGAAGTTACTTACAGCAACTGAGTTAATCACAAAACTGACTGATTTACTTAACACTACAACAGGGAGAAATAGGAGTTAAAATGATTTTATATTCATTTTGTTCCCTACTACATTTTCTTTTTTTTTTCTTTCTTCCAGAAACCATCTTATTTTTCTCAAGAAACCAAAATCCTTGAAAAGACAAAGTTTGATATGAATCTTCTGAATCTTAATAGTTCTGAACTCAAACATTATTGAAAATTCAAATTGCAAACACATAGATTAAAAACTACTTTCAGGTTGTTTCTTGTGGAGGTAATTTCCAAAGAAACTATCTGGAAGAACATTTTTCAGGTCTTCATTTTAAAAGCAGTATAGGTTTACCTTGTGGTAGCATTTTATTAGATTTATATTTTCTATGCTAGCACATTACTCATTAAATTAAATGCTAGTGCTGCTGAAATTAAGGGTTAAACTTACATTGAATTCACTGGGAACAAGATTTGACCTTTAACTGACATCCAGTTAAAAATCTTTTACTGAAATAATCACTACAAAATAGAGTCAACACAGTATATCCAATTACATTTAACAAGGGCTAAATGTCTTACTTTGTGTGTTTAAATGGTAAACTACTGTTATTTATAAGGCTACTGACAGTAATTATCTAGAAAACATTGCCACTTTCAAGAACAATTGTTCTGAGTGTGAGTTTTTTCTATGATTCAGTTCCTTCTACTTTCCCTCAGTTATTTTAAGTGTATTACACTTATTCTGAAAAGCAAGTCCTTTACAAGAATTGAGTCCAAAATTAAGGACAAATTACTTGAAATAAATTTTGAAAACACATACAATGGCGTTAGCCTCAGCTCAGCCACCCTAAAACATGAGTAAAATATCGAAGCTGTCTAGCAGCACAGCGGCTTCCAGCTCTTCTTGGTTTTTGCCTATCCTGTGGGCATTGGTGTAGAGGTATTTCAGCTGGGCAGTTGGTCATGTCACTTTTTAGAACACCTTTGAGAATTTCTTTGATATATTTCACTCGTGTTTCCCTCTTAGCTCTTACTACTTCTGGAGCCCTGGCTCATCTCTGTAAGTCTTCAAGTGTGCTCCAACATACCCAGTATGTGTTGCTGTGTAGGCCGTCTTATTATTCAAAAAAACCCCCAAACTGTCGTGATGATACCAGCCATGAAGCCATATATTAGTAGATTCTGTGCATCTGTGTCTTTTAATGCTGCTGCCTATAACTGGAAGGAGAGAAGAAAAAATAACCTATGCTCCAGATTCTCTTATCAACTGTCCCAAGGCTCTGAAAACTCTTTTGAGTGCCTTTGGACTACATGTTGCAGTTTCATCACCACCCGCATGGTACAGCAGTAATGGGTAATAGTCCAAGGGCTGTACCAGGATAAGAACTTTCCCAGTAACATCCTTAACCAGGACCCCAGGGAGGCAGCAGACTACCCTTACAGGAGGGTCTGTCCAGCATATTGGATCCTTTGTTACCCTCCTAAGGAAATCGTCTACAACTATAACCAGTCTTTTCTTAGTCACGATACAAAGGGTAGGAATTCCTGTGCTTGGCAACACTTCTGGTGTAGGTGTACCAGCATCCACATCATCCATCGACTAGCTCTCCACATCCAGATGCTCATACCTGTTGTACAGAGGCATCTAAGAAAGTGAGATAGCAAGGCGGGGTTCTGCCTTCTACTCTGAGTGTGGATTTGCCTCCATTCATTCCCATCTTTTAAGCTACCATCTTCTGCCTAGCAGTGGAAGGTTACAGGATCCCCTTGATCTTGTAGGTTTTGTAAGGCTCTAGCACACCCTGCAATCTGAGACTCTAGATGGCTGCATGTTTTCATGGGAACTCTGTCTGGGTTGCCACATCCATTCTAGCAAATGCAGAGGACATAGCTTTCTAATGGGTGGACAGCATAGCTAATATTCTTCTGAGAGGATGATTACTACCAGTTGAACTCACCTCTTGACGTGGTAGGATGACAATGGCCTTCCTGCATGCACTTCTGTGTGTTCTGCCTGAAACTGACGTGCCACAGCCTGGCTCTTGTTCTGGCTCTGTTTGCCAGCTCTGTTCACATCACTCCTGGTCACTAAGGTTCCACTGGTTGCGTTTTGAAGGTGTGGAGGTGGCCATCATTGTTCTGACAATGCTTAGGCTTTGTCAGCATGTCCTGTGAGAGCTGCCTGATCCTAAAGGGTCTTTCCACCCTTGTGCTTCCCTGCCTCAAGAGAATCCCTGTGCGTGATCTGCTGCTCATCTGTGGAGAGGGACAGTTCCAGAGCAACTTGTCCTGGCGACTGATCCTTACGTTCTGCTTTTCATCCTGGATACCCTGGGGTATATGATGTCTTGTATGAGGACTAATCCAGAAATGTCTATCATCTTTGGATGCAGACAAAAGTAAATTTAACCCATGTGAATTGTTTTAAAATCTATCATAATTGTTTGGCTACTTTTTTTTGTTTTCTTCCCAGTGTAAAGTAGTTTTTTCCTGTCACTAATATATTAAGGTGATAATACTTCTAAGCTGATTACTACTCAGTACTTGATGGATTCCTTCTATATGCATTGGGTTTCTTTTTGATATCCAAATCAACAAGTTGTGAGGGGAGTTCAGTAATATCTCCCACTCAAATTCATCATACTGTTCCATCTTGTGAACAGCAGGAGTGCGATCCATCAGCTAGCAGAGGCCAGGAAACAATATCTTTGTGTGAGGGAAAATGGTAATTCCTTTTGTTTGTTTTGTTTCGTTTCATTTGGTTTGGTTTTGTGGTTAAAGGTAAACATAGTTCTATTTATTTACTGAGAAACCAGTTGATTTATTTTAATAATCAGTTTTCAGAATCCTAACTGTTCTTTGTTTGATATAAACGAAATGGGACATCGACTCGAAGGACGTCATGGTTACTTATATTGCATCTCTATCAGAAATGGCCATATTCTACTTGTAAAAACATCATTAGAATTAGCGCCACATGAAATCATATAGTCAGAATTTATTTATTATGTCCCTATTTCAATTTAAGTACCCCATCATTATCAATGCATTTGATATTCATTGTGTTAACAGTGATCATTACTAATTCATTCAGAGCTATTAATGTGGATGTCATGGAAATTTCCACCAAAATCTCACTGTAATTCCTATTTAGAAAAAAATGTATGCCCTATCCTTAAATAATTCTGACTGATGTTTACGATAAACAGGATGTAGTTTAGCTGCACAGTGTCACTTATGCTGTAATCTCTGAAAATATATCATTTTTATAGACACCGAAAACACCAGACTTTAACTATGAAATGATAAATGTGACATTTTTCTGCAGTCTTACTGACTTGTCATTGTCTTACTGAATTGTCTTATTGAATCGTCATACTTTAACACTCAGAAGGACAATTTTTATCTTTTAATTGTGATAATCTAATTATTTTTTTAATTATATGGGACAAAGACAGGATTGTATATTTTCAGCAATACTGGCAATAATTCTTACATAAAAATAATCTGAAACTGGCAAAAAAATTGAAAATTTATGCAGCTATAGTAGTGGTCTTCTTTTTTTTCCTTATTTCCTGATTTCTCTTACTGCCAGTAAGGCAATATAACGTGTTCTGTTTTTATTTAGTGAAAGCTGGAATGGAACTCTTTGAGTTGGATTTTCATCATATTTGACTCAGTAGGATCTTGATTTGCAAACAGCTACATTGCCTACACTGTAAAGATTATTTGACCACATTTCAGAAAAAAAGAAAATAGAGCTTTTATAGGTATGGGTAATAAGGAATCCACTAGGAAGGTGATGCAACTGGCAGGCCAGCTGAAGTACCTATGCACAAATGCACGAAACATAGGTAACAAGCAGGTGGAGCTGGAAGCTATTGTGCTACTAGAAAGCTATGATCTAATTGTCACCAAAGAAACATGATAAGAGTGTGGCTTTTGACAGCTACAGGCTGTTCAGAAGGGACAGACCGGGAAGGAGGGGTGGAGGCTTTGCCCTCTATCTCAGGAAAGGGATAGAATGTGAAGAACTGACATTGAAGAGTAGCCACGAACAGGCTCAAAGCTTGTGGGTCAGAATTAAAGACAGAAGAACCAATGGGAACCTTGTGGTTGGTGTACACTGTAGGCCACCCAATCAAGGTGAGCCAACCGATGAAGTCTTCTTCCTCCAACTACAGGAAGCTTCACGCTTTCAAGTTCTCATCCTACCAGTGTGGCTGAGTTGAGACCTGATGGTTAAACTAAAGAGGAAGAGGGAACTGCACAGGAAGTGCAGGCAGGGACGGTTAACGTGGGACTAACCTGGGACATGTATAGGGATGCTGCCCGGTTTTGTGGGGAGGAAGTCAGGAAGGCCAAGGTGCAGCTGGAGCTAAACTTGGCAAGGGAAGTAAAGACTAACAAGAAGGGCTTCTACAGGAACGTCAATCAAGAGAGGAAGGTCAAAGAGAGTGTACCCCCACTGATGGCTGGAAATAGTGACCTTGTATCAACAGATGAGGAGAAGGCTGAAGTACTTAACAAATTTTTTGCCTCAGTCGTCACTGATAACTGCTCTCCTCATCCCTCCTGGGTGGGACAGCAGTATGGTGACCAAGGGAGTAGTCCCTCTCCCACTGCAGAGGAGGATCAGGTTTGTGACCACCTGAGGAACCTGAACACTTATAAATCTATAGGACCTGATGAGATGCAGCCTAGTGTCCTGAGAGAATTGGTAGATGTGGTGGCCGAGCCACTCTCCATGATATCTGAAAAGTCATGGCAGTCAGGAGAAGTCCCTGGTGACTGAAGAAGGGTAATATTCTGCCCATTTTAAAAAGGGTAGAGAAGACGACCCTGAGAACTACTGACATGTCAGCCTCACCAGAGGGATGGTCATGGACGATCATGGAACAAATCCTTGTAGGAGCTATGCTAAAGCACATGGAGGACATGGAGGTGATTAATGGCAGCCAGCAGGGCTTCACCAGGGGCAAATCCCATATGACCAACTTAGTGGTTTTCTGTGATGGCGTAACTGCAGCAGTGTACATAGGCAAACCGATGGATGTGATCTATTTAGAATTCTGTAAAGTATTGATGCTATCCCCCACAACATCCTTCTCTCTAAATTGCAGAGAAATGGATTTGATGGATGGTCTATTCAGTGGATAAGGAATTGATTGGATGGTCATATTCAAAGAGTAGTGGTCAATAGCTCAAAGTCCAATGGAGATTCGTGACAAGTGGTGGCCCTCAGGATTCCAATCTGGGACCAGTGCTGTTTAATATCTTTATCAGTGAGAAAGCGGAGAAGTGGGCTTGTGAGAACCTCATGAGGTTCAAAAAGGCCAAGTACAACATACTACACTACACCTGGGTCAGAGCAATCCCCGATTTCAGTACATGATGGGGGGTGATGTGATTGAGATCTGCCCTGCAAAGAAGAACTTGGGGATGCTAGTTGATGAGAAGCTTGACATGAGCCGGCGATGTACTCTCACAGACCAGAAGGCCAGCTGTATACTTAGCTGCATCAAAAGAAGCATGGCTGCCAGGTCGGGCGAGGGGATTCTGCCTCTCTATTTCTCTCTTGTGAGACCTTATCTGGAGTACTGTGTCCAGTTCTGGAATCCTCAACATAAGAAGCATATTGAAGTGTTGGAATGGGTCCAGGGAAGAGCAGGAGGGCTAAAAAGACAATTCAGGGGCTGGAGCACCTTCTGTTTGAGGACAGTCTGAGAGAGTTGGGCTGGTTCAGCCTGGAGAAGAGAAGACTCTGAGGAGATCTCATAACAACCTTCCAGTACCAGAAAGGGGCCTACAAGAAAGCTTGAGAGGAACTATTCATAAAGGCTTGTGGTGATAGGACAAGGGGGAATGAGTATAAACTGGAGAGGGGCAGATTTAGGTTTGAAGTAAGGAAGAATTTCTTCACCATGGGAATGGTGAGACTCTGGAAGAGGTTGCGTAGGGAAGATGTGGATGCCCCATCCCTGGAGGTCTTCAAGGACAGTTTGAACAGGGCCTTGGACACCCTGATCTAGTGGGATGTCTATGATTCTAAGTCATTTATTTGCTAACCTATATATATATACACGCACACATAATGCCTCTTTATTCGGGCTATCTATTGGTCAAACAAATCTTACATTATTTTCCAGAGATTTGACTATGTGGGCTATGCTGCTACATAAAATAACTGATAGATTAGTGAAAGATGCATGTTTGACTGTGTTCAGAGATTAAAGAAGCTTGAATCTATGATTAACACACCTTGGACAAGGTTCCTGTGTATTAAGCTATGAAAAAAGTAAGTTTACGACTTCTAAGCCTGTAAAACATCTAAAAGCCCTAGCTATCTTTTCAGAAATATTTTGGTTTTTAATACTATGGTTTTGATAGCCTAAGGCATCTCAGATGATATCAGATACTTAAATGGAGACAACTGAATTTTACTCTTAGAGTGGTATTTGTTTGCATAAGGAGAGACGTCCAATGTAATTTCAGGTTTTATATGATATACCTTCTGGCTTTAAGCAGTGGCAAAGGCAGTGATGAGTGTTGCATAAGTTCTGTGTCATTCTTATAGCCTGGTGCATTTCTCAGACTCTCTAGGGCATCTGCCTATATTTCCACTGACTAAAACAAAATTATGAATTAGGACAACTTGCACTCATTTAACAGCCACTGTTTGGCTCCTGTACTTAGATACTTACATTCTGGAGCTGAACTCTGCCATTGAGTTATGATTTAAAATTAATTCTGTTCTAGGTTTTTTTGGTTGTTTGGTTTTTTTTTTCCATTTGTTTGAGCTGTCTTTTGAAAAGTATATGTTGGGTAATTTCTCACTCAAGAGCTGAATAACTTATATCCCATACAGTGGCACCCAGCTCTTGTAAAACATCTCTTTATGATTATGGACTCCCTTTTGTTAAGTAAGGTAGGTGAGTTAGTGAATACGTGAAATAATCAAGTAGGGTAAAAGTTCTAATCTCAGTGGTTCTTAAATAAACCTCAATACTCAAATCTGCTATAGGTTAGTCTGTCCCTGTGACAGAAGACAGGTACCTGCCACTAGCAGTTTGAGACAAATCAGTGTTCCAAAATGGACTCCAAATCCTTCATGGCAGTTTCACTTTATATCAAATCCACAAGTAATCATCTCTGAGTCCATGTAATTGCACTAGCTTTTTGTAAGGAGAAAGGGAAATGAAATATAGATCTCCTGATTCTCAGATTAATCACTGAACAAGATGTAATGTTCAGAATCTCTTTGGTTCAGAGTATTTAAAGGTCCTTTCTTTGTCACATAAGAGTCAAGTGAAGTAGGCATACCAGACCTTGTTATCCCAGATGGCTGTCATTTGATAAAATCCATTATGATAGGACTTACTATTTATTTTTAACAACAACTGTGGTATAGTTTAATTTTATTTATCAGCCTCACTTCATGTAATTTAATTTTTCTCTTCCCCAATGCCACCATTGCCTCTGTACATTAATGTATATGACCCATGTATCCTTGGTCTTAATACAATATTACACCTCTTTTCTTTGAAGCACGTATGGACGTAAAGACACTCAGGAAAAGTGAATCCAGTTAATGCCTCAACATGCCTTTTAAATTTTGTCTTGCATGTGCACTTCTCCAAACATTTAGAATATATTTCATGCATTTCCTATTTTACTAGAATTGCTTTATTATTTCTGGTATCGGTCTGAGCTTGTTCTTGAATTTGGTACAGGAGGGCCTCTGTGAAGAGTACAGGGGTACAGGCATTGCACTAGATAGATTACTTCGTCTTTAGTGATTGAAACCTTTGGCCTTTGAATCTGCTTTAAAATAATTTATTGTTCTTTGCCAAAAAGTCTATATTAAGGATATGAGTAATTTCTATTTTAGAATCACAAAAATTAGGCAGGAAGCAAATATCTAGTTCTTTCTTGCATCTCACATTTTAATCAAAACTCATTTTAAAGATCTATAGTTATGAAGATAGTGTAACATTCCTATTTAATTCATTTTGCGCCCTGATATCCTTACTTTAAAAATGCCCAAACCATTAACTGGTAACACTTTTTCAAAATATCTTTTATTTATTTTTTATAATAGTACGGAAAACATTCTTTCCAGTTTTTCAGTCATCTTGACATTTTTTAATTCAATTATCCTTTTCTCCCAACTATGTTTCTCTTAAAGTCATTGTGTTCTTTCTAGTTTACTTAATAGATTATAATTTTTTCCCACATTAGCAGTGATTGCTCACACAAGCAGCTCTGATTTTAGTTAAAATCTTCTAGATGCTTTAGGTTTTTTTTTTGAAGCAGATTTTTTTCTTTATGAACCTGTGATACTTGCTCCAAGATTAATATTTTTAGTATTTTGAGTAAAATCAATGCTGCTGTTTTAACACATGTATTTATGATATGTATGACATAGTACATAATAAAAAAAAATCTATCAAATATATAAGATATGTATGTGTATATATGTGAGTAAGTATCTATTTATATAAAATGTATAATACATAGAAGAGTCAGTAGGCATCTATCTTTGACTCCTATGAGCATCCCTTGGCATTTTTTTTCCTAACACATAACCCTTTCTGCAGATCAAGGCAAAAGTCCGTATAAAAGTAAATTTAATTATCTAAGTATTCTGATATCTAAAGAAAAACTGTCCACAATATTTATTTTTTAAGCATTTTAAACTATGTCAGTTTTGAATGTACTAGACATAACATTCACAATAAAAATATATGTTTTCTGAATATAATTTAGTTATGGAAGAATATTTTTTTCTATCATACATAATGCTGTAAGTTTTTTCACCTGGGAAAGAACATGTAATCACATTAAAAAAACCAAAAAAAGTGAATAAATCCATTGTAACTACAATCATCAGAATAATAAGCTATGTGTTAAATTAAAAATACTTACGCATAAAATCATAGCATCATATAATCACAGAGTAGTTTGGGTTGGAAGGGACCATAAAGATTCCAGTTCCAACCCCCCTGCCATTGGCAGGGACACTTTCCACTAGACCCGGCCTCCCAAGGCCCCATCCAACCTGACCTTGAACACGTCCAGGAACGGGGCACCCACAACTTCCCTGGGAAGCCTGTTCCAGTGCCTCACCATTCTCATGGTGAGGGAATTCCTCCTTATGTCGAGTCTAAGTCTGCCCCTTTCCCATTTATATCCATTGCCCCTAGTCCTATCATTATGAGCCTTTGCAAACAACTACAAGCCTTTGTAAACAAGGCTTGTTCTGTTATCTCAGTTATCAAATTATGTCTTGTCTTTTAGTGCCTCACAAAGACTCTTTTCCAGACTGTCAGTGATATTCACTTTTTGAAATACAAGACTGCAATATTTCATTTCAGATATCCCAAACCTGATATGTCCTAAACCAAATACTTGGGTTTGGAAATTCCTTTTTATATAGTTTATAGTTTTAAATCATCAATGTTCCAAGTCAACAAGTTTAAAATCTGTTTTCCCACTTCATCTATTTTCTAATTGAATAGCCTAATGTACAGCCATCATTACTACATCACATCTCAGCTTCCCCAATGCTCTTAGAGATTTCAGTGTCTGTTAAAGCTTATATTTCTAATATGTCTTTATCTTAAAAGAAAAAAAAAAACAGTGAAGCTCTAAAAAGAAAGTTGCTTTTCTTTGTCTCTACTCAAAGATAACTCACTTTAACTCACTTATTTAATATGTTAAATATTTCGTGACACAGTTCATGACAGATCTACAAATTTGGCAATTCCCTCTAGAACTACAGTGGTTTTATTTTCTTTATAACATAATCCCATTAAAAAGACTTCTAGAGATTAATTTAAAGTTTCCCTGGAAGGATCAGTGGTAGAGATGTCTAGAAATTATTATGATCACCTCAAGCCCCCTAAAATGTAGAAAGTGGAAAGAAGTTTTTATTTATTAATTCAGTGACACAAAATATTATTTAGAAAACAGACGAACATGTCCATGGTATTGACAACAATCCTTCTGACAATATATCCACTCCATCCATTATCCGAAGCTTCTAATAAACCTACAAAAATAATTAAATGTTTTACTAATTTCAAGAATGTAAAATGTTGTCAAAGTATCAGAACATAAAAATTAATACTAAATTCTTTTGATGCAACAGTCAATACCACATGTTTTTTTTTTTTTCTGGTTTTAGGAGATACATACCTGCATTTGATTTTTGAAAGCAGATAAAACTTGAGAACTCCAAGTATTTTGTTCCAGATCACTCTCCTTCTTCTTGTTATGTATGTCACAGTTAATCAAAAGCTATAGAAAGTATTGCCTGAAATCCTGAAATATCAAGTATATTATTCAGTTTTTTGAATGGTTTTAAAAAGAGACATTAATAGTCTTGCAAGTAACGCAGCAATTTTCAATGTTTCATAAAAACTTATTCATCAAGCTAAGTATTGGTAAGTTTCACAATTAATATGTGCTTTATTGGCATTCATAGAATCATAAAATCGTAAAATAATAAAATCATAAAACCATAAAATCATAAAATGGTTTGAGTTGGAAGGGTCCTTAAAGATCACCTAGTTCCAACGCTCCTACCATGTGCAGAAACACCTTCCACCAGATCAGGTTGCTCTAAGACCCATCCAACCTGGCCTTGAACATGTCTAGGACTGGGTCATCCACATCATCACTTGTTCCAGTGCATAACCATCCTCTTAGGGTAAAATTTCTTCCTTATATCTAGTTTAAAACTATCCTCTCTCAGTTTAATGACATCACCCCTTGTCTTATCACTATGCACTCTTGTTTTCACAAGTCTTTCTCCAGGTTTCTTGCAGGCTCCCTTTAGGTACCAGAAGGCCACGCTTCTCCAGGCTTAACAATCCTCACTCTCTTAGCCTGTCTTCATAGGAAACATGCCCCAACCCTCTGATATCTTCACAGCCCTCTTCTGTATTTTCTCTAATAGGCTGTGTCTGTCTTGTACTGAGGACACCAGAGATGGATGCACCGCTCATGGTAAGGTTTCACGAAAGAAGAGTAGAGGGGCAGAATCACCTCCCTCAGTCTGCTGGTCAAGCTTCTTTTGATGCACCCCAGGTTGCAGTTGGCTTTCTGGGCTGCAAGTGCACATTACTTATTAATTTTGAGCTTCTCATCAACCAACAGCCTCAAGTCCTTCTCCTCAGGACTACCCTCAAACCGTTCTCCACCCAGCCTGTAATTGCGCTTTTTATTGCCCCAGTACAGGTACAGGACCTTGTACTTGGCCTTGTAGAACTTCATGAGTTTTGCAGCACTTCTCAAGCCTGCCCAGTTCTCTCTGAATCCTACATCTTTCCTCTGTTGTGTCAACCATGCCACACAGTGTGGTGTCATCAGCAAACTTGCTGAGGGTGCACTCAATCCCACTCTCACCTCTGCGACAAAGATGTTAAACAGCACCATTCTCAATACTGACCCCCCCGATGAACATCAATCATTTCCAGTCTCCGTTTGGACATTGATTCGTGGAACACAACTCTTTGAGAGTGACCATCCAGCCAATTCCTTATCTACTAAGTTGTTCAGCCAGCAAATCCACATCTCTGCAAGTTAGACTAGAAAGTTGTGTGGGACTATGTCAAATGCTTTACAAAAGTCCAGTTAGATATCGGTTACTGTTCCCTTATCCACCAATGCTGTAGGCCCACCATAGAAGGCCACCAAATTTGTGGGGTATGATTTATGACTTTAACTTTTTTTTTCTGGAAATATTCTAAATAATTTTAAAATAAAATATCTTTTTTGTCACAAATATTAAAGTCAGTGTTGCATGTGAACAGAATGGTTAAACAATTTAAAACAAGAGAACATTTCAGTTCACACAAACTCATTTCTCATGGGGATTAATTTAATAAGCAATCTTTTCCTGCTCTTAATTGTGAATTAGGCCTTTAATGTAGATAAGTGTAAGATGCATGCGAAAAAAATGCAACACCATAGTTAAAAATAAAAAAAACCTTATCAACATTTGTCACATGAAGACATGGGTGGTGGCACTCATTCTTCCTTACAATTAGTTGCTGGAACCACTTAAAGAAAACAATGATGGACATGAAGGACATAGTAAGGTGGAAAACACTCTTTGTTAAAGTAAACAGCTTAAACTTGCATCTTGGCTTTTTTTTTTATTTTTAAATTAAATGTACTGTCAGAGAATAGGTCAGCTACTGTTCAGTTCCCATTATCCATGTAACGAAAATAAGCAAAGTTCTGGTACAGATTAACCTGCAGCTAATTACCCCTGCAAAAAATAATTCCTGCAGGGTTATAAAGGCAAAGCTACCTGCCTGCTTCAATGGGAATTTTTCAATGTTCTAGACCAGGAAGAAAAGCACATGGAATGCTAGAATTCCCTTGTGCATTATTAAAAAATACACAATATTAACATGGTGAATAGGGGACATTCTCAAGGTTAAGAGAATTCAATCTTACAGGCAAAAATTAACACAAAAATGATCGTAATATTTCAAGTTAGTGTTTGTCAGGCATATTTTGGTGTTGAAGTTCAATGAAGGTATACATTTCCAATTTTTTTTTTTTAATAACACTCAGAAAACAGGCTAACACAGGGGGGTATTTTTGCAGAGAGTAAAAAGCTTATTCTTGACAAGACTGCTTTGTAATTAAGTTTACTATTTCACAGAGGGGGAGTTATCAACATAAGGAGAAAATCCTTGTTATTGCAAATACTATTATCCAAGACCTAAACTTAAAATTTCTGGACAACAGTTTCTTGTTTCTTGAGAAACTAGTCATCTATTTACTTGAATATGAGATCAGAAAGGTGTAAAACTGTAGCACTGTTTTTGCAATCACCTAACAGGTAAAACCTTTCAGAAAGGAAAATGCTGAAAACTTTGGGTTAAATCATAAGGGTAGATTGAATTGTTTTGAGATATTAGTCAAAGCTGATCTTGAAAGACATATTTTTCCCCCTCCTTTTTTTTTTTTTATCAAGACTATACAAGGTCTTTCACTGTCTTAAAATCAGTGATTTAGCTATTTTGACTATTGAAGTATAGTATTCCATGACTGAGTATCTACAGTGAGTTTAACTTGGCTGACCACCAGGCGCCCATCAGGCTGTTCTACCACTCCCTCTTGATCAAAAAGACTGTGACATATACTACAAATAAAAGCTCAGGGATTGTGATAAGGTCAGAGAGATTACTTATTAACATTATGCTCAAAATAGACTTGACTTCAGGAAATTAATTTGTTGCCAATCAAACAGAGTAGCATAATAAGAAATAAGAACAAAACTAAAACCACCTTCCCTTCTGCTCTCCCTTCCTCCAGGCTCAACTTCACTCCAAACTAACCTACACAACTCAGGGGATGGGCGAGAGGGCTTTAAGGATCAGCTCATAAAACTTTGCATCTGCCACACCTTTCTTCTCCTTACCCTGTTCCCTGGCTCCAATGTGAGGTCCTTCCCATGGACAGTCCTTCATTAACTTCTCTAACATGAGTCCTACCTATTGGCTGCAGCTCTTCACAAATTGCTCCAGCATATGTCCTTTCCAGAGGGTGCAGTCCTTCCAGAAAAAGAATGCTTTGATATGGGTCCCCCAATGGGGTTACAGGTTCTGCCAGGAACTTGCTCCAGCGCAGGCTTTCCATAGATTGCAGACTGGATATCTGCTCCACCGCAGATCTCTATGGGATACAGGAGGACATCCTGTGTCACCACGGTCTTCATCAAGGGCTGCAGGAGAATCATTGCTCTGGTGCCTGGAGAATCTTCTCCCCTCCTTCTTTGCTGGCCTTTGTGTCTGTAGAGTTATTTCTTTCACATATTCTCGTTCCTCTTTCCCAGTTGTTGTGCACTGGTTTTCCCTCCTTTTTAAATATGTCACCAATGTCACAGATTGGCTTATCCTTGGCTAGCAGTGTGCCCATCTTGGACCTGACTGGAACTGGCTGTGTCTGACACGGAGAAGTTACTGGAAGAGCTTCTGGTGTATTCTTACAGAAGCTCACTTTTTAAGTCCCTGATGATCAAAACCTTGATATGCAAACTCTATACAATACCACATGCCTTGGTGTGCCCTGTTGGATCTGTTAAATGAGCTTCCTGTTAGTGATACTGAAATATTGCCTAGAGTGAAATCTATAAAGTGAGAGAAAAAAAAATGGTGACAGTAATGGCTATTGAGATGTTATAGTGGACTGTGAGGTGGTTCTCCCTGCACTCCTTATTTTTCTATATGATTAGTGAAACAGTAGTAATTAATTACTATCCTTAAAATCAATTTCTTACTTGATTAAAGAAACCCCCAAAACATAGTAACATCAGTCATTGCTTTTTCAAAACATCAAAAGTTGTCTATATTATGATAATGAATGAACATTAAGAAAAAGAGATTTATTTTAGTATCTTAAAAACCAGTGTTTTTAATATCAGACAAAACTTAGTTTTAAATAAGAATTAAAAATAAAAATAGGTTACAGCATGTGTTTTTGACCTTTGCACCTTGTAGGTTACAGCATTTGTTTTCCTATGTCTTTATACATTATTTCCTTAATACCACAGATGTTAACCATGCATTTCTTTCCTGGCTCCAGTGTAGACACTGAGAATCATAACAAAACCATTAACACAAAGACTGGGACAAGTGGCTACAATAAATCATCTTCAAAGACCAGTTCACCACTTTCATTCTTCAGTTTTCATGAAATCTATTGAAGTTTTAAATACAATCTTCTGTAAGTGAAATTTGGCATTTGTTGAGTTTTTTCTTGTGAGGGCGTACAAGATCAAATTTTCTGGGGATGTTAAACTGTGCTATTGCTCAATTGACTAGTTTTTGAAGATGGATGAAAATCATAGCCTTTATGCATGGATTTACTTCTCTTTTGCATAGGTGAAGAATATGACTGAAAATTTTAATTGAGCTAGGTTCTGTACTTTATCATTAGATACGAAAATAATATGGAATCTTCAGCATTTTTTGTGTTAAGAGCTTAACAATGTTATAAACTGATGAAGGTACTGCATTTTTTCATTAGCAAATTGATAAGGTATTATAATTCTTCTTGGGAAGTTTAAGCAATCTCTTAGAGTACAAGACAGTTGGTATACAGTAACTCTCACTGTGTACTGAACACGTATGAAGGGCATACTCATAATATCGCTATGACAATTCAATAATTGGATTTTCAGTCAGTATGTTGCCTACAAATGTGAGAAGAGCTGGAAACTTCTGTGATAGTGACATGTCACTTCTGAGACCAAGCAAAAAACCGAGTCTAATAAAAGGGCAACCTGCTGCATGTTGGATTTTTTCCTTATTTTCAATAAAATTAGAGACAAATCCAAACAAAACCCCTATTCAGGTATTTTATGGTGGATTTTTTTAATTCATTGGAAGAAAATCCCTGGAGTATTTATTGCAGACAGAGTGGTGATTTTGAACACATATATTACATGTTTCTCTCCATGTATTAGTTTCTCTGTCTTGTTCTAGAAGAAGATTAAGTCCCGATATAATTGAAGCCTGACACATTAAAGTAGGATTGTATTAATATTTTTGATTATTTATGGTGTGCTTTAAGATTTTTTCATGTTCTCAGCCCATACACATTATGTTTCCCTCTTTATTCATTGCCAAGAGTAGGATGAATAAAAATATATATGTAAGAATAAAGAAAGAATAAAAAAAAAATAGACAGCATACTGCGTAGGTTGTTCACCAAAGAAAATAAGAAAAAAGAAATATCATTATCACCGGATGGCACTTTGTAACTTTTCGAAAGTATCCAGAGAATATACTGTATTATATCCATATTATTACATCAAGTAATCTGACTAATAACTTTCTGATGAAGAAAACCTGTTATTCTCTTGTAAGAAACTGTGAGGGAGTACTTTGAATTCAGGAATCCTACCTGTTTATGAAACTGGGAGAACTTCAGAAAAGAGAAAAAGAAAACATCATTTTGCTTTTTTTGACTCTGATAAATTAGGTCATTGATATATTCACTTTGAAGAAGACAGGTTTTGGTGATCGTATATACCTGAAAATCTCTTCTTTGTAACATCTTGCTTTTTTGAAAACAAAGTTTAGTTTTCAGTTACTTTGCAAAGATTGGAGCTGAAAAAACAAATATCTAGTCCATACTTGTTTAAAAATCTAGTTCATTATTTTTCTCTGATAATACTAGATTATTAGTTTCCTACAGCTATGTAAAAATATTGGAGAATCTCTAATGACCCAAACACTTAAAATGAGAAATTAACTTATGTGCTCTCCAGATAGATATTTCCTATTCCATAATGGTTTCAATAGATGTGTATTTGTCAATTTTTATATTGTTCATAGCTAACAGACTTTCGCATATCCATGAAAAAGACATTGCAAAACAGAAATTCAGTGAATATATTGATTTATTCAATGAATTATGAGATGGGTGCAAATGAATACATAACCATATGCATAAACACATTGTGCAAACTGATATAAAGCTGTTCATAATTACAGCATTACAGACACTGAAGGTCCCATCCAATCTGGCCTTGAACACTTCCAGTTTTCCTGAAAAAGCAAAATTAATTGAAAATTTATGGTATTCTAACTTTGGCATATCTTAGTAATCTAACTCAGCTCTTTTCCAGAATTATCTTCATCACATAATTATTGGTTTGTTTCAAGACTTCCTCATCAGAAGAATCAGCAAAGTTGCTCCAGAATAAAGCAAAACAGTGTGGTTCTGAAGAAAGATTCCAAGGTGAGAAACAATGCAGGTGAGAGTGAATAAAACCTGGCTTCATCCACTCTAAGTTTTTTTCGGGACTGTTCCTGAAGGGTTTACATGCTGAAATACTAAATATTTTCTCACCATATATGCTGACCTACATAATACACACCCTCATTTGAGGGACTGGGAGAAGCTGGAAAAGTGGGGTGATGCACCTGAGCAAGTGGGAGAAGTGGGTCTGTGTGAAGCTCATGAGGTTCAACAAGATCAAGTGCAAGGTCCTACATCTGAGATGGGACAATCCATTGGCAAGAAAACTTTATTAATTATGAAAGTAAAATTTATAACTCCTTGTTTTCTTCAGGAACACACCAAATGATCCATTTTCCACAGATCTTCATGCTGGATGATCAGAGCCCAGTTTCAGTACAGGATGGGGGATGATGTGACTGGGGGCAGACCTGTGGAGAAGGATTCAGGTGTACTGGTTGATAAGAAGATCAACATGAGCCAGAAATGTATGCGCGCATCCCAGAATGGCAACTCTGTCCCAGGCTGTGTCAAGAGTATTGTGACCAGCAGGTTGAGGGAGTTGATTCTGCTCTTCTACTCTACTTTTGTGAGACCCTACCTGGACTACTGTGTCTAGTTCTGGAATGCCCTACACAAGAAGGATATAAACTGGGTTCAGAGGAGGGCCACAAATATGATCAGAGGGCTGGAGCACCTTTTCTATGAGTGCCAGCTGAGAGCTGGGGTTGTTCAGCCTGGAGAAAAGAAGACTCCAGGGACACTTTATAGTGACTTTCCAGTACCTGAGGAGGGCCTACAGGAAAGCTGGGGAGGGACTTCTTTCCCAGGGAATTGCCTTATCTGATGCTGTGGAAGTTCAACACAGGTTTTAAAGTCTTAATCCCAATACTTTGTTACTGGAATCATAGAATCATAGAACACCTGATTAGAAGGGACCTCAAAGATGATCTGGTCCAACATTTTTAGGTGATATATAGTTCAAATGAGATGGCCCAGCACCCTGTCAAGGTGAGCCTTAAAAGCATTCTGTGTAAAGGATGTTTAATTTAAATTCCATTTAAAGTGTACGTGATTAGAAGAGAGAAAAACAAGGGCATCGATTTTTGTGCCAAGAATTGAATTTGCATATAGGAAACCAAAATTTAAACCCCATATATTTATATTTGCTGATATATGATCTAATAGGGATTGATTTAAATGGAACTGGAGTAAGACTATACAAAATGTTTTGTGAAATCCTTGTGAGAAAGTTACAATAATAGTGTTTTAAATATCATCCAAGAAAAATCTAACTATAGTGGATACTGTTATTCTAGAAAAATTGCATACATACACAAAACCACACCTGAAAATGATATAGACTTGTCTGAGCCAGTCAGAGTACTTGGATATTATATAGTTTTCTACCTGTAATGATATGCTATTTCAGTCCTTCAATTTTCTGAGTTCACTGACAGTCGTGGAAAATTAAACTATTTCTTTAGATATTTTTACTCTCCTTTGGAATATAGGGGAGGTCAAGTTTCTGTTAGGAAAGTCCATATGTCTCCAACTAAATTATAGAGGAGATTTTGCTCATTACATTCTAAAATACCTCTTTGATTCTATAACTATTTTAAAATATAATTTTAACCCTCATAAAACTTGTCTTATCTGTTGATCTATGTTTTGTTGTTTAGAATTTGTATGTATGTATTATATATTTATTTTGTTTACTTAAGAAAACCAAGAATATTAAAATTTTGAAATACTGAATTATTTGTTAAGCAAAATGATAGAATCTCCAAAACCATTGCAGTCATTACTTTTCAATTGTACTAAACTCATGCAAACTTCTCTGTTTACAATAGCTCTTGAAACTGGCTGTGGTGGTTTGACTCTAGATAGAAGACAGAAGCTCCTGCTCAGCTGATTGCACAACCCTCCTCAGCAGGATGGCAGAGAAAATAGGAGGAGAAAAAAATGAAATTTTATCAATCAAGATAAAGCCAGTACAATTAGTGAAGAAAAGCTGTGTGTGCAAGCAAAGCAAATTAAGGAATTCAGTCATTACTTCCCATCAGCAGGCAGATGGTTAGCTGCTTACTAAAAAGCAGTGTTGCAGCACATATAATGATTATTTGGGTAGACAAATGCCATCCCCCTTCCTCCTTTTTCCTTCAAATTTTATGGCCGAGAATGACATCATATGGTGTGAAATCAACACTCTTTTGGTCACAAAACCAATTATATATTAGTTTAGTCCAGCATTTACGTTAATATAGACATTCTGTATTTGGATAACTTACGCTTCAGGGGCAGTTTATGATTGGTTAAAAAAATACATAATGCCTAAAAGATGACATAAAGATTAAAAAAATAAATAGATTCCAGACACTGAAAGGAATATTCTAATTTGCAAGAAAACTTTATTAATTATGCAAGTAAAATTTATAACTCCTTGTTTTCTTCAGGAACACACCAAGTGATCCATTTTCCACAGATCTTCATGCTGGATGATCAGAGCCCAGGATGTAGTACTAAAAACTATTTGCAGGATTAGAACTTCAAAGTTTTCTTGAAAACACCTCAAAATAACTTGCTTGGTTTTACAGAGGAGGCAAGGATAGAAAAAGGAAATTTAGCCCAGTTTACTCACCTTCAGTATAGTATCCAAGTACTGAGTTACCCTTCAGTATCTCATCAATATTTATACGTCAGTTAGTTGTACTATTAGCAGATATTTTAAATTTTGCTCACTGAGTTGTGTTACTGAAGCATATGACTAGAAATATTTTCATCAACTTTACTCACATATGCCACTGATTTCATCAGAGTCTATAACTGTGTCACATAGCCTTTGGGTATAAGGATTTGTCCATCATTGCTAATTTTTTATCTATATGTCTAGTAGAATTACACACAGAAGTAAAATTGCTTCTTCTAGAAATGCCAGTCGTAGCTTATTGCACTACAAAACCACTAAACAATCACAGCAACAGCACTTCATGAGTGTCACAAAAATTAATTGATTATAAGTCAGAGTACTTTTATTCTTCAATGTCGTTATTATTCTTATATACTCTTTGTTAAGGACACCCTGTGAAACAGGCAACTGTTTCAGATTAAACTCAGGGTGAAATCTTAGTTAAAACAATAATAATTCATGAGTTTTAATTAGTAAATACCAGTACAATTTGTATAGTATATAGCATTTAGGAAAGCAATGAAACTGCTTATGTAACTCAGAGTTTGACCTCCACTAATATTCTGGTATTAGTATGCTAAGACTTTATAAATATTACATTGATGTTTGACATTAATTTAATATTATAAACTGTTTACACATGGGAGTTGATAAACATTTAGTTATCTGTGTTTCAGACAAGATAAAGGAGCAGAGCAATTAATGAACTATTTTATCCTATTACTTAATAATACACTACAGAGAAATCCTGTTGTCATAATAAAGCCCTGTAGGTTGTCTTAAGATACAAAGATACAAAGTGGATGAATAAATTTAGGACTAAGAAAAGGCAACAGTTTCTAGAAGTTTTTGCAGTAAGATTCTAGGAAAAACATTTAAATCAGTTGGTGTCAAGTACTAAACTTCAGTAAGCTTATGAAAGGGATTGTTAACGTGGTGCAGCAGAGGACTGGGGCTCAGTTCTGTGCTTACACAGGTGATGCTCCTGTTTCAAATATATTTCTTGCAGCAACTTTAGGAATTATCTAATTATCATTAGGTTTTCTATAAGAAAAAACCCATTTCTTATAAAGATTATTATAATAGTTTAGATTTATTCTTCCAGATACATCTGTAATTTTCCAAGGGAAAAGAATTAATGTTTCATGTTCAGCTCCTTTGACTATATATGCATTTGAGGTAGGGCATATTCTTAATTGAGAGAACTTTGATGTGAATTATTAAGGAAATATTTTCTGTTTAACTCTTTCACTGCAATTCCAGATCTAAAAATATGTCACATGATGTCAATTTTTTGATTGTATTATGTTTCTCTCTTTTTCTCTGTAAAACAGAGACATACTTTTGATATATTTTTCATTTCTGAAAGTAAAGAAAATTATAACAGAAAAAAATGAAGTAAATGAACACATTTCTAAGCAGTTATATGTTTTTACTTTAATTTTTCCTCTGATTTCAGCACACAGAAAAAATGCTGTCACCAATTGCCAAGCTGCCTGATCATGGGTTTGACTAGCTATTATATTTTTCATCTGTCATGGTAGGCATCTTTTTGCATCAACTTCAGATGTCAGCGACAATGGGAGCCTTTGCTTTTTCTGGAACTATAAAACTGGAAATGACCATCTGTTCAGCCTTCTGTTATCTGAATTTTTCCCTAGAAATACTTTTTAAGAATATATTAAGAACTGCAAAGAATAAGATAACACATAAAATGTTGGGAGTGTAATTTTAACCCTTTCTTTTCACTTCATGAGGCATATTTTTGTAACAGACAATGAAACAATGGAAACCAAAAGGAAATTTATGTAGTTCGCAACAATTTTATTTATAGTATTGAGTTATTTAGCACTGCAATCCATTACCTTATGGTTGTTTTCAGTACAATTTTTTATGTTATTATGATGACATTTTCAAAATTCTTTTGATGTTCTATTCACATAAAAAACTTTCTAATTTTGTATTCAGCAGTAATTTGTGCCAGAATAAGGGATCTAGTACTAGAACATCCGAACATCCCCAAAATAACAACGAAGCAAATATGCACTGTGTAGAATTTAATTACAAATGAGGAATGAGTATGGGAATTTTTCATTAAAATTTCTGTGCATAAAGGATTCTCTCTTCTTTCCTAAAAAAAAGGTCTGCACTGTGGCTTTATAATGCTGAGCTCATATACAGAGCATTTTTACTCACATTTTGGGCTGTATGCCTAGTTACCTGATTCAGCAATGGCAACATGACACTGAAGTTATTTCTCAGTATATAGAATACTGGGTTACTGAATGTGAATGTTGCCAAATACAAAGTTAACTTTGAAAGCCAAAAAATCCCTTTGTATTTTGCTATAATTGCAATAAGTGTAACGGGAACTTTATTTTAATGTTCAGTATGAATACAGACAGAAATCTAATAAATCCCTTATTTGAAAGGGTTCTTATCCAAGAAAAATTAAGTCAGTGGGAATATTCTCACTGTATTGAAGAAGTGAGGATTTCCCTTTATTAGCCCTTCACTGCTTAAGAATTATGAAATATTACAAGCCTTAAAGCTACTGTGATTTTCAATATAGTTTTAGTGCAATGGTTTCTAACATTGAAGCTTTTTGCCCATTTTCTTTCTTATGAAAGCTATTCTTCCTTGAAAAGGAGAAAACAATGTGTAATTACATTTTTCATAGAACAGAACTAATTTGAAATGCAATGTCACAACTTAACAATTCATCTTGTAACATTATGCTCATGTGATGAAAGCTCTTAAAAAACAGCTCAACATTATTTGGAGGATCTATTGTTCTTCTTTGTTTTTCAAACTGGAACAAGAAAACTGGAAAGGTTTCCATAGTTTGTTTCATTAGTAAGACAGATGCGACTGGTGATGTGCCAGCATGGTTTTATTCTCAGTTGATGACTGAGTATCAAAAGCTATAATCAAGAAAAAAGCATTCAGTATTCAGTTTTTTTAGTTCTTGTTTACATTATTCTAATACAAATTTGCAAAGCAGATTTTGTAAACTTCATTAAAAAAAAAAAACAATAGGTGTTATCATTGATATCATAATTTGTTGAAAATAATCACTACTTCCACTCCAAACTAAATTAATAAACACATTTGGTAACCTGAAAAGTTATGATTTTTGAGTAATTTTAATTCTAGCAGTGACATCTTTGTAAAAAACCCAATGCACAGAAACATTTCAATTATTTTCAATATCTGAAGCAGTATGAAACTTGAGCAGTGAAGTTCAGAGCGCTTTACTTCAGAAAAGAGCATATTAAAAATTACACTATATTAATAACTATCTAAACAACATAGAATTTGTATTATTAATATTGTCGTTGTGATTATTATTATTTTAAAAGTTGTTCAGAGCACAACAATCTTTCTTTCTAATTCCCTAGTCCCCTAATCAACAAACACCACCCAAGCAAAACTTTGCAGAATATTTTGAAACCTAAACACTTGGATACACCTGCAAGTGTTTCCCTACATTAAAGCAAAGTAAGGATAGGAATTAGATTCCTAACTAATTACTCTAATCACTGGGCTACACAGGAATAACATTTTAATATTTCTTGGTTAGATTTTTTTGGTATAGAATTATTTTATTGCATGCTTGGGAATCTGCATTCTTACTAACAGTCATGGGAGAAAACCTCTGTCTCTGCTGATCTCTATGGACCATTACTTCAATGATCCCACACAAACACAAACATAAAAAATAAAGTAAAATAAAGTAGATTTTCCCAGGGAGAATAAACGTTGTATTTCCATTTTTGTAAAAATATCTAAGCTGTTATGTTGGGAAGCAGCTGCATTATTTACCTTGTCAGTATCTGATTAACTATGTTTTCCTTCAAGGAGCTATGATATTCTCTTTTCTCTCCATAGCATTTATTGTGTGTTCTTCAACGAGGAATGCATCCTTCCCTGAATCTTGCTTTTTACTTCTGGGTGCACATTCGAGTATGCAAAAAATATTAAACAGCTGTTATATGCAGAGGGTTTTTGGTTTGTTTTTTTGTTTTGTTTTTTTTTTTTTCTGGCTATAGACAAGCCAGACATAACAGCAATCAAAAACTCTTGAGTGTAATAAGTATAAGGTGATAAATTCTCAGCCGGTTTCTTTCAGAAAAACCCAGGGTATGTTCAAAGCATAGGTAACTTGTTTCAGGTACAGCTATTGTCCACTTTAAGTTATTTAAAGAAAAGAAAATTAAAATGTATGATCAAGAGAAGTACAATACACTGTGAATTTCGGATAAACAGGGTGAATTTTCTAGGATAAATCCTATTATTTTTCACCTATTCTTTATATCATAACATCTAAAAAAATAGTTTTCATCATTAATAATTTCAAATACCCATAAATATTAAGTGACTTACCATGATCATATCTTTTGATCAACAAACCTAATAGTATGGAAAACCATGGATCTGTTCCTAAAATTCCTGAAAGACCAATAAGATCAAACCAGGTCAATTGTTGTTGACAAGTACGTCTGATGTGAGATTTGCAGAAGTCTCAATGTTAGCCAAATAGTGTGATTTCAGACAGCATACTTGTTGCCATGTTTCTTTTCTGGTGGCTGATTAAACATATAACAATAAAATAAAATCTAATAATTCTCACGCAGAATCACCATCTTTAGCCATCTTACACTTATATCATGTTCAAATTCTCATAACCTACCGTCTTCTGATGAGTTACATGATAAGAAAAGATTTCAGAAATGACTGACAGATTTTGGAGAGAAGTAACACACAACTTCACAATGTGAATGGGAATGGGAAAATGATCTGTCTATTGCAGGAACTGACTACTCTGCACATTCGGTACAATTTTAATTAAAGAGTAAGAATTATTATCTCCTTGAATAAAATTATGTCTGTGACAGAAGGTAGCCATCATCTCATCAGCTTTAATTATCTCAGTACCTCACACTTATCTTTTCCTTACACTGACTTATCATTCTTGAGGTGTGCATATCAACACAAGTGTTATGGGTTTTAATACTGAGTTGTTATTCTCAGCCACAGCAGCTGTATCTTTTCCTCAGTGATATGTATTCTATATTCCAAAGTGAATTAAACTTTCATAAAGTTTCTTTCTGTCCACTGGGATTCTTTAAATGAATAGATGCTGTTTAATTTTCAGGAAAATACATCATGCTGGTGTCATGAATTGTGTAGAAATCATGGCAGCAGCAACAAGCAAATGATCTCTTCATTCTTGATAATAATATGTTAATATTCTGTGTTAATTTAATGCCTTGTGTTAATTTAATGGAAAATAAAGCATTTTTTGCATATCAGTTTAAATACTGCTACTGTCAAAACAATTTTTTTCCTAAAAGTGTGTTCATTATTTTTCTTTACATTCAAACTGCAAAATAACTGTGCTCAAATGCGGTAGAATTTATAGCATCTAGTTGGTCCTGAACTTTACTTCCATTTCAGTGAGTTGTTCCATTTTATTTTTAGATTGCATGACCATAATTTTATTTTAATATATGCTATAAAATTTTTGTAGCATAATTCCCTTTAGAAATTAAAAGGGGAATTTGTTAATTGGAAAAATAATGACAATGCTTGATATTCCTGTGATGTTCTTTTTTTTCTTTTTTTTTTCTTTTAAACACGTTGGTAAAGAATGTTATGCTTCACCAGAATAGTTTTTCAACTTCCAAAGCAAATATTTTGAGTCATGCAAATTCCCTAGATACAACTGTGTGCACATAAATTAAGTTCATTTAAACAAAATTCTAGGAATTTGAAGTCTGTCCCGTCTGACCTCCATCTCCAGAGACCTTCAATATTCTTTCTCTCCTTGTGGATATCATATCTGATCAAATGAGCCTATAAAAGGAAGTTAATTACCAATGATGATCAAAGAGTATAAAAATTTCATCATATTTATATTTTTGTGAGAATATAGTTTGCTGTCTCAAAACTATGTTATAGTGAGTGTAAGAAATTGTCTTGTATGTGGGTTTCTAGTTGCAGAATACAATGCTATTCTGTTCAAAATAGTTGGACTCTGATGGTGATTAGCCCAGGATACAACGGCTAATTTACCCAGGGAACACTGGAAAGCCATCTGGGTAGTCTTAAGATTAGCAGCCAATAAAAAATGTAGAAAAACTCTTTATAGTGCAGAAGAGAAACTCAATACAAACAGAAGATAGTGAAGAAAGGATTGATTGTTCCAGGCAAAAAAATGCCTACATCTTAAAACATCATTCCCATTTTGTTGTTTCAGGAAAGTAAATGACAAAAAATAAAATTAAATCTAAAGCCTACTTCTTTCTTGAAAAACATCTTAATTTATACAAGCCTATGTGTCAAATAAACCTATATGACATAATACATTGCATGTCAAGTGTCATATGAGGAAATTTCAAATAAAAGAAGGAATAGAAACTTATAAGTTGTTGGACAGTAAAAATGACTTAAAAGTATGTTTTTTTCACCCTGAATCCAAATTTACCATACACAAGCTTTGTAATGTTGGATTCCACAATGTCAAATGAGCAAAAATTTCAGTCCTGAAGAATGCAACTTTTCCTTGAAAGATGATATGATATTTTTTCTTCATAGATAATGCTTTAGGCTTTTTTAATTTAGTGGTGTCAGGAAGATGGCTTAATTCTTCTGTTTCCACTCCTATGTTTAGATGTGTCACGTAGTGGTTTTAGCAACACTTCATGCAGGAACATCAGAATGAATCACATAATCAATACCACTCCAGGTGAGCATTCACCCATGTAGAGAATATTAGGTACTTACTTCCCGTTGCAGGCTTAAGTTGTTTATTGATGTGCTTTAAGGTTTAGTAGGAGGTCAGGATATTCTATAAAGAAGTATGAGTGGAAGTATAGTTTTACTATGCCTGTGAGGAGACCAAGAAAAAAATCGTGAGTATTTGCAAGCTTTTAATTACTTAAAGTATACACCAGCATGATCCATGCTCTGTGAAAAGTCAAGTGGAGCATTTATGAAATAAACCCAATTATTATTACATATTAAAACCAAATTCATACAATTTCACTACTATCTGATATTAGTAATAGTATGGTTTTGAATAACCCAGAATGGCTGAGATGAGGAACAGTTTTATAAGTCCATAGCAAACTTAAAATCTTAAATAAGCCCAAGATGATACATGGTGTTAATTACATCTGTTTCATGACAATCTAGGAATTACGATTTCATAATTATAGACATCAGCACCTCCCCTAACTGTACAGTCACATTTTTTCTAGTTCAGATCAGAACACCATAGAAAGACATATTTTCCGAGAAAAAAAAAATCAGATATGTCACAGGGCATTTTTATAAAACTGTATATATATTTCTAACATATTATATTCCTTCCTTCTCTCCTTTCAATTTTCATTGAAATAAACAGACATACTCTACATGTATATATATATTGAGCATACTTAGGTACATTTCCCTCTTGAGTACTATATAATGGTTACAATTTCTACAACTCATTCTCTGATTTGAGGAGGACTGATGAGTTTTACGACTCTGGGAACAGTTTTAGATATTCATTATCCAATTATCTAATGAATGTTTCCATTTCCTTAGACATTAATTGGCCAACCATAACCTATAAGTCCAGCAAAAGAGCAGTAATCATCACTTTCAGAAATATTTTTCCTGAAATTCTTCTGTTTGTACTCCCCTACTCTGGGTACTTTCAGTAGGTCATCAACAACACTAGCAAGGCTGGCAAGCTGGATGAAAAATTAAGAAGAGGTTTACTATCATTGTTCCTCAGATTTAGCAGTTTCTAACTAGCCTTTTAAGCAAAATCTTTAGCTCTGCATGGTGCTTTTTAAATTAAATTATTAACAGGTCTATTATAGTTTACTTAGAACTATTCAATTGTATTACATCTCTCAAATTTCAAAGAAAAACATTTCAGTGCTCAGCAGTAAAATAACACTTCTTGCAGAGTTGCAGTTTGAGACTGAATACTGTTCTGCCTCCTGGAGTATGAGATTTCTCATCTGTCTCCTCAATTTACTGACACACTGGTATTTCTTTCTTCCAAAATGATTAAAGTATTTTTGTATTTTTGCATAAAAATTATTGATAGCTATATAAGGAATTATTTGTATACTGCTTTTCACAGTACCCTTGCCATAACCAAAAATCTACAGATTCATGGGATAAGCAGAATTCTCATGTAACAGTGTATTTACTTTAACATCCATAATAATAAACGCAGTGCTTTCAGTGTGTATGCTGATGTAAATGAAATACCAGCTGCCAACTGTCTCATAAGTCAGGAGTACTTCAGAGATTAAAATGAGAAAGTATGAAGAACTACACTAAAATATCTTAAAATTCATCACAATCACTGATAATATATTTAGGTAAATGTTTTGAGTTAGCATTATCAATAAAAATCATTTTCTTTAAATAAAAGCAGGAGAATAGTTGCAAAGAAAATTGCTCTGTGGCATCCAATATTTATTTCAGTTCTCCTCATAGAAAGTTCATCTTGAAACAGGAGTATTATAATACATGCAGGAGTATTAAAATACAAAAAAAGGACACTGTTAAACCATGTAAACAAACCTACTAGTTTCCTCTGCTGTCAGATGGTTATCAGTTTTGTTTCATTTGACTTGCAGAGTGAAAGGGTAGGATCAGTTCAGAAGCATGGAAATAATCCTGCATTTCTCATGGTTCTTAAAATCATAGATGTTGAAGACACAATACATTTTTGTGGGAGTAGAAATAACATTTAAATACAAGTATCCCTTGCAAGTTCTGAGGCAGCAGTGCATATATTTGACAGAAGCTATTATTTCCATAATATATGCAAGAATAGGACATATTACGCTCGGAATCCCAGCTCTCTGTTTCTTTCTCCTTTTCATTTTCCACTTGTCAAGTAGGCAGTGAGAGCAAAGTAAGGCAAATATTCCCTCAAGGTAAAAAATAATTTTCTGCTCAGTTGCTCAAAAGAGACACAGCTCTCCATTTTCTCTGGTCTTTCCACCATTTCTGCTTTATAATTCAAATTCTCTGATGACTCAAGGTCTCTCTTTTACCTGAATATCTTCTTTTATGTGTACTTACCTCCTTTTTTTCCTTATTAAGGAAAAGTATAAAAATCTTAACTTTAACCTTAACTTGACTATGAGGATCACTTTTGTCAAAGTCACTTTCTTCATCCTTTTCCTCTTCTTTTCTACTTCTACTCTTATGCCTTTATAAACAATTTCTTTGGCATTTATTCTGACACTTACATGTAAAAGTAGCAGCTTAAATTGTTATGGCTGCTACTTTTACTGTTTTGTGTTCTACTTGTTCACAGTATGTCTTTGGCTTTTCCCTTTCGGTGGCTGTAGACTTCGAGAACACAAAGCAATTACGATTTTTTAAAAAGTAGAGGATAGAATGCATGATATCATAGGACTTGACTGTGTCCATTTCTCTTCAAGAGTGCTACATAAGCCAGTGGAACTCCAGATCAACAGCAGCAGCAATTATGGTAATGATTAAATTGCAAATTTTCAGTTGTTAAGAAATGTACATTTTTATGCATCCACAGTAGTTTTGACTGATGAGAACTTCCTTATATAATCAGCTAAGATGACTATGCATTTTTTAAAAAATATCTGACCCTTAGAGTGATTGTATTTCTTATGTTTAAAAGGTACAAATCTTATTTAATTCATTTAATACAGTAAGGGGAAACTTCAAACAATCAAATCTTCACATAGCAATGCCAAGCCTGTAACTAATATTTAAAATTTTCTTATTTTATAGCATTGAACAAAAAAAAAAAAGATTTTTTAATTAAAAATGCACAGTAAATATATTTTTTGTTGTCTTGGACAAGGCCTCTTAAAGAAAAAGATAAATACTCAGGTTTCGTAGTTTGCCAGATAAAATGTAGTATTACTCTAAACTTCTGTATTTCCCATTTGCAACTTTAAAAAAATGAAAGAGCATGAAAGAAACAAAAGTTGGAGAGGATTACTATGTGGGTGGCCTGTGTTTTACTGGATATGTTGAGTGAGTGCAGAAGCCAGAATACATCTTTGTTGTACATTATCAAGTAGATTCTTCTGTCATGGCCTACAATTCTTTTATGAAGGCTAGTACATGACTCTCAGGAAAGTACACTTGCAGTGTCAGTAATTATAAATAGAGGAGGGCTTTAGTTCTTACTAGCAGCTGTGTGGTGTACCCCTAGCTACTGAGGAGATTAAGGTGTGCTTCAGAGACGTGTGGAACCAAAAAAAAAAAATATATATATATATGTAGAGGGGGTTCTTTTGAGCTTGACTGAAATGTGAGTACTCTCTCCTCTGACACTTCTTCAAAACCTAATGTGAGCTGTCATTGCTGAAAACTGTCTCAAATTCTCAAGCCAGCAGTTGTTTAAGATCAAATACCATGTTCTGATCTCCAGCAGTAGTAGTATGCATTTCTTTAGAACTTTTAATACTAGGAGATGTTAGAACTCTTAAAATCCTGTTAAAATAGACTTCAGAAAGACAGCAAGTAGAAAGTAAGTAGGAGAGCTGAACTTCTAAGAAAACTGCAGATAGAATCATCCTGTATGTTCATGCTTTTGGCATCTAAAGCTAAACTCTCAAAAGAAAAATCATCAGTTCCTCCAAGAGGTCTCTGTCCCGGTGCAGTTTGTACCACAAGTAGTCTAAATCTGAATAAATGATGTTACTCAAGTTATAGCTGTAATTAGCATTAGCATTATAATTATAATCATCAATCTGCATCAAGTTACATGCTACATTATCCAAGAAGAACAAAATACCTCATTAAAAATTTGGAGACTGCATTCTTGGTCAGTCATCAAAGATATCAATAACTGCAGTAGCACCTACTTGATTTTACATGGATGATGTTTCTCAGTTACTGATGTTATATTGTCAGATAGAAGTTAACAAAAGGAGACTACTGTAAAAGTGTTAATAGCAGTGTTTCTAAGAATGAAGCAAAACTTATTGTTCTTACATTAGGAAATGTGAAGATACAAAAAAGTGGTTTCTCTAGAATAAAAAAGAAATGTAATAATGACATCTATAGTCTTCTAAAGAGATAATACATGTACAGTTAGTATTTCACTCTACTTTCTTCTGTATTTCAACTGATGCAACCTCGGAGGCTTCTTTTTTGTATTTTTCCCAATTGCTAGCCGATTTTTAACTTATTTTATGAGGGGGGGGAGGGAAGGAAGATTATTTGAAACTGTATTGCCATTTATGCTTTAAACTGTGGAAATACAGAACTGTGCCTGCTGTTTTGCAACTCCCTACTAAGTAGAAAATAAGATTATTATTTGTTATCAGCTCATTGTATAGTTGTATTATTACATAATATAGACTAAAAACGTAATTGACTTGTCAACATTAGATTTTACAACTGTGTAAAAAGAGCTTTAAACCACTTCCTTTCAAAAGAAGCTTTCAAATTTTAGCAACAATGTAGTTTTGTCAATCTTTGATGACTTAAAATTATATGAAATATGATATGATATATGAGATATGATATATGATATGATGCGATATGATACTATATTTTATGAATGGATCCTTCAGAAAAGTAGCGGTATTTGCATACACAGTTAAATATATGAAGTAGGGTTTTTTCTTGTTTTTAAGATAAAAAGCATTAAGATTAATATTTATTTCCTCTGAAAGGTTTTACAACTTACATTTTCTGTACTGGTAAGTCCTTCTTGTTAAAGACACTATTTCAAAGAAAACTTGGATAAAAAATAAACACTCTGGTTAAGTGGCCTTGTTCCAACAAAAGACTCCTTGTAGAAATACCAAATTCAAGTACACACTTATGTTGAATGAGTATCCATAAAACCAGTACCTGCTGTCACCTAAGCTCCTGTATAACCAGTGCTTTGAAATAAAAATTATATATGATGTACAGTCAAAGTAAAACAAAAACAGAGAGAAAAGAACTATGATGATATTATGAACCTTAATAAATAATAAAAGAATTACTTGGATATGTTAATCTGGTTGTAACTACTTCATTAAAAATACCTCCTGATAATGGCGAGTAGTTTGATAATATCACGTAACTTTTTCGGAGAATCATAGAATCATAGAATCACCACGTTGGAAGAGACCCAACCAGATCATTGAGTTCAACCATTCCCACCAATCTCTAAACTATGCCCCTCAGTACCTCATCCACCCTCACCTTAAACATCTCCAGGCAAGGCGAGTCAACCACCTCCCTGGCCAGACAGTTCCATTGCCTAATGACCCTTTCAGTGAAGAATTTTTTCCTTAGGCCGAGCCTGAACTTCCCCTGGTGGAGCTTGAGGCCATTCCCTCTCGTCCTGTCCCCTGTCACTTGGAAGAAGAGGCCAGCTCCCTCCTCTCCACAACCTCCCTTCAGGTAGTTGTAGAGAGCAATAAGGTCTCCCTTCAGCCTCCTCTTCTCCAGGATAAACAATCCCGGTTCCCTCAGCCGCTTCTCATAAGACTTGTTCTCCAGCCCCTTCACCAGCTTCATTGCTCTTCTCTGGACTCATTCCAGACCCTCAACACCCTTCTTGTGGTGAGGGGCCGAGAACCGAGCACAGTATTTGAGGTGTGGTCTCACCAGTGCTGAGTACAGAGGGAGAATAACCTCCCTGGACCTGCTGGTCATGCCGTTTCTGATACAAACCAGGATGCCATTGGCCTTCTTGGCCACCTGGGCACACTGCTGGCTCATGTTCAGTCGGCTGTCAACCAGCACCCCCAGGTCCTTCTCCTCCAGGCAGCTTTCTAGTCAGACTTCTTCTAGTCCATAGCACTGCTTAGGGTTGTTGTGCCCCAAGTGCAGGACCCGGCATTTGGCCATGTTAAACCTCATGCCATTGGACTCTGCTCAATAGTGTTGCCTTTTCAGATCCCTTTGCAGAGCCTCCCGACCCTCCAGCAGATCCACACTTCCACCCAGCTTGGTGTCATCTGCAAACTTGCTAAGGGAGCACTCGATGCCTTCATCCAGGTCATTGATAAAGACATTGAACAGGACTGGACCCAGCACTATGCTCTGAGAAGCTCCACTTGTAACTGGCCTCCAGCTGGATGTAACACCATTTCCCACCACTCTCTGGACCCAGCCATCCAACCAGTTTTCCACCCAGGAGAGTGTGCGCTTGTCCAGGCCAGAGGCTGATAGTTTCCTAAGCAGAATGCTGTGAGAAACTGTGTCAAAGGCTTTACTGAAGTCCAAGAAGATACATCCACAGCCTTTCCCTTGTCCAGTAGGTGGGTCACTTTGTAATAGGAGGCAATTAGGTTAGTTTGGCAAGACCTGCCTTTCATAAACCCATGTTAATTGGGTCTGATCACCCGGTTCTCTTGCATGTGCTTCATGATAGCACTCAAGATCACCTGTTCCATGACTTTTCCTGGCACTGAGGTCAGACTGATAGGCCTGTAGTTCCCTGGATCTCTACGTCTTGTAGATGGGCACAACATCAGCCAACCTCCAGTTTATGTCTATGTGATTATCACAACATTCTTTGTTGGGTGATTATAATACCATTATTAAAAAATCATATTTGTCTGCAAAAAACTTATTTGATTGTATCAAAATCAGCAGTGAATTTTAACAAATGCAAATGCTGGAACCCTGTAAAAATCTGGATATTCATCCTCTTATAAAGCAGAACTTCTTGTCATAAATTCATAGAATCATATAATCACAGAATCACAGAATGATCTGAGTTGGAAAGGATTTTAAAGAACATCTAATTCCAATCCCCCTGCCACGGGCAGGGGCAACTCCCACCGTCAGGGGCAACTCCCACTATATCAAGCTGCCCAAGGCCCCATCCAACCTGGCCTTGAACGCCTCCAGGGATGGGGCATCTACATCATCACTTGTTCCAGTGATCTGCAAACATGCTTTATTTCTGCATTACTCCGCCCACATTTCCTCTTATACTCTTGACAGTGTCCTTCTGATGAAACTTTGCAAACTGAACAAGATGGATCTTCCATTTCTCCATCTGAGAATTTCCTCGTTTAATATTTTGGAAGTAAAGACCCTAGACTTTATTGGGATTGTTCTTAGAAAACCATTTGTTTGTCAACTGAAATCATACATATCAAAACTTGTAAATAGTTAGAGTACAAGATAAATGGACTCATGCAGGTAGGACTTATCAAATTCGGAGATCTCTTTACAGAATCACAGAATCACAGAATGACCATGTTGGAAGAGACCCACTGGATCGTCGAGTCCAACCATTCCCACCAATCCCTAAATCATGCTCCTAAGCACCTCATCTACCCTAACCTTAAACACCTCCAGGGACCGTGACTCAACCACCTCCCTTGGCAGACTGTTCCAATGCCTAACCACCCTCTCCGTGAAGAATTTTTTCCTAATCTCAAGCCTAAATCTCCCCTGGCGGAGCTTTAGTTTTACTCTCAATAATTATGCTATGGCACAAGTGACTTCATCCACAGTTACATTTCTAAAATAAAGCAAGTGAATCCCACTGCCTGAGTGCTAACTTCACATTATCAGTTCTAGACAACTTATCTATAAACCTATATACCATACAAGAGATAAGTAATACAGCGTGGGTCCACATTCTGATGCAGTATTTTTTAAGTACTTTCAAAGCAGTAATCAAACTTTGAATAAATACATCATCATTACATTATCTTGGACCATCAGCTTTCCACCGAATTGATATTACAAAAAAAATAATAAATTACAGAACTAACTGTTGTGTTGATAAACTAAGTGAATGCTTACAAATTACTCAGAGTTTAGATGCTATATGTAGCCAATCGCACATGCTGCTGACATTTATTTCTAACTCACTTGTATGATTTTTATAAGTTCTAGGGAATCATTTTTAAATAAAATGCAATTTTCCTGCCAATTCAGAAGGTTAGCGAGCAACAGATCTATCTGATTATTTATTGTTTTCTTTGTAAAAGAAGTCACTTTTGAGTATGAACTTGCTCAAAAGTGAAAAACTGTACATTTAACATACTCTCTTGGTGACATGCCAAGGAATCTATTTTGGTCTTGTCTCCCCAGCTCACTTTAATCACTATAAAAATCATTCAAAGGATTAGCCAATGCCTAGCTGACAAAAGGCAAGAGCCTTGAAACAGATATGGAAATTTACAGCTAAAACACTACAAATAATTTGGTTTTATCTTTCTTGTGTTCTGGGAAATGACATAGCAATATTTATGATCATCAGGCTTTCAAGTAAATAAGAAAAAGGAAAAAGCTTTTCTTTTTTTTTCTTTTTTTAAATGCCAAAGCACTAAATACAATATACCTGATTGCTCTTATAGGAAACAATACTTCTTGAAGTACTTACCATAACATGTTTCCTCACAGTCATAGGAGGTAGATCTTAATTAACTTTTATAGAAACCTTGTCGTTAATTAAACTTGCACAAACCGTACTAACATCATTCTGAATTCTAAACTTACAGCCATTGAGTTAGTGAAGGTAAACCCTTTTGGAGCATTCAGCTGACCTTGTGATTTAATGTTCTATACTGTTACCAAGAACACAAGGTGTACTATACTAAAAATATACATACTGTAGATTTTTCTTAGTGTATTCAGGCAGCCATTATTTCTAGAGTAACTGGATTACAGTTACCTATACCATTACAATTAGAGGCAAAATACAACATTTAAATCATTATACTGAACAAGTAGAATATGCCAATAAAATAATTTCGAGACTATTTGAACAGAAGCATGTATTTACCAAGAATCAGTGAGTGCTCAGGACCAAGCCAGCAGACCCTCATTCATGGTTCAGGAACTAAAATGTGCTGTTCTGTAATCAACTTCTAAGCGTTTATATTTTCTTTCCCATTATATTTTAACTGTGGCTGTCCCAGGGAGTTTGAAACTCACTCAATTAACCTTTGTATGTCCATGAAAACTCATGTTCCTCCACTTGTTCTCCCTCTGCTTCATTCAGCGATAACTGCAAAAACCTAATTAGTTCTAAGAAAATTTAACATTTTTAGGAGGAGATTTGTGAATGTGAGGACATTGTTGACTCCTGAGTAACTCTTCTCTAATCTCCATCAAGAAAAACTCAGCAAGCCACATGAAAGGATAGCAACAAGAGCACTCTAATAGGTGCATTATCAATTATTTAATATAAATCAAACATTTTAAATTAATAACAACCTATTATTTGTAATTCAATATAGAAGATGCAGATTAACTTATTTTTAACCTTCTCATGACTATCTTTCTACTAAAATGTTTAAAGTAGAATATCTTACAAGGCATGTTCATTTTCATGACATAAAGTCTCAGATGTTTTTATATGTTCAGGTAGGGATGATCCACCTCAGTCCCCTAAATGGAAATATTTGGACCTCAGTGATAATTTAAGTAAAAACTGATTGAGAATGTCAGTATTACTTCTATATTTTATTCCACAAGACTATATAAAATTACCCGAGTTGCATTTATAGAAAAGGAATTATAGTCATGGAGAGTTAAACATGGATAAAGTTAAGATGTGATTGTATTAGATCTTGTTTACGTGAAAAATGGCTAATTTTATCTCCAGGTCCAAGTGCATTCAGTGAAAGTATTAACACAATCAAACAAAACTGGTATAATACATAAATAATTTTAAATTTAAATTTAATTTTAATCAGTTTAAACTTAATTTTGTATTTTATTTTTGTATTTATTTTTGTCTTTCATTGCTCTGCTACTGTGCTTTATAGTAATTGTGTAGTCTCCCAAGCTGTATTTCCATATATCTGCTGTACGTGCTGCAGTGAACTGGAGGGATAAGATCCTCAGGTAGCCCACACTGGTCACTTGGAAATACATGGAGTTTCCAATCATAGAAGGCAAAGCAAAGAACGAGGAAAGCACTTGCTTTTATTAAAGGTTCATGCTAAGGTCACATCTTGAAGTTGCTATGCCAAGAACTCTCAGTAACTTGGTATCAGGGAAATTCAGTGCTATGCTCACAAAACAAACAAAAGGTGATTACAAACAAGCTACATCAAGAAAGAAGAATAGACAAGTTGAATGGGGAGAACAGACTTCCATCTGAAAATATCCTCAAACTGAGTGACCACAGAGCTGTTCAAAAAGATGTAGAGCAGGAAATAATGAATTTCCCCTAAATTCTCAATGAGAAGTACAATATTACTCAATATTTCTTTTTTGTTTTGAATACAAGTATGTATCTGCCCCTTTCTGCCTCCAGCTCATAAGAAGATGGATGGGATAGACAGATTCTATATTTGCTATGTATTAATTTGCTTCAGTAGCACAAGAGTTCAGGTGACTATCTGTTCTCCTTTGATTAACTAATCAGCTTGACGTTTTTCTTTTGAAATTTTTATCTGCTTGTTAACGTTCATTTGTGACTATAAATGAAACTATCTTAAAAATTTTTTTTCTTGAATGTCAGCATCACCATTAAGCATCCATTTCAAAAACTGGAATTCCCACTAAAAATCCATGCAGTTGTGTTTAATACATGTGGCTGCTAATAAATACATTAATAAAAGAACAGGGATATCAGTTCTTTATTGACTTCTTTTTGCATTATCAGATTTCCCTCTTAAGTTGATGAGTGAACTATATTTTGTTTATTTTGTGCTGGTAACATTTCTTCTTTTTTATCAAAGCCAAAAGAATGTTTGCATGAACTTTCAGAGTAATTTGAATCATTTTATAAAGAAAATTAATTTGGCTATTTGAGAATGGGATGTAACATATGCAGTATTATTTTAAAATACCTGAGGTATTTTAAAATCTTAGTGAAAAAGTTGTAAACATATAGCTCCTGCTTACAAAATATATGGTTAGCTAGATTAAAAATAAGGCTTTATTTATGAGAAGGGGTGTTTCTGTTTTGGTCAAATGACAATCTTCTAGTCAAGGTAATCTGATATTGATTGGGATTTTTCCAAATATTTCATTTGGGTTTATGTAACCTCAATACATTTACACATAGGAAATATTATATACTGAAATAAGCATTTCATTGTGTTTAATGAAACATTGGTAGAGTAACAAAAAGCTCTTTAATAGTGTTCAGAAAGAAACAGACAAAAAAAACCACTCAGAAAATAGAGAATTATATCGTGAAAAAATAGTAAAAGAAAACATTTCCTCATCCTCACATATGAAAAGGATATGACGTTGCACTAAGATCCATCATGGGAATTATAGGTTTTCCATCTATCAACATGTAATATCATTGCATGCAAGAAAATACCAAGTATAACCTATTGACATTTTTTTCTGTGGTAAAATGCTTAACTCTTTACTGTGTGATAGCATGGGAAATTTTGATGCAACATGAAACTTAAGGTTGTAGTTATCAAAAGTTAAAATTGTAGAAGTCAACAATACCTCAAATATTTTTGACATTAGACCCATGAAATATAGTCTTCCCTTAAGGTCTAAACATGTCACACTTAAGTACTATGTCTAGATAGAATGTTTTATTGAGCAGTTAGGAAAGGTACCAATGAGATCACAAAAGAGATATGAAGCATTGTGTGGAGACAGCAGTAATCTCCTGCTGAGCTACTTGACAGTAAGGGCAGACAAACAAAAAAAAAAAAACCCAAAATTAAATAAATAAATGACAGATGTCAAATAATATAAATCAGGTAAGAGGAAATATGATTGCTCTAATAATCAGCAAATCAAATAATCAATCACAACAAAACAAAACAAATCTCTTGGAAAGGCTTCAAAACTGACATGGAAAAATGAAAAACAAACACACATAGAACAAAACATACATAAATCTTTTGAATGTACTAGGGAGCCCTGTGAGGTTTAGAATTCACTTCACTGAGGGTAGAATTAAGAATAGGGGCAAGCTTTTAGACGTACTAAGACATTTCATCTGCTAACTGCTAAAATTTAAGCACCATACTAATATTAAGCTTAACTGCCCTCTTTTACTGCTTGAGTTACCTTTAGATACAAAGAGTTGACATCTCTTCTGCTTTAGATATCTGACATCGGTAGGAGATTGTCAGAGCAGTTACCTGAAACGTTATCTCGGTTTCTCTTACAGTCTTTTCCTAAAAAAGAAAGGCAACTGTCCAGCATCTGAAAAGTAATCGAAATCTAGTAATAGGACATCTTGTACACATAGCTAAGCATGAAATTTCATTTCTCTGAGACCAATACACCTGAGTAAAGGCCATACGTTGGGCAATTTCATCCTTACGAAATTTCTTAAAGGTGGGCACACAACACAGCACAGCTGAGTCTTTTCAGAATTGTTAGTTTATCTTTTTGAATTACAGCTCCAACAGCCACAGGTTATAGGTCCACATAGTTCTCATTTTTCAGTAGTTATCCTGGCTGTGAGAAGAAGAAACAGCCACCTCTTATTTGTGGTGTCATTATGCTCAAGTGCAGGTAACAAATCAAAACAAATAGATCCAGGTGGCATATGAAAAGCATGAACACTACTCTATAAATTAGTGATAAAGATTTATATTAAGAATGTTCCTTTCTTGCATCTCAATAGAGTTATTTGTACAGGTTGTGGGTACTCAGGTGTTAACAGTGGAGAGCTGCAGGAGTGGCCTCTCTGAGGAGATGCCGTGGCTGCCCTGTACCAGACACAGCTGATTCAGTTCATTCCAACAGAACCACCACAGGGCACAGGAGAGCCCAGTGGCCAAAATATTTTAAGAAAGGGTAGAAGAAACTGGAGAGAGAGAGAAAGGAGGAGGTGAAAAGTGAGAAACAGAAGAGGGAACACAAAAGTCAAAGAAGGAAGAAAAGGAGGTCCTCAGCATTGACAGAGCAGATATCCCCTGCAGCCCATGGAGAACCACACACTGGAGCAGTGGAAAGGTGCAAGAGGAAAGAATGGGCAGGGAGAAACCACTATGTACTGGCCATAGCCCATCCTGCCACCCCCTCTTTTGTGCCACTCACAGCCTCACTGGAGAAACTGAGTGCGACCTGTGGTAACAGGAAGGGTGAGGGCAGAGGAACCAGGAGTGTAGGAGTGAAGCTGAGATTGGGAAAGCAGAGAGTGAAGGTGTTACTTCAGTGCTTGTCATTTTATGTCCCGTTACCTGAATCAGTGATTAAATATTTAACCAGAAATAAATTAGATTGGTTTTTTTCCAGCTTGAGTTCATTTTTCCAAAGATTATGAATAGTAAGCAATCTCCTTGTCTTTATCTCAACCTATATGCTTTGCCATTCCTGTTCTTCGCATTTTCTACCCTGCCTTTATTGAGAGATAGGGATGAACAGATGACTGGATGGGAGCTCAGCTTTTCATCAAGGTTAACTCAACACAAGCTGGTAAATGCAAAACACCATTATTGACTTTTCACAGTGTTTTGATGCACTGGATTTATGCAGCTAGTCTAATAGTGAATACAATTTTTTTCCCCTAAACTAGCAATAACAGAACAACTTCCCTGAGGAGAAAATAACACTGGTGACATGGTATTTAAACATGGTAGTTCCAATTCCGAAGTATCACATTCCTTTATTGACTGACTTTGGCTAACATTCAGAAAAGAACTGGGATGCTAGAAAAAGAGAATCTTCTTATGTACTAAACATGAAACCAATAAATATCTTGTTAATGTAGAACACAATTCTTAGATGTACTATAACTCCTCCAAATCCCTGTGTTGGAAGACTGCGACTGGTGGGATGGTAAACTCCTGGCTGACTCTGAACTTGTTTGGGATCTCCCTCCATTATTTTTCAATGATCTTGGGAGTCTGACAAAATTTTTCTGAATTTTCAAGAAGGATAGAAGGAAAACCTTGGTACTTACAGGCTTATATCTCTCTTTAGCACCTGGCAAAACTATGGAGAAGGTTATTCTAGAAGTTATTGAAAAACACCTGAGAGACAACACACTCATTGGTCATAGGCAGCACTGCTTCATGAGGGGAAAATCCTGATGAGCCAGCTTGATTTCCTTTTATGACAAGGTCATCCACCTCATTGACCAAGGATGCTTTTCAGTTTTTAGCAAAGCTTTTAATACCATTTCTCCCAAAATCCTTTTGGACAAAATATCCAGCATACAGCCAGACATGTCCATAGTACACTGGACTCAATTTATTGGGCCACTGCTCTTTGATGTTTTTATAAATGATATGGATGCAGGAATCAAATGTATAGTAAGTTTGCTGACAATACTAAGCTAAGAGGAGCTATGAACTGCCTTCAGGATAGAGAGGCCTTACAGGGAGATATGGATACATTAGACAACTGAGCAATCACCAGCTGTATTAAATTTAACAAGAGCAAGTGCTGGATTCTCCACCTGAGATGGAGCAATCCTGTTTGTTTGTACAAACTGGGGGATGAGAGCCTGGAGAGTAACCCTGCTAAAAGAAATCTAGGGGACTGGGCTGATGGCAAGTTGAATATGAGTCAATAGTGTGCCATGGCATCTGAACAGGCCAACCGTGTCATTGGGTTTATCAAGGACAGCATTGCTAGCTGCATCGTCCCAACCTGCAGTGAACTGGTGTGGCCCCACCTTGAGTACTGCGTGTAGTTTTGTACTTGGTTTGTTCAGCTTGGAGAAGGCTGAGGATGACCTCATTGCAGCCCATAACTTCCTCCAGGGGAACATCAGAGGAGGAGGTGCTCATATCCTCTCTCTGGTGACCAGTGATAGGATACGGGGAAACGGAGGGAAGCTGCAACAGGGGAAGTTCAGATTGAACATTAGGAAATGGTTTTTCAATGAGAGGGTGATCAGTTGCTGGAACAGTCTCCCCAGAGGAGTTGTTATGGCACCAAGCATGTCAGAGTTAGAGGAACATCTGGAAAACACTTTAAGTCATATGATTTAGTTTTAGGTAGACCTGTGAGGACTAGGGAGTTGGACTCAATGAACCTTATGGGTCTCTTCCAACTTGCGATAATCTATGATTCTGTGATTCTACAATTTTTTAATTTCTAATGACTAAAATCCCAAGGCCTGCAGCCACTACACAGGAATTTTTCAGCTACAATTCCTAATCATCTAGAATAGAATTTGATCTACATCTTGGTGAGGACCTGGGGAAGTTTAGTAGCAGCTTCTGATATATATGCTTTTTTGCAAGGCAGGAAAACATAAATATATAGGAGGTTATATATATATTTATATATAAATACCCTCTACTTTATCAACAGATAATTTTTTATCCAATTAATTAACTGGCCATGGCAAGTAGATGCCAGTTTAAACTTTCTTGCTTTTTCCTTACTTTCATATTACTTTTCTCATTGTAACACTTAGAATACTTGAAATATTTTTGTCAAAATAAATATTTACAAAACAAATTAGGTGATCTCAGACATGAACAATTGGGTTTTTATGGAACTAATGCTGGTGTGCAATGGCATCAAATACATTATTCTTCCCTTATCCAAAAAACACTAATAATCTTCTCATTTTTATTCACCATCTATAAGATTACCATTTAGCCATTTTTTTTCTCTAAAATATTTAAGAATTTATCAAAGCCGATTTGTTTGACATTTGAACTTTAGTAACTAGTAGGAATGTCATGTATTGATTAATATACTGTACATACAAAATAATTTGATGATTCTGTTGAATGGCATGTTCCTTTATAGCAGTGTGCTGTCAGAGCAAAAACTTAAAAATGACTTGTCTAAGGAGCACATTGTTTTAAATTATATTAATTTCAGCCATTTTATTTCAGACTTGGAATGAAATATTAAAAACTAGTGACTACAATAAACAGTCGTGGCATGTTTTAAAAGATGAGTCTCTTAATAAATAAAAAATGTAAATTTGAGAGGAATTGCTAGAGGTTTTTAAACTATACACCGTCTCCAGGGGAGGAAATATTCTAAATGTCCTTGCATATATCATCTTTTAATGAATATTCAGTATACCTCAGCAGCATAAAAAGTGAACAAAGTGTCTCAGTTATGTTGTAGAGAGAAAATGGAATAATCCAGGCAGATTTGCTTCCTAAGACTTGATTTTATGTTGTCTTTTCATTTTTAAGGAATATTTTATTTTAGAGGCTTCCTATACACAAATGCAAGTATCAATATTTATTATATTATTTAAAAAGCTATCTAGTGTAGAGTTTTCATAGAATCATAAAGTCATTTTGCCTAATGTCATATTAAGATAAATCTAAGATCTTGATATCTGCAAGGGAAATTGTAATATTTCCATTCTTCTGAGAGAAGGTTAATGATAATGTTATAGCATCATAATAGACACTGAAGAAATATCTTGAACTGTTGGACTCAAGTTATCTCTTATCTATCCAATTTAAACTACTTGACAGACAAACCTGATATCTTCTGAATTTTTGTGTCAGCATATCTGACATATCTAGAGCCTTGTAGAAAACTTCATAATAATATAATTGTTTACTTCTGCTTTTAAAGACATTATCGCTCCTGAAAAAAGACACAGTCTCTTTACAAGAATAATAAGTGGGCCAACAAGATTGCGTGGATTCCTTCTGGCTCCTGCTTTTCCTACTTCTATATATAAATTGAACTTACCAAAGGAAGTTGTCTCTGTCACAAGATGTACTGTAACTCTAATGTACAGACCAGACAAGAAGATATGATGGTTCCTTGAAAATCTTTTCCTTTCTTAGGCATATTAGGCCAAAAAATAGCCTATGCAAGAAAAATGTATTAAACTGAAGAGAGTGAGGACTGCAGTCCCAATCTAGTCAGGGTCTCAAGTAGTACTATAATATTTCTTCTCCTATTTCACATTTTCTTGTCTTTAGTCATCTGTTTTATTCTGTGAACTTTGCTTCACCTTTTTCCTTGATCAAATGTAGCAATGAGAAACTTTTTCCTCTGCTATTAGGAAAGAACTGTTATTTGGATACTGATAGGAAGAAAGTCCTAATGAAGTGCTGCTGAGAGTTTCTGTCCTTCTCTGTGCAGAGGGTTAGAAAATTGTCACGACAGCCTGTCAGAAGCACTGTAATTCACCATAAATATTTCTTCAGTGTCTATTGTGATGATATAACACTATCTTTAAGATTAACCTTTTCTCAAAAGAAAGTAAATAATACATTTTCCCTTGCAGATATTAGGAAACTAAGACACAGTGGCTTATGGGGAAAAGTTTAGAGTTGGAATTAGTGTACCCTTGAGAGAAAATTAGCACTAAATTCTGGTAATTCAAGTAATTTAAAATAGAATATCAGTATTCAAATTTTAAAACCGAACACTATTTGCATAAAGACACTCTGCGTAGAATTACCAGAAGTGCTGTGTGAGGGCATATCTGCTCCATTACTTTCCCTGACACTAAGAACAAACTGACGGGCCTGCAGTTCCCCAGATCCTCTTTCTAGCCCTTCTTGTAGATTGGCGTTGTGTTTATTAACCTCTAGTCAACTACAATCTCCCTGTTTAACCAGGACTGATGATAAATGATGGAAAGTATCTTGGTGAGCAATTCTACCATATCCCTCAGTACTCCTCCACAGATCCCATCCAGCCCCATAGGCTTGTGTGCATTTAAGTGGTGTAGCAAGTCCTTAACCAATTATCCTTGGATTACAGGCATTCCATTCTGCTTCCTGTTCCTGTGTTCCAGCTGCTAATGTTGGGTACCCCAAAGAGAACTAGTCATACTATTAAAGACGAAGGCATTAAGTACCTCAGCCTTTTTCTCATCCCTTGCCACCATATTTCTCCCCACATCCACAATAAACTGGAGTTTTTTCTTAGCCTCCTCTTGCTGCTAATGTATTTATAGAAATATTTTTTATTTTCTTTCACAACAGTAACCAGCTTAAGTTCTAGCTGGGCTTTGGCCCTTCTAATTTTCTCTCTATATAACCTCACAACATCCTTGTAGTCCTCCTGACTTTCTTGTTCCTTCTTCCAAAGGTCATAAATTTTGTCTTGAATTCCAGCCAAAGCTCTCTATTCAGCCAAGCCAGCCTTCTTCTCCATCAACTCATCTTTCGGCACACAGGGACGGACAGCATTTTTCTGTGCTTTTTTTCTTCTTGAAGAATGTCCAGCCTTCCTGAACTCCCTTGCCCTTCAGGACTGCCTCCCAAGGGACTTTGTCACACAGACCCCCAAAGAGAGGGAAGAGAGGAAATGGGAAAAGGGCTGGGGAAGGCAAGGTCAGAGAAGAGAAGGGCAGGGAAGAAAAGGGAAGGGTCAAAATGGGGCCGTTGCCAGGGTTACCTGCAGGCAGGGCTGGTGGAGATAAGCTGGAGAAGGGACAGAGCAGAAATGCCAGTTCCTGGGGGTGATCCTTGCCCTGGAATGAAGACCCAGCTGCTCAGTGGATTACTTTGGATATTGATGAAGAACCTGGCAGACAAGCTTCTTAGTGCCTGCCAAAGATTTACTGGAAGTTATTTCAACCCATAGCTACAGCCATCCATTGAGATGGGCTGTGTCTATAAAAGCTGGAGTGTCTGAGAACATCATGTCCTTTACTATCTGCTCATGCCCTGAAGCCTCCCCATGAGTGTGTCTTCATGTGGAGCTGAGCACCATAGAGGAGATGCTGGCCAACAAATCGTGTCTCCATGCATATCTACAATGCACATGCATGAGGAAGAAGCTGGTGGAGGGTATACTGTGCTTCCTCCACCACCACACAGATGAGCTGAGAAGTCAACACCTAGCCTCCACAACATGCTTTGTTGCTTTGCACCAACTCTTACTTGGACATCAAGAAAACTGTCTACTAGTTCCACATGTTGGTGAACATCCAGGAAGGCTATGCCTGAGTCACACCATTGCCAAATGATAGATGTGCTTAACATACATTCCTGAAAGCTCAAGTGAATGAAAAATCTCCCAGGAAACTCTATCAGTTAAGATGGTTATTGAGATGCAGCTAGAGGACTTTATGAGCCTTGAGTAGACAGAGGCCAGATTTACCATGGTATGGCAGGGGAGCTGTGATGTGGCTGACATACAGTTCAATAGGCATGGTCAATATAACTTCTTCTGCCCCAGAAATTGGAACTCTCTAGAACAAAAACAAATATATGAATATCTCAAAAGCAAATATTCTGCATGATAGCTGAAATAAAAAAAGAATAAATTTTTTCAAACTTTTATGAAAAGAATAGCTCTCTTCAGATATTCAGTTTCTTAAAGTATAACATACTTTGTATTTCCATTGTAATAAATAACAACTAAATATAAAAATAATTAAATATTTTAAATTAATATACTTATTAATATAAATTTTGAGTAAATCTCCTGTCAGTTTCTTGTAAATATTCAGTTTCCTCTAAATATTTTAAGTCACAGAATAACAGAATCACTAGGTTAGAAAAAAAACACTGGATCATTGAATTTAACCATTCCTATCAATCACTAAACCATGCCCCTCAGCACCTCATCCACCCATCTTTTAAACACCTCCAGGGCTGGTGACTCAACCACATCCCTGGGCAGCCTGTTCCAGTGCCCAATGACCCTTAATGTGATTTTTTTCTTTTTTTCTGATGTGAAGTCTGAACTTCCCCTGGTGGAGCTTAAGGCCATTCCCTCTCATCCTGTCCCCTGTCACTTGGAAGAAGAGGCCAGCTCCCTCTTCTCCACAACGTCCCTTCAGGTAGTTGTAGAGAGTAATAAGGTCTCCCTTCAGCCTCCTCTTCTCCAGGATAAACAATCCCGGTTCCCTCAGCCGCTTCTCATAAGATTTGTTCTCCAGCCCCTTCACCAGCTTCATTACTCTTCTCTGGACTCATTCCAGAGCCTCAACATCCTTCGTGTGGTGAGGGGCCGAGAACCGAACACAGTATTTGAGGTGTGGTCTCACCAGTGCTGAGTACAGAGGGAGAATAACCTCCCTGGACCTGCTGGTCACACCGTTCCTGATACAAGCCAAGATGCCATTGGCCTTCTTGGCCACCTGGGCACACTGCTGGCTCATGTTCAGTCGGCTGTCAACCAACACCCCCAGGTCCTTCTCCTCCAGGCAGCTTTCTAGTCAGACTTATCTTAGTCTGTACCTCTGCACAGGGTTGTTATGCCCCAAGTACAGGACCCGGTATTTGGCCTTGTTAAACCTCATGCCATTGGACTCTGCCCAGTGGTCCAGCCTTTTCAGATCCCTTTGTGGAGCCTCCCTACCCTCCAGCAGATCCACACTTCCACCTTGCTTAGTGCCGTCTGCAAACTTGCTAAGGGAGCACTCGATGCCTTCATCCAGGTCATTGATAAAGACATTAAACAGGGCTGGACCCAGCGCTGAGCTCTGAGAAACTCCACTTGTAACTGGCCTCCAGCTGGATTTAACTCCATTTACCACCACCCTCTGGGCCCAGCCATCCAACCAGTTTTCCAGCCAGGAGAGCGTGCGCCTGTCCAGGCCAGGAACTGATAGTTTCCTAAGCAGAATGCTGTGAGAAACTGTGCCAAAGGTTTTACTGAAATCCAAGAAGACGACATCCACAGCCTGTTGAATTTCTTATGAATAAATTGACTTTATTATAAATGTTGAAACAATATTAAATTTAGACATTCATATCTTACATTGCACAATTATCTAACAATTAAAAGCTATCATTTTAATCATCTATTAAGTTTATATATTAGGTCGTAGAAGTTTTCTTAATTAAATTGCTTTCATTTTAGCAATTTATACCACTATCAGCTGAAAAATTATCATATTTAAAGGTCAACTTCCTTTAAAAAAAGCTTTCATTCTTAAATTTTCCAGACTTCAGAGATAACACTTATTTTAAATAGATTTCTGAGAGCTGTATGATTCTGTTATTGTTGTTTTAGAGGAACATGTGTCTAATATATGATAAAATGCATATAAACCCTGAAAATATCCTGGATTATCAGTGACATAATTTAGAAATGCAGAAAAAATATTTTCATATATCAGTCACACTTGTGACTAGGCAACCACAAGATTCACTGATGTCTCCACAGGGACAGACACAGAATCTAGCTTATGAATTATCCATTTTCCTTCTTCACTTTCATTTGAAACATTACAATGTATTATGACAATGTCATATATGTCAAATTCATATGCAAAACCATATTTATACTTACTAATTCAGAAAACAACCCCCAACTTTTTGGTACTTATTAAGGGAACAAAAACTTATTTTTCCTACTAAGAGTATTTTCCCAAGCTGATTGTTTAATTCCCACTGGATGTGTTCTGATTCTTCAGATAACTAGTGAAAGTCTCACTCTCTCTGTCTTTCCAGTATGGTGTTATTTCACCGAAACTCTTTGCAAAGTTGAATCGAATTTAGATGACTCTTCACTTGGGTCCTGATCCAAACCCCATCAAAGTCAATGACTTGCTTTGGAAATCACATTCCAAAGAGAGTTTTTAAATACTTTTGAAGTAATGATAACCTGAATATATATCTCAAAGAATTTGTCTGTTCTGGGACTGTTTCTAAGTTCAAGCTTAACATAATAGGAAGACGGAGAAATCTCCAGGCTTCAGTAAGGCCCACGGGCTATGCTTACTTAGAAGTTGTGAACCACAGGTTATGAGAAGCTCTGGGAGTAAAATAGCTAGGGGCTCTTACAGTGATTCATGTTCTCACATTTCAAGTTGGTTTATGGTTATTTTTTAGAGTGACTTATGCAATTCATGATAATTAGGGAGAGATGCTGCATAACATGAGACAAGACCCTGGGAGACTGTTGAAATACCTGAAGCTTTAGGGAGGAGTTCCTAAATTTCTTTGTGGATCTCTTGTGAAGAATCTTATTTAGACCAACTGTATAAGGACTGAGTCTTATTTGATTCTGGGATGGGGTTGTTTCTCTCTAAGGAACGTAAGGAGAAAATTACTGATCCTGGACTTCAGGGAAGCTGACTTCAGCTTACTCAGGGATCTAGAGTCCTAAAGGAAGAAGCTCTGAAAGCATTGGTGGGTCTGTCCTGATAATTTCAAAATATTTTTCAATAAGCCAGAGCAGCTAATAGAAGGCTTGGGCATAAAGTTTGCAGATGACACTTAACAGGGGGACCAGCTGATATGCTGGTGCCTACAGGGGGGGTCACCAAGAAGGTAGAGCCAGGCTTTTCACAATCGTGTTTGGTGGCAGAACTAGTGAAAAAGGGCATAAAATGAAACATGGGAGATCCAGACTAATTATAAACCTTTACACCATGAGAAAAGGCAGGTAGGGAAGCAGGTTGCCCTGAGAGGCTGTGCATACTCCATCCTTGTTGGTTTTCAAGATCTGACTGTATAAAGTCCTGACCAACCTTATCTGTTTGTAGCAGGAGGCTGGAGAAAAACTTCTCCAGGTCTATTCCAGCATGAATCATCTTGTAATTTTATGATTACTTCCTGGCTTTTTAGAATGAAACTTGCCTACTGTTTCATAACTCCCTAGTTCTCCTGTTAGAAGATTTGTCGTGGGCTTGTTTCTTTGTATACTGGGGTTTTTTTCCTAGGAAAAAGTACAGGAACTGGAGGAAGAGAAGAGTTTATCAATTGAGAATTAATTTTCTCATAATTATTTGTTTCAATAATCACAATTTTTTTCAGAGGATATTTCAGGATTCTTTGTATCTCTTTAGACACTTATTTTTACAGCTTCATTTGAATAGTGTCCCATTTAGCACAGCTACAGTTCTCATATTCAAATGAAATTTTTCTGTTGATTAAATTAATGATAATTATGTAGTAGGAAACAAAATAATTAATAATTATTATTATTAATTGGGACATAATGGAAAGTGAACTATTCAGAACCATCATGTACTTCTATACTTCTGTCTTTCAACCCTGATTCTTTTTTCCCTAGTTTTTCCTGTTTTTGATAACTCCTTATTACATTAACTACTTTGATTTTATCCATTATAGACCATGTTAAGAAGTATTTTTATTGTATAGAATACTATTATTTTATATAAAATAATTAGATTATAAACATATTTTATAGTGTAAATATAAAAACATTTTTATATTTAAATATATTTACATCCATGAATATGTATTATTTTTATGCTTTAAGTATCCTGTTCTCTTGTGACAACAAGGTTCTTCTCCCAAGACTGTGAATTTTCCCAAGGCTGTGTCACCATATGCAACTTCTCTTATTTTCTTTGCAGTGTGAAATCTTCAGAAGTCAGTTAATATGTCTGTTTTGACCCATTAAAATTCATCATGTAGACTAACTTTCTGTAACTAAATTCCAAACTCCTTTCCTCAGGCATCCCTGTCAATTTTCTCTTTAGTCTGCATCTTCCCAGATTATGTTACCCTGTAATACTACTAGCATTACTTGGAGGTAGATAATCAGGCATTCTCAATCTGTGTTGAAACATGAACTTTTGGTATTATTTACTATAAAGTTGTTTTCTTTTCAATTTTTAAATTCATTTATGAATAAACGAGATTTTATTTTAAGTAACATATATTTACAAGAGACAGGACCACAATAAACACTGTCCTGTATTATGTGAACATGAAATTATAGGAGTGATATTTCAGATTGAACCCAGTTTGGCTGGATTCTTTGATTCTTAATGATTTCTTAGATTTTTTTAATGACTGTTTCAAAAGAAAACTGAGCCATAACGGTTCTAAGCTGAAAACCATATCTTGTGGTTAGTGTCGGGTCAAAGCTGGTGAAGGGGCTGGAGAACAAATCTTATGAGGAGCGACTGAGAGAGCTGCGGTTGTTTAGCCTGGAGAAGAGGAGGCTGAGGGGAGACCTTGTTGCTCTCTACAACTACCTGAAGGGAGGTTGTGGAGAGGAGGGTGCTGGCCTCTTCTCCCAAGTGACAGGGGACAGGACGAGAGGGAATGGCCTCAAGCTCCGCCAGGGGAGATTTAGGCTTGACATAAGGAAAAAATTCTTCACGGAAAGGGTGGTTAGGCATTGGAATGGTCTGCCCAGGGAGGTGGTTGAGTCGCCATCCCTGAAGGTGTTTAAGGTGAGGGTGCATGAGGTACTTAGGGGAATGATTTAGGGATTGGTGGGAATGGTTGGACTCGACGATCCAGTGGGTCTCTTCCAACCTGGTTATTCTGTGATTCTGTGAGGTCCAGAGCGTGCCCCCCACCTACTTGGAGTTCACCTGACTGCACTAAAGGCCAGTGGTGGGATGCAACACAGTAATGCAACTTTATCTCAGACAAGAAAGAGCCAGAAGACTAATTGGGGTAGCCCTGCTTTGCTCCATTTCATCTGTAGCTTTCTTTGCTCATCCAGCTAAGTCACAGCCCTTCTGCCTCTCAATCATTCTCTTGCTGATTCCAGCCCTGACGTCTTCTTGCTGAATTGGCTTCTAATGTGAGCGGCCATACAGGAACAGAAGAAAATCCTGATGATAAATGCTGACAGACTATTGGCTGGGGCAGTGGGCACTTGTTGGAAATGTCCCTGCCTTGCCAGCCTAGCTAGCACTTCCTTTTCCTAGTGTCCCTTTCCTTACATGACAGCCTGGTCTTGCTGCTCCTAGACTTTTCACTTTGGTTGTATTTGGTTGGGAGTTATTCTTATGTTAAATTAACACTGAAGTGGGAAGGTTGAAACAATGTAGTTTAAGAATTTATCATTGCCTTCAATGCAAATGGATGCAAATAAATCCAGTACTTTGGAAGGGGGGAAAGACTGTGAAGCAGATAAAAGCTAATAAAAAGTAATTTCACTAGCTTACTTTTTAAGATAAACAATCACTAAATGAATAGCATTGAGTCAAATGCAGCTCACTGTAGGTAAGTTCTATGAGAGGCAGAGGACTCTTCTACCCACATATCATCTGAAACCCACTGCTGTTTATCTTAAGTTTTATTTCATTGGGTTTTAAATTTACAAATCATTGATGATTTCTCATTAAATGAAGAATTTTTATTATGCTGAATTTGAAGTGGTAGATAATATTCTCTCCTCTATCAGTTAAGTGCAAACAATCTATTGGATGCTTTTGTTATCCCACAAGTTAATTGCTATGCCAAAGGCTTCCACTAGCTGCCAAATTCAGTAGTATGTGTCCTGCCAGCTCTCATTTGTCAGCATAATGTGCCTGTACGTTTCAGCTCTGCAAAGTGAAAGCCATGGTTTTTTTTAAATTAGATTATGCTGCCAAAAACATTGTGGCAACTTCCTATTGTCTGTCATTGACACTCAAAGCAAAATAAATTCTTTGAAAAGTCTTATGCAATAATCTGTTTTTGAATATGGAGAAAATGCACTGCAGGAGTTTGACACTAGAGGAATCAAATACTGAATGCGATAAAGAGAGAGAAAGCCTTCATTTTCTTCTCTAAACTCCATTCTCTTCTCATCTCTGACAGTTACTAATGTAATGAAAAACATTTTGTGAAATGCGACCACCACCTAAACTTAACAATTCTGTCCTAAGGCCACAGTGCCTACCTCAGATGAGACCAGGTTTGGAGTGCTGGTGTGTGTTCTAGTGTATGGAAGGAGATTTTTATCCCATACATGAAAGTTTCGCTGCATCCCATAGATACTTTAAAGACTGGCTAGTACAACTTAGAATTAATTAAAACAGAAATTAAAATTTTATATTAATTTAGATATAATACTATTTAATTTTTGATAAGCTTTCTACCATTATGATGAGTCTCTTTGATTTTTTCTGTCTTGTTCAGATAGCACTTCCTCTCTGTCCCTGGATAATGTTACAAATCTGGGGCTTCTATGTTTATTGGCAATGGATGTTACTGCCAGCAGAGATCACAGTTATATTTGTCATGTATTCTTTATTCTTTCATGTCAAAATGAGAATCTTTCCCCCATGTCCACTTTCACATCAGATTTCATTAGGATAAAAGTTATAATTAGACTAATCTTCTTTAAAAATACTGCACTGGAATTTCAGCTTATGAACCAATCTTCAAATTCCAGTAAGTGTATGAGATGAGTAGGTCTCTTTAAGGTCAAATCCATTTATTGCATCACTGGTTTATTACAAAAATCTTTAGTCAGTTGGCTGATCACTTAGTCTGAAAAAGGAAGCAGTGATAGCAGCAACCTCTAGTATCAGGCACTTAAACACAGTCATGAAGCCAAGACATTTATGTCACTATGCATGTCAGATGACAAAGGAGGGAAAAAGATGTCATAATATGTTTCTATAATTAGTTTGGAGACCGGAATTACAGACACTGTACTCCAATGCCCTGCTGACAGAAATTATGTAGGAAGCTGGGATGGAGGGTAACTTTTATATAAGATAGATAAGAATGCATTTTCTTAATTTTAATATTTCTTCCAAGAGGTGAAGGAGAGCTGGAGAATAACCAGTCTGCAGAAAGGAGAAACAGAAAACAAAGTGAGGTAATGAATGAAAAAGAATATAATTTCTGAAAAAAGAGAAATAAATGTAGTATTGAAATATTCAAGGTAGAGAAAGAAGAAGAAAGATATTTTTTGATGACTCTTTCACTGAATAGTTCTCACTCAGATTTCATACATAATGCTATATGATGCCAAATTTACAGGTTTTACTTTCCCAGGTTTTGGGACAATATTATCAGAAGACGTTTATTAGGTTTCAATAATATTCTACAATCCTATAATTTTGTATAAATAGAGCATATATATGTATTTTCTTACTACTTTTTATACCTCTTGTTAATAAAAAATTAGTTTTCTTCTGGCATCATTTGCTTTCTGCACAAGCTTCCCTTAGCCCTTCATATTCATCTTTATTTCTTTGTCTTTCCATTTTTTCGCTGTTCCTTTTTTTTTTGTTTTCATATTATAAAAGGACTCCTGATGTAGCCACAGTGGATTCATAGTACGCCTTGTTTTTCACATGTTGATACTGCCACTGATGTTTAATTTAGTCTCTTTCAGCGACTGCCAGGTTTCCTACCTTTCTTTATCTTCTCAAAAGGTCCCTAGCTGCCAATGTGCTATTCATGGGCTTGTTTGTTTTAAGTGTTTCCTGCTTATTCTACTTTCAATGCATATTAAACTTCTAATAATGACTTTTTGTGCATAAATTTCTCTTTAGTTATGCATTCTTTTAGCAAGTATTTATGTTAATTAGAACAAAGCTAAAATATCTGCTTCTTTATTACCTTCCAAAGTTTTCTGAAACACTATGTTGTCCCCATCACATACCAGAACCTGATTACCTGTTGATGGGAGCAGTCTTAAGGCAACCTGATTATAACAGGAAATTACTAAACAGGAGAAAATGTCTGCTACTGACAGAGAAAATTCCTGCCTAGGAACTAGGCCTGTGGACCAGAGAACTGAGAAAGAAACCTGATATTTTTGAAGAACTATTGAGTACTAGAAATAAGACACATTCTGCAATACCATTGATAAATGCAAAGGCAAGGAATTATGACAGCAATTTATTGTCTAAAAAGGTGAAAAAGAGTCTTTAAAAAGTGGAAAATATACTGAGAAAGTATGATTTGGTAGCTGTTGTTGGCTGTTCTAACTGCAAGAGCAGGAAAACACTCTGAAAAAATAAAATGTTTAAAAGGGTAGAAAACATCGTGATCATCTATTAGATTTTCCAGGTGAAAACCAGAGATTAATAACATCTCTTGGTTGCTTGGAATGGTGGTGTATTATGACCTTTCATGTCTCCCTAATTTAAATAGGACTTAATTTTTATCCAGATGGAGTTTCTCTCCCTGATGACTTCCCATGCTGCCTGAACATTTCCTAAACAGGTCAGCATGAACTTTCAACAAGATCTTATACTCTACATTTGACTGACTCCAGACTCTGGGACAGAGGTCATCTTTGATGTGAGAATGTGTTAGTTTCTTGGTCCCTCTCTGAGCCTAGTTATGGGGTCTGTATTTATTGTTATCTCAAATCTGGGACAATTGAGTCCTCTTTGCAGGGAGGATCCAGGGAACTACAGGCCTGTCAGTCTGACCTCAGTGCCAGGGAAAGTCATGGAACAGGTGATCTTGAGTGCTATCATGAGGTACTTGCAAGAAAACTGGGTCATCAGGCCCAGTAAACACAGGTACACAAAAGGCAGGTCTTGCCAAATAAACCTTATTGCCTACTATGACAAAGTGACTCGGCTGCTGGACGAGGGAAAGGCTGTGGATGTATCTTCCTGCACTTCAGTAAAGCCTTTGACACAGTTTCTCACAGCATTCTGCTATGGAAACTGTCAGCGTCTGGCCTGGACAGGCGCACACTCTCCTGGCTGGAAAACTGGTTGGATGGCCCAGAGAGTCCCAGAGAGTGATGGGAAATGGTGTTAAATCCAGCTGGAGGCCAGTGACAAGTGGGGTTCCCCAGGGCTCAGTGCTGGGTCCAGCCCTGTTCAGTGTCTTTATCAATGACCTGGTTGAAGGCATCGAGGGCACCCTTAGCAAGTTTGCGCATGACATTAAGCAGGGTGGAAGTGTGGATCTGCTGGAGGGTAAGAAGGTAGTTGAGTCACCTTCTCTAGAGGTGTTTAAGGGACTGGTGGGCGAGGCACTGAGGGGCATGTTTTAGTTTTTGATAGGAATGGTTGGACTCAATGATCTGATGGGTCTTTTCCAACCTGGTGATTCTATGATTCTGGGATAGGTTTGTCTTCCCCTCTGGGATGGTTTTGCCCCCTTCTGGAATCTATTTAAATTTGTACATATATACATCCATCAGCTGCTAAAATACTTATTAGTTTAACTCTCTAGTGATAATTTTGTAGTAATCTTTAGTATTATATACATATACTTCATTTCTGCTAGCATTGTTGCTATAATTGATGTCTCTTATACTATTGATTTTTTGTTATATATATTTGCTTTATGAATCATAAGTATACTTGCTAGTGATGATTTTTATGTTTTTATATTTGTGGTGATTCATAATAAAGTAGAGAAACTTACAGGATTAAGTCCTAAAGTCCTTTTGTATTACAGAATCCTATGAGCCTGTGATTGTGATCCCTATATACCCAAAGGATGGGTAACCATTTGGGTTGTGACATCTAGCAATTCACTGTTGTGGGTTTTGTCATAGAAATAGGAGTACAAGTCCCTAAATGTCACCAAATTCTGTCTTATGCAAGGTTCTTTTTAAAGTGGCTCAGAAAAACTTACACCTTAAACACGTGGAAATCTTTCCAACAAACTGGTATAAGTATTTCATGTAGTTTAATTAAATTTTCTGACATTATTTTCAAATTCCAGCCTGAAGGCTAAAGATTTTATTACTGTTTGATTTGTTTACCTTGAAATATAATTATTAATTTGTTCACTTCTTTAAATAATTCCAAATACTTACGTCTGTTATATTTCAGGTGTATAAAATTGCCTATGGAGCCAATTATTTAAAATCCACAGAGAACAGTACTTACTACTGATAGCTGAGTATTTCAACAAGGTGCTTATATAAACAGTTTTCTGCTTGGAAAATATGGTATCTGTCTGTTTCCACTAAAAATTCTTGAGGTATATTTCTACTTTTACAACCTTTGTTGTCTTCCTCTTCGTCTTTGTCATCATCATATCATCATCATCATCTTTGTCTTCGTCTTCATCTTGTAGTTCTTGGTTTTGGTTTTGTTGTTCTTATATTCATAGTTCTTATTTTGGTTGTTCTCGTTCTTCCTTGTCCTCTTCCTCCTCCTTGCACTTCTTGTTGTCATTTATACAAGATGAAATAATAAAGCTGTTTCCAAACCCAGTAGATTTTGCTAGAGTAATTTCAACACATTACTCACAGACACTCTAAGGATTCTCCAAGTTATAAGTAAAATATATTTTCTAACTGTAAAAGAAAAAATATAGGAATTTTGAGAACAGAACGTAGTCAAGTTTGATTTTTTTTAAGTGATGATTTTTTTTTTTGTTATACACTTATGGAGCCTGAGTGGACAAAACATATTGCTAGTCTCCACCTACAGGATCTGCTGGGGAACTATATTTCTTCCCTCATCTTGTCCTGGTTCAGTCATGAGAGCAAAGGAAGAGAAATAATCACTAATGAAAAATGGTTTCTTTCTCAATGCGGTATATAAAAATGAGGGCCTTGGTTTTGGTGATGTTTTTGGAGGGGTTTTTTGTGTGTGTGTGGTGTTGTTGGGTTTGTTTTGTTTTGTTTTGCTTTGCTTTTACTGTTAGGGAGGGTGCCATTATGCCATCTCACAGGACCCTGTCCATAGAATACTACTGACATCTTTCTATACATATCTTTTCACAAGGACAAACAGCATCAGCTTAACATGCAAAACTTTCTAATATTCCTATCACGTGAATAAAACTTGTATAAGCAGAAAATAAAAAAAAAAAAAAGTCAGTGAAAGTAGTTCTCTATTTCCTAGCAAACTGTTTCTTCATTTGATCACCTGCTGGAAGTACTTCAAATCTAACTTAAACCTAACTTTCTCCACATGAGTGCTAATCAGATTAAATAACACTAGAGTAGATTTCCATTATATGGTATTGATGAGTGCTTTTCTTTAATTCTTAGGATTTTCTGTACCTATTGCAAATACTTCAAACAGGACTAGGAAAAAAAATCAATATTCTACTTGTAAAATCAGTAGTTTCCCCTAGGACTTGGTTTGCACAGTAAATTCTAATTTTGAAAAATAAATCCACACAAATGAGGACTTCATAAAACACATCCTAAAAGTGATTACTTGAACCAATGTATATGTAATTTTCATGTCTTTTAACAACACGTAAAGTTATGATTTTGCAAAGATTTCTCAAACAGAGGGAGGCATAAATAAAATCTGTTAAAATAGTCAAATACATTTGCTCAACAAAGAAAAACCATTCTACAATTATTTAAACTGAAGGCAATAAAACATTAAAGAGCTTTCTATTACTCCAGCATATTTTTTAAAATGAAGGACTTTATGAGGTGAATTTTGCACTTAAAATAACTACCAATTGTTTCCACATGGAACAGAACTTTTATTTCCACTCCACTGTTTAGCATTTTTGCCTTTACAGCCTTTCCATAAGAATAAAATATTTTTCCTGTAACACAGTCGGAATTTAGTACTGAAAACAAGGGGTGTGTCTTCAAATACAATACTGAAACGCCGAGGCATAACATTCTGAGTACCCTCACAGAATGTCCTCTTGAGTGAGATAACTCTGAATTCAAGTACTTTGGATGAAAAGTGGTAGCCCTTATACTAAACAGACTGCTCTTGTTATGTTTTTATGAAAGGACTGTAGCAGAGCTGAACACCAAAATAAATTTAACTGAGCATAGTAACTTTCTTGCCACCTTTTATTTTTAATTCCATGGCTAGTAACTGAGCTTTGGAACTGAGCATGGAAGTATTTTTTCAAGTGAAGCAATTTAGTAAACTAGAAAAAAACCCCTAACTGTTATTATCTACATCTTTGTTGTAAATAGGATAGTAACACCTGAAGGTCAAAAAATATTATCTTCCTATATATATAACTGCAACCGACAGTAAATGTTTCTAGACTGTGGTAAAGCCAAGCATGTGATCTTGACTAGTATTTTACACTTATTTTTGGTTAAAATTACAGGACATACCTATATTCTGCTCTTATTTTTAGACTTAGGCTTTCTAATGAATTCCCTAATCAAAACCAATTTAAAAAAGGTATGGGTTTAAGGCCATATCTTTCCTTTACTATGCCCATTTTATGGTTGTGCTTCCACATATCCAAAAATCTTTCAGAGACTAGGAGAATAAAAACAAAAGGAAAACTGATTATTATTAATTATGATTTTATTGTAACCAACTAATAACATTCATAAGTATCAGAGGGAACAGGAACTGACATGCTGTTATTCAGTGGTATAGAATCAAAGAATCATAGAATGACCAGGTTGGAAAAGACCCACCAGATCATTGCATCCAACCATTCCTATCAAACACTAAACCATGCCCCTCAGCGGCTCGTCTACCTGTCCCTTAAACACCTCCAGGGAAGGTGAGCCTTAAAGTGAGCTTTTAAGTCCAATCATGAAATTGATAAAACAGTCATAGAGATTTACAATACCAATGAATATTCTGTTTTCATACTGGTCTTTTTAAATTAGGAAGTTATGTTTTTATATCTATATTCTGATATAAAGGTGGTAATATCCTTAAAAACAAATACAGTTATCTGTAATCACAAGGTTTTAGGACTCAAACCTCTTAAAAAAACAGTGACTTAAAAACTATTGTGACATGTATAAACTTTAATATAAATAGATTACAACTCTGAATGTCCATACCTAGTTTTAGTCTCAATACAGAAATAATGTGTTCCCAGACAAGCATTAATGGTTCCTAATAATCAGCCCTAACATAAAGCAGATAAATTTTAAATCTAAAGTTTGTATTATACTCTGCTTAATAGTTTCTGTGCTTAGGTCTTTGCCTACATTGAGAGAATTGGAACAGTGGTCAACTTGTTTTAGAGAATAGCTGTTCCAGTTTTCATTAAATGAGCAGACAAAAAAAGAACAAAACACTTCAAACCACAATGACAATATATCTCTATTTATATATTAAATGTTAGGTTTTCTGTAGATTTTCAGTCTTTGCTCTCTAGTTTTGGTCTGCAGGTAGAAATACATGCTGCGAGACATGACAAATTGACTTTCAATTAATCATATATGTGTTTGTTTTGGAAGCTATTTGATTAAAACAAGGAATAAAAATAATTAAGAGTAGCAGAAAATTTCAGGTGTTCCAACTGAAAATTAAATTTTTACCACAATGTCAAAATGTGGGAGATTTGATTTCTTTAAAAATTCCATTTTGAGTTTCCTTTAGGGAGAAATAATCATATATTAGAACCATTGCAGTACATACGTTTAAATTTTGCTCTGTAATGCTACTTTTTTAAATCAAATGTGATGTTTTTATAAAATATCATAAAACAAACATCTTTGGTGATGGAAAAAAATAATAGCTAATTATTTTGTAATTTGTATTAAAAAGTGAGAACAACAACTCTTAAGATTATAAGCTATAAATTTTCTGGAGAATCACAGGCACGGTCAAACATTAATGTCATTGATTATTCAAAACTATGTTATTTATTTTCATTTAGTTGTTTTATATATCATACTTTATTGTATCCATAAGAATTATATTACACTGACCAGAGATTTCTCTCGTTGGCTATTTTATGTTGAAATGACTTCTCTGTTCACCAGCAGTAGTTATTTTGTGGGAAAGATATGACATCTGAGGAGAGACAAAAGCAGACAGCTAGTGCTATCTTACTTATGAAAGGTTTTCTGCAGTTTATATTATCAAAAAGTGATTGAAAAGTGAAAATGTGTAGATTATTAACTAATTACCACAGCTAGATGGCTATGTCATAGAGTGGCAACAGAGGGTCAGGTTCATTGGAATCATCTGGGCACTGGTGAAGAGACTCATATATAAACACAGAATAGCAGAGACACCCATCTTGGTAGAAGCAGCAAGCTGAAGAAAAGTATGATAAGATAACAACAAGAAACACTCATGCAACTAGAACCTTCTCAAAGACATTTTCTGTCAACCCTAATTTTTTCACTAATTCATTGCTTTAGAAGTGAAGAGTGAATCAGATGTACCTTTGAGGTTACAGTCATCCTCTTAAGAAGACACAACCTTTCATATTATTCTTACCCTTTCAGTTACTGCTTATTTGATTGAAGCTGATTAAATTTAAATTGTCTTGATTGATGGTGAAACAAATGAGGAAATCTACTTTTATCACTAAGTACATGTCTGTTGAACAGTTATTAAGTAGCAAGTGAAGGTACAGCTGTTAGCTAAATGGACAAAATCTTTAAGTAATTTAGTGTATAGAATTTACTTAAGACCTATTTTGTCTTTACTTAAGACCTATTTTGTTCTGAGTTATCCTACTGTGATAATATTTTCATTGTTTCCTTTCACTTCATTTTGTAAAGACAATTTAATTTACCCTAAAGCAGAGTATTGTTTTTTTCCAAACTTTTTTGTGAATTTACTAGCTAAAATTACACTTAAAATCTCAGCACATGTGAAAAGAATCACACCATATACATGGACTCAGGAATTTACAGTCCATTGGTTAATGTTTTACCAACAGGACAGTCCATATAATGCCAATTAAATGAAAAAAAAGAAAAAGTTACTGAAAACTATCTATATAAGATATAGAAGGTGAAGAAAATATTTCACAAATGGTAGTGCAAAAAAGAAATTATGTCTCTTCACATGCCAATTGCCCTCTGTCAACCTTGAATATTACTTCCATTAAAAACTACAATACTGGGAAAACTGGTGAATTAGCTGTATGCAAGATACAAGAGATGGATATATCAGAATATCTAAAAGTGATCCACCATGAGAAATGTTAATTGCTTCCACATATAGTTGCGTCTCAAACTCGACAGCACCCTGTTGCTTCTTGATGTTATTATGACTGGTTTTGTAGTTATTGCAAAAAAAAGAATAGTACGATGAATTATCTGAGACCAAAGTCTTCTTGTAGGTATGACACGAAACAAGTGAGAAAACATTACATGACCTACTGAAGCACAATTACGTTACATTTAAAAAGAATATAAGGTAGAATATGATCCTTTCTAGACATTTAATGCAAGTTACATAAAATTCATTAGTAAATAGGAATTGTTTATGTTCTACTTAGACATTAATTTTTCAATTCACTACTATATGACTTATTGTAATTTCTTTTGCCCAGAGATATTTATATAAATCTCCTGTGCTCATTGAAAAATATTTAAATAAAGAAACGCTAATGCAATGCAACGAGTAGATGATGCAGCTAAAGTGAAAGACTAGAATGCTGAGCAGGGTTTGGAACTCTTGTATGTATAAATATGCAGAGTAAGATTGCATCATTAGTAGCAGAGGAGGAGATATTGTAGAAATCAAGAAGTCTTTGAAGGCAAGGTAGAAAGTTTAGGCATGACTGTTTCTAGCGTTCAATTAATTGTTCATTTTTTTAACAAGGAATTGTCAAGAAAGAGGCTGATGTTTTACTTTAAAGGCAGTGTAAATATCTAAAACAGAGGAGTAGCTCTGAAACTGTCACAGAATTGCTGAGATTGTATGAGATTTTTCACTAGAAATGGAAATAGAAGAATAAAGGCCAAGATCAGTGTAAAGATGCAGGATAGAAACTGAGGCATGAAGTATGAACGAGGAAATAAGTAGTAAATTCTAGTATTATCGGAACAGAAATAAAATAAATGTAAAATAAAAAACTAATGGCAAAAATATTACTTTATAGTGTCTTTGAATTCTACATTATTTAAAAGATTTGAAAGTAGTCTGGTTTGGCTTTTACCCATATATTCATTTCCCCAAAAAACACTGCTATCATAACTGCTCTTTTCTGATCTATAACTGTACCATGTTTTACACAAGAGAAATTTTTGTCCTTTGTAATTATTTCCAGAGAAAAACAGGTTAAAGCTACCTCTGATTTTAATAATATAACTTAATTTATTCTACTAGCACTTACATGGGTTTACGTCACTGTAACTAAAAGGACAATCTCATTCAAACTATGAAAAATGTTCCTTTTTAATCCCAAATAACTACAGAGGACTGTCATCTCAAGCTAGTAAGTCATTCTTCTTTTCATAATAAGTTCATGCTGGCTGATTTCCATGGCAACCTCCAATTCAATAGTGACTGGTTTTGTATTTGTATTTTCTTCTCTTGGCATTTTCAGTAAATGTTTGAGACCTGCCAAATGTGAGCCAAGAGATAAAGGTTTTACTTCAGAGCTTCATGGATGTAAAACTGCTCCTCTGATATTTAGGTTCCTGAAAGATTGTTTCACCACAGATGATTCAGTTCTTTTTTGCTTTCCTTGACTAAATTCTTTTTTACACTTCAAATAATTATAAAGTAACTTCTTAATCTCATTCTTTTTTTTTCCTAGTATTTGTTTAAGTAGCCTCAATGTATTGTCCCATTTAGAAGCTACTAATTTATTCTGTGTGTAGTTCTCCACAAATTTCTGTAATTTATCTAAGACTGCTGCTACAAGCCTCAGGATTATCATAGAATCATAGAATCATAGAACAATAGAATCATAGAATAAGCAGGTTGGAAGAGACCCACCAGATCATCGAGTCCAACCATTCCTATCAAACACTAAACCATGCTCCTTAGCACCTCGTCCACCCGTGCCTCAGGACTGATTGATTTACTTATATACTTCTTGGTTAATATAATCTGATGTGTCTACAGATTGAAACACTAATCTCATAAGAAAACAGTGGAAAAAAATGTCATAAACTCAACTAACATCAGGATTCTACTCTTAAATATCACAGTAATTTACATAGAAGTATATGTTCCGATTTCAAAGTTGATATTATATAGTTTATAAAATTCTGGCACAAATTCTGGCTAGCTGGAGTTGTCTACATCTATTTCTGAACTAGTCATACTGAATACTTTCCGTATTTTTTCAAAGAAACAGGCGTTTTTAGGGCTTGGATTGTTTGACTCATTTAAATGTTTACCCCAGAGGGAAAAGGGGTTCATTATACTCTGTAAGAGTGTGCTCTGTCTCTCCATTACTTATAAAGCAGTCCAGCATACTCATTCTCTTTCTACAAAGTGAGTTCAATGAGTCATTTCTTCTCATGATACTCCCCCATCAAAATTCCTGGCAAGACAACAGTCTTGTTATTTGGCTTCAGTTAAGTGAATTGTGCAAGCGACTCAGTAATTAGTAGTCCTGTCATGGCTTACATCTTCCTTTAAAAAAAAGAAAGCCTTTGAAATGACATAGCATGAAAAGGAGTTGTCATGCTACCTTCTTTTTTCCTGCCGACCTGTTTGTTATGGTATACTTAAAAGGATTTGTTAAGGGGAACAAATTAATTTGGCTCACTTGTGAGATATAGGCAGTAATTGGAGGAAGTGAACAGAAAGTGGTTGAAAACAGGGAAAAGGACCTTGGTTAGAGGTTATTGTCTTCCTTTGTTGAAAAGTATGTCCCTTGTGAGATTAGTGATGCAGCAACCATAGTTTGGTGGGATGACATCAAGCCTTTCAGTCCTGTAAGTCACTGACTCACCATGACAGGTTGCTTGCTAAGCTGTTGTGAAGAATCAAATCCTGGGAGTTTACAACTCATTTGAGAGGTTATAACTCATTTGGAAAAGTTCCAGCCACATGCTTTTTTAACTATAATATTATAGGATAGAATATTTCTTATTTCTTTGCTGTTAATAATGAGACTTGTTGGCTCAGACTTCTAGTTTGCTGGGCAGATGTAAAACAACAGCTAGCTATTGCTGACCACTTATTTGTTGATTTTTTTCTCTCTCCAAATCACAAAGAAAGACTAAAATTTATATTATCATCAAAATAAAGACATACTGGAATCATGGAATCATTTGGTTGAAAAAGGCCTTTAAGGTCATCAAATTCAGCCATAACCTGTCCACTGCTAAACCATATCCCTGAGCACCTTGTCTACCTGTCTTTTAAATACCTCTAGGAATGGTGACTTAATCATATCCCTGGATAGAAGAATTAAAAACAGTAGAGCAGAGGATCTAACAGGATTGCCTGTTCTGAACAGAGACAGTTAGAAAAGATAAGTCATGATGGTGAAAAAAAGCAGAAAGATATTTTTAATGAAAGGTATCTAAGTTTATTACTTTGTCCTTATCTTGAGAAATGAAAGAAAGTAGATTAACTCCTATCACCTGCACCACTGTGTCCTCTCAGTATGTAGTTTGCTTTATTGACATTAAGAGTGTTCATTTCAGCTCGTATTCAGCCTGTTATCTAGCGCAACCTCTCCTAAGTCCTTGTTGGCATTGAGAGTGTTCATTTCAGCTCGTATTCAGCCTGTTATCTAGTGCAACCTCTCCTAAGTCCTTTTCAGCAAGGTTGCTGCTCAACAGGTTGGTTTCCTCTCCTTTGCTGTACCATACACTTAGCTATTTTTTTTTTGTTTTTACGATAAAATGACAGCTTCCAAGATACATTTCTTCTCCATAATCTCAGTCATCTATCTTTGTTTCCCTTGCTTCCTCTTTTCTATTTTTTTTATTCAGGTTTATTGCTGAGCACCCTTTCATATGATATGGGATCTTTGGTCTGTTGAGATCAGCTGCCCCCTATCAACTTTTTGTGAACCCCCAGCCTATGCAGGCACTGTTCAACAACAGCTGAAATGGCAAAAACATTGTTATGTTTTCAAAATGGTTCTCCTTGATTCCCACACAGCATCATACAGGCTATTATGAAGAAAATTTACTGCATGCCAGTGAGACCTAGTACACTATGTATATATGTTAAACTAGAACTGTTGCCAAAGAATATGGAGAAAGGGAAAATATGTGATTAATTTCTGTGATAATTACATACAGTACATTAGCACACATCTGTCTATACGCATGCCTTTCTTGACCCCATCTCATATCGTTATTGGTTTTTTTAGTGTGAATTAAGTCATACTGAGACTACAACTATTCACCAAAGATACTGAGGGGAGTGCAGGAAATCCAAATAAGTGATTGCTACCTTGGGAAAGTGGAAGCAAGGGTAAGAACCAAGTTACTGGTCAAATGAGTTAAAAAATAATTTTTTTAGTAGGAAATGGTTAATTTCAAAAATTTCAAAACTGATAAAGTCATACCAAAACACAGAGGATTAAAATCTCAAGGGACACATAATAGGTGTTGTACGTATCACGCAGAGTTAGATGAATTATGAAATAAAAAAATGAATAAAATTCCCAGAATGCAAGATTATGAAACTTCAGCCACATAATACCATAAAAAAAAGTTTAATTCATTATGAAACCTACTCCATTGACATAGTGGTGATTTTTTCTATGGGAGAAAATTTCACAAAGATGTTTCTATGGATAAATCTATTTGAATTTGTGTTTGTGAGGCAATACTTATACTTAAGAGTATTTAGGATTTAATCCAAATTATATCCCAAAAGACATACAGGTATTATCCTGTTTCTGATACATTTTACATAGTTTAGATACATTTTAAGTCTTTAGATACATTTTAAGTGTTTAGATACATGAGATTTAAAGTAAGAGAATTTGTAGTGTATTGATAGTGACTGTCAAGTATTGTAAGTCAATTTTCATGTTGGCCAGAAATATTATTACTTAAACACTTCCATAGATGGAAATTTGGAAGTTGATGAGCTTTACTATTGCAAATGTATCTATATACAAAGTTTAGAGACTTTTGATGTTAGACTTGCCAAGGAGCATGGAATTTCAAGAGAGAAGTTTTGAATCGAGAAACCTCAACATTTTCAAATTTTAACATGTGAATTATAAAGTGAGAGTCTGAACTTTGTCTCATGCAGTGGAAGTACTACATTAGTAAATGAATTCATTTTTCAAATTTAGAACAGATTCTTTTAAAAATCATTAGTAAGTGAATCACTGATTTTGAATTGTGTTTATATTTCTACAGAACAATGACTGTAAAGAGAAGAAAAGAGGAAACTATTACAATTTCAACACAGTAACATGCAGCTGTCAAGGAAACAACATCATCTTCTTGCTGCAGTGATAATATACAGAGCATATGTTAACATGAATAAAAATAAAAAATATTTTTTTTTAATAGACAGAATTCTTACAGTAATATAAAATACACAGTCCAATACTAAGTAGAAGGGCTGAGTTAAGAACGCCAGAGGACTTCACACTTCAACTATTCCTATGTGGAATTACTTTGTGCATGCATTGCTCTACCATTCCTAAGGAAAGAAAATTCCAAAATTATATTTTAAAAAGTCTATCTTTCTTGTGGTATTTTTAATCTAAAAATAGTTTCTTAGGTTTAAAATTCATTTACCAACACTCACACCATCCCACCCTAAAAAAAGATATTAGCTTTTCTCCTCTTCTCTAGCAATATAAATCTTTATAGCCTCCTTTATTGACTTGCTTCCAGGCTCATAATCTTTGTTTGCCAGTAAAACAAAACAACTGTGTTTTTCTGAAAGACTCACACTGTGAACAGGTGTTTATCCTGGGGGAGAAAGAATTAACTATCATTTATGAAAGTCAGGCACATGAGCTACTGTTACCTTATTTTTTTTATAAAGAAGGCAGTAGTGACTTGCCTGGCAGAGAAGCCACACAACTAGTTTGATAGCCCTCAAGGAGAAACTCTTTGGATTAACCAAACATCAGAACAAGATTTTCCTGAATTTAATGTAAAAGATTTCATTACCTAGAGTGCGATCTGCTAAATTATTCTACTTAAAGAATCTCTTGGCACCACTTGATAGGAAATAGTAGGGTAAGGAGAGAGGAATGTAGGTATATTAATCTAGTTATGCTCAGCAGCAACTTTTAATCATCTTTGGGTTATGATGACCATGTCAGGGTTTACCTTCCAATTCACTTTCTTTGATTCAGAGCCCCAATATTTACTCAGCATCCAGACTTTATTGACTAACTGGTTCTTTACAGAGAAGTCTCAAGTTTGTTATATTCTACAACTGAGAGCAGCCTTTAATATTTGATATTCCTTCTATATTGGCTTCTTCATTTTATGAACTACCAACCTGTCAACCTCACCTCTGTGCTTGGGAAGATCATGAAACAGATCCTCCTAGTAGCTATGTTAAAGCAGATGGAGCACATGGAGGTGATTAGTGGCAGCCATCTGTGCTTCATCAGGGGCAAGTCCCATCTGGTCAACCTAGTGGCTTTCTATGATGGGGTAAGCACAGTAGTAGACAGGGGAAAACCAACAGATGTGATCTACCTGGACTTTTGTAAAGCTTTTGACAGATTCCCCCCACAACACCCTTCTCTCTAAGTTTCAGAGATATGGATTTGATGAGTGCACTGTTTGGTGGATAAGACATTGGTTGGAAGGTGGTATTCAGAAAGCAGTGGTCAATGACTTGATGTCCAGATGGAGATACATGACAAGTGGTGTCCCTCATGAGTCTGTATTGGAACCAACATTGTTTAATATCTTCATCAATGATATAGACAGTGAGACTGAGCTCACCCTCAGCAACTCTGCAGATGACACCAAGCTGAGTGGTGCAGCTGTCACACCAGAAGGATGGGATGTAATCCAGAGGGACCTGGACAAATTGGAAAATTGGGCCTGTGTGAACCTCATGAGGTTCAACAAGGCCAAGTGCTGGGTCCTACACCTGGGTCGGGGCAATCCAAGGTTTCAGTAGAGGATGGGGGATGATGTAATTGAGAGAAGCCCTACGGAGAACGCTGATTGATGAAAAGCTCGACATGAGCCAGCATGTGCACTCACAGCCCAGAAGGCCAACCATATCCTGGGCTACATCAAAAGAAGCATGTCCAGCAGTTCAAGGGAGGTGATTCTGCCCCTCTATTTCTCTCTTTTGAGACCCCCTCCTGGAGTACAATGTACAGTTCTAGAATCCTCAATATAAGAAACATACGGAACTGTTGGAAGAGGTCCAGAGGAGGGCTACAAAGATGATTAGAGGGCTGGAGCACCTTCCATACAAGGACAGGCTAAGAAAGTTGGTCTTGTTCAGCCTGAGGAAGAGAAGGCTCCACGGAAACCTTATAGTGACCTTCTAGTGCCTGAAGGTGGCCTACAAGAAAGCGGGGAAGGGATTTTTAAAAGGGTGTGTAGTGGTAGCACAAGGGGGAATGGCTATAAATTGCAGGGGGGCAGATTTAGATTAGACACAAGGAGGAAATTCTTTATAATGAGGGTGGTGAGGCACTGGATCAGGTTGTCCAGGGAACCTGTGGATACCCCATCCCTGGAGGTGTTCAAGGCCAGGTGGGATGGGATCATCTAGTTCCAACCTCCCTGCCATGGGCAGGGATACATCCCACTAGAACAGGGTGCCTAAGGCCCCATTCAACCTGGCCTTGAACACTTCCAGGGATGGGACATACACAACTTCTTTGGGCAACCTGTTGCAGTGCCTCACGACTCTTATGGTATATTATTTAGAAAAAGTATATTTCAGTATGACAATAATTGTCCTGCTGAGGAAAATAATCTTTATCTCAGCTAAACATGATTGATTTGGCATTTTTTCATGTAAAAATGCTCCTGGTAATATGTTAATATTCACAATAGCTCTTTAAATATAATTATTAATTGTCTCATAGATTTCTTAATTTAACCAATATTTACAAGTCTGCTTCTCTATTAAATTCCTCTGATTAATTGATTTTAAAATGTGGAAACTATCAAATGGAACACAAAACTAAAAACAAAATATATAAATGATGCTTTGAATAAAATACATGACTGAAGTGTAAAGAAGTACATACTAATATATGCTGTATCTGTTACTTATAATTCTCATAGGAAAATCTTATTATTTTCCCAGGTATGTTTCTACTTGTCTCTGAATTTACACTACAGAAGTTTAAGGCACTCAATTCCAAATGTATGTCAACATATGCATACTACTATAAGTAAATACATAAAAGACTTTGTATGCATACAAGGAAGTAAAATGTTTTCATTCATATTTGCCTTTGTTACATACAGGACAAACAAATGAACAAGCAAACCCCTTTTTTGCTAGTTCTAAAAGTTATGCAGAAGATATCCAGATAATTTCATGAGAGTTCATCTCTATCAAGACATTCCTTTCCTGCAAACCCTATTTACAAGACCACTTCTCTCCCACTAAGTCTACTCTTCTTCCTTTTAACTTTATGCTTCTTAGCCTTCATTTATAGTGTAAGTACTGTTACTGTTAAAGGAACCTATGTTGAGTTAAAGGTTGCATGTACAAAAATGCTGGAATTGTCAGTTTATAACTATTTGGCCAAATAAGATATCATTTCATTGTCCAAGACACCAGTGAAAAGTGTTTGTATGTGTTTGTGTGTGTGTGTATATTCATGGGTGTTCATGTATGTATGCATAGATGTACTCATATATAGCATCAGGAAATGGAACCTAAATATTTTTTTCTCATTTGCAACTGAGAAAGCACTAGAAAGTCTCATTTCCTTCTACTCTCCAGGGAATCTTCAAAAATATCTCTTTAGTAGAAACAATGTAGAAGATGAAACCATGCTGTTTCCATTGTTACTACTTTCATGTCTGGTTACAATGTATTACGTGATTAGAAATCTCTCCAGCATGTAAATTCTATAAGGCAATGAAGAGTATTGAACAGATATCAATTTCCTTGCCCTAACAAGCCTAAAATCAGTGAGTTGTCTTCAAAAAGACAGAACAATGAAAGGAAATTTTAGTCCATGCTTGGCAAGAATTTAGATGTCATAGATTCTGTATGAATTCCCAGTAATTTAGGAGGTCAAACAGAGCTGCTGATGGCACAGTGGAATTTAGTTTGACTTTATTATGTGACTGTGGAATGCGCTATAATTTGTCTGTCATCTAGTGAGTTGTTCTTGAACATTATTGTCTTTATGGTTACCATGACTAGAGTAAATTCAAGGTAGTTATTTAGTCTCATCTGCAGTTAGACCAGGTAACTTGATGTATAGGACTTCTCCATTTTCTCTTACAGAACATATCAAGAAAATTCTCATAATTTGACTCCATGACTCTACCACACCAAAGTAGCCAGAGAAGGTGACACAGTTAAATACTTTTTTTTGGCAACATAAGACATGAACGGTATAACAGTAATCTGTGAAATACTACTGCTTAAATCTGTCTGCAATAGCCCTCTCAGAGACTACGGGGTCCTCCAGGTGTGTCTCCTGTGGCTTTTTCCTATCATACTTCACAACACTTAACATAATGAATTTATCAGGTCCTTAAGAACAGGAACACCTACCTCAGAGTTTTTATTAAGTAGACTTATTTTATGCTCCTGTCTCTTCTAATTGGTATAAGGCTGATAGGTAGATAGATAGATAGATAGATAGATAGATAGACAGACAGACAGACAGACAGACAGACAGACAGACAGACAATCTAAAACCAGAAGTCAGCAGCTCTAAGAAAGAAAAATATATATCTTAAAATTTAAGTACAATTTTTATTGTGATAAAATTTTTCACTAGAGGAGCTCAGAACAAACATAGGTTCTCTCAAATTTCAAATAGTTCACTATTAGGTAGCTAAGTATCTTGCTACATACTAATGGCCCCAGATCCTGCATTCATCCCTATAGAGGAATAACATTTAGGGTCTTTACCAGCAGGACATTTTAGGAAACAGCAGAATATCTCAGCGAGGAGTTAAGAGATGTTTCCAGTAGAAAGTCTTATTGAAAACAATATTTCCTCTTGAAAAAGCAGTCCCATAAGAACTAGTTTTATTGCTCTTTAACCATAAAATTAACATCCCGTCACATCATTTAACGGTGTTACAGGGTTGTAGCAGTACTGCTGCCTCCCATTTCCAGATGAAGTATGGCTGTAAAGAGTTACTACAGTGTGTCCTAAAAAAACATATCATGAACGTTTAAGCAGAGTAGATGGCCAATATTGTTATTGACTATATGGTGCTAAATGTGGAATATGCATTATGTTAAATATTATGTATATTAAGCTTTAATAGATGCAGTTCATCTATAATCTTCTACCTTTTATGGAAAGACAAGAGAAATTGCAGTGTTTAAAACTCTCTAATGCATGACAGAAATCACTCTTCTTTTTTACTAACAAACATATAGTTTCAGCAATGTGTAAATGTTTTGTAATTATTTCTAAAATAAACATAGAAGACACTATCCAGAGTAGAAAATATAGTACAATATGATATGCTGCTTCTTAAAATGTATGTATTACAGAAGTTTAACAGATCACTCAGATTTTGGGTAAACCAACAACTAATATCTTGAAGTCAAAAGAACACAAGCAGAATTCCCCCTGGCAGAGGTGGGAGTGGGGAAAGTTCCAACTCACTGCACTGAGTTTTCTGAGAATTATTACCTGATTCTTTAGTAGTAGCATATGTGTGTATACTAGGTGAAATGCATATTGCTTTCAGAGATAAAAGGCTGCACTTCAAGATCATGAGGCCTGTTCTGAAGGAACTCAGGAAGAGAGAGAAAATTTGATGAACATCTTTGGGGATATCTTTCAAGTACCAGCACAGCTGCGGAGAAATAGAAAGAAAAGCAAAAAGCTTTGTCAGGGACATTGTGTCATATATGAATTTACAAACCAGCATCTCCAGCCTCATGACAGTAACAAACTGACCTGATGAATACGGAAATTACCTCTACATTCAAAACTGATAGAACACTATGGCATTATTTGCATTGGAGAGATGACAAAGGGGAAACAGCTTTCTCATTTTCTTCTTAGTACTGGAACAAGGGGGTTTGAATGAAACCGAAGATGACAAGTTCAAAAAAAATTGATGGGTAATAATTGGTAACAAATAAATTTCCCTACCTTGAGTCTATTTTCCCATTATATTACTTGCTGAATGATTGCCCTGTCTTTATCTCAACCCATGACCCTTTCTCTCCCCTGTCCATCTGTGGATGGGGAATGATAAAATAGCTTGTTTGGCATCTTGCTTCTAGCCAGGGCCAACCCACCACACCGTTATACCATTAAGCATCAAAAGAGACTATATCTTTAACAAATACGTACAAATTAAAAATAGAATTAAATTACACATATAAAAAATTAAATTACACATATTTCCTTCACATAAATTCAGGAAATTTAGTGAGACATCTATTAGACAATGATTGCTTATGGTTCACATTGTAAACAATGGAAGGAGACAAACACTTTCAAAATTATTGTATTACGGTGAATGTTTCTCTCATTTGACTTTAATAATACCTGAGAGAACTCTACAAAATACAGTTAAATTTGCAAAATTCTTCGGAATTAACTCACACTTAAAACTCACAAAAACTGGTTTATTTTTTTTTAGCAATTACGATTGCTGACATGTTTTCAAGTTGAATGGTATAAAGCAAAATATGATACCCTTTTCTTGTTTTTTCACTTTTTTCATCTTTATGGCAAGATAGTGCAGCAGATTTCTAAATTTTCTGGATACCAATATAGCAAACTGCATAGATAAGGGAAATGGCATTCTAATGTGTAATTTACTTCCTAATGAAGAGCACTTTTTCCACCAGCATGGGCAATTATGTAAAAATATTTCAGTTAAGCAGACTGGATGGTGTCATAAGAGTATGAAGCTGAGGCTGTTACAGCATATGAGTAACTGATAATAAAATAGATTAAATTATAGTTTACTTTTTGAAGTACTTTGGCACATTATCTATGACTTTGTTGTTTTTTATAATTTATTTTTAAATTAAGATTGCATGAAAAAAGGTGTTATTTAGAGCTAAGAAAAAAAATCATACGAGTTATATGAGCCTGTAAGCAGCACTAAGGAAAAAATTCTCTCATCTCGAGCTCTTACAGAAGCCAAGTTCAATTAGCTAAACAGACCTTAAAAGGGCTCCTTTTTTTTTTTTTTTTTACAATGCAGGGAGAACACTCTTAATTGAAATTTTTTGTTGAATTTCTAGTCACTTAAAACTCTGAATCAGAAATACAGAGCAAGCATAATAATGGTTTATGCCCTCTATTTGAATAGCACTAGGAATTTATATTTGTTTGCATTTTCTCATCTATTTAGTAAATTAATCCTTTTAAAAATAAATCAAAAGGATAAAAGTTACTTAAATATGCTATTTTCTGTTAATGGGATTTTTTTCCTTAGATTTGCTGAAAATAATATTTTCACTGTCACTGACAGGGGAAGAAGTTATCAGCATGGCAATATAACACACACAAAATTATGCACCATAAACTTTTTCTTCCTCTTTTTCTTTCTCTTATCCTTTCTCTTTTCTTTTTCCTAGTGGCTTTGTACCAGTGGCAGAGAAATGACAGACTTTTCTTGCATATTAGATCTTCAAAGATCAGCAGACCTTAGCAGAAGCACGTGCTGTGCGAGTTTAAGTCTTCTTTTTTTTTCCTTGCTCTTGTCAGAAATATATTTGAGTTTCTTTCAGGTAACCTCCGTACGTCTTTTTAGAAGTATAGTATATTACAATAGGAAGAGTTATAAAAGATGTGTCGTTCTAGATGTCATTTCTAATATGCCTCCCTCCATGTTTCTGACAGAGGTCACTATTCAATAGAAGCTAAGTATGTCAGCTTTTAAAAGAAAAATACAGAGGAAAAAACACTGAACAAAATAGTTACAGTCACTCAATATCAGCTGGTGTCCTACATAGTTGCTTTCCTAGAAGAGACAATGGTGTAAATAAGAGAAGTGGATTAAACGTGAGTAAAGTTTTCATGCTGTGTGAAAAAATGCAGTTGTCCTTCCACTTGAACTGACCCCTGAGAGAAAGAGTGCACGAGCTTCTAGAAAATTCCTATTCTTTACATTTTACTATAATAAATAGAATGAAGAGGAAAAAACACTGAACAATTCTGAATGCATTTGAAAGTGAGATCACCCTAGAGTTTTGAAATTGAAATCATCACATAATCATGCTGTTTCCCACAAGAAAAAAATCCAAAACCAAAACCAAAATCCCCTGTTAAATGACTCAGTGATTTCAGTGCATGCAGTTTATCCTTTGTACATCTGATCCTTGTACCTTTGTGCTTACTCATGTATAGCAACTTACATTGATAGGAGCTGCTCTATTTCCAGGATAAACAAGACATATAAATATGCTGAATGACTAACAATTAAGTAGAAACAGAATAGCACTAAGGCAATTCTTGCTTTAATTCTGAGGATTAATCTAGTTTTTATTAGAGTGTCAACAAGGTCATTGCTATATTCTGGAAAATAAACATATGCTAGCAAGTCAACATACGCTAGCAAGGAAAAAGTCGCCTGTAGTTCTTTCAAAGCATTTATAAAGAAAGTACTGCCTCAATATAAAAATAAAACAGTGGGGTTGTGAAGACTTTAAATTAACTTTTTTAATTAATCTGTTATATGAAAGATAAAAAGATAACTCCTATTACAAGGGTGGTACTGATAGTAAGTCAAGGGGAATGGATGTACTGTGGAAGAAGTACTGTGTCATCAGGACCAGATAGCAGCTGTAAACTCGAAGTATGAAGGCAATATAATTCAAAGCAAACCATATTTTAACAGAAAACAATTGCTTTATTACTCACAGAAATTATTTTTAAGTCAGTTCACATTTTGTTTCTTGGTTTTTTAAAACATCATTAGGCATTAGATAAACTTCTCATATATATGTAATAAAAGCTGTCTGTACAAATGTGAGACACATTTAATAATCTTTCATTATATCTCTGCTTTTTAAAACAAAATAAAACATATAATCCAATCAAATTTTCATCCCAACTCTATCAGTTCTTAGAACTTTTCCCACAAATACTCTCTATCTTTGCCCCAAAGCTGCTATTGTCTTTAATCTCTGGTTTTAATCAGTCTTTCTTTTTTTTGGTTTGACAAGAAGAGATGAACATAAGCCACACTGTCAACCTAAAATCTTACTTGAGTAGGATAATGTTAGAAAAATGATGATGTTTACTTTTACCTTTTTTCAGGATTTTTATGGGAATGTAATGTAATTTTCATACCTTTCAATGCAACTAAGTATGAAGACAAGTTCTAGATCAAAAAATATATCTATATGTTTTATATGCAAGGAATAGATGATATAGATATTTAGTTAAGGATTTCAAATATGCTTTAATTGTCATATATCATTTCATCTGCTACATTATGTTCATCAATAGGAATTTACTGCCTAAGTAAGGAGATGAATAATGTGTACAACACTGTTACAAGATAACTGCAGGTTCCATGGTTTTCCTCTTAAAATAATTGCCTTGGAGAGTTTGATCCTGAAGATCATGATAGACTACTTCCCTCTGCATTGTCACGCCTTTTATTCTATTAAACCAATAAAATATTATCGTAGTTAGTATTAAAGACAGTATGGCAAAGAAATTCTTTATACTGATAAAGAACAGGAATTAACATAGGAACGTATGACCAAAGCTCTGATAAATTAAGATTAGTTTTTAAATTTCTACTTCTTTTATTTTTTTTTCCTTCAGTCAGTGTTGCTACAGAAAATTGCTTCAGGCTTTAACATGATCTCCGGGAAAAACATTTTTCTTCCTTGAATTTTCTTAAGTAACTTACTTCTATTTTCATTCTGAAAGAAATATGCTGATTTTTAACATTTTTCCTGCTTAGTACTAAGTAGTTTTGAATTTTAAATATGAAATTTGGCAAGTGACTCATACATATGTCCTGACTGCTTGTAATTTGAGCTTAAAATGGATGTTATGCCTTGAGAGAAAGTTAAAAGTTTCTGAGAATGTTTTGAGGATTTTTTTTTTCAGAAATATGCATGAATATTACCTCCATTTTCTAGGAAAGATAATGATTCATGTCAATAACTGCAAACAAAACAAAGCGCATGTAGTTTCATAGAATGGCTTGGGTTCAAAGGGACCATTAAAGGTCATCTTGTCTGAACCCCATGCAGTAAGCAGCGACATCTTCAACCAGATCAGATTGCTCAGAGCTCCATTCAACATGATCTTGAATGTTTCCAGAGATGGGGCTTCTATCACATCCCTGGGACAATTTTTCCAGTATTTCACACCGTTTTAATTTGATACTGTTACTCCTCCTTCTTTCACAACATGCCCTTCTGAGAAGTTTGTCCCCTTCATTCTTATAAGCCCCCTTTAAGTACTTGAAAGCCACAATAGAGTCTCCACAGAGCCATCTCTTCTCCAGGCTGAACAAACATATCTCTCCCAGCCATTGCTCCTAGGACAGATGTTCCATCCTTCTGATCATTTTTGTGACCATTCTCTGGATATGCTCTGTCCCACCCCAGAACCACAAGACGCTTGATTGTATCCAGACCTGACTATGAGGCAGTGGATTCATTTATCTGTGCAGTGACCTGGAGGCCAACAAGGTCACTCCCAGGGCAAAAATCAAAAACAGTAATTATTCTGGCTCCAGCAAACATAAATTAACGAAAATACTCGGATGCACAGTCCAGATATGGGGTTGCGTCTTCCCAAAGTTACAGAAATGAATCCCAACCCATTCAGAGCAGTCTGATCACTGAATGTAGCCAAGGTCACTCGGATCCAATCTGACATGCACACTGTAAGATAATGGGAGAGAGACACTGTAAGATAATGGGAGAAAAAAAGAGAAAGAGAAGGAAAGAAATCCCCACATTGATGGCAGCAGCAGTTTGTGGGAGCACATGGTTGCAGCAACAGCTCCTTCCAGGCCTGGTGGTCCAGGCTGGTCCAATTGCAGTGATGGTCAAGAGAGAGCATGAGAGTGTGGGAGTGACAGTGCCCCTTTTGTGGTTCCTTGTGAGTTCTTTTATAGCACCCATCCGACCCCCATCAGTACATGTTGGGGTGTTCTTGCCCTGTGTCTTTCAGGAAAGTCCGGCCCAGGCTGTCAAGCAGGTGGAGGAAGACAAGGCGGGAGAGGGGAGAGTTGTTCCAGAGAAGAACTCTAAACAAAACTATTGACAACACAAAGCAAGCAATTTTAGTGATATTTTAGGGAAATATTATGCAATGGTACATTTTATACTGCTGGCAGAGCTTAGGCTTCTTTAAGTTACCCATGCATTTGATAATGAGACATTCTCACTTACAAACACCCAACAGTTAGAAGCACTGGTACCTGGTACATCTGCATAGTTGAAATATCTTATCATCCCTTCAGCATAATTCAGGTGCATTCAGAGATGCATAAATGTTTCTAATTTTAAATAGAAAATATCCAGATTAAATTCAAATGTTTAGTCTTACCGTACTTGCCCTTGATATCTGAGATGTCTCAGCATGTCTCAATATGCTTTTTACTAAATGACTGAAAAAGTTCCATAAACATGATACAGCTACATAAATAGAAATAGCAGTACAACTGGAAAATCAAGCACTTTGAAGTTGATGTAGATTACTCCTCTCATGTTTCATTTATGTAAGTCACAGTCACGTATCAAAGCTATCCAGGTCAATCTAATTTGATCTGTGATAGTGGAATCAGCTGCAATTTGTGAACAAGTTCTTAGATCTAAAGACAGGCTATAGCCTGGTGCCAAAACAAAATGTCTGATATCTTGCATTTAGAAAAGGCAGATGTGAGTTCCACTTTCCATCTGGCTTGTGGGAATTATTAATGGTCTTCACCTGTTATATGATCTGACACATTCCTCCATCACTATAGAATGCAATGTTGCATACACAGTGCCCATTGCTCACATGAAATTACAGACAGGACTTCTGCATATACTAAGAAAGAAAAAGAGAGATTTCTCTGCTGTGGAAATGAAAGGGCTTCTTTTTGATCTATCTCAATGTTGTATTTCTGAAATAAAGAAAATCAAAGGTTAAGCTGGCCACTTTAACTTAGATAATTCAAAAGTACTGTTCAGTAGTCCCTTAACTACACTAAGTCAGAAAACTGCATTTGTTTATAATCCTGTGTATTGAACAAACAGTAGAAATGCTTGCAATATGCTAAGTGCTTGTCTTTTCTTTGTTGACATTTTAATAACATCTCTTAAATATCTTCTAAAAACTTCTTTCTGGTGAAAAATTATTATGTAGATTGTGTTGCCTTCAATGCAACACAGAAACCCTATATTGCTTTAAGACAGCAAAACTACAACTCAGGCAAAACCATCTTAATGTTCTGCAGATTTTTGCTTTCTTCCTCTTCAAACCTGAAAGAAAAAGTGTTGAACAGCCATCTGGCATGATGTCCATAAAAGTATGTAAATTTAATTGAAAAAAATGCCTGTTCTTATTTCACAGATAGTTGCCAATATCATATTCTATTAGCATACAAGAAGGATTTTTTTAAAAAAACAAAACCAACAAAACTTGCCCATTTTTTCAATTTTTTGGGGGGTTTTGTACAGTATTTTGTAAATACAATGAATGAAATCACTGATAACAGATTTTGTTGCCTGTTTTCTGGAAAACAGATTGATCTGTCTTGTCTTGCAAATTCACTATTTATAGAAACCAAAGTCTATCAGATTTTGCAAATGGGAAGGCACAGGTATCTCCTACAATGAAATCTTAATTATACACAGTGTCATATAACATTTCAAAATTTTTAAAAAGTTGAGTAAAGAGGAGAAGCTTATATTGCAACAAATTTCAGTTGGAATCCATACAGATGTAGGCCAAGATAAATCCTGTGTTTTAATTTGCCATGTTTCTTCAAGAAAGAATCTGCAATCTGTCTCAAAAGTATGAAGATGTAAATTATATATGTGTAGCTAGCATATATATACAAACTTGCAGAGACAGTATCAAAATCAACTAGAATATCTATCAGAACTTGAAATGAAAGCCACTTAGACCTTCTACTTGTGCTTAATATTTTTTTATCTTTTTTCTTTTAAACATGGGTTATTACAACATGAAGATAGGGTGAATCAGAATGTATGGAAATGAGGCTGTAACTTTGAGTTTAAGCAGTCATCTATAAACTGGGAGACATTCTGTAAAGGATGAAAATCACTATTTTTATCCCATTTTCCTAAAAGATTAAGCTGATACCATCATCCTGCATATGATCTGCCTGCCGCTAACTGTAGTATCTATTAGTAAGCTTGACTAAAGGAAGACTTTTCAGTTACATTCTCTGTAAAAAAGAGAAAGACATTAGAAATGAGGAGAAAGACCTACAAGTGCACATGAAGTAACTGATCAGGTGAAAAGATTCAGAATGAGGTCATGTGAAATCAGAGAATCCAGAGACGAAAGAGATTTCAGCAATATGGTAAAAAATCAGCAGACTTGTGAACAATTTTAAAAACAAAATCAGACAGTGCCAGAGACAAAGTTAAGAGCCATGGGGCTAAAAGCTTAGGAAGCTTCTTGGTTGCTTATGTATGCAAATTTTGAAAGTCGTTAAATTCTTATTGTGTTATTACTGATCTGCTAGGCCTTGTGGAAGTTAAATATTAAACCTTGCAAAAGGGAGCAGCTAATGAACAATTTTATCTTGCAAGTCAAATGGATTGAGTGGTGGTCTCTCACATCATCTGCGTGATACCTGGGGGTAGTAGAGGCATCACAGACTGATGTTTCAACAGTTAAGAGAAGAAAAACTCCCCCAAAAGAAAGTACTGAACTCCTTGCCCTGAACACATGGCAAAAAGCAAAGTACCCACTTCTGATGATACAAACTGCCTTTCTAAGAGCCAATTAACACATAATAATTGACTTAGTCCCACCTCACCAAGAAGAAAAAAATATTTTTCAGAAAGTATAAAATTGACACCTGAAAACCCTTTCTTTGTAGGAGGACATGGTCTCACGTGACAGATGGACAGGTCAACTGGCCGACACCTTTCCAACTCCTCAAGAACGGACACCTTTGTGGCAAGAATCGCACACCTCGGAGTTTGTTGGATGTGCCAGAGGATAAATAACTACTAACTTGAGTTTATAGGATCATTATTAACCATTCTTAATCATCTAGTGCTAACATCGCAAGTGAATTTGTCAATGACAATCCCAAACTTGTTTTTATCTGTTGCTTAAAATAAACTGCCTACTGTTTACATTAATTCTGGCTCATGGCTAACATGTATACATACATCTACACAATTCTTTAGTCTTAAATATTTGACCAAGTATGGAACTATAATTTGATCCAGCTGCACCTAGGCCCCTCTATGAGAGGAATTTTAGAAAGCAAGGGGGACCAACTTGTCAGCCAGGTGTCACAGCACTATCTATTTAATGTGAGTGGCAAAGAAATCTGTGGTGCACTCAGAAGAGATTTTGACATTGATAAAAATAACTTAGGTTCTTAACAAATATGTAAGTTATTTATATTTTAGGACCCTTTTACAGAAACTTAGTTGCTGTTTAGAAAATCCAGAAATAACAAAAATGGAGTGAGGAATTTGATGGGTTTCTTTCCCCCTCTAGTTTTAGAATTTGATTGGTGATGTGAGATTTTTCTTGAAACTTTATATGATTTTTTTTCTTTGTTTTTCATTCTATACTCATATTCACCAGAAAAAAATAAATATAAAAGTCATTTTTTCCTCATTCTCTCTCATGCTGGCAGGGTAATCATATGTACAATACAGTACAGGCACTGCTGACATTAAAAAAAATACCAGTTTTCCAAAGCCTGAAACCTGAAGTAGGACTAGAACTTTGTAACAAGCTATCAAACAGACAATTATGTTTAAGTAATTTAGTAGTCCAAATTAATCAGATATACTAGTTTTAGTGAGATCTTTGAAGACAGCTGCTTGTTTTCATTAATTCCAGAAAAGAGTTAAATCTTCCCCATTCCAGTTTGTCTCAGAGCTGGGCTTGGTGAAAGCATGCATGCTATTCCTATTTATTGCAAGAGGAAAACAAGTCAAACAAAAAAATGCTGGGTGTTATATTGCTTTACTCAAAGGAAATTAAATTTTGCTGGGAACAGATCTCACTATTCGCAAGGTATGAGCTGCCCCTAGATATAATTATTTCATAGGTATACATTTAAGATACTGGACAAGACAAACTGACTTTACTCTTCATGATTTAAACACTTATATCTTCCTTATAAATGTAATATGACCCAAATGATTTCCCCTTCCTTATAAATGTAATATGATCCAAATGATTTCCCTTTTGTGACAAATCAATAATAAGAAATATACTAGCTAATCTCCATAATGTTATTTAGCTGCTAACGTATGGTAATTTCTAAGTTATTCTTTCCTCTAGGCAATGAAGGTTTAACATTTTATGATTTATATTGTTTTCTTCTCTCTCATTTTCCTGATTAAAATGTAACAACACTGTTAAATCTTACCAGTTGTTCCAAAGAACATTAATTAATGTGTTTTCCATATTACTTAAGTGTTTGTTTCTTCATTACTGATTCATGCTTATCCTATGTTTTCTTTTTGGCTACATGAAACATCTTGACTTTGCTTCTATAAGGAAATACTAATAATTACACCATTCAACTAAAACCAATATTAAAAGAAAACAATTTTTTTCTGTATTGATTTTAGTGTAAAAGTCAAGATTTCTTTTTATCATCCAATTTTCTGACAAAAAGCTAAATAAATGTATGATGCTTTTCATAGGTAGGCAAAAAGGGAGAAATTCCTCACTTGCCTCATGACTGAACACAGTGATAATTATTTAATAGTTACAGAATAGAAAAAAAATACAAGAAAACCTACCTTAATGGTTCATCTACAGTTTACTTGTTTAGACTCATGGCAGTATGATACTGCACCCCAAATTGGTTGAACACAGTATGTTCCATGCTTACTTCTCCTTGAATGTACCTGACATACTTCAGGAATCTGCAGATAGCAGTTTCTAACACTACATCTGCCTAAATGACTTTACCACTTCACCACCCTACACAAATCATATTAAAAAAAAAAAATGCAAGATCAGGTGAAACTTCATAAACTTGTTTGATTTAGGGATTTGAAAACAAATATTTTAATTCACAGTCTACACATCTTTCTCAAAAATGGTGACAGCTTACTGCTACTATGCAAAGGCTTAGGTTAATCAATCCTAAATTAAGAAATTTAGAAATAAAATTATTACTTCAAAGTTTGTATTCTAGACACTTAAGAGTCACTTGAAAGATGCAATCGTAATCATAGGATAATTATTTTTCACTCTGAAAAAGTCAGATAAGGTTAGGTAAATCACCCTTTGGAAATACTCTTGTTTAAAGATCACATGAAGTTAACTTTTCAAATTTAGGAACAAAACCTTTGGACACCTAATTTAAAATTGTCTATTTACTTCCTTAGATTTCAATGATAGAACTAAAAATGACATAAAATGAATGTAGCACGTTCAATCATTCAGGAATAAGAACTCACTATACACTAACTTGTGCTATTTAACTTAGGCAAAATATATAGCAAGCACTACATTTATGAGTTTTTCATTATACTCATAATTACTGTGATGTCTTAGAATCACAGAATCATAGAATCACCAGGTTGGAAAAGACCCACTGGATCATCAAGTCCAACCATTCCTATCAAACACTAAACCATGCCCTTCAGCACCCCGTCCACCGGTTCCTTAAACACCTCCAGGGAAGGTGAATCAACCACCTCCCTGGGCAGCCTGTTCCAGTGCCCAATGACCCTTTCTGTGAAAATTTTTTTCCTAATGTTCAGCCTGAACCTTCCCTGGTGGAGCTTGAGGCCATTCCCTCTCATCCTGTCCCCTTTCACTTGGGAGAAGAGGCCAGCACCCTCCTCTCCACAACCTCCTTTCAGGTAGTTATAGAGAGCAATGAGGTCTCCTCTCAGCCTTTTCTTCTCCAGGCTAAACAACCCCAGTTCTCCCAGCTGTTCCTCATAAGGCTTGTTCTCCAGCCCCCTCACCAACTTTGTTACTCTTCTCTGGACTCGCTCCAGAGTCTCAACATCCTTCTTGTTACAATGGAGAAAATATAACTGAACTATTTACAGGTAGTATGATTCCATCACTAGCTAGGGATTTATCTTTTCTAAAGACAAAATACATAGAGGAATAGTTTTTTCTTCTATTCACTTCAGATATCCAGAGTGTATTTCTTGCTAAAATTAAAAATGCTGCAAACATGATTGTCTTTCATTGTTCCTGAAACGATAAATATTCTCTCTCATAGACAAGTTAATTCATAGAACTATAAATAGTAACCAGTTGGATTAAAGATAATTGGTATTACATGCCTATATTCTACATCTCCTTTCTATTTTCATTTGTCAGAGATTTCATCAGTTTCAAGTGATGATACATTTTACAATTATAAAATTTTTAATTTTGTATTTCTGGGTTGTTTTTTTCCCTGGCAAATCTAGTACTACAGCCAAGCTACATAACACTCTTAAATTTACTTCATGTGAGCTATTCACTTCAGTGTCTTGAGACTATATCTTAGAAAAAAACAAACTGAACTGTGAAAAATCCTTATTTCCGCTGAGAATTTTATTTTTAGATCTTTAGCTCTCCCTCCATCTGCCTTTAAGCAATTTCCTGTGCTTCAAGCATGAACAAGCAATATTAATCCTATTTCTAGTTTTTGTTAGGCACAATAAGTTAGATCAAATGCACCTAAACTCACCATTTTAGGAACTATGCTTTTAACTATTTCATTGTATCAGTCCCACCAAATCTGTGCAAAACCCAGGGCTATATGCTGTGAAAGATATGGATTTTTCTACAGTAGATGTGGAGACAAAAAGGAAAAGAAAACAAGTCAGTACCATAATACTTTTCACCAAAGGAAAGATTCTGCTCTAATTCCCAAACTAGAATCACTCAAAAGCATTTCATTTTAGAACTATATTTCAGGCAACATTCAATTTACTCACCAGGTAAGGGACAACAGCAATACAGTTAGTATCTGTTCTTAAAAAAAAAAAATGCCAAAGAATATGAAAGAAGAAGGCAAACAATAAACTTCTTTCACCTTTCCTAGCTTACAGTTACATTAGAAAGAAATTAGAGCATTGGTGTTTTCCTTCTATGCATTCATTGGACAAAGCATTACCTTCTGCACTCAGGAGGAGAATGAAGCTTGAATGAAGCATTTCTTGCTTTACTCTGCTCCTCTAACCGAGATTCACTTTCCCATGCTGTCATACCATTGTTCCTTAGATAGTTTACATCAGTTTTTTACTTAAACATTGCAAAGAAATATTTTGAGATGCTACTTAATCTACATGAAAATAACCCTTCAAACTACTTGCATTTTCTCAGCTGTTACTAATTGGTGTTCATTACTAGTTTTTATAATTAGACTATCCTCAATATTACATTTACACAATATCCAGCAGAATTAAATTGTATGCTGAGGAATTATTTCCAGTATGTTGGTCTCATATTACTATTGATTTTACTACTATTCTTGTTAAAGCTGATCTCTACCTTTCCATGTTGGATTGTTGTAAATACTTGAAAACATTCCTGTAATGGCTGCCAGGGAAGCCCAAGCCAAACTAAGCTAAGGTAAGATAAATTAAGCTAAACTATAACTGATATAGAAATGATGCATTTGCATGACTGACCAATAAACCCCCACAGTGAAAGAAAACTCAGAGGAGATGGGCAACAACGTGTCCATGAAGGTCAGAGAATAATGTAGGGTGTGACTAACCAGAGCTATTGCAAAGCAATCTGCTTTATCTCAATACAAAGGCATCCAGAGGGTGGCCTTTGTGATAAAGAGCTATGTCACTTGATCAAAACAACTGATTACATCACAGCTGAGTAGATCAATTATAACACCACAGCTAATGGTATAAATGTTTCTTCTTGAGTTTACTAGAATAATACAAATATCCACTTGAGTTAGACAGAGCAGCATGGAGGGAAGAAAATACATGTCTCCAACACAGACTATAAAAACGGAACAACTAACAAAATAATTTTGAAGAGTGACATGGGCTTCAACACATATTTCCTTTCAGCAATTGGTGATGCTATTGTGTCCTTGGTGGACATATGAAGACCAGTGATGGGTATCGCACTGGAACTGTGACTGAACTCTGGACTGGATTTCCTCTGTTTTCTGAAGTGCTACTTATATTGTGATTGCAGTACACTTTGTATCACACTGCTAAATATAAAAATCCAAATATCTTCAAATAATTACGTTTGATATTAAATATGAAAGTCTCCATATAAGAATATCTAATAGAACCTAGTTAAAGAGTATTAGACTCTAGCATTTTTCCTAGGGTAAACTCCTGGAAAATTATTTTTTAAAAATCCTTCTCTGCTTTTTAACCTCTGCAGCTTGGAAAGCCTTTTTAATCTATTTGAAGCTCAACAACTCAAGTCTTAATTCACATACGTCTTGATAAATTGTTTGATAGTTAGGGATTATTTTACAGCCACAGTTCTTTAGCAGAATGTATGAATTTCCTTAGGTTTTAGTAGGTGTATAGTGTTTTGGGTTTGGGGCTTTTTTTGCTATTTTGCAGGAATTTTTGATATTTCATTTTTTTTTGCAAACTGATATGTGATACAAACACTTGAATATATGTGATTGTTCACCTATACACACTAAGTAAATACATAGAGGTATATTTTTTCTCCTCTTTCTAATTCATATTTTTTCTTTCAATTTTTTAATTTTTTGTATATCTATATACACAGTTTTAAAGTTATTAATTCAAACCAGGATGGATTAGTTCATGGGTCAATCTGACAGACAAGTGGTTGTTGGTACTGCTGCTTAACATGCTATGTTTTTCTGTTAAGCTGGAGATGGTTTCTTATGCTCTCCTTTAATTCACATGTGTGTTATTAGGTTTCACAAACAACATTTGTTAGAAATGCTCTAGAGGCAGGATGAACTGGATGAACAGGCATGTTTTCAGGTGATCCTCCCTGGAAAGCTAATGACCTTGCCACTCAGAGCAGGTGGTAAGGTCAATATCTAGAAACTGAAAGGAGTGAAACATTACTGCAAGGCATAAAAAATCTAGATGAACTTGAGGAAAGAATGGTGTTGCTTGTTATCACTACAACTTTAGGATTTGTATAGCTTCAGAAATGTGTTGCATTCTATTTTACTGAAATAGAGGAGTGTCTGCTCTTCTGCTCTCTTGCAAACAATAAAAATCATGAGGAAGTGCATCACTGAAAATCTGTGAATAGCTCTAATGAAATGAGTAGAATCACTTACAAATGCAGCTTCTGGACTGTAATAGGTATAGTCTCAGTTTTGCACTCTGGATCCAGTGTTAGTGGAAATTCATTTTTAAGAATTTGATTGTTCTTCACTACTAGAATATCACATTTTAAGGAATTGATCGCCCCCACATTCAAGTATAGAAAGTCAGTATTGTTAACTCATACTCCACTTCTGCGTTTTGACTATCTCTTCTGAATATTTATTAATGTTTACATTACCAAATAGTGTTTCTCAGTAGAACCAGATTCTTACTGGACACCCAATACTCACATTTTCTACCTTCTGAAGGAGTAGAGAAGAAAAGAGATTCCTTGGACCAAGTCTAGCCAAGCCCTGTGGCTAAGTGCTGTTACTGCCTAGAGAACTCTAATTGGTACCCCTGTAGCACATCTACTTCACTTTCATCTAAGAGATATTTTGTCAGCTTCTCTCTGAGGCTTTTGCATAACATCAACCAAAGCATAGTGGGACACCACAAACAAGAGATTCATTAAACAAATGCTGATCTGAACTAACAAAGTAATGTAAAAGCAGTTGATGTCAACCGAACTCTGGTTTAGGGTAAATGAGTCACTTAGAACCCATTAGACACAACAGGTGTAATGGCATTTTAAGCAATTTCAGTAAAGTCCAGAAGAGATCAAGAGGGAACTAACATGCTCACTTTTCACCTGACTTTCATAGTTTCTGTTTGAAAAATGGATTAAATACTGACTGAATTTTCTTCTGATCAAAAACTAGAGGAATACATTATATAGTGTTAACTGTACTTATTTAAAAATTATGATCTTCCAAATCATTCTAAATTCAATGTTATTAATTCAGTGTTTAAATCTATGCTAAAAATGGCATAACGAGGAAGGAAGGAGGAAATAATTTAAACTGCTGAGAATGGAATTGTATTCTGTGTTCATGGTATTATGATACCTTGCCAACCCACAGACTGGTTGCTGTGAATCAAGCTTTAGTAAAAAACTTTTAATAGGTATCTCAGAGAATGAACAAAGACTCACCAGTAGGTTACTTACTGGAGTTACGAAGAATAGCTAGGGATTAAGTTCTAAGTTTTTCAGATCTGTAATTGTATTGTCCATTAACAGGGCATTCCAGCTACCTAAATTTCCCTCAATGTGCCTGGTTTCGTATCTATTCAAGTCAATGACAGAGCTCTCACTGGAGAGTCAGAATCAGCTTCCTAAAGAATAGAAACACATTTCTGAGAAATTTTACTTCTATGACTAATTCTGATATTTGATGTCTTTCTGCAGTCATTTGGCAAAACCAAGAAGTTCACAGCAATTTGAACCTCAGAAAATATTAAATATTAGATTATATGAGATCTAGTCTACCTGACTTATGCTTCTTACTGCTAAAGAAAGAGAAAATAACTGTGACAAATAAAATGTCTCATAATCTGCGACCAACAACAATCCACTAGTTGGACAAGACTATATCTCCAAATATTAACTGTATCCTATTTTAAATAACTAGAATATACTATAAGTGTTTTCTATAGTTGAAAGAAGTCACAACTAATTAACAAACTGTAGAAATAAAAGTATCTATCAGATCAAATAAAAAATTTACTTCCTTTTTTCCATTTGTATTCATTTCTTATTACATCTAGTACTTACGCCTAGCAAATTGTTCTATATATTTGGCAATACCACACCTTATGCTAAGGACTTGATTAAATGTCTGTACTATTTACTATGTTGAATATTTAATTATTTCTCTCATAAGCTAAAAGGTCTAGTTAATACTTCCTCCCAATATGGATTGAAGCTTTTACAAAATGACTGGTCATGATGGATTTAAAACCATAAAAACATATTCCTTTTGATGTCCACCTGTACTAAACTAATTTCTGATCGGCTCTAGAGGGCTACTTTTCTTGTTTGCTTTCTGAGTAGGAGGTACCTTTGACTAAAACAGCTAATTGCAGTAGCATCAGTGATGTACTCCTGTGTCTGCAAGCATTAAACAAGAACACAACCATATCACAGAATCACAGAATCACAGAATCACAGAATAACCAGGTTGGAAGAGACCCACTGGATTGTCGAGTCCAACCATTCCCACCAGTCCCTAAATCATGCTCCTAAGTACCTCATCCACCCTAACCTTAAACACCTCCAGGGACGGTGACTCAACCACCTCCCTTGGCAGACCATTCCAATGCCTAACCACCCTCTCCGTGGAGAATTTTTTCCTAATCTCAAGCCTAAATCTCCCCTGGTGGAGCTTGAGGCCATTCCCTCTCGTCCTGTCCCCTGTCACTTGGGAGAAGAGCCCAGCACCCTCCTCTCCACAACCTCCCTTCAGGTAGTTGTAGAGAGTAATAAGGCCTCCCCTCAGCCTCCTCCTCTCCAGGCTAAACAACCCCAGCTCTCCCAGTCGCTCCTCATAAGATTTATCACTCAATGGCATAAAGCCGAGCATTCATTTAGTGAGCAGGATAGCTGTTGAGGATGCATAACAAGTCCTGTTCCAGATGCATATGTACATTCGCGCCTATTCTGGACAAAACAGATTCACAGCTGTGACTGACAACATGTACTCAGAAGAATAGGACATTTACAGCTTTTTACAGCTGCATCCAGAGATGGGATGGTGAGTTCTGTGGTGAGGGTGGCCATTAAAGGCAGTGGTGCTCTTCCCTGAGCGGGGAACAGCCTAAAAAACTCGATCAGGGGTCGGTGCTAGGCTCCTGGCTCAATGGCAGTTCAGGCTTGGTGCCTGATGGGAGAGGGCGGTCCTGGAAACTACTGCGGGAGATTTAAACGGCCCTTAGGGAGCACAGCAACCAGAGCACAGGCGAAGAGGAGCAGGGCACATTGAACAGGGCACGTTAAAACAGGGCAGTTTGAGCAGCAGTTCGGGCGAGCAGGGAGGTCACAGAGAGGGGCTGGAGCACGGCCAGAAGGGATTGAGAACCATGGTGGCTACGCGTCAGAAGATTAAGGCTGCACCAAGCATGATGGAAGCTCCCATGCAGATGGAGCCCCAGTAGGCACCCTGACCCTGGGCTGCAGACAGTGCCCCCCTTCCACAGTGGCTCACGCCCTTGGCACTGGCTCCACTTGTCAAAGCTGCACTCGAGTGGGGGGACTCCATCGTATGGTGGAGGAGTTAAGGGAGGAGGTGAAGAGGCTGAGGACCATCAGGGAGTGTGAGAGGGAGATAGACCAGTGAAGCAGTGCCCTCTCACTCACTCACTCAGCAGCCTGCTGGAGCTGGTACTGCCAAACACCACCCACCTGCTAACTGCAAGGTTGGGGTTACAAGAGATGGGGAGTGGCAGCAAGTTCCTGCCAGACAAAGGAAACCTGCTCCCCTCAACCAGACAGCAAAACCTGAGATCCCCCTGGTGAACAAGTACCATGTGCTGCAGGTGGAATCCAATCCTGCGGATGAGGATGATGGCTCCCACAGCCTAGAATCTTTCCCTGGGCCGCACCATCCTCAGAAAAAGATAAAAACATCCTCCATTAAGAAGAGGAGGGTGATTGTTGCAGGGAACTCCTTCCTAAAAGGAATGGAGGGACGCATTTGTAGACTGGACCCTTTCCACTGAGAGGTCTGCTGCTTAATGGGGGCATCAGTGAAGGAGGTAGCTAGAAAACTTCCTTCCCTGGTCCACGAAATAAACTACTATCCTCTGATAGAAAGACCAAAGCCATCAAGAAAGACTTCAGGGCCATTGGGAAAATGATGGAGGGCTCTGGGGCACAAATAATGTTCTGCTCCATCTCAAGGCTAAATAGAGAGGACCTGGAAGTCAGAAAGAAGAACTCAATTAATGCCTGGTTCCGAGCCTGGTGTGGGGAAAGGGGCTTTGGCTTCTTTGATCATGGGGTGGCTCACACACCCCCAGATTTGTTGCTAAGGATGGGACATGTATGTCTCCTAGGGGGCCTAAAGACCTTGCTAAAAACCTAGCTAAGCTCATAAATCGAGCTTTAAACTAGATGTGAAGGAGGAGGGGATTGAGACGAGGCTAGACAGGAGCGAGCCTGGAAATGGGGCACTAGTGATTTGGAGTGAGTGTGCTGGAGAGCACCACCAGTATATCACCACACAGAAAGTGGGGGTGGACACGCATGGGGGTGGTAAGGGAGATATGGGTGCTCTGGTGCTAACTACTCTAGTTACCAGGCAATTGGGAATGGACTCTGTTCCCTCTAAGAGGGCTGAAGGCTCGGCAGCTCAGCTGAAGTGCATTTACACCAATGCATGCAGCGTGGGGAATAAGAAGGAAGAGCTGGCAGCTGTTGTAGGGCAAGAAGCCTATGATGTCGTTGCCATCACGGAATAGTGGTGGGATGACTCATATAACTGGAGTACAGATATGGTGGGGTACAAACTCTTCAGGAGTGATAGGAAGGGAAGTAGAGAAGGCGGGGTAGCCCTCTTTGTAAGGGAGGACTTGGATGCTGTTGAAATGGATTGTGGTGATGAGGAGATTGAGTGCCTGTGGGTTAAAATCAGAGGAGCCCATAAGAAGGTAGATTTTGTGATGGGAGTCTGTTACAGGCCACCCAGCCAAGGAGAAGCAGCTGACAAGCTCTTCTATAAACAGCTGGGGTTAATCTCTAGGTCGATGCCTCTCGTTCTTGTGGGAGACTTCAATCTTCCTGATATCTGCTGGAAGTACAATAGAGCAGAAAGGAAGCAGTCTAGGAGGCTCCTGGAGTGTGTGGAAGACAAATTCCTAGCACAGCTAGTGAATGAACCGACAAGGGAAGGTGCCCTCCTGGACCTGCTGTTTGTGAACAGAGAAGGCCTTGTGGGGGATGTGGCAGTAGGAGGACGCCTAGGACTAAGCGATCATGAGATGAGAGGGTTTTCTGTTCTAGGCGAAGTGAAGAGGGTGGTTAGCAGGATAGTAGCATTAGATTTCCAGAGGGCAGACTTTGAACTCCTCAGAAGTCTGGTTGGCCAAGTCTCATGGGAGACAGTGCTTAAGGGCAAGGGAGCCCATGAGGGCTGGAAGCTCTTCAAAAAGGAGATCCTAGCAGCTCAAGAGAAAGCCATCCCCATGTTCCAAAAAAAAAAGCCAGCAGGGGAAAATACCGGCTTGGCTGAACAATGAGATCTTGAGTAATATCAAGAAGAAGAGGAATGTTTATGGGCTCTGGAAGAGGGGACAGGCCTCTTGGGTGAACTACAGGAGGGAAGTGAGATTGTGCAGAGAAAAAATCAGAAGGGCCAAAGCTCAGCTAGAAATCAGATAGGCAAAGTTGGTGAAAGATAACAAAAAACCTTTCTATAAATATATAAATAATAAAAGGAGGACTAGGGAGACCATACAGTCCCTATTGGATGCAGAAGGAAAAACAGTGACAGGGGATGAGGAAAAGGCTGAGGTACTTAATGCCTTCTTTGCCTCAGTCTTTAATTGTAAAGGAAGTTGTTCACTTTGTGTACAAACCCCAGAGATAGAGGAGCAAAATGAGGCTCCCATGGTCCAGGAGGAGGCGGTCAGAGCCTTGCTTGCCCAACTAGACACCCACAAGTCTATGTGGCCAGATGGGATTCACCCGAGGGTATTGAAGGAACTGACGGATGTGCTGGCCAAACCCCTTTCTATCATCTTCCAACAGCCCTGGACTGGAGGCTGGCTGATGTTGTGCCCATCTACAAGAAGGGTCACAGGGAGGATCCAGGGAACTACAGGCCTGTCAGTCTGACCTCAGTGCCAGGGAAAGTCATGGAACAGGTGATCTTGAGTGCTATCACGAAGCACATGCAAGAGAACTGGGAGATCAGACCCAGTCAACATGGGTTCACAAAAGGCAGGTCTTGCCAAACTAACCTGATGGCCTTCTATGACAAAGTGACTCGGCTGCTGGACAAAGGAAAGGCTGTGGATGTATCTTTCTGGACTGCAGTAAAGCCTTTGACACAGTTTCTCACAGCGTTCTGCTAAAGAAACTCTCAGCCTCTGGCCTGGACAGGCACACACTCTCCTGGCTGGAAAACTGGTTGGATGGCTGGGCCCAGAGAGTGGTGGGAAATGGTGTTAAAACCATCTGGACATCAGTGACAAGTGGGGTTCCCCAGAGCTCAGTGCTGGGTCCAGTCCTGTTCAATGTCTTTATCAATGACCTGGATGAAGGCATCGAGTGCACCCTTAGCAAGTTTGCAGACGACACTAAGCTGGGTGGAAATGTGGATCTGCTGGAGGGTAGGGAAGTTCTGCAAAGAGATCTGAACAGGCTGGACCACTGGGCAGAGTCCAACAGCATGAGGTTTAACACGGCCAAATGCCGGTCCTGCACTCGGGGCACAACAACCCTGTGCAGTGTTACAGACTAGGAGAAGCCTGTCTAGAAAGCTGCCTGGAGGAGAGGGAGCTGGGGGTGTTGGTTGACAGCCGACTAAACATGAGCCAGCAGTGTGCCCAGGTGGCCAAGAAGGCCAATGGCATCCTGGTTTGTATCCGAAATGGCGTGACCACCAGGTCCAGGCTGGTTACTCTCCCTCTGTACTTGGCACTGATGAGACTGCTCCTTGAATACTGTGTTCAGTTCTGGACCCTTTACCACACGAAGGACTTTGAGGCTCTGGAGCGAGTCCTGAGAAGAGTAACGAAGCTAGTGAAGGGGCTGGAGAACAGGCCGTATGAGGAGCAGCTGAGAGAGCTGGGGTTGTTTAGCCTGAAGAAGAGGAGGCTGAGAGGAGACCTCATTGCTCTCTATAAATACCTGAAAGGAAGTTGTAGAGAGGAGGGTGCTAGTCTCTTCTCCCAAGTGACAGGGGACAGGACAATAGCGAATGGCCTCAAGCTCCACCAGGGGAGGTTTAGGCTGGACATTAGGAAAAAAAATTTCACAGAAAGTGTCATTGGGCACTGGAACAGGCTGCCCAGGGAAGTGGTTGATTCACCTTCCCTGGAGGTGTTTAAGGCACGGGTGGACGAGGTGCTAAGGGGCATGGTTTAGTGTTTGATAGGAATGCTTGGACTCGATAATCTGGTGGGTCTCTTCCAACCTGATTATTCTATGATTTTTTGATTCCTTCATCCAACTGATCAAGTTATCCAAGTCTTATCTGGCAGATTGGTTTCATGTACAGTGATTCTACCATGGGCTCCATCTTCAGCTTTGGGTACAGTAATGGAAATTCAGTTATATGTTTCCCTCATCCTCTGTTGGATTACATTTTTCTATTTCAATTTTCTATTTACTGCTTTTCAATTTAGATTATCTAAGTATTTTTGTACAATGAAATGAATATATTTTTGACTTTCTTGAACATATTTAATTTGATCTATGTGAAAATTGTATTTATTATTTCTGTTTACATCATCCTTTTCATTGCTCACTAGAGTCTGGATTTTTTTGTCTTTCCTTTCCTTTTGTGAACTCCTAACTTAACTCAGACATTTTATCGTATGAATTGACTCATCGTCCCAATTTTCAAAAAAATTAAGAAGGAAAACATTCATAATTACAGGCCTGTCAGTCCCATTTCAGTGCCTGGTAAAATTATGGAGGGAGTGGTTTAGGAGTTATTGAAACATACTTGAGAGACAACACAGGCATTGGTCTTGGCCAGCATAGATTCACCAGGAAGACGCCTGTTGAACCAACTTAATTTACTTCTATGCCAAGGTCACCCATCTCGTTGACAGAGAGAAGGCTGTTGATGTGGTGGTTTTAGATGCTAGCAAAGGTTTTGATTCTGTTTCTTTCAGTATTTCTCTGGAAAATATGTCCAACATACAGTTAGACAAGTCCTTAAGACACTGGCTGAGCCGTTGGCTGACAGGTCAGGCTGAAAGGGTTGTAGCAAATTGGATTAAGTCAGCCTGATGGCCATACAGAAGTGGGGCTCCCCAGGGCCAATGCTCTTCAGTGTTTTTATAAATCATCCGGATGCAGGAATTGAATGTACATAAAGTTTGCTGACAATATTTAAGTAGGAGGAGCCGTGGATGCCCTTGAGGGTAAAGAGGACTTACAGGCAGATCTGAATAGACTAGAGAGCTGGGTAATCACCAGACGTATGAAATTTAATAAGAGGTAGTGCTGGATTCCCCACCTGTGATGAGTAACCCTGATGTCAATACAAATTGGGCGATGAGATGCTTTTAATGCAAAGACAAGTTTATACAACAAATTCAGTGGTGCATCTAGTCATAAAACCTAGTAATCAATCTTAAGTAATCCAATGGTCTGCTATTGTATCTTGTGATAGCACCTGTGATTAAACCCTGTTTAGTTTCCTTGACAGTCTTTGAATAGTCCTTTGCTGCTTTTTGAAAAAAGTAAATTTAAGATTGCCTAGATTACTGTGAAATAATAGATGAAATGGTTGTGTTACTAAAACAATGAGCTGGAAGAGGTAAAAAATGGAAATTAAATTTTTAAGAGATACCTTATTTCCAATAACACAGGTTGCATTGTGAATAACTTTGGGATATGCAACCCTGCTATTATCTTAAAACTGTTCCTGGACTAGGGACAGAAGAGTCAAATATAGCTTAATATTTACTGATTCATGATTAATTTTCATGAACTACTTGAAGGAATCAGTTAATAAATTCTTTAAATCACTCTGAAAAGTACTTTGGATGTATCTGGTGTTCCACTCTGATGCTTTTAGATTGCCATATAACTAGTGCTTTAGATGAAACAGATTAAAGTAATACAGGTTTCCCGGCTATGACTTCTGTCTTGTATGAGTCTACATGATTGATAAGAAAGTTATTAGACACATCAAATACCTTTGTAACTTTGTCTCTGAAAGAGAAGTGGACACTAATTACCAGCCTCTGCTTTCCTAGGAGAGTGCTCTAACAGTAAAGGATTCTCATGAAGGGAGAAACACTTGTTCCTGTGTAGTCAGAGATTCCTAAATGTCTTTGTAGTGGTAATGTGTTTTACATTACCAGTAGAAGGCATGATTATACAAATACTGAATAAACTATAGCATGCTGTAGATCTAAGCCCCCGGTTAGACAATTGCCAGACACAGAACTAGCAAAAAGATAACCTTTTAATAAATAATGTGTTACATGTGTTTTATCTAACTAATAGTAAATACAAACTTTTTGGGTAGTTTTAAGTCTTCAACAAGTAGAAAGAAATATTGAGTGCTGACTGGGCATGCCAGGTAGGGTATGGAATGTTTTCAGACTTTTTCTTCTCTTAATGTGTGGAAGATAAATACTGACTTCAGTCATACTTAAGTTTTACTAATTTAGTTATCAAAAAAAATTACAAATATAGATTAAAATAAAAATCTAGACTTCTTCAATAGCCAGTGAAGTATTAGGTCCTCTAAAGAGTACTTCGTACTATGTTTTTTATTCAGCCATCTTATAATACGGTGTCATATATTCTGTAGGTATAACCCTCTCCACAGAATGGGAAGTTGTGACTAGTTGGGACTACATGGCAGCATCTGTGTGCCTGAAAGAGGTTAAGATGAACTCCATCCTTAATCTGTTGCACATGTAGTTCTCATTTGTTTGTTTCAAATCTGGTACTGTATATTGTGGATTAGCTCCAAAAACATAAATTTAAGGTAATACTTCAATAGTTTAAGCAATATTTGCATGAATTAGTACTATTTTAATATCGACTATATGAGTATTACTTCTTTCTTTTATTCTACATATTCAGTTACTCCATAGTAATAAGTGTAATACTATTGATAGGCGAGTACATTATTAGCTACTTCATTATGTCATTAAGGACTGAATGAGTCAATATTTTGTTGCCTAGTCTAGTACATTTTAATGGCATTAATTTAAGGCTTCTTAACTAGTCCTTTGTTATATTTATAGACAGATTCCTTCTCATCTTGGCAGCTGAGTAATAAACCACAACTTTTTCTGAGGGTTTTTTTATGTTCAGAGAAGTTAATTACACAAAGATTTATTAGTATGTTAACTATGTTTCTTATTTTAGGATTTCCCGTAGTATCTATTAAGAAGTCATCTGATAATCATCACTGATTTGTACAATATAGTAAAGTAGTTTTATGACTCTCTTGCCTTCCTCCGGAGAAAGATATAAATTCTCATGATCATACTTCTATCAGTTTTCTTTTCTTTTCTTTTCTTTTCTTTTCTTTTCTTTTCTTTTCTTTTCTTTTCTTTTCTTTTCTTTTCTTTTCTTTTCTTTTCTTTTCTTTTCTTTTCTTTTCTTTTCTTTTCTTTTCTTTTCTTTTCTTTTCTTTTCTTTTCTTTTCTTTTCTTTTCTTTTCTTTTCTTTTCTTTTCTTTTCTTTTCTTTTCTTTTCTTTTTTCTTTTCTTTGCTTAGCTTTGCTTAGCTTTGCTTAGCTTTGCTAAGCTTTGCTAAGCTTTACAAACCAGGGAATACTGTTTATAGTCATCAGATGTAATTGTTTTTTTGGTATTGCCATCATAGACATACTCTACTACATCTGTAACTAGATTAGCCAGACCAAACTACCTGAACTGGCTGAAAATCACTGAGCTTTCATGACATATCTACTTTTGTGTCCTAATGCTGGTGTTCAAGACTTCAAATAAAGATGCATTGTCAGAACTGCAAAGTATATATAGCTTGAAATGCAGTGTTGAGTATATAGGTGCTTATAGGTTTACCTTCTGTTCTTGATTCTAAGAATAATATCACTATTATTCCAAAATAAAATTAATTTTATTTTTTTATGCATGTGGTTTCCAACTCAGCAACTAAATCAGCAGTTAATTAAAATGAAAGTGCTTATTGTGCACAGGGTATAAAAAGGAGAAAGAACTTTATTAATTTGAACTAATAAAGTCTTAGGACAATAGGCCTTAGAAATTCTTAATCAGCTATCTTCTGTCTGATCAAGAAAGTAGACTTCTAGTGTATTACTTCCTGCATGCAGAGACTGGGAGTCTTAGAAACACCCCAGTAACAGCTTTTTTTCCTAAAATTAAAGCATATTATACTTATGGTTCTGGGGTCTCAATTGACCTCTGAAAAAGAGAGATACTTTCTTCTTTGAGAAGAAATTATTAATGTAAACTTTAATTTCATCCAACATCGTTGTCCTGGATCTAAACACCAGTTCCAGCCTGGCTTTTTCCAGGTGTTGAATATTCACAAATGAAATACACATATACTAACGAAGTTCACATCCCTCTGCTGCACCTGGTATCAGTCATCTATTCTTTCCAGTGGCTGTATCTAGACACTTGCTTTCCTGCAGGAGGTGGCACCCAGAACTTCAAAGTCCTTGACCCCACCCAAGCTTCTTGCCTACGCTTAGGTTAGACTGATTGTGAATTCACTAGCAGTTCATGTGCACAGGCTCAAAATGGAGAGGTCATGCCTATAGATGACAGCATTAGGATTTCATATCATAGAATCATAGAATAACCAGGTTGGAAGAGACCCACCAGATTATTGAGTCCAACCATTCCTATCAAACACTAAACCACGCCCCTTAGCACCTCATCCACCAGTGCCTGAAACACCTCCAGGGAAAGTGAATCAACCACTTCCCTGGGTAGTCCGTTCCAGTGCCCAATGACACTTTCTGTGAAAATTTTTTTCCTAATGTCCAGACTAAATATCCCCTAGTGGAGCTTGAGGCCATTCGCTATTGTCCTGTCCCCTGTCACTTGGGAGAAGAGGCCAGCACCCTTGTTTCTACAAACTCCTTTCAGGTAGTTGTAGAGAGCAACGAGGTCTCCTCTCAGCCTCCTCTTCTCCAGGCTAAACAACCCCAGCTCTCTCAGCTGTTCCTCATAAGGCCTGTTCTCCAGCCCTTTCACCAGCTTCATTGCTCTTCTCAGGACTCGCTCCAGAGCCTCAAAGTCCTTTGTGTGGTGAGGGGTCCAGAACTGAACACAGTATTCAAGGAGCAGTTTCACCAGTGCCGAGTATAGAGGGAGAATAACCAGCCTGGACCCAGTGGTCACGCCGTTTTGGATACAAACCAGGATGCCATTGGCCTTCTTGGCCACCTGGGCACACTGCTGGCTCATGTTCAGTTGATTGTCAACCAACACCCTCAGGTCCTTCTCCTCCTGGCAGCTTTCTAGACAGGCTTCTCCTAGTCTGTAACACTGCACAGGGTTGTTGTGCCCCAAGTGCAGGACCCGGCACTTGGCTTTGTTAAATTGGACTCTGCCCAGTGGTCCAGCCTGTTCAGATCCCTTTTATGCAGCAAAGTTAGACTGTGGTGATAAAGCATGAGGATTAGTCCAACAAGGAGTTAGGAAAACAGCTCTGTGATGAGAATAGGTCTATTAGAGTTTGAAAAATGGCACAAATGGATAACGTACAGTCTTACTGCCAGAGAATGATGTAGTTTGCAAAGAAAAATAAGGTGCTATGCTACAATTCACAAATATCACACACCAATATGTTATTAAGAAGTTTATTTTATGAAAATATTTGTTTATTGTACTACCATAAAGCACTCAAATTAGGAACAATAATATAAATAATCTTCTGAATAAAATAAATGAGCAATAGTTTTCTTAGCTTTGTCAGCTTAGCAAATAATTTTTGGGAATTCTGTCTAAGTCAAGGAAATGACAAGAATGTAAAATTTCTTCCAAGAAAAAGGGAAGAGAATATATACATGGAAATAAGTACTTATTGTTAGCCTAAAAAGTAGAGTCTAAGTGGACCAGTCTAGTCAAAACTTTACAGTTGTCATTTTTCCTGTTACAGTAGTATTGACACTCACTACAGAGACCAATGGAGAAAAGTCTCACTTTTATCACAGCCAAAATTGTTTTACAAAAGGTCTTAAAATTATCTACCCCATTCCTTTTGTGTTATGCTTCCTCTTCCAGGGTCATTCTGAATAATAAATTTAATGGTAACAGGTTTCTCAAGCAGGGAGCTGGTGGATGTCACAGTGACTCCTCAGCATCCTGGTTTGCTCAGTGGGGCAAATACAGTGCTGGTGAAGGTACTCTTACTCTTAGGTACGTGTGGGGTTCTTTTGATACACTCAGTTATCATAGTCTTCTTACTTCTCTTTGGTTCCAAATTAAACTGTGAAAGCCCAGGCATGTCCTGGGACCCTATAGTGCAAAGCCTGTAGCCTTTACTATTAAACAGAGAAAAGAAAATCTGATTTAGTGGGTGACAATGTTTGGGATTCTTTTATCAGGATTGCCTAAAGAATATCAACTTGTTATGAAGGACAGAAAGATTTAGTTGAGGAAAATATAGACTTAAAAATTTTTAAAACTTTTCATAAAAGATGCTTTTTTTTCCTTTTTAAAAGTAAAAAAATGTTCTGCTTTAAGAAAAGTATTTCATAGAATCATAGAATCACCAGGTTGGAAGAGACCCACTGGATCATTGAGTCCAACCATTCCTATCAAACACTAAACCATGCCCCTTAGTGCCTCGTCCACCCACGCCAGAAACACCTCCAGGGAATGTGAATCAACCACTTCCCTGGGCAGCCTGTTCCAGTGTCCAATGACACTTTCTGTGAAAAGTTTTTTCCTAATGTCCAGCCTAAATCTCCCCTAGTGGAGCTTGTGGCCATTCCCTCTCATCCTGTCCCCTTTCACTTGGGAGAAGAGGCCAGTACCCTCATTTCTACAACCTCCTTTCAGGTAGTTATAGAGAGCAATGAGGTCTCCTCTCAGCCTCCTCTTCTCCAGGCTAAATAACCCCAGCTATATTTGGACATATTCATCATTGTCCACAGTTCCCAGAAGTCAAATCCCTCAGGTAATAAAGCCCTCAGGATGCAGCGTTTTAGTGCAGCTGATATATAGGGCACTGTAGTTCAGTCTAACAGTGAGAGAATTTTGTGGTTCAACCTAAGAAGAGATAAAGGCAAAAAGACTGACATTTGAGGAGTATAATCAGGATGTGGGAAGAATTGCCACAAGATCATAACTGTGATCTGGCTCTAAAAAAGTTTAAGAATCCTTTGTCTATAGAAAAATACTCAGTCAGTCAAGTTTTCAGGGATTAATGTACCAAATTTAATTTGCTTTTTTATAGAAGGTTTCAACCCTTCCTTCACATCTGGACATTTGAATCTCAGCATGGCACTAAATGTTCTTTTTATATTACAAAGTGAATTGGAGCTCTTTCAAAGAAGCTGCTAGACTTTTACTTTGATTTGACAGAATAGTTATATCATTAAATGAACCAAGAAAATTTTACAGCTACTAAATTTAATTCTGAGTTGTTACTTGTTAGCTTGCAGCCTCTTGCCAGTTTATGCACCGTTTTGTGATTTAACGATTCATTCATTAACATCAAAACATTTTTCACACCATCCTTCAAAGAAATTCGTATTGTCACATGCAGAAAATCACAAATTAAAGCTTACTTAGCTTTTCAAGCAATGAAGCAATGCACTCATCATGCCTCGGACCCATGAGCCACATGTTTGCATCCAGACCTGACTGTGGAGGGTGGGTTCACTTTTCTGTGCAGCAATCCAAAGGCCAACAAGGTCATTCCCAGGGCAAAATAAAATCAAAAGCAATATTTATTCCAGCTCCAGCAAACATAAGCAGACCAACATACTCAGGTCCACAGCCAAGATATGGGGGTGCAATTTCCCAAAGTTACATAAATTAATCCCAACCTGTTCAGAGCACAATCTGATCCCTGAGCTCAACCCAGGTCACTCGGATCCGATCCGACACTTATCCCATAAGGTAGCAGGAGAGAGACAAAGAGAAAGAGAGAAAAAGAGAAGGAAAGAAATCCCCACATTGATGGCAGCAGCAGTTTTTGAGAAATATCAAGCATTCAAGCATCTATAGTCAATTGTGAGTCTCCACTTGCCATTTGGTTTCCTAACTGGCCAAACTGATTAATTGTGGGGGTAGGGGGTTGTAATAACTATTCCTTGCTCTTGTAGATCTTTAATCACCATATGGATTTCCTCTCTCACTCCCAAGTGCAAGGGATAATGTTTCACATTCACTGTTTTGGAAGGGGGAAGTGGGAGCTCAGACTTCAACAGCCTTACTTGGGCTGTTGGAGAACTAAACTTCCACTCGAATCTATCCAGGGCCAACGTTTTAACAAATCCACTCCCAGAATATTTGTGGGAAATGCCCCCAGTACCATTGTAGCCACAGTAGGAAAAGTATTTCCTGGTAGCCAGCATTTTACTCTGGCTGTAACCTGGAGGGTTGTGCCTCTGAACACATCGGTTACCAAAATTTGATTTTTATCAGGAACAATCCCATTCTGAGCAGCTGTATTGGTATTCAAAGTTGATCTTTGATCCCCTGTATCAACCAAAAACAGTAGTTGGTGTTTTAAAGAACCCAAATGAAAAGTAACCATTAGATCCCCTTGTTTGCTTTCAGTGAACCTTCTAAAATAAACCCACTGGCTGCCTTTTGGCTCAGCTAAAAGCACCCCACCCATTTTTCCGACCACTGAGACTTCGTTGCTCACCAGCAGGGGTAAAAAGAAGCAGCCCCCATCTCTAAAGGGTTTATATAAGAAAATAATATAGCTTGTAGAAAAGCCATAGCCTGACCTCGGTACCGGGGAAAGTCATGGAGCGGGTGATCTTGAGTGCGATCATGAAGCACTTGCAAGAGAACCGGGTGATCAGGCCCAGTCAACACGGGTTCATGAAAGGCAGGTCTTGCCAGACTAATCTGATCACCTTCTATGACCAAGTGACTAAACTCTTGGACGAGGGAAAGGCTGTGGATGTGGTTTTCCTGGACTTCAGTAAAGCCTTTGATACAGTTTCTCACAGCATTCTGCTTCGGAAACTGTCGGCCTCTGGCCTGGACGGGCGCACACTCTCCTGGGTGAAAAACTGGTTGAATGACCGGGTCCAGAGGGTGGTGGGAAATGGAGTTAAATCCAGCTGGAGGCCAGTGACAAGTGGGGTTCCCCAGGGCTCAGTCCTGGGTCCGGTCCTGTTTAATGTCTTTATCAATGACCTGGATGAAGGCATTGAGTCCTCCCTTAGCAAGTTTGCAGATGACAGCAAGCTGGGTGGAAGTGTGGATCTGCTGGAGGGTCGGGAGGCTCTGCAAAGGGATCTGAACAGGCTGGACTGCTGGGCTGAGACCAACGGCATGAGGTTTAACAAGGCCAAATGCTGGGTCCTGCACTTGGGGCACAACAACCCTAAGCAGAGTTACAAACTAGGAGAAGCCTGGCTGGAAAGCTGCCAGGAGGAGAAGGACCTGGGAGTGTTGGTTGACAGCCGACTGAACATGAGCCAGCAGTGTGCCCAGGTGGCCAAGAAGCCCAATGGCATCCTGGTTTGTATCAGAAACGGCGTGACCAGCAGGTCCAGGGAGGTGATTCTCCCCCTGTACTCGGCACTGGTGAGACCACACCTCAAATACTGTGTTCGGTTCTGGGCCCCTCACCACAAGAAGGGTGTTGAGGGTCTGGAGCGAGTCCAGAGAAGAGCAATGAAGCTGGTGAAGGGGCTGGAGAACAAGTCTTATGAGAAGCGGCTGAGGGAACAGGGATTGTTTATCCTGGAGAAGAGGAGGCTGAAGGGAGACCTTATTGCTCTCTACAACTACCTGAAGGGAGGTTGTGGAGAGGAGGGAGCTGGCCTCTTCTTCCAAGTGACAGGGGACAGGACAATAGGGAATGGCCTCAAGCTCCACCAGGGGAGATTTAGGCTTGAGATTAGGAAGAAATTCTTCACAGAGAGGGTGGTTAGGCATTGGAACAGTCTGCCCAGGGAGGTGGTTGAGTCACTGTCCCTGGAGGTGTTTAAGGTTAGGGTAGATGAGGTGCTTAGGAGCATGATTTAGGGAATGGTGGGAATGGTTGGACTCGACGATCCAGTGGGTCTCTTCCAACCTGGTCATTCTGTGATTCTGTGTGATTCTGTGATAGTCTCTTTTTTTTATTTTTTCAGTTCAACCAAAGCAGAATGGAACAAGTCTTAAGGGCATTTATCAAGACAGTCTGCAGTTGGTACATTTTTTTTATATCTTTTCCTGTTTGAGCTCAGCCAAGGTGTAAAATTTGCTCAGAAAACTGTGAAGCCTGATAAATCAAACTAGAGTCTTTTGCAACGTACTTCAGTACTTATTCTACGATCAGAAAACCTATACACCAACAGTTTTCTTCCCTTTGCCTACTCCAACAGCAGAATTTACACAATGCAAGATCATAAAATTGACTCTAGTGATATTCTTCAGCAGATTTTGTGTCCAGGGATTTGCAGCCTGCTGAGACAATGGAGTTTACAAAGAAAACAATGTTTCAAGTATATAATACAGAAATTGCTAATGTAATAATTTTGTGCTATAAGTGAAGTAATTATTTTAGTAGTTGTATTAGTTGATAAGTCACCATTATAAAATCTGAGAATTGTTCATGCACATGTGAACAGAACTTTAAGCCTTGTTTTCAGTAACATGGGGAAAAAAATGTAAATTGTCATGAACATATAAAATAAGATAGCTACTATGACTACAACTTCATAAGGTCTTGTATATCTATGCCAGGACATAAAGGCAGTCAAGCTGATCTTCTTCAGAGGTTGATTCCAAAAGAGTATTTACAAATTACGTCTATTATACTCTGACAGAACTGATCATAATAATTTTTGTAAAAAATATCTTTTAAAATGATATTACTACCTGTTCCAACTCATACAAACATACCCAGTACAACTTGAAAAGACGGCTATAAACCATAGAATCATAGAATCACAGAATCACCAGGTTGGAAGAGACCCACTGGATCATCGAGTCCAACCATTCCTATCAAACACTAAACCATGCCCCTCAGCTCCTCGTCCACCCGTGCATTAAACACCTTCAGGGAAGGTGACTCAACCACCTCCCTGGGCAGCCTGTTCCAGTGCCCAGTGAGATTGACCATATATTGGCATCCATGAAAAGCAACCAAGCTTAGGTCCAAGGCAGTAACCTGTATTAAACTATACACACTGAGTTGTGAAATCACAACTACATAACAGAAAAAGTATTCTGATGCCTTTATTCTATGAAATATATATATGCATGCATATATATACACAACTTACACAATACAACCACTGTCTCATGACCTTAAGGGGCAGAAAGGAATTGTATTGTATTGCATTCTTTTCAATGAGATAGCTGTGGCACTTACCTGTCAGAATCAGCTTTCTAATATCTTTTTTCCAAGCATATATTTCTTTATACTTTATAAGGAAAGCAACTATAACAGAGAAGCAGTTAGTTTTTAGGATAGTTCACAATTTCTTTGCTTCTGCCATGATCCCAAAGAGGACCAGAATGTTAATTATCTTTTAGCTGCTGTTATTCTGCTAAAATATTAGGCAAAAACCAGTGATGTTCATTTTAGTGCCTTAAGAAAACCCTCAGCTTTCTAACAAATTTTCTGGTGGCTTTGAGGCACCTATACTATGCAACTGATGATAAGAGAGTTCTAGTATACTTCTTCCTGTGAAGATAAGTTTCCACCAGGGATACATCTAGATGACTGTCTTGTTTGCACTATTTTATGTAATGATGTCGTTTACAATATTTAAATATATAATTGGAATGGCTCCTGAAAAACCTTTTAAAATTTGTCTTCTGGTTTGGAATTGTTATGGTATAAGTGCATTACTGTCTTTCATAGCCTAAATAGTCTGAAAATGTACTCATGGTGAATCTTTGATCTTTCAAAATACAAATAAATCCCAGGTACAATTGTTTTCTGTAAGTTGTACTACTTTTTATAGGGGTAACATAAGCTTTTTTCTGTCTCTGAAATTGTCAGTGAAGTTATATTAGTATTTAAGTAAAGAATCCTGTCTTTTCACCTGAAATTATTACCATGTCAATGTGATAATGCATAATTAACTATTCAAATTGTAGTATTTAATGTCTTTCATATGTTTGTATTTGTCATAGACTGTTTTCATCACCTTAGTTTTAATTAAAAATGAACGACAATGAAAGTATGTAGCATTTTCAGATAAAATATTAATTAGTTTGTTATGAGTTACAATATTCAATGGGAAATAAAGAATTTACTAAGCCACCCTAATTGCCCTGCAGAATCTCTGCAAAAATATTGTTTCATAGATGTCACTTCATTTATTGTAAAAGAAAAAGAAAAGTAGAATCTATAGAAGTAGCTTATTTACTGTAGCAATTTCTAGCAGTATAGCAGAAAGTAATGGGATCATTAAAGATAAATTCTCCTCTCCTGTCTGCACAATGGGGCAGTTATTCTCTATTCTGATCTTTTTCCTTGCAAAGAAGTCTCATTGGTGGTACTGGTGTTTCTACGTATGCAGGAAGATGAGAATAGCCTCATAAATCTATTCTGTTCACATGAAAGAGGAAAATTTAGTCTGGAGACTAACAAGAGCTTGGGACTGCATTTTTCTTTGAGCCACTGAATGAAATGACAGCTAATACCTGTGGGACATTCACACAATGATTGAGTATAAACTGTGAGGACTACATGTCCCTAATTTCCATGTAAAAAAAATTTCATTTTTGTCTGCCTCAGAGGTTTTTAGTGTGGCCCATTCTTGTAATAACTTAAGGTCTGCCTGTTTCTACTTCCCTTAGATACTTTGTGATGGTATGATGTTGGCTGAGCTTATTATCATGAACTATAAGGCCAAGGTGAACTAATGTGAAGTGCTTAGGAATATTTCTCTGTTTCTTGATCCACCACTGAAAAGCTTCAGAACATTTGAGATCTTTTGCCTTCTTGCTCACATTTTTGTTGAAAAGAAACCTGATGTATGAGGGAAAAACCTGTGCTGCTTTTCAGCAGGTTGCTTGGGCTTGCCCATCAGGACACCACAAGACATGGCTATTTTGAGTATATTTTAGACACAGACCATGTTTCCCATAATTTTAAATGAAGATGTGGACAGATATCTGAGGCTTTTATAATGTTTCTTATGTATTTTGCAATACTTAATAACAGTGCTAAGTTTTCTAGCCAACAAGTCTCTTCTGTATAAATAATAGTGCACTTTGAATTCTCAGAAAGCACAGAACTGAGTTTGTGTTAGAGGAAGACAGATTTTCAAAGTTTATGAAAGTTCTTTCAGCTTTATATTTTGTTTAGTTAAAGTATCAACTGTAATACCTGAGAAGATTTTTATACACTTGACAAAAACAACATAATATTTAAATATTTCTATATTAAAACTTCTGTTTGAAACTTTAAATTTCAGCATCTGCTTTGGTATAACTGTATGTTCCTGTCAACAAATACTGGCTCATAGAAAGTAAATACTGCATCATTGATGATAATGAAAGGTATGGTTTACGTAGTACTTCCACATCAATTGGCTTATTAAACATTACAGAGTTCCAGGAATACTGCTTCCTGCATGTGTGATAAATACTGTTGATATCCCTGAGAACTGTTTATGTCTATCTTAACTTATTCATGTAGATTTTTTGTGTCATGAAGAATTAAATAAATAAATAGATAGAATCACCCCCTCCATATTTCTCTCTAAAATACTATATTGTGTGTATATGTGTGGTTTTGCACACTTAGAACTTTATATTAATGATAGAAAAAAAAATTGTGGTAAACAGACTTAGTCTGTTTCAATTACGTAAGTATGTCAATCTTATACACTTAATATTTGGTTTTGGGATCTATTATATATGTATGTAGCTTCACACAAGACGTACATCAAGAAATTTTACCTACAATGAGTAAACATGTCATAGAATACATAAGTAGCAAGTATAAGGTAATAAGCAGCCTTTTAACACTTTCCTATTCAAATTCCTCTTACTTCAGTTAACGTGGCAGTAGCAAACAGCTATAATGCTAATGTCAAGTATCTCAACAGGAAACATTTGGTCTCCTTAATAGGCATTCTTCTTTCTTTAGGAAAAGAAGATTTTAAAATTTAATAGATTTTTTATGAAAGTGTTCATATTTTACCTGCATACTAAAAAAATCATTCTTAAAAATTATTCTGACAACTTCCCTGTTACTATAAAGCTGTTCATCTTAACACAATGCAATTTACTGCCATTAGCAGAAGTGCCTGCATGACATTTTAAATCACATGGAATTTTGGCTGTAATTACACTTTGAAGCAAAAAATTTAGTAATGTTATTTCCAACAGACAGCTATATCTTGTTTCTAAATGAAAGAGAAGAACAGTGTTTTCCCATAACTCTAAATTTTTGCAGTATAAAAATATATATGTACTATGCAGATTCCAGTTAATTATTAATTTTTGCTTATATTTTATTTTCATGCTACTTGAAATGTATTCAACAAATAATATACTGGATTTTTTCTGATTCATTTTAGTAATTTCAGTTTGTTTTTCTTACACATGTTCTGTTTAGATTTTTAATTCCTCATGATAAGGATTTTTTCCAGGTATTTTCCTCATTTTGATAGATTAATAACAAAGGAGCTGATAGAATTTTTTTTTTAAAATACTATACTATGGTTTTTTTAGTTAATTAAAAATTGTATTATATTAACAATATCACAACATAATAATCACAGCTTTAATTATATAACTCTAGACTACATCTTCTGTATAATATTATTAGCAAGATTTTATGCTATTTGTTATACAGAAATGACCTTTAAGATCATCAGGTCTAGCCATGAACCTAACGTGGTCAAGTTCACTACTAAAATATGTCCCTAAGCACCATATCTACATGTCTTTAAATACCTCCTGGGATGGTGACACATCCACTTCCTGAGGCAGCTTGCTCCAATTCCGACAACCCTTTATTTCAGCTTTCCAACCTTACTTTTAGCTATTAGAAAACAAAAATGAAAGCATTTATGTTATTTTGCATTTGTATAAATTAAGAAATAATTAAGTAACAGAACATTTTATTAAGGATTTCTCTTTGAACTTACATATGAATGCTTCACTCCAGTTTGCAGTCTCTCTCTGGTGTCACCTGGCTAATTTGACTGCACAGACACAGTTGTTTGGGAATACACTTAAAATACTATTAAATAACACATTGCTAGGGTTTTTATATAGAATATATCAGTTGTGGACTCGTTTTCCTTCTGCAAGAGCAGACAAGAAAGTGAGACTTTTCTCTTTCTAGGCAAGTGTTTCTACAAAACTCTACAAGTTTAGTTTCTTCCTTTTCTTTCTTATCTGTATGTGTCTCCTGCTTAGTCAAATTGCAAATATTTTGACATAGGAGTGCCAACTTTCAGACCTCAGACTTAGTCAAAACATAGAAGAGTGTGTATGTAGTGACTGAATTTCAGGGATCCATAGGTTGATGGGTGGCTGCAGACCAGAGGTCATTTAATGAGCAGCCCAAGCACTGAGGAACTCATGCTAAGTAAAGTTAAAAAACCTTAGCGTAAGTCCTCAAGGTTATAAAAGGTTATAATGACTTTCTTGTGTTATGCAAATGAGGAAGCTGGCTGTTGAAGGCGGGAAATGTGCCCTGGCAGCATGGTTGTGTGGTTGGGCTGTGACCAATGAATGCTTGTTACTAGGACGGCATGCTCCAAGCAAAGTTTGACACGATTGGTGGCTGAAGCTTGGCAACATATTAGAGCTGAAAACGAACCCTGAACAAACGGCTTCACTTGGATCACATTGATCATTGTGTGTTGTTCCATTTCTTCCGTCGTCACAACAGGTTTACCAGGAAATGTAGTTATACATTATCACTAAAACAGGTCAGATAAGTTGCACACAAAGAGCACTGTTTCACAATGGAATAAAAATCACATTGTAATAAGCTAACTCAGGTGCATATATCTACTACTGACTTCTAAAATTAGGTGACATGAATCCTACTCGTCTTATGTTTCATAAGATTATGGCTTGTAATTAGAAATACAATTTCTTCTCTTGTTGCCCATTAGGAACAACATGTATAAGTTAATTGGGCTCCTTTTATAGTCAACAGGGAGAAAGACATCTCAAAAAATTAACTTATCCTGGACTAAGGTTTAATGACTTCCTAAAGTATTCTGCTTTGATCTATAATAGGGGGACCATGCATAGTTATGTTTGATGGCAATGATTAACTGTAAGATGTTCAGAGAATTAAATCTAAGTGAGACAAATCTCACCTTAGGAGTATAAGCCTACTTGATTCGTTTGATTTTTGCATGTAAATAATGAACAATGATGGGCATTAAAGGAAGTACCAGAAAAAGTATGCAAAGAATTCTAAAAATCTACCTTCTTACCACACAAATATACACACATGTTCTGTTATTTATCTTCTCTTCCTGGTTATCTAGTATTTTGTTAGTCTCAAGAAGTCATGCTCTGCAACTGTTCTACACTCTAAGAAATTAATCTGATTTTAAAATGTGCAGTTTTCTGCTCCTTTGGCTTCCTACATGATTCGGTCTCACAAATCCATTAAGAATTATTTTTGTTGTCTGTTCGAGCTTTTTAGTTTTGGCAGACTGTTGTTTTTCTAAAATTCTAGGAAGCACGTACATAAAAAAAATGTATGCAGTACATCTTATGTACTGGAGAAAGCAGTCCTGCTTTATTTCAGAAGCTGACCTCTGAGAGTTGCTGAGTCTGACCTGATAGAAATAACTTCAGAAATTGCCCACAGGCAGTAAAAAAAGGAACAAAAATGGTATAGTCATTCTCATTACAGTTCACTGCCTGTAAGAGTACGTATGTCCTGTCGAGATGGCAAAAACTTTTAGAAATAAAGAAAAAGTTGAAAATAATACAGAGCCCAAGGGAAATCAGGTGTTCATGTATGTTGTGTATAAAGGTTAGAGTGCTATTTTAATTATAAGCTGAAAAATTCAGATACACAAAATTCAATGTTATTCATCACAGAAGAAAGATAAATGTAATTTGGTGGGAGAGTCTGCACTTGCAAAGAATCTGCAAATTGGAAAAGCTGTCATTATTATAACCATTATATTGTCAGGTACAATAAATGAGGATTTTAGAAGAAAAGTGAAAGGAAAACATCCCATAAGTTCAGGCAACAAAGAATGAAATTTTTAAGTCTTTTTTTGTTTGGTTGCGTTATTTTTTGAGACATCATCTGAGAAAGTCTGGAAAACTTAAATCATCTTTCTGGTCTTTAAATTACAAACAAAATGGGTACTGCAAGTTATTCATCTAAGATAACTGAGTGTGTAACTGAAGTGTTAAGAACATCTCTCAGAGATTCCACACTAGTTTGGTGTAAGCACTTCGTGTGAGATTTGTCATAAATCAGGTCTTTTAAATATTTCACATTCAATTTATTCAGAACTTGTTCTTTCTTTTAGTCTAAATATTCATATACCTTTCACGTGGCACATATAGAATTAAGTCTTCTCTTTGGTGTCAATCTAGCCTGAAACAGGCCTGTCAGCCTGACCTTGGTACTGGGATTGATTTAGATTCAATAGTAGAAAAAAAATCTTTACTGAAAGTGTGGTCAAGCATCAGAACAGGCTTCTCAGGGAAGTGGTGAACTTTCCATCCCTGGAGGTGTTAAAAAAACATGTAGATGTGGTACATAAGGACATGGTTAGTAGGCAGGGTGGTGTTAGGCTGATGGTTGGTCTTGATGATTTTAGAGGTCTTTTCCAGCCACAGTGATTCTGTATTCTACAAGTTCTGTCTACAAATAATATTAATGTGTTTTCTAGGCTGTGTTGATTTTCTTGGTCATCATCTCAAAAAAAATTGATAAAATAAGAGAATGAAAGCAGAAAAAAGTCTAATAAAGGTAAAATGTTTGAACTCAAGTGTTATAGACTAAGAAATAAGAATATGAAGGAAAAATGACTGGGTTTTGGATGAGTTTTCCATTGTACAAATTAACAGAAATTAAATGAGTAGAGAAACAAACATAGATTTTTCAGACAATAATAAAACTATGGCACTTAAGTAACTTAAGTTACTTTATTTTATTATATTGTGACAGACATTGTACAAAGAGCACAGGATTTGTGCATGGTAAATCAAAATAATGGCTAATACAAATAGACACATAAAAGAGTACAGAAATCTAGGAATCATCAGAATTCACATTAAACAATCTTTAGAAGAAAAATCTTATATATGACACAGATAACCCGTAAATAGCAATCCAGCAATCATAGGCTGTTGATCAAACCCTAAATAGTATCTTACAACGCAAGTAAGATTTAGATTTAGAAAATGAAAATAACAGCATATCTCAATTTCTGTTCCTTGATGTTTATTGGCTAAGCATAGAAAAATTATGACAGTGAGAGATTAAAAAAAAAAAAATCAGTAATGTCTTGAATTTATTCATATTGCAATATATTGCTATGCCTTGTACCTTCAAATACGCTACTTTCATGACTAGATATACAGATGAACATGCAAAGCCTCATTCAAATTAGTATTTATTTCATTGAGATATAATACCTCTTTATGGAACAACAGTTTAAAATGTGCATAAAGACAAGACTTGTAGGTGTGTAATTTTAGATACACTAAAGTTCAATGTTTAGGTAATTAGATCCCATTCCCTTCGTACATCTCAATATGGTGCCTGAATCTTGATTTAAATCACATCTATGAAGTCTAATACCACCAATCCTATGCTAATTTAGTGGAAATTTAGTAGTCTGACTGAAAATTCTGACTAACAAACCTAAGCAGAAATTTACCTTGTACAAGGTAAAAGAATTGTGGCTTTTTTCTTTCCTTCTTCTTTTTCCCCATCCCTCAAATCCTGAGATCTACTACTAGCAATGGAAATACTGTAGTTGTATGGCTACAAAGTTGTAGTCTACATTGGCATTGTATTTCCATGTACAGATTAAAATATGTTTTCCATGGCTTATTCCAAACAATCCTGCACAATGCTCTGGTGTTTTCTCTATTTCATGCTGTTAAAACTGCCAGTAAAACTGCATTTAATGAGCTGGCTTAGAGAAGGAGAGATGGAGTGAATAACAGAACTTAAGTCATGTTTGCAATGTTTATGAAGTTTGTCAGGCACTTAGGACTTAATATGACTTTGAATAGTTCAACAAATTCCATAACTTTTCAGGTCATCAGGAGAAAACATGTCTCTTAATTCTGGTGTAGATTGTTTTATTTCCGCACAATGTAAAGTAGTTATCACTCTGTATGCAATTTCAAGGAGCATTATTTCCTGGGTACCTGAATTAAGAAATGTTTTTTGACAGATAGATCAACTACAATGCATAAATACTCAATACAAAAAGTTGTTTGATGATGTGTTACTAGATCTTCATTTGAAAAATTTTGTAATGATACTGCCTTAGAAGAAAAAAATAATTTAGGAATTTTTTAGTACTTGAAAAAGTACATTGGCTATATTTGTTTTACTCATTTTGCCATTTATTGGAATGGATTCCATTGCACAGTTCTTCCCAGACAGAGACAGCATATCAGATTATTTTCTTCTGGATTGATTCAGACACCACGATTTAGTTTCTATTGCTGCTTTAACACAATGTCTACCTGAAATATATGTTGGAAGGAGGCAGTTGTGGCACAGAAATTACAAGGAATCTGTGTTTTTATGGGGCAGCAACTATAGACCTGGCAAAATACCAAAGGATTCCTCATGTGGTATGAGTTACCTGGGCTCAGGCAGTAGTATTGTTTTCCTGATGCTGCATTAGCTATTGATTCATACACAGTATATTCAGTTACATTTGAGATGTTACGAGATAGTCAGCATATCTGCTTTGGACTGGTACAGCTGGATTATAACTTTCAGAAATCCATCAGAAATTAAGAAAACATTCACAAATTCCAGTAATCATTTCTCAAAAGTGATCTGATACTGTAAGGACTAGTAAACTAAGCTGCCTTGATGACACATAATCGCATACAGACTTCAAAATTTAGGTGACTTAATGTGGAGTTTATTCATACCTCAGAGGAGTACGTATATTTTTCTTTTCAGAATTGCTTAGTGAGTTTTCCTTCAAGACATTTATAAGATGAGGAGAGCTTATCTCTTCAGTAGAAGTACAAGGTAACACACTGTAGTTTGTATATTCTTAGTAGCCATAATGCTTCCCAAGCAACCATCCTAGAGTTTGGTGAGGCAGTTTTCAAGTACATCAGACAAAAGTGATTGGTCTATATTCAGAAATTTGTCTGAGATTAATATCCAACTTCTAGTGAAATTAAAATATCTGGTGACCTTTGTTTGGGTCAAAATCTGTTAGGGCTATAAATTGTTGGTGTCTTCTACTAAGTTTAGCTCCTGTAGTTTTGTAGCAAATGCTATGTGGCTGGGGCCTTTGGGTGTTACCACGGTACAAATAACAAAAGAGCTTATACCACAAAGCAGAAAGGAGGAGTTAGGTACTTAAACACTTTTCCACTATACTGTAATTAAGAGAGATAATTTTCAGCTAAGCCATAAAAAGATTTCCAAACTTCAAAGAGAGCTGAAGTCTTTAATCTTAGACTAACTTTGAAGAGCACAGAAAAGAAAGTGTAACAATGCAAGTTCAAATATTAACTACAAGGAAAAAAGTAATCATATAGAAAGATTAATTAATGATGCTAACAAAAAGAATAAATACAAGTCCTTGCTGACTAGCAAAGTAGATTTATCAATGGCAATGCCATATATCATTGACTAGACACTTCTGTTAAAATTATTACAGAAATCTGTCATTTTTGTGCCTTATTAATTTACCTTACCTCCCTTAATATTTTGTTTTTTCTTCAATCTGTTTACATTTTACTATGTACAGTCTCTCTACAAAAAAAAAGCAATTGTATTGCATGACCACTCCTATTTTAAGCTATTCTGTGAGAAAAAACACAGAACTAGTATCCAGAAACTGAAATTCTGAAAGGTATTGGTGTGGCTAGACATTGCGTAACAAAGCATTATACTGTTAAGAGAGAAAAGAAATAATGTTACTTCACTTACTAAGCAAATAGACTGATTGAAACAAGCTGATTTAATTGTATGTGGTAGATGAACAGAACTAGGGGAAAATGATATGCAGAACTGAATGAAAAATAAAGACTGAGACTTAGAAATATAAAGGGCTTAAAGAAATTAAGTTTGGATTTTAATTTCAGACCTATTAAAATGCATCTTTTATGAAAGGGGTGGGTTTCCGATTTCATTGGTCAGTAGTGCATGTTTTCTTTCAAGGCTTATGAAGAAAAGAGAAAGATGTAGCATGATCTGAAAAAAACCTTCTTGAGGATTGCAGTCTAGATATTGCAACAATCAGCATTCTGAAAATAAATGTGTATCTCTGGGAGTAGCATTCTAAGTGTACCAGATTACTGAGATAAAGACTCTACAGCCAGACTGGTGAGGTAAGAAAGTTCTTGCAGCAAAGATCAACTGCCTGCAGGGAAGTATATGCAAAAGTGATGACAGCAGGCTGGGAGAAGTGATTGCTTCCCTCTGTTCAGACCATGTTTGAGACCATATCCAGAGTACTGTGACAAATTTTGAACTCTAGCACATGAAAGTTACTGACTTAATTGGTGCAAGTCAAGCAGAGATCCTAATTGACCATTAAGAGGCTGAGGCACATGACAAACAAGAAGAGGTTGAAAGGATGGGGGTTGTTGAGGGCCCCTCACTACAAGAAGGATGTTGAGGCTCTGGAGTGTGTCCAGAGAAGATCAATAAATCTGGTGAAGGGACTGGAGAAAAGTCCTACAGGGAGCACCTCAGTGAACTGGTTTTTTTTAGCCTTGAGAAGAGGAGGTTGAGGGGTGACTTTATTGCTCTCTACAACTACCTGAAAGGAGGTTATAGAGAGGTGGGTGCTGGCCTCTTCTCCCAAGTGACAGGTGATAGGACAAGGGGGAATGACCTCAAGCTGTCCAGTTGTTTTTATGTCCCATGCCATGGAGAAAAATTGTCATGATTTTTTAAGAACTCAAAGAAATCTCTAGAAGTATGTGAAACATCTTGCTAATATCTTCTAGATATGTTTATAAACTCTCACACAATCATGTTAGTTTCTAAACCATGTAAGATCTTAGCAGGTTGAGTATTTCAATATTATCATCCATCAGACTGGTCTATCTTTACTAAAAGCAGTAGAAAGTAAAATGTCAAACCCACATGACCAAGCCACTATTTTGGAGGAAAGATGAGTGCTAAATGACCCAGAACTGCACTTAAGTGAAGCCAGATAAACAAGGCAATGAAAAGTAAACTAGTATTCTTGAAGGAAGAATAAAGAAGTAAAATGCACCTACAGTGCCTCTTGGTTTCTGTCAAGGGATATATTTATTGTGCAATAATCTGCTTAATAGCTCATTAAAGAATCATTGCCTGGGTTTATTTCTATTCTTCATGTGGAATTCTGCACCTGCTGTGCATTTCCTCTTATCAGCTCAGTCATCAGCCTCAGTGTATCTGAAATTTTTAAATGCCATCATATCACCTCAGTTAAGAATAAGAGGTAGCACTTCCACCGCAGTTATGCTTTCTATAGAAATCCTCATGTTACCCCTCATATCTCAGAAGAATATGACTCTCAGGAACCACTAAGCTGTGAAAATAAAGCATACCTAAAGGTGATATTAAGCTGAACATTAGAAATTAGTTTACAGTTTATAAGTAGATAAAAATCCTCTTATAATCTGAACAGAAATTAATGCCATAGACCAGGAACATATAATTACATTATATATGTCTGCTTGGAAACCAGCCCCTTGTACTCAATATATCCCTTTCACTTACAGGTAACTCCTTACAAGAAAGATAATCAGTACTTGGAAAGACTTCAGAAGAAAGCACCTCGAACAGACATATGACCATGTCTTAAATAATTTATATATAATGCTTGATTAAAAGATTAAAAAGAAAAAATAATAAGAGGTATAAACCAGGTGCAAAGAAAATTAAAAAAAAAGAAACAAATAAATCTAAGAAAAAGTTGTTATATTACAGTTCCCGTAGTGAGGCATAAAGTGACTTTGTGAGGGAATTAGTGGAAATTGCTGTGCCTTGCACACTGTATATAACAACACCCATAAGACAAAAATGTTCTTGTAGTACATACTGCTTTGGCAGAGAAAAAGACCAATATACTCAGTATTTCAGCTGCTTTTACTCTGTCTACCAGCATGAAGAGTTTATAAAATATGACATTTACACCTGTAACAGTTTACTAGCAAGTTTTCTAGTGTGAAGAGAACAGTAATTCAAGTCACCAGCTACTAGGGTTAGCATAGCCTAGGCTATTACCCACTGAGAGATCAACAGGAAATTTATAATCACCAAAGACTAAGTAGAGATTTACACTAATACTTGAAAACTTTCATTTTTTCATAAAATACTTGTTCCAGGATCTTCAGTGAAAATGGTAGATAAAAAATGTCAAAAAAACTTTGAACTTTATGACTTTCATGCATCTGAGAAATGCAGTGTCTATCTGCCAGGGTTTTTTCCAATTGTAGTCACGCTTTCACTCACATTTCAAATAGCCTTAGCGAGAATTCAGCTGTACTTCTAATTTTCAAAGTACTTTATTATACTAAATGCATATTTCATGGCTCTGCTTATCATATATAGCAGCTCGGGAAGATTTTTTCACTGCCCTTCATATACAATATTTAAGGTTTTTTCACTCTCTTATCAAACTTTAGATAGTGATCACAGAAAAAAAGATAATGTACTTAACAGTTTGTATAGTTTTCACTGGTGTTAAAATCTTGATTTTTTCCAGTTGATGTCTTGCTCAAGTACTCAGTATTCAGCTAATCACCAGATTTTGGCACAGAAAGAAAATCTTAACACATTATTTTTTGTGAAACTGTTTGAGATTATTCTTCTTTTCCCTTTGGCATGGACATTATCAAATTACATACTGCTGAAAGTAGAATATTTCCACTATCTTTGATGTTTCTTGCTCCTTTTTTGCAGCTGTGACTTTGAGGTTTTCTTTAAGTGTGTGTATATATATATTTCATTAGAACTGGAAAGTGCTTTATGAGCTGTAGTACAATTAACAATGAATACAGAGACTTTGTATAAAATTCTGAGTGCTTGGGTGTGTTTGATTGCAAGGGCCTAAACTCAATGATGAACTGACATCTTATTCTGTATTTTTCAAACATTACCCAGTGAAGTAATTCTTCTCCTTATCCAGTGTAACATTTCTGTACTTTTTCACAACAGATTCTTTATCTAAAGCTCTTTAAGTTTTTTCTATATTTTTTTTCTTCTTCCTGTCCCAGATTCTTCCTTTCGCATTCCCTTCACAATGTCTATCCACAATTCTCTGATTCCATGTATTTAAAGTGTGCTTCCAAATAAAAAATATGCTTAGAACCTGTCATTGCCTCATTGTTTCTTTTCTCAAATAGATGTTTGAGAGTCTGGCATTGTCTAATCTCTGTAAATATTCTTTCTTTTCCATCTTCTTTGATGTTTTTTAATCTACTTTGCAAACTACTTATGCTGAGAACACTTCTCACTCTATAGAATATAATTTTCATTCTTTCTTTCTCTTTGTTTATTTTCTTTGATTTTGTAATTAGATATCATTTTATTTCTGAAACAATTCTAAATTATACATCGCTGTTTTTTTTCTTCCCCAGTGTCTGCTTCAGTTTATTAGGCTACATTTCAATAGTTCTTCAAGTTCCTTGGGAAAGGCAGTACAATATCCACATGCTTTTCCTAGTCTAGTTATCCAAATCAGCTAAGCTTAATCCATACTCCTAACGTGAACCAGAGATAGACCAGAGGGAAAAGTAATTTTAAAAATTGTCTCAGAAATTGTGCTATTTAGAGAATTATACTGAACTACCAAGTAAGACAAGACAAAAAAATACATTTTACTTTGGAGAATCTGTTAAAGGAGAACCAAATCCAGCTGCCCAACAGAGGCAAGGTTGACAAAGCTCCACGTTCCCAGGACCAACCAGACGTGTATTCCCAATAGTTAGACAAACTCACATATCAAATAAACATGCCCATGGAAACATGTCTGAAATGCGTTTGGCCCCTTTGGAGGACATCAGTATATGGATCCCTGCTGGTAGAAGCACATTATCAAAGATGTGAGTAAACATCAAACTAAACTGGAATAGCTAATCACGTACCTCATTTCTGCAAGTATATTTCTAACACACATATCTTGTGCACATTTCTGGCAGAAATGGAAATGGTCATGATTTTATATAAGAAATTTTTGAATATATGTCAAATTCCCCTATGCTGATGGAAGGTTGTTTGACTTTTATTAATACTGAAAAAGCAAAATGCTGATAAATCAGCACTGACATTCTCATTCCTCCACTGTCATTTCCAGTCACCCTGCAGTTGTCTAAACATGTAGTTTTACAAGCATAAACTGTTACTGAATGAATATGGATTTACTTAAACAAACATATAATGGCATTTAGATAGGGTTCTACTAACAAAAACTGCCCCTATGAAATTCTAGGAATAACTAATATTAATAATACCTGAAGGACAATTTTCATATTTTATATTCCTTCCACAACTTCCTTTAACTATCCTTGTGTAAATACTGATCACACTACTTCTATGAAGATAGTCTTTATAAATGATCTTGTTATTTTAAAATGATGACTGATATCCTAAATTATATTTACTTTGGGGTTTCTGTTGTGTTTTGTTGTTACTGTCTTTAGTACAGTATGTTGACCTTGATAGAAAAGAAATAACTGGTCTATGAACAAAAGAATCATAAATGAATCCTGGCATTGTGCAGCACTGATGTGGAAAGGAGAAAAAAATAAAGTCTTATCTCTCACCTCTTTATTTTCTGCTAGAGCTGCCTGATATGTAATAAAGTTTTGTGACTTACATGGAATTTCATTTTGATCAACGCTGTTCAGTGTATGATCAATATTCCATGGCAGAAGGCCACGAAGCAAGATGTAATCAATCTTGGTTTGGTTGAATAAAGGTCCATAGTTTATCAGAACTTAGGTTTCTTCCCATCAGGAAATCCTAGAGAAGACTATGTTGGTTTTCATTTCTTTTATTAAAGTAGTAGAAGTAGTAGTAGTAGTAATAAAAATAATCATTATCATCATCATTATCTAGTATTTCTACTCTTGGCCCAGTCACAGCTAGAAATTATGCAATACTAGCCTTTCTATCAGTATTTCATCATTTTTTGATATTGGTTGCACATGTAATCCTTAACAGGAAATTAAAAGCAAAAGAAAAGCATTAAGAAACTACAGACTGCCTACTGATTCAGAATTAGTTTAAGTCATGGTTCAATATTCATTTATCCTTTTGAATTTTTATTATATCTAATATTTAAAAGAAAAATTGGTGTATACTTTCAACTTTTCAACAAACTTATGATATAGTCACTTTGGAAAAGATCTCTTTTATCGTGAGTTGCCTCAGAGGCAGCCATATAGATTCTGTCTTCAGTCAAGGGAAAAAGCAAGAAACTACTAAGAAAGTATTGATCATATACAGTGCTCTGAATCCATTTTTAATTTAATTCATAACTGATCTTAACTGTACGGGCTTAGTCTTGGCATTACTGATCACTGTCATATACAGGTAACAGATTTAAGTATATGTAAGTCTGCAATCTCAGATTTTGAAAACTGATTGTTTAAATTCCTACTTAGGCACCAAATTTTCAAAGAATTCCTTGGATATTCGTGTTTCTGGAATGTGTCCTGAGATTTTCTAGGAGTCTGAATACAACTGTAAACTAGAACATATAAAAGTAAGCAGATCTGAAAAACTCTGATCTACAGTTCTGTCTTGAATTCTCTGTTTGTGATGTTGGAATAAACACAACAGCTAAAACATGTTGCATGCTAATTCAGATGCACTTAGCCCTTTAAAAATAATAGACGCCTTTAAAAAAGAAGCTTACAAAGCATGGTGAGAACTTTGAATGTTTGCATCAGTCCCAAACTCAAAGGAAAATATTCTTAAAAATAAAAGCAGAAGAGTAACAAATGGAGCAATCTGTCCTGGAAAAATTAAAAGCCACCTCTGTCACAGTGACTCTTAAGGTATATTGGAATGGGAGACCTGTATAGTGGCTTGGGATACTTTCCAGTAGGAAACCTATTTGTCTTGGGATAGATGTGGACTCTGGGGCATTATCAAAATCTCCTTCACTTCTCAGAAGTATACATTAAGATTTTGAGACTTCTGTGGCAAGCAGTAAAATTTTATGACCGTGACTATTTAAATTTTCTAAGAGACATTGCAGCTAAAATTATTGAGCATTAACTGCATCTGCACAGCTTCACTGAAAAGGAATGAAATTACTTAAAAGGAAATAACTTAGAAATGTCTTCCTATCTTTATTCTGACTATGAATATGCTCTAATTCTTTGGCTAATATTTTCTGTATCTGGGACTAGTGATTTATCATTCCAAGGTTAAAATTGCCTAGAAAAGGAAAGTATACATATAAAATTAAAATATCCCAATTGAATTCAAATTATAATTGAGAGTGACCTACTGGCAGAGCTAAATAGATGTGAGCACTATTTTAGTACCCTAAGTAAATAACTTACCTTATAATGAATAGGAATGAAACATGCATCCTGGAGTATTTGCTTCTCTGTATTTTTTTCACTTTAAATGATTCATTAAGAAATTTAAAAAAATATTCATACAGTATGGAAGCTTCCATGTCCCATTGCCCATATTATTAGTGATATGATGTAACATAGAATCATAGAATCACTGAATCACCAGGTTGGAAAAGTCCACTTAGAGCATCAAGTCCAACCATTCCTATCTACCACTCAACCATGTCCCTGAGCATCTTGTCTATCCATCTTTTAAATACCTCCAGAGATGGTGACTCCACCACCTCCCTGGGCAGCCCCTGTCCTATCACCTGTTCTATGATTCTATGATTCTATGATTCTATGACTGAGAAGAAATGTCTTGAGGGAGACCACAGAGCTGTCTATAGACACCTAATTAGGGGATGTATTGAGTTCTGATTCTCAGAGGCACACAGTGATAGTACAAGAGACAGCAGACACAAGTTCAGATATGGCAAATTCTGATTAAATAAAACATTGGAGAAAAATCCCTCTTGGCATAAACAAGCACTTGAACACATCATCTATAGACTTTGAGATGTTTAACCTTGAGATGGCTAAACCATGCCCATGAGCACCTCATCTACCTGTCTTTTAAATATCTCTAGGGATGGTGACTCAACCAGCTCCCTGGGCAGCCTGTTCCAGCGCCCAATGACCCTTTCTGTGAATAACATTTTCCTGATATCCAGTCTGAAATTACCCTTTGTCCTGTCACCTGTCACTTGGGAGAAAAGGACAGCACTCTCTTATCTACAACTTCCTTTCAGATAGGGAACAATAAGGCCTCATCCTCCTCTTCTCAAGGCTAAACAACTCCAGCTCTCTCAGCTGCTCTTTGTACATTACCTGAGACACAGAGGTACCATAGAATCATAGGATCATAGAATCATAGAATCAGTCTGGTTGGAAGGAACAATTAAAGGTTATCTAGACCATTAACTGTTCCTTCCAACCAGACTGATTCTATTCACTGCAGTGATCAGGGACTTCTTCAACTAGATCAGGTTGCTCAGCACCCTGTTCATCTTGACCTTGAATTTTTACAAGGACCAGACATCTACTACTTCTTTTGATAACCTGTTCCAGCATTTCACCACCCTCATCAGAAAGATTCTTCATTATATGTAGTCTGAAAGTAGTGCTGCTGCAGGTGGAGATTCCAGGAAATTTTAAGAGCACATGGTAAATCACAGTGGGATATGTTACGATTCAGATTAAAAAAAAAAATTAGGCATCAGGAACAACCTGTCACACAAAAAAATGACAAACTAGAAACTGTGTAAAACAGCAAAGAATGCCTTAAGGTTCATAAGGATGGCTTTCATTGTTCTCCTGTCTTTAGAGTGGCAGCATGAACAGCTGTAGTAAGAATTGGGCTCTTCATTCTGAAGAGGTTGCAGGGATGGGTGCTCCTCATATATCCCTTGGCACAGCTTTAATCTCATGCAACATTCCATGTCCATCAAGTCTATGGTATGGTACTGGAAAATCAGTGCATCAGAAATACACAAAATAAAATAAAAATAGAGCTAAACATAGCAAAGTTTGTTTAAACAGGTTTCTTTCTTACAACCAAGTTCTTATTGACAATACTTGAACACGCAAATATATAACAAAAGATGAGTCAAATAGTAAAAACTCTCTATTTCAAGACGACATAATTTATAGATTTATGCATATTGCAAGTAGCTATTAAAATATATTAGAATACCTAGGAAAAAGATTAAAAGTATAAGAATAGACAAGGTCCTCTGAAAGAAAGCATAGGAAATAAAGGAAATAATTATTTTTCAGAATATATGTAAAAATCTGAATGTTGATATATTCTGAAGCCAGAAGTCACTGTAAACCTTATTCTTTATTTAACTTGCTTGAAAATGAGTATGAGATACCTAAAATTGTCATTTTCTCTAGAAATATGAAGTTCCAGAAAAACTAAGTTAAAGTGAACTGCTTTCTACAAGACCTTGAAAATACTACCTTCAAAACTTGAGAAATTTCAATAAGTTTGAATAATAAATTTTCACTGACACAATTCTTTCTTTTTACAGATCTTTCTAAGTTAAAAATAACTTTTCACCTTAAGAGAACTACTTAATGTGAAATTCATAATGAAGATATTTGAGGCAACAGTAGTAATATCTGAATATAACATTTTAAAAGAATATGAAGTAGAGGTAACATGAAATGTTCGAAATACATTCAAGAAAAATATTTTTCCTTCAACATTCTTTACTAAACACTGTAGTTTCTTTTCATAACTCACTGACTGCATAACATGACATCATGCCTATTATCCAGTAGCTACAGAGAATCACTTAAAAGATTGACGTCATGTGTAGTTAGAAACATTAAAGAATAGATGTGTTCATAATAGAGGCTGAAGCAGTTACGTTCAAATCTCTGACTTTATGTGCATAGTTACAATGGTAGAAGTATTGGGATACGGACTAATGGTGAAAATCACTCTGGTGCATAGAAGCATAATAGTTCATGGGTGCAGAAGAAAAGAAGTGTTGTTAGATGCCTTAAACGAGGAGTCATTCTACTTCCTACTGAGACTGTTAAGAGAATAATATATTCTAGTGCCTTGTATAATGTCCTAAATCTTCTTAAAACAAATTCTGCCTATTCACTTCTTCAGAAAAATCTTATAATCATTTCATCCTACAAGCAACTGTAATATATACTTTCATTTATTTACACTAATAGTACCATTAAAATTTGAACAAGTATCTGAATAACTATCCTGTGTTTGTCAGAATCAGTGTCACGCTAGTAGAATTAGGGGAGTAACTTTATTACTAAGCTGTAGTTAGCTTTCCTGGAAAAGTGATTTCGCTATTTCAGTAAATTGTAAAAGCTAAAAGGATATGTGATATTGAAACAATGTCTAGGTTTCTAGAGGGGAGACTATAACTACCCAGACCTGTATAAAAAAGTTACACATGCAGAAAATCTGCTGCTACAAAGTATTCATGACTATCAACCCCTGCAAAATTTATAACTGTAATAACAAAATCTAGATCCAAGAGATTAAATAAAAATGTCAATAGTGGTAACAAATCTCATTATTGAGGCACTGAAAAGAAAAAAATGTTTTCTTATAAATTGCTCATCTACTACTTTGAAATATGAAAGAAAAGAGAATTGGATGTGTGTATATACACCTGTAAATACATTAATATTTTCAGCTCTCTTTTTATAATTTTCTGTGTATTGATTGCCTTGCATATTAAGCATGATTATGATCTCATGCCATTTTCCAAACCAGTATCTACTGAGCATGTTAAGTGGAATTTTTTCTGTTTAGCATTATGAAAGCTTTATCAGAACCAGTGACAGGGGTACATTTCTCCTATATGCAGCTTCACTTCAGTGGGTTGTTCTTGCCGTGTCTGAAATAGATTATTAATTCATAATTTATGTATTGCGTATACTATGGGATCGTCACACTAATATTTTTGTAAAACTATGTCAGTTCATAGTTCAGGATGGTACAAAAATAAGAGGTCACCCACACTTACAGAGTTCATAAACGCTTTATTCATTCAGGAATGCAAAGGGAAAAAAAAGCTTTAAATTCCTGCTAAATATAAGTTAGAGCCTTGGTTCATAAAAGACTAGGAAATGGTATTCAGGTAAATTTTTGCTCCACATATTACCTTGGGTCTAATATTTCTTGTGTTGTATTCAATACCCGCAAGGTCTTCTCTAAATAATTCATCTAAAATCCCTGTTGAAGGCCTCTATTCTTTAATAATAATATGGAACAAGGTCATTAGTCCAATCTGATAATTTGCTGGGCATGTGGACCCTACTGAATTATACTACACTAAAATGATAAATGGAAATCTCATATTTTACAAGGATCAGGAGATTCAATACCTTCCTGCTGAAGTATTCTCTTGGCTTCAGTCAAAGTTTTCTTCACTATTTTCATGACCATACTGGCTTTTATGTATTTGTGACTAGTTTTGGCCCATAGCAGTTGAACAAAACTTTGTGTTTATTTGTTAATTAACATTTTTTTTTTGCCTTTCTATCAATGCTGTCTAGATCACTGAGCGAAACAAAATCATGAATAGAAATAACAATAGGGAGAAAAACGTCAGTTTGTATCTAGATGAAGAACTGGCTTAATATGTTTCATTTCTTCTATTAGAAATATGTGCTGTTGTCACAGAAATATTATGTAGAGTAAAAGACTTTTGATTTTCAACAGAGATTTCACTGTGTCTTCAAGAAAAATAGGAGGCAAAACACAGATCAAAAGCATTACGTGCCTTACCTGTTGAATAGGCAATATGAGGGTGGACAATGTATTCAATATGTGGAATTTCATGGTGATAGACATTTTTTCCCGACCCTTGGCACACAGTACCTAGAGTAGAATATTCCTAGCAGCAAGATCCACAATACTTAATGGTGGAGTTTTAGATAAAGAACATGAAGACCAATAAAAAACATATCCATGGTAAAATGAAAGACTCTGTAAGATTGTGAGAAATAAAAGTCATGATCCAATGAGAATTAATTGGTTTCTCAAGTAAATTTCATGCATTTGAAGTTTAATTCTGGGTCTGGATAGTTTTATTGACAGACTTTCCAGGACATTTTTTCTGCTGTCTCAGTTGTTCTTAATAATAACAAATGTATGTGACATATTTTCCCACATGGCTTCAGTTATGAAATTACTTAATTAGAATGCTATACAGCATATCAACATTGTATCAGCTTTCTGTGCATGCACGGGTCTTAGTAGACAGCAAGCTGAACATGAACCAGTACTCTATCTGTGCAGCAAACAAGGCCAACAATATCCTTGTCTGTTTTACAAGAAGCACAATTAGTGGATTAAGGGAGGTGACTATCCCCTCTACTCAGAACTTTCTAAAACACATACAGAATGCTTACTACCATCCCTTACCACTCCCCTACTCCCAAACAGGAAAGGCATTGATCTACTAGGGTACAGGTCCAGGGAAAAATCACCAGGATGATGAAGGCTAGCACAATTGCCATGTGAGGAGAGGTTGAGAGACCAAGGCTTGGTCACCCTGGAGAAGAGACAGCTGCAGAGGCATTTAACATCAGCTTCCAGTGCCTGTGGGAATGTCATTGCAGAAAAGTATTCAAGTTCTTCATAACAGTTTGTGGTGGAGGACAGGAGACAACAGAAATACAAATATTTCAGATTGTATATGATAAAATAATTTCCCCTTATAAAGAGACAGCATATTTTCCCCAGAAGTTGTGTAGTCTCTCTGGTGGAGGGAATGTTTTTCAAGACCTGACTAGATACAGCCCTGAGCTGCATCTCCTGAAGCTTCTTCTAACTTAAATTATCCTACGATTTTATAATCATAGATTTCTAAGTGCCTAAAGCAGCACTTAAAGTCATGGGAATATCTGTGTTCTTTTGAAATATGTAAAGATAAGAGGTATTATATCAGTAGAGGATTCATTATTTTTTGATCAGGGAGAATGGTCAGTGATCAAAAGCTATATTCAAACTGCCACTTCAGTGTTGTCAATCATATGGAAGTCTATTATTCTTAACAGATTATTTGAGATTTACTTTGGAGTCATGGTTTTTTACTAATTATATATTTAGAGACATTTCATTGTATGCTGTATAATACAAAATAAAAATGGGAAAATATTACAGAGGTTTAGTTCATCTTTTTTATATATTATAAAAAAATCAAAAAAACCCAGACCAAAACAACCCCCCCCACACACTTTTAATCTTAAAATGGTAACAAAATTCCTACCTAACCTATGGTAGTCCTGTATGGACTACTGGTGACATTGCACTTGAAATGATCAGTATTAAAGCAAAACACGGCTGAATGTCAGCATTATTCTGTCTCTTACACAAAAGCTGCTCAGTCTCCTCCTTCCCATTTATGTTCTTTTTAACCAGTGTCTATGATTTTAAGTAGTATGTCTACACTAGACAGAAAGCAACTGACTTCAATTGAGCAAGTGAATTCAACTGTTGTAACACTAGGTCATTAAAATTGACATTTTTATATTTAAAAAAAAAAAAAACCTCTCAGGAATGCACGTTCACAACTTCCAGAGTCTCTGTCTGGAACTGAGGCTGCTCATTCCATCTGAAAACTCAATTTCAGACTTCGGCAAGAAAATTCAAGCATCTGATTGTCACATCTTAAACAGTGTCTTTTAGAAAATCACTATTTGTAGAAAACAAGCAAATGAGCAAGCAAACATGCAAACAATCCCCACATATATATTTCTCCTTACAGATAATTATAAATCATTAAAAACTTGCAAGCACTAAGGTCCTGTCTCTAGTATTTCTCCTGTGTTATGTGTTTATGAAATAAGGAGGCTGTGAGTTTCAAGGGAACTTTAGGTTACCTGTGCACTTCCCTAACTCTGAACTCAATATAAATTATGATAAAAGGCATCCAGGGTATTTTGTCATGGCAGGAGGAGAAAGAGGGTATAAAACCTAGACATAATGGACATCCTGGAAAGACTCCAGCAAAGGATCATTAAGGACTGGAGCATATCTCCTCTGCGAAAAGGATGAGAAAGATAGGACTGTTTATCCTGGAGATAAGGAGGAGGCTTAGGACGGTATCATCAATGTCTATAAACACTTGCAGGGAAGGTGCAAAGAAGACAGAGACAGGCAATGGACAGAAACTGAAACACATGAGGTTCCCTCTGAATATCAGGAAACACTTTCTGACTATCAACCACGTACTGACACAGGTTTCCTAGGGAGATTTTGAATCTCCCTCCTTATAGATATCAAAAAACCCCCTTCAAGTTAGAGTTCAGGACAACCCTGTAAGTTCAGGGTAACTCTTCACATGACAGCTTGCCTTTACTCAGGACTGTAATTCCACGGGAAATACTCCTGTAATTAAGGTCAGGAATGGGCACATGATCCTTTCCTGAAGCTAGCAGTGCTTTGAAATTCTATAAACTTGTTACTTGGTATCTGATAATAGTGCATTGTCAAGCATAGTCCTTTTTTCACTGTTTATCCTTGTTGCATTCTAAACATATGTATGGGGTGTCTTCTGCAAGACATGTAGAACCTTGGCTTTTTGTTTAAATTAACACATACAGAAGCAGCTTGATAGGAAGCTCCTAGTAGTACCAAATTGCTATTACATCTCACTGAAGGCTTTATTATTTTCGTCTCTTCCCTGTTAAGCACCTCAGAAAGCATTTCTGCCTAGAAGTGGTAGTGTAACATGGCAGCAGTGAGGCTGTAATATGACTGCATCATGTTCTGTGACTTTAGGGAAGGTATTTAACTGGTAAATAAATTATTCATAAATTTTCAATTTTACTATAGCTGCTACCAACATGATTCAGATCATCCAAGTTCCTTCAATGGCTTATCTTTCATTTACTTCAGGACTCAGAGAATCCACTGCATTGTAAGTTTTCTTCTCAGTTATATTCAGCAAAACTTTCTTCACTATGAGTGTGTGTGAATGGTAGAGTTCAGTAAAACTTCACAACCATTAAAGTTATCTTCAACCAAATGAGCAGATAGTAATCAAGCGATTGCTGCCTCTTATTTAATGAAATCCTGTTTTGAAAATTGCCCTTTTCAAGGATGGCAGCTAATTTTAGAAGCCTGTGTACTACTTTTCCTTTGAAACACTTTTTTTGACCTTGTAACAAACAATGTTTCTAGCAGTTTCTACCAATTTCTCATTCAGAAAAGTGTTCTGTTTCTTTGGTCTTAAACCAAATGAGCCGAATTTTTCAGGCTATAAGATAACAACCCTAGAAACATTTGCTACAAACTGACTATTTCTGAGCACACAGAGATGTAAAAGATACTTAATGTCATGTTTTATAGCTGGTGCCTTTATGGCCTGTGCTTTTTTATGGTATGCAACATTTACTGTTGCATTATTCTCTTTCAATATTCCGCAAAGAAATTAACTGAAAATATTGCAGACGTGCTGTAGCTGATGAAAACAATAAAACAGTGAACTGTGTAAGTAATACCTGAGCTGTGAAGAGTTATCCTTAGTTGTAACCTTTGCAAAAGGATTTTTTATTTGCTTTTTATAAATTGAAGAACCATCGCTGTACCCAAACATTTTTGCTAATCCTGAAAATGTATCAAGAAATATAAGAGCATGTTTATGCACTAATGTACTCTAGACAAAAGCTTCACCTGCATAGTACTGCATGTACCATGTAATCAGGCTTTTCTGAAATTTCTCCTTTTCCGTATCCACTCTATTCTGCCCCTTTGCCTCATTCACAAGAGGGAAAAATGGCTTTAGAGTAGCCAACCACATAGACCAGCTTAAAGTAAATGGTCTATCTGATATTTTGTACAAGACTGCAACACATTAAGATCATGAGGCAGGGAACTACTATGACTCACCTGTTCTTTGCATATATTGAAAGCTTCTACAGTCCTCTCTTGCTTCTAATTTTTTTGGATAATCTTCCAGAAAAGGATGTGTATAACCTTAAATGTACCTTTATTTTAAGAGCCGTCTGAGACTAAAACTAGATTTCACACAAGTGCCTACAGGTGATTACAGGACTGTAATACACTTTGATGTCTCTAATGTTAGTGTCTATTGATCCTGTCTTACATTACAAAATACGTGTGCAAAACAATTCATCTGCTTGCAGTGAAGTGATTGCAAATTTTTGTTTGATTTGCTGATTATTACTTTTTTAATCTGATCAGGCTCACTTACGTCTTCTGTGATTATTGCTATTTTAAATAACAACTCTCAAAACTTAGTTTATTTCATACGTAGCATTGGTATTGGGGTATGTGTTCCAAATGTGTTATTAGTAGTAGAATGCTAGTCTCCATAGAAATATGCATAAGTATCTGGTCCTCTCCCTAAACTACCTGGTGATCTTGGATGTGCAATCCAAGGAACTTTTTTGCCTTTTAGCTTCAATATCACATTATCACCTGTTATTATCTGACTCAATTCCAATTCGTCTACTTCTATTCATTATTTCCATATATGGCATAATGCAAGTGAACTCAGTGATGATCCTAGGTGTATAACACAGTACATGAATACAGTAAAATGAGATAGCCCAAAATCCATGTAGCCACATTATGTTAATTATGTACAGTTAAAATAGCCCAGTCATAATTTAACCACTGTTACTTAGTCCTGCTATTTTGAGATACCAGCACACTAAACATTAGGGCCCTTAGATACTATTTGATTCACTAATTACTAAAAGTAATTAGTAACTCCTAGTTTCTGGTTTGGATTTTTTTTTTCAATTTGCTATTTATCACTTTTTTCCCTTTTTCCCCTATTAACTGAAGAACAGATATCTTAATTTTACTTTTCTTAAAATTCTTTATTAAGTGTTTCCCGATACCTCCCAGTTGTTAGTGCTTTACATATAGTTATGTCCAATATTCAGGATTTTTCATAATTATACTGAAATTTGGAGGAATCTTCTTCTTTTTTTCTGAAATAAATATAGAAACATAAGTATTTTAAACTATCATACACTATCATATAGACAACTATCAGGTTTTAGTTGAACTTACACTATAATTGTCAAATCTTAAGTAAAATCGGTTCAGCTGATTGCTTTATTTTATATTCTGAATAATTATTCATAATTCATAATGACATTATACATGACAAAAAATATGATCTTGTATTTACTGTCTTCCTTAAAATCCACTATGATAAATTTATTTTTAGAAAATTCTAACTAATGGTCTATTTGTATATTATCTGCTACCCAAATTTTTTTTTAAATAATTGATCAGTTTCTGCCAAATCTCAGAAGAAAGGAACTCTTGAAGACAATCTATTTTCTATTTCATCAATCACATAGCTGGAAAAGAGAGGCTGGCCTGTATACTTACAGTCTGAGAAAGGCTTCAGCTCATTAATTTTCTATTCTATTTCACCTGTTATCAGCCAAAAAATATTAAATGGATCAACATAAATCACTTCTTAGGTTAATTAATGGATAAGGGAGTCTGAGGTATCTCGAGAGCAGAGTGTGCAAGGTCAGAGGGAAAAAATGTAGGAAAGTGTGGGAAACACTCAGAGGGAAAATATAAACACAAAACATATGTCAGGGGAGCTGAACTTGTCCTGTCATTAAAGCATAGTACAGAGAGGTATAGGAAATCAAACTGCACTATTTTTACTGCTCAGAAAACAATTTCATCACTCTTGTTGACAATTAATTTTAGAGAAACTGCTTATTCTGTTGCTTGTCTGATTTGCCAGTCTACAGATGACCTCTGTCAAAGTACCAATGTGTACCTTGTTTCATACTGCATTTATATTGATTTTCACTCACAGCAACCTCTGCTTACTGCTAAGTTCTTTATAAAGCCTATGTTGTTTTCTTAATTCTCCACTCAAATGTAACTAAAGGCACACACTACTATGAAGAAAGAATAATCAACATTATATTGCATTCTAAAAAAGAAGTATTTTGATTTTATTTCTTTCTTGCTTATAAGCTCTTATACCAAGGACAATAATTTACTCTTTGTTTATATGGCCCTAAGATATTGGAGTCCCCACTATGTTGTTCAGTGATAGCAACAGCTCTAGGTACAGGGAAATAAACATGAAAGCACAGTTATATGTTTTATTAAAACTACTGTAGAATGTAACACTATGAAACATTCTTGGGGAGAATGTCTACCCAATGGCATTGCTCACCTGTAAGTTTTAGTTAGATGCCTTAGACTCTTTAGAATTAGTATTGTTTATCTGAGAAGAGATTCCCTCTTGAGGATTCTTAGCTTCTTTAAGTCCCTACTGTGATATATGCATGTTAAAACAATTAATTTATCTAATGACATGACCAACACTTAACAAGCTGTCTTAAATCATAAATGCCTGTTTCTATATGAATATATAGGCTTCAATGCTTCATCTATTACATCATTGCTAATTCCCAGATTTCAGTGAATGCAAACTTTTTCCAAATTTTTTCTTAATATAATAAGTTCATTTCTGTTTCCTTGTTTCAGGCCACTGATAACACTGCTGCAAGAGTATGACAATGACAGAAGGTTGTAGTAAATAGGTCAGAGCAAATACCTCACTACTTACTTTCAATCTCCTATCACTTTAAGACATTAGGTGTAGACATAGTGGTGAAAATGTCTTTGTCCAGCTCGGCAGCATGCTGTGAGAGGCATCTCATGGAAGATGATACTTAAAAAGGCAGCAGCATGAGAAAGTGTAAAAATATAACATAAGGGGCAGAAATAAAATGTCTCCAACATTAAACCACTTTAAAAGGGTGAGATATGAATCTCTTTGCAGTTACTACTGTAAATCATATTAGCATTATCAAAGCAGTAAAATGAGTTTATGTGAGAAGATATTCAAAGTTTTATTTTTCAAATATACCTACCCTTTTGTCTAGGGAAATATAATATGGAAAAGATGTGTGATGAGGTGAAAGGCAGTTCCTAGACATCAAAATTAATTCTACTTTTAATTTTGACTTTATTGACAATGCATTTAATAAGTAATTTGCTTGAGAAACTTGCAAGTCAGTGAATAGTGTGTACACTGAACTTAGTTTATCTTTCACTGCATTTTTTTAAGAAAAAAATCAAACTGCATGTTTTGACATAGAGAGTGACTTCGTAAATAATTTGAATGATTTTTTAGAAACCAAGATGTGTGAGCTGGAAAGATGACTAATGTCTAAAGCACAGTTATTGTATGAGCTGGAAAGATGACTGCTAACTAAAGCAGAGTTATATTTGTCTTTCTTAACTATGGTGAGCAGAACTATATTTGACTAACTTGAACTGAAAGTTAGTGATTTTCTGCATAGAAATACAATAAGGTGTGTGCAATTCAATCAGAAATTCAAAGGTATTGATCAACACATTCCCAGCACTATCAATATATGAAACCAATAAATGTTGAAACTTCAGTTCTCAGACGTGTGAGGCCTAAACCAGGAAACCATCAGAAACAGCTGTAGCTGTTTCACTGATGAGATGGAACAACTTCTGCCTTGAAATATGTGCAATTAAAGATATTCCTTTTTTGTTTGTTTGTTTCATTCTTTTAGCAATATTAATGCAGAGATAAATAAATATATACCAAAACTGTGAGTTTTTCTTAAGCAACTGTCTGTGATTTGCAGCTGACAATTTTACATATTTCTAAAAATATTTGTAAAAGAGAACAGTTTAAGATGCAAACTTGAAAAAGAAAACAAAAGAGAAAGAATAAGGGTAAAGAATCAAATCTATTTTAAACCATAAAGTACAAAACACAAGCTACAGATTACCTCAAAGTTTTATATTTGTATTTAACTTGTTCATTGTGGAAGATTGTATGAACTTATTCTCGGTCCATCTGATCAATTATCATCTTATTTCTAATACACTTTCTGAGAAAATCTTCCTGGCCTGGTTGGAATAATCTAATAATAAACCTAAAACCTGCTTATCTCAGTATGAACTGCCTAATGTCTCTGTATCACAGAGAATATTTCTAAAATTTGTTCTTTTGCAATTTTCTGGCCCTTTTTTAACTATTTGTTATCAAGTTTGAATGTTAGCTAAAGTAGTCCAACAGCTGATGTTAGACAGATGTTGCTGCAGCAAATAAAAGTGTTATGACTTTCCCATTAATGCTGCTGTAATTTGCAGACTGGGGATTAATAAGATCTGCTTTTTAGTTCAAGGGGTTTAGGAGAAAAAAAAATCAGTTACAAAAAGTTGGTTGCGGCAGTCATATAAAAGAGTAGTTACATTCTGTCTTTGAGAAGGCCTGGGGACTTTGAAGCATGCATTCTGAGTCATCTTTGGATTACTTGTGTACTAAATCATATTTACTCACAATTTTCTGAAAGTCTGAGATTGACTCCTTTAAAAGCAAAAGGAAAAATTGGATTTACAAGCCTCAACTGACTCAATCTTAGCTGTATTGGCAGTAACAACAATTTAGACTAAAACCTAATAGTGTGGTTATATGAATGAAGTCTAATACCACATCCAATAAAAACTGTTCAGATGCATACCATGTTCTTAAATAGTTTTCTAGGAGTAAGCATGCAAAGCGAAGTTTTTAAACAATAATGTCCTTCTGGAACATAAAACAAAAATTGATGTCTCGAGCTCATTTTTCTTTCTTTGTTGTTGCTTATCTGTTCCTCATAAACTTAAATTGTGTTAAGCTGTCTGGTCATTAAAGGAAGATTCATGCCAGGAGTACAGAAGTAGAGTAGCAATGGGTAATAAATGCCTATGAGGCACTATTTACCTATGCATCAGTAATTCCTTTCTGATTTAAATATGGAAAATTTTTAAGAGGCTAAAAATATGAAAAGCAGAATGTCATTCTCATGACTGTCAGCACTGCATTTGATGCTGACTAATACTCTGTCAAAGAGTAATTGTTTTACAAACTGAGTTTTCAGGCATTTTGCTCCTCTGGGCTGACTAGTGTCCAACCAAGATCAAAAGTGCCTTTGAAATCCTATGGTCAGCGATAAGGCGTAAATGTGTTAGGTGATCTAGGACACAATAACTAGAGTATAGAGAAAAAAGATTAGAACATTTCTCCCCAGATGGTGCATAAGATCAAGTGATACACTGCTGAAATGTTGATGTAACCTTGGACCAAATTGATAGCGACTTCTGTAAGACTTATAATAGTATAAGATAGACATGATCATAAATACTAGTTACATAGCAGATGTCCAGTCATCTAATCACGAAAAGATAGAGTTATGTTTTTGAAATGTAAAGGTTTTTATACTATGCTGTGCATGTGATCAACTGAAGTAGTAAACTTTAGTTTCCCAATCAAGATTAGGATGACTATCTGACTTTTTGGTATTTTTCTGTGGAAAGGGGCTGTAGGAAAGGCTTCATGCATGTACTGTACCATTTCAGTACAATGCTGGCAAATGAATTTTAAAACCCCTCACTTAATGTCTTGTCTGAGATATCTGGGATGGATATCAGCTCTGATTTTAACAGTCTAATTTTAACTCGAAGTGATGCTGGGTTTTGGGGTTTTTTTTTTGTTTGGGGCTTTTTGGGGGTTATTTTGGTTTTGGTTTTTTTTTTCTCTATCATGAAAAAAAAAAAGGACTTGCATTCATGGTCCATGTCAAGAAGAAAGGGCTTGAACTTGCATCTGCCACCCTCCAAGAAAGTAAGTCAAAGCATGGAAAGCATTTTGACAGCAGGTTTTCATTCTGTAGAAGCAGAGATGTTCTTTGTTTAGCTTGACAAGCTCCACAGTTTATTGGAACAATATCTCATTGGAAAATTGTAAAAAGAAATATGACTTGTTTCCTGCTGATAACTATATTTTGAGGAAAATTACTCTGGGCATATTCTGCCTTCTGGAAAGGAAGTATGTAGCACCAACTACAAACATTCAAGATAAAAGAGGTGCAGGTTATTCCAGATAGCTGACTTCTCCACTCTTCCTCTATTTTTGTTACTATGCATAATAATGAATTCAAAATTCATTCAACAAGATTATCATCTTGGCAAACTAGTACTTAAGGTACTTACCCAGAACAGCTGAGACCTGAGAATCTTGTTCTTTTTATGTATTTAAGCTGATGCTTGTTTGATACAAAATTGAAAATGCATCTGAAGTTTCATAAACCTGATGCATTCTTGCCCAGACTTTCTGAATAGTAAGGTTTTAAGCCAATTACATTTGCAGTTGATTTTTTCAGCCTGACTTAACATAATAGTGCTAATGAATAGAGACACAATTACGCAGTTTATATGATGTCGGTTTGGATTCTTCAGGGAACTGTTTTGGATAATAAATGGATCTCAAACACAAAATATTTCTTTAGTAACTGAAAGAACTAAAAATTAGGATCCTAATCAACATTTCTGTCTAATTCCTAAGTAACAATGAAATTGCCTGTATAAACCTCTTTCTTCATGATGAAATTTCATATATATATATGTGTAATTTATGTATTATTCATTATATACATATATTGCTTAGTACACAGTAAATATGAACTGGAGAAGTATTCTGTCAAGGGCAACCTTATGCTAGTTATTCTGTGTTGACCTCTCTAGCTAAATTACAAACCAGATTTTTTCTAAGGAGAGCAGCTTTTGAAAGAAAATAATTATTGCTCTAAAACACTGATAATTTATCACTTAGTATAGCATTTAATGATTGTCTGACAAAAACCTCAGATCATTCCAGAGTTTTTCATAAAATCTAAGACAATATAAACAAGTTTTAGGACTGGTGTTGTACAACAATTTCAGTAACATTCTCTAAAAGCAGACAAGAGATAAAATGAGCAATATAGTACCTTGTTTGTGAGGTTTTGCTGTTGGTGATTGTAAGCTAGGAGTTATTATTCTCCTTTAATCTGTCAGATGTGGCAGTACTGAAAACCACTCTTCTTTAGCTTTGACGAGAAGCAGATTTCACTCATAGAGCCAAACTGCAAGACTCACCAGGATTAATCCTTTAAAAGTGTAAGGTCTTGTAAGTCTCTAAGATTATTTTCATTATCAAGTTCATAGGGTATCTTTGGAAAGATATGATTTGATTAATCAGCACTTAGTGTGTATGTTGCATTTATTAATACTGAATTAAATTTAGTGAATATGTTAACTTATAATTTGTAAATGGGATTAATGAAAATTAACAATCCCACTAACTATAAATCAAAATTACCATACAGGAAAATGATAACTCTGTTATTTTTTGAGGGATTTAGCAACATTTTTATGGAAAAATGTTCCATGCTAGAAACATAGATGCATAATGTGATAAGAAGGACCATAAAATTGCATAGCAGTGTCTTAATAGAGTTTTCAAAATTACTTCTTCTTATCCAAAGTAAGAGACATAACGTAATATATAGGATGCATAAGAAATAACATGATTTCCCTTATACCAATTCTTATACCTTTAGTTTTCAGTCACGTGGGTTATAATGTTACCAAACTAGTAAAATTAATAAAACATGTGTCTTAAATAGGATAAAATTTTCTCTGCCCTGTGTGTGTAAAAACTGGTTGACTTCTGCAATATATAAGGCTTATGGAAGAATTGAATAAAATACCTAAAATATTTTAATTATGGAAACTATTGATGTCAGTAAATTGAGATGCTTTTCAGATTCCAGTTTCCAGTTCTTCAAAATTATTGACTTTATTAATCCTAGCATTTTCTCTTCTTCTTTGGTATGTCCTCAATAAATAAGGGCTGCAAATTTTGCCTCATCTTCATGGTGTGTCAATCAAGGACATTACCTCATAGATACATCATAATAATAAATTAATTAAAGCCAAGGAAGTGCTCATATTATGCTAATGTACTCCACTGCCAAAGCTAAAAAAAAATAACTTCAAAAATAGCCATAGAAATCTTTAGAGTAGCAATTATTTAATTGCAGGGCACCTTAAATGAAATCAATGATAACTCAAGTGAATATGATTATTTTTCTAGTTATGCAAGTTCACAGCAGTAGCTATAAAAATGTCATTCGAAGTGTAGAACTTCAGGTGGCACACATCAAGGCAGCTACATGGAGTTCATTTGGTGACAACTGTTTGTGATAACTATACATTAAATTTTAATTTCTTAGTTACTATAACTGCGTTTGACATCTGTTACTGAACTCCCTCTTAAATTTATCATTAAAAACAGCATAAAGGTACCATATACTAAGCTCTTAATATGTTGTTGCACATAAAAGCCCTGACCTTCAAAAAAGTCCCAGCAGTGCTAAAAATTAGTGATGTATGTATTAAAGCAAATAAGCAAGTGTGGTGCTTGGATGGTATGATATTCCTGTCTTAATGTGCTGGTTTATACTGTTCATTTCTATTTGTTGCAGAAGTGGCACATAGGGACCTAAATGGAACCCCACAGTGCCTTTACACTAAAAATATTTAGGCCAGCCTGAAAGAAAATCTTGGGTTTAAACATTCTCTATTCAGCTTTTGTGAAATGGAAGATACCAGCTAAAAAGCTACCTAAATTCAGTAGGTTTTTTCCATTTTGAACAAAAGTATTCTACCTTTCATAGCAATAGGTATAACTTGCCTGGTATGAGAAGCTAGGTTATTTACTTGTCAAGTAAGACCTGCTAGAATTGGAAGATAGGCTGACAAGATCGTAATGTCCTGAGGGGCACAGTTGACAAGTAGTAATGCTCTAAAAACACTGCGATGTGCAGACTTCACTAAGATGCCAAAAACAAACCAAGAAAAAGCACAGAAGCCTAGGCTGCTCTCATTAAAAAAAAAAACCAAACCAAAAAAACCCCAAATCAAACCAACAAACCAAGGGGAAGTGACATTTTCTTTTTAATATAGCATCCTACCAGACAGACACCTTGAATAGTTTTATACATACCTTAGCTTGCCATGATTCAAATATGTTTTCAATGCTTAAGCAGATGATTCAGCCACTAGGTCAGAAGTGAAATAAAATGTTGCAGTTGTTCATTTCTAATGAAATTAGGCTGTTGAATAGCAGTACATAAAAGACAAGGCCAAGAGACAACGAAATAACCCCTCATATACTGTGCCTAAATTTCTACAATTATCATGATATTTGTCACATAAAGTTTGCCTATGAACTTCAAATACGATAGAAAATGATGGGTTTGTACTGCAGCAGTATTTTCCTCAGTCACTGAACTATGAAAACAAAGGGTGTCAAAAGGAAAAGGCAGATAATGAATTCATAGATTAAAGCACAGACTAAACCTTTTATTCTGCTCCAGCCAAAACAATACCCATCCACAAACTGCAAAAAATTAATTGCACAGAAAGTAAATATTATCCAAAAAAAAAAGTAGCTAAATCTTTCAATAATTTTTTAAGTATCTAAATTCATCAAACTAATAGTAAATGTAAGAATTCCATTCTAGAGACAGAAGAAAATTTGTATTCTTTACCTTTCAGTTGCTAAGTGCTAGTGTAGTCCTACACTAGATTCCTGGTCTACCAGTATCCAAGGGAAAGTGAGTCATCACTCTGTGGTAGACTACTTCTGTTCAGAAGACACTTGGTATTCTTTTTAAATGGTATTCTGCACTGCTTAATGTTAAATCTCTTGCTTTCCTTATTGGTATTTAGTTGCAGTAAATGTATTTGGAGTCATCATCTGTAGCTAGAATTATGTTTGTTTTCTTCATCTAATGATATTTTTTTTCTTTCATGTTTCACATTTAGGGTCTGTTTATGGCTAGAGAAATATACTATATCCTTAATTTCCATAATGTAAAGTAACATTCCATGCAGTTGTAGGAAGATGTCTGATACACACCTTGTTTAATGATATGACATCATTTCAGATCAATTCTGCCAAATATTGCGACTTGGACCAGAGATATACAATACCCTATAGTTGAAATTTTAGACTAAATAAATATCTCAGCCAACATCCCCTCGTCTGCCAGAGTGTAAAAGAAAACTGAATAAAGTATTATCTCTCCCCAGGAAGAAAAACAGAAATTAGAGTTCAGTGTCTTTTCAGACACAGGGTCATGAGGTTATCAGGCCCAGTCAACACGGGTTCATGAAAGGCAGGTCTTGCCAGAGTAATCTGATCACCTTTTATGACCAAGTAACTAAACTCTTGGACGAGGGAAAGGCTGTGGATGTGCTGGACTTTAGTAAAGCTTTTGACACAGTTTCTCACAGCATTCTGCTTCGGAAACTGTCGGCCTCTGGCCTGGATAGGTGCACACTCTCCTGGATGGAAAACTGGTTGAATGACCGGGCCCAGAGGGTGGTGGGAAATGGAGTTAAATCCAGCTGGAGGCCAGTGACAAGTGGGGTTCCCCAGGGCTCAGTCCTGGGTCCAATCCTGTTTAATGTCTTTATCAACGACCTAGATGAAGGCATTGAGTCCTCCCTTAGCAAGTTTGCAGATGACACTAAGCTGGGTGGAAGTGTGAATCTGCTGGAGGGTCGGGAGGCTCTGCAAAGGGATCTGAACAGGCTGGACTGCTGGGCTGAGACCAACGGCAGGAGGTTTAACAAGGCCAAATGCCGGGTCCTGCACTTGGGGCACAACAACCCTAAGCAGAGGTACAAACTAGGAGAAACCTGGCTGGAAAGCTGCCAGGAGGAGAAGGACCTGGGGGTGCTGGTTGACAATCGACTGAACATGAGCCAGCAGTGTGCCCAGGTGGCCAAGAAGGCCAATGGCATCTTGGCTTGTATCAGGAACGGCGTAACCAGCAGGTCCAGGGAGGTGATTCTCCCCCTGTACTCGGCACTGGTGAGACTGCACCTTGAGTACTGTGTTCAGTTCTGGGCCCCTCACCACAAGAGGGATGTTGTGGCTCTGGAGAGAGTCCAGAGAAGAGAAACCAAGCTGGTGAAGGGGCTGGAGAACAAATCTTATGAGGAGTGACTGGGAGAGCTGGGGTTGTTTAGCCTGGAGAAGAGGAGGCTGAGGGGAGACTTATTACTCTCTATAACTACCTGAAGGGAGGTTGTGGAGAGGAGGGTGCTGGCCTCTTCTCCCAAGTGACAGGGGACAGGACAAGAGGGAATGGCCTCAAGCTCTGCCAGGGGAGATTTAGGCTTGAGATTAGGAAAAAATTCTTCATGGAGAGGGTGGTTAGGCATTGGAACGGTCTGCCAAGGGAGGTGGATGAGTCACCGTCCCTGGAGGTGTTTAAGGTTAGGATGGATGAGGTACTTAGGAGCATGATTTAGGGATTGGTGAGAATGGTTGGACTCGACGATCCAGTGGGTCTCTTCCAACCTGGTTATTCTGCGATTCTGTGATTCTGTGAGGAGACGGTCATACCTATGTCCTCTTCCCTGGTCATACTTTAACAGATCTTAACTTGAAATAGTGATTCTAACTCTTCAGAGTCTTCATTCTACATGTAAGGGTAATTTTCTTTCTTTCAGTAGACATAGAAGCTGTCTCAGATGTTTCTACCCTTTGTTTTGTCTCTTTCTTTTTGAAATTGTGTGCTACAACTCTGGCATAATAGCAAAATAATAGCAAAATAATAACAGAATATAAATTTTCTAAATTGGACATGTTTATTAGGAAAGTTTTTTAAAAGAGTGCAACTGCCTGATATTATCTAGAAACAATGTAAAATCAAATCCAGCAGAAAATCATGTTTAACTGGTCATTTTCAGATTTTTGTAACTTCATAAAAATAAAATACTTGTGTACTCTAGATCCAGTGCAAGATCTTATTATATTTCATTACTCTGTCTTCTTTTTTTCCCCTTCTTTATTTTTTTCCTCACTATTTCTGCCATTTCTGGAGGTGGCTAGGCTAATTTTTGGCACTTCTACATAGCCATATAAAAAAAAATATAGCTAGAGCTAAAGAATCAGTATTTGTTTCTAGTTTGATACCACAACCTATTTACACAGTTCTATTCACAAAGCGGAAAAGTACTCCTGACTTTCACTCCCTGACTCTGTGTTTTCATTCCTTCTGGGTTAGTTAGGCTTGTTTCCCTTCAAGTTTCCCTGCCAGTTTATTAAATATTTTCATTTATGGTTGTAAGATTCTTTTTTTAATAAACTTTCTCCTTCAAAGACCCATTTGCAAGTATCAATCAGACTAAAGTATTTTTTATACATAAGATAAATTTTTAAGATTAGAGGTTCTATGTGTCTGCTAGTCAATGGCAAAAGTAAACCTGTAAAAACCTTTTTTAACTTAATTTATTCCTTCAAACTACGGAGCACTTATTTACCAAAGACTTTTAAAAGTGAAAATTGTTCACTAACCACAGGGTTTTCACTGATTTCAAATGCCAGTTGTATTTGGCTTTTCTTCTTTATAGATAAAACATCAGAAGAGAGTTGTAAATTTGCTCTTCAAGCTGTGAGGTGGAATACATAGATTCAAATTAAAATTTATGTGAGAAAGTCTGCAAGAGAACAGAAAGGATGAAATCATTTAACCTAAAATTGTTGGTATCATTAAATATTGTAACTAATTAGGGCAATTCAGAACAGTATTTATTCTAACCAAGTGTAGCTCTTACGTTGCTGACTCTAGGATCCTCTCCTACTTAAATTTTATCCAGGGTCACTTCAGTAACATCTGAATTACATTCCTCTTCAGATAAACACAGAATAAAGTGGTGATATACATGCCAGCACCATCACTATAACCTTAATACAACAGAGCAATAATTACAGACAATGCAGAATGAGGCGACTCCCACCAACTAATAAGTGGTAGAGCTGTGGCTACTATCAAACCAAACCAGATGGTTCTCGAGTAGAAGGCCCTATGTGTCAACAGTGCTATATTATACTACAGTTGTTTTCTATAATATGGCATGCTAATCTCATGCAAAACATGCACTTTAGAGTTCCCAAACGCCAGATTACTGAAAACTGATAAGACAAATTATTTCCCTGGGTTTTTGGGAACTCTGACTACTAGTAAGAAATTTAGTGCCTCTGTAAAATGACTTGTTTTTCCTTCTGACATTTTTTAGACATAGAGACTGTAGATTTTCTGTTCACTTTAAAACTACAGATTTACAGCCATATGTGATACAGTAATTAGCTTCATGCAAAATCCATAGAAATGCAACACGGCGGAATACTAATTTTTGTGCTTATTCCTAATAGAATTATAAGAAAACTTCTATTGGTGTACAACTGAAAAATCTAAAACTCTAGACAAGTGTCACTGAAGAAAAATCTTGATGTGTACCAAGGTGTTAAGGTTGAGTATACAGTAATATTAAATTCTGCTCAAACAGTAATTTCAGGGTAGAGATTAATAGCTTCCCTATAACATCAGACGAATCACACTAGTTTTAACTGAATTTCCTTGGATTTTATTATGTCTATAAATCTTGAACTAAATATGACACCTCTTTTGTGAACTTAGAATCCTGAGCATTAACTTAAGAGATAAAAATGAATTTTGATAAAGTCTGTAATAAAAGGAAGAAACAGTTTCATACAGGTCTGCTAATACTTTCTCTACAAACAGATCACTTGAGCAGTACTTGTCTCTGCAAGGGGAGAAAGAAAGCCAAGAAAATGAAAGCAAGCCACGAAATGAAATGAAAGTAAAACCTAAAGACCTTGCTCTGACTTACCTGCTAGGTAAGTGCTGAGTTTGGTTCTGTCAACACTTATAACTATCTCGGCTACCCCAGGTTTGGAACTTCTATGTTGAAAGCTGGCTCAGCTTTAAATGGAAACTGAACAGAGATTTGAGGATCACAATAATGACATTCAAACCTGAGAATGTCTTAATCTAATGCACAAAAATCCATTCTGTACAGAAAAAAAAAGTTATAAACAAATACACTAGCTGCTCTACAGTAACTATGCCTGTACTCTTCTCTCTCTGTAATAAGAATAATATGGAATTATTGTCTTTATGTTTGTATTTATGATGATGATAATAATTAGAACAATAATAATAAAAATTTAATTTAAAAGAGAGCAAAACTTGTATGTCCTTGTCATAATTAAATGCACTATCTCATAATCAGTTTCTTCAGATCTCCTAAGAAAAACTATAATTGTGCATAAAATATATTAAACTTCAGTATATTCTTCTTACTTTGAAGCAAGTAATGCCTTCAAATAAACTGCATATCTCAAAATTATGCTCACTATTCCAAAAGGCAATTGTTGGTTATGTGTCAACCATGAAATGTCTAATGTGCATGTCATAAATACATATTTTTATTCTGAATCTTAGACTAAGTGAACTCTTTGATCCTGGAAATTTTCTAGATAAAGAAAAGATCCTTTTTTTTGTTTCAGTGATTATCATGAAAATTGAAAGCAATTGTTTTTCACTTCTATGAGGAAGAAAAATCCTGTGGAAAAAAAATGTAACTGTTCCTTTTCAAATATACGAAAGAAATGTGATTTTTTCACAGTATCTAATTCAATACACAAACTTGAATTCAGTACTTCACTTTTTCTTAAGCCTTATGGGGACAACAGTCCCAATAATCCTGATCTTCAGAAATATTTAATGTATTCTCCCTCCTACTCAAATCTTAGTAGTACTCAAATGAGACTATTGAAGATGAAAAGAGTTGTAAAGAAAAGATAAGATAGGGAAAAAGAGAGACAACAGCTTGAGAGGAGATGGAAAGCTACAGGAAAGAGTAGACTCCTGGAGGGAAGAAAATTTGTATCATCCCCTCAGATATACTCCGCAAACCCTTTTAGTATCTCAGACTTTCTCATTCTTCTTCCCCTGAAATCTAAAAAGTACTTTGATGATAAACCTTAGCTTGCTGTTCCAAACATAATAATATAAGAGAAAGGAAAAACTCTGTTTTGTCTGTGTTCCTGAGAAGTTTTGAGTCCATTTCACTTTCTATATTCAGTTACATGCTACTTTCAAATGGAACAAAGGCTCAGATATGTCTCATAAAACCTCTCTTTTGCACATCATATTCAGCAAAGAGGGGAGTTGACTTAAAGGAACAGAATAATTAATTGATACAAAAAGCAATTCATACTTTTATACAATATATTCATTCTTTTTTCTTCATAAATATTTAAGATACATAGCTCAAACATTTGTGGGGAGTTGTTGTAAACTTCCTGATTCTATACTAACTGAAATCCCTTTAGTGACTAATGTCAAATCCTGCAGAATCCTACACTGCATTCTGGCTCTCACTATAACCATGTTCTACTGGCAAACATACCATAAAGCTTCACACATACTTTTTGTTCCTTGTATAATATTCTTCAGTGTGTTACACTGTGTGCTGTTGTATTTTCCCCCAAGAACCTGAACACTATGACTAGCCACAAAAGTATACCAGGACTATATCTCATCTCCTTTAGAACTGAATCATTGAAACAAATAAAGACAAAGTCCCTAGATGACAAGAAAATTTTCCCAGTTTCAAGGAATTAAAAGACCTTTTCAAAATCTTTTCACTTGCTTTTTTGTCCCACAATGTGTCTGATTTCTGTAAGAATATAGGGGAAAGAATAACAACATATATAGACACTAAAAGTGGAATGTGGCATTCAGAAAGAAGTTCTGGAATTTTCATTTCAATTTAGAGCTAAATATGAGTAAGACTTTTCAGGACAGTGCCCTAAAGGAACCTTTCCTGTCTAGTTCATTATGTTCTTTATTAAAACCTGTAATGGATTCATGATAACCTCAATAGAGATATTGCATGACATAGAAATACGCATATCTGCTTATATAAAGTTGATCCCAGGAAGTTCTTACTCCTTTGTACACCTGACAGTGCTGTGGGATTATTGCTTAATTAGTAGTTTAGTTTTGGCAGTCAAGATGCATATGAGATTATATTGAAATTAAAAAGCTGCCATTTATCCTGGCTACGTACCAATCATTGCAGTTATCATTGGAAGTCTGTTTAGACTGCTTTTTGTAGCATCTCTGTTGAAATAAACATTGCTGAAAATAAATAATAATCACAAATGAAACATGAAATGGCTGAAAGAATATCAGAAACTAATGTCTCAGGGCCCCTCAATTTAAGGAAAGCTAAGCAATACACAGCACTGTAAATGGGCTTCTGAAATGGGAGCAAGCTCGTGTTCCAGTGCCTTTGAATGCTAGTCCTTGGGTACCATCTGCTGGAAAATCATTCTGCTTCCAAGGATGAATTCACTCTGTCTTTGAAATTATGTTCCTGAAGAGACAAAACTTTCAGTATTAGTGGTGTTATAAAATATAGAACAGAATAGGATAGTAGCTAACTGGTGTTCAGTACTCAAGATTGCTTCTCTTTCCAGTTTGAAATTTGAACACACCAACAGCACTTCACAATATATGAGGAAGAAAAGGAATTTCTGTGCAAGGCAGCCCTGTGCTGGAAGTGTAAATCATTGAGTGAATTGACATGTGAAAGCTGAGACTTCTCAGACAGCCCAAGGTAAGAGTGATGATGATTCTGTACTATATGCTGGTATGGTACCACACCATGAATGCTGAGCGAATCAGTTAATTCAGTAGCTTGGCTAAAAGTTGTCTCATAACATAGAAGAAGACTCCACAAAGGTGTTCTTCCAGTAAAAGGGTGGAACTTTGTATAAACACACTCTTCTATCACACAAGTCCTCTAACAATCTAGTGTTTGAAAATCCTCCAACAGGGATGTAATTTGTCTCAAACAAGTCAGAGAACTGCAGGTGCTGAAACCATGTCAAGATTCAGGTTGAGATTTGTCACTTAGTATCCATATGCCATAAATATGGTGTTTCTGAATCTGCTTTCATATTTTTTTTCATATTAGGAGAAAGGGAGAAGATTCCTGTCATCCCATCTTTCTTATATTTTTCATGGAAGTTCTCTTTCAGCCTTTCTTAGGACAGACATATTTAAGTTTTACTTCATATGAATATATGTGGACATGATGATTTTTTTTTTAAGTTGAAATATACTGTCTACAGCTTATGTTGATTTTCAGATTTATAAATATTATAAATATTTGTTTCCTAAGAACATTGACATCTGTAATGGAAAATATTTGAATCAAGGAAAATTAGTTGGTAAATATGGTCCAATGTAAACTTAAAAGCAGTTGCTTGTAACTTTGAAGTTCTATATTATGACCTTATATTTCAAGTTGTAATAAATTTGTAACACACTGAATACTCAGCAAGCATTTTAATTCAGTAACGTAAGTCCACTTGTGATATATTACCTCAAATAGCTTTGTACAAGTGTTCCTCTGATAAAAGAGAAATGTTTAATGCAACGAAAGTATATTTCCAGCTTGATTAACACATTTCATAATCCTTCTTAAAACAAATCAGGCTAGAGCACTTAATGTTCTGCCTCTTGATACTCCCCAAAAACCTTCACTTGCTATACAGCTGGAGCAAAGTTGTTAACAAGCTTTTATGTTTGAAGTGTAAATTAGGCAGAATTTAAGAATCGATGTCCAAAGTAGTACCAATGTTCTGCCTCCTGCAAATACCGAAGTACTTGAGAAATATAAGCTTTACTCAGAAATATTTAATCATGCAACTAAAGCCTGATTTTGCACAAAACTGCATATGCTAGCATGTTGGGCAAGCCTTGAAAGTGGTCTACTACCTTACTTTTGAGGTTGTTTTGAGTATAAAAAAACCTACTGCCATCCAAATTTAAGCCTCTTCTTCCTAAGGTTTTTATACATTTAATCATCGGATCATAGAAACAGGGCAGGACTAGATTACAGGAGGTCAGCAATTTTACGTCAGGATCAACTCTAATAAAAACATTCTTGACAGGTATTTACTGAAAATAGATTTAATAACTTCCAGTTATTTAAATTCAACAGCTATGTAGGCAATGTGTCATTTAGAAATAGTTCTACTTTCCCTCCAGTGTACTGGTTCTCGTTTAATCTTCTCTGCAACCTCATAGCATTTCTGAGATTCCTTCTAGAATGCAGTTCCCTTAAGAGGAGAGACAACTAGAGACCTCCCTAACAAAGCCTGTATGACTACCATTCACATGTTAGTTCCCTACAAAAAACTCTCCAACAACCAGTGGATCACCCTCAAGTCCTCCTCTTTCAGACCACATTGGCCCTCCAATAGCACAAATATTTCCAAGATGTGCCTCTTTTGCTTGTATGCTGACACTTCCATATCATGCCTTAGAAAAATAAATGTCTTATGAGACAACCAAAATAATAAAATCATCTTGGCCACATTAGAAAAAATGTCACTTAAAAAAAACCAAAAAACCAAACAACACCAAGCAATTACGTCAGGTATTGCAAAATGTTTTAGCTCAAAGAAGGCTCCAGAGGGCGAGGAGAGCAAAGCATCTGTTGTAATGTGCTTTAAGCTACTCCAAATTGAATTTAGGGAGAAAGGAATCAGCAAAAATTTCAGTATTTTTACTATCCACATAAAAGGACATTGCAGGACAAATTCTCACTGAGATTTTTTGATGTCTCCATAATTACTATGTAAGATTAACTTCTCCCTCCCTAAAAGCATTAAGACCCTTGGTTAAAAGTTCCATAGCCGTAGAATACTCTTAAAAAAAAAAATCTAAAAAAGCTGTTTAAAGTAGTTACAATGTCTGTTTTTACTGTATGACATTGTAGCTCCATCTGTTGTTTATATGTACCATCATAAACTTGAAAACTTCCAACCTGGTTATTCTATGATTCTATGAGTCTAAAGATTAACAAATCGACTTTACCAACACAGAGGTAAATCACAGAAAATATCACTGCTTCAGGACCAGGAGTGTTAAGCCAGATATACATTAGGATGTTTATGTGTGTAATTCAGAAACGGGATTCAGCTCCAAACACACACTTAGATGTCTGCAGTCTAGGTGGCTTACTGAGCCATTTGTTTGAATCCCCATTGGAGATAACGGAGAACTACCCAGAGTGTGGATGTAGTCATTGAAGGTCAGAGAACTACTCAGTTGACCAAATCCAGGTATTTTGTTTAGAATTAACTGAATAGTTCTCTAGTCTCCCTTTAACTGTAGCCACAAACAAAGTAAAACATGAAAATCAATACTATTTTTAAGAAAACTTAAGAGGTACCTAATATTGTGCCTTCACTGACCACTGAATAAAATACTATGTCACATATCTACATGAACTTGACATTCTTCTTTTGCTGCCAATATTAAAATTAAATATCGTCAACACAACAGAAATATTCTAGAAAACAGAGAGAAGTAAAACAGGTTCATCCTCTGATCTGTACTAGACAAGTAGTATTAATTTTACCTATCTATGAAAAAAATAATAAAGCAAAATATTTATGGGTCTCTCTTTCAAGAGTGGATATCCTGCAATCATCATTTATCCTTGCTTAATTTTCTAGCCAATGGTTGCTTTGTATAAAATTTTAACATCTAACGTGATTCTACTGTAACTCTCAAACAGTGTCGTCAAGGTCAATGCATATGATTCTTTAGTACACAGACCAGGCAAGCTGTCTAGGAAATTTCCTGTTCATACTGCATGAAGTCCTTCATCGCTTCTATGATTCAGATAGCCAGTGAAGAGCTAGAAAACAGAAAGATGCTATTTGAAAACATCTAATCTAAAATTCTGTCTCTTACTTCTCAGTAACTGAGTATTTCTGACCTTAATCTTCATTTTAATGGATATAGTAAGAAGACTAAAGGTAATGGAATCCCAATGTGGCACTTAAGTGGAAAAAGAAAAAAATATTTGAGGCTGTTCCAGCAAAGGGGAATGCTCTTAAATAAATACATGCAAGATGCATTTATTTAAGATGTATTTCATGTAAAATTCATTATTACTTACAATGAATTGCTGCTTCTGGAAGTGACAAATACTTACATGACTTGCCACTAACTATGCTTTTGAATATTTTTTGTCCACTGATTTTGTTTCTACTGCGTAGGCAGCAATGTCTCTTACTTATTAACATAATTTCAAGAAAAGAGCAGGGGTTTTGTGGCTTGTTTCGCTGCTGTTCAGAATCATATAATCATAGAAGGGTTTGAGTTGGAAGGGTCTTAAAATATCCCCTTTTCAAGAAATGTATTAGAATGCCAGCAGATCTGGGATTTAATGTATATCATAGAATTATAGAGTAGAATCACAGAATAGTTTGAGTTGGAAGGGACTTTAAAGATCATCCAGATCCAACCCCCCAGCCACAAACAAGAACACCTCACACTACATCAGGCTGCTTAAGGCCCCATCCAACAAAGTCTTGAACACTTCCAGGGATGGGACAACCACAACTTCCCTGGGCAACCTGTTCCAGTGCTTCACCACCCTCATTGTGAAATATTTCCTCCTTATGCCTAGTCTAAATCTCGCCCTCTCCAACTTATAGCCATTCCCCCTAGACCTATCACTACACACTTTTTAAAAAAATCCCTCCACATCTTTCTTGTAGGCCCCCTTCAGGTACTGAAAGGCCACTACAAGGTCTCCTCTGAGCCTTCTCTTCTCCAGACTGAATAATCCCAACTATCTCAGCCTGTCCTTATAGCAGAGGTGCTCCAGCCCTCTGATCATCTTTGTAGCCCTTCTCTAAGTATGATCCAACAATTCCATATCCTTATTCTGTTGGAGATTCCAGAACTGGACACAACAGCCCAGGTGCTATCTCACAAGACTGGAGTAGAGGAACAGAATCACTTCCCTCGACCTGATGGCCACACTTCTTTTCATGCAGCCCAGGATATGGTTGGCTTTCTGGGCTGCAAGTGCACATTGTCAAGTCATGTTGAGCTTCTCATCAATCAGTACTCCCAAGTCCTTACCTTGAGGGCTGCTCTCAATCACATCATCTTGCAGTCTGGACTGAAACCACAGATTGTCCTGACCTTACACTTGGCCTAGTTGAACCTCATGAGATTCACACAGGCCCACTTCTCCATCTTGTCTACAACGGTCTGGATGACATCCCATTCTTCTGATGTGGCAACTACACCACACAACTTGGTGTCATCTACAAATTTGCTGAGGGTGCACTTAACCTCGCTGTCTGTATCATTGATGAAGATCATAAACAGCACTGGTCCCTGTACAGACCTGAGAGACACCACTTGTCATGGATTTCCATCTGGACATCGAGTCCTTGACCACTACTCTCTGAATATGATCATCCAACCAATTTCTTATCCACCAAACAGTCCACCCATCAAATCCATATCTCTCCAATTTAGACAGAAGGATGTTGTGCAGAACCATGTTAAACGCTTTACAGAAGTCCAGATAGATCACATACGTTGATTTTCTGTGTCCACTGCTGTGGTTAACCCAGCATAGAAAGCCACCAGGCTAGTCATATGACTCAGCCGGCATCATCTGCACACTTGCTGAGGGTGCACTCAGTGTCACTGTGTCTATCATTGATGAAGATGTTAAACAGCACTGGCCCCAGTACATACCCCTGATGGACATTACTTGTCACAGATCTCCATCTGGAGAGAAGGATATTGGAGGGAACTATGTTAAAGGCTTTACAGAAGTCCAGATAGATCACATCTGTCGGTTTTCCCGTGTCCATTGCTGTGGTTACCCCATCACAGAAAGCCACTAAGTTGGTCATACAGGACTTGCCCCTCGTGAAACCATGCTGGCTGCCACTAATCATCTCTCCATACTCCATGTGTTTTAGCATAGCTTCTAGAAGGATCTATTCCATTATCTTCCTAGGCATAGAGATGAGGCTGGCATGTAAGTAATTCCCAGGGTCATCTTTTCTACCCTCTTTAAAAATGGGGGCAACGTTACCCTTCTTCCAGTCACCAGGGTCATCTCCTGACTGCCATGACTTTTCAGATATCATGGAGAGTGGCTTGGCAACCACATCTGCCAATTCCCTCAGGACTCCAGAATGCACCTCATCAGGTTCCTTAGACTTATATATGCTCAGGTTCCTCAAGTGGTCATTGTTGTTGTTGTTGCCTATTTATTTCCTAGGCATTTTGCTAATCAGAGAGCAATGTAATTGTGGATGAAATAGTACTGAACAAACTCCTGTAACAAAGGGAGTTACATAAATTCTTATCCTCAGCAAGGAGATACAGCTGTGGTTCTGACACAGGTAATTAGATGCTTCTTATAGATGACACAAGCCATGTTTGCTGTCTGGCTACTCTGTGCTGCTCCAATAGGCAGATTCTACTTGCACAAGTCAGAAATAATAACTAGAATCCTTTTGCATATGCAGTCTAGAAATCTACCCAGATTTAACAGTGCAAATAGATTTCTGTTTAAATGGCTACTTTCAATATTGGGAAATCAGAGTTTTTTCCTGAATTATTTCAGTTTAATTTTTAATCTAACTAGGCATAATTGATGTCCTTTAAATGTTTGAATAAAAATGATTCAACTATTTATACAATTGTAGAATGAAAAGAAAATAAATTACTGGCAACTTAACACTACATTTGTATCCTACTTTTTACGTATTGTAGCATCAGAGTCTGTCTTAACTGCTAGAAATCTGAAATTTCTCAGGGATGTTTGTTGACCTGTGAAAATCAGTTTGTATTTGTCCAGGAGAATTTAAAGTAGTCCTCTGCATACTAAGTCTGTACTTGCACTGACAACTGATATATGACAAAAGTAATGATCCATGAACATTTTATCTACCTCATGCCTCTGTTTATATACAATTTTAGTGGAAGTTTCCAGTTAGTGTATGTCCTGCTGATATCAAAATACGGCAGAAAAAGAAAACAATATTATGATAGAAGAATATAGAAATTGTTTTCCAGATGAGAGAAAGACATAACAAGAACTTCAAAACCAACATTTTCATCCCAGAGTTGTCAGAGTATTTATTATGTAGCAAATGCATCCACATGGAAATCATACCTTCTCATGCTGTGAAAGTGGCATGAAAAATGTTAGAGCTTTCTCCAGGGGATGAAGCAGGTTTGTGTCAGGCAGGACTGGAAATCCATCTGTCCATAGTCCTGAGCAAATAAGAAGCATGCAGGAGTACATATTTGCGAATGGTTCTACTGGAGAAAAATAATTTGTGCAGCTAAAGTGCAAAAGAATAAAGAAAGTATACTGATATTGTACCACTGCAGAAAAGCCTCAGAATGTCACTGTCTTCAGCAGATAACCTAATACATTTTATGAAAAAAAACTTCAGTATGGTTTGTTTGCTTTCCTTTAATTTAATGTAATTCTGTTAAATTAACAAATAAATACTATCTATAAACTAAAATACTGTGTGCAATGGAAAGAAATAACTATGCTGCGGGCATTGTTTTATGATCATATTAAGTTTATGTAGATATACTATTCTGGATGCTCATGCAAATCAACATGAACATGTGCCGTTCCATTCCATTTATTTCACAAAATACTGCTGCAACTTCATTGCATCACAATATGGTAGCAACATGTATTAAAGAGCAACACAGAACTGCAATTGTTGTCAATGCATTATTGTGTAATTCTGAAAATTTTGCTAAAGTAGATAGATAAATAAATAAAAATAATTCCTTTGGTTTCCTTGTTACAAGACTAGAATATTTAACTTTGAAATCTAGGTCCAAGTTTGTTCTGACTCCATTTTATGCCTATCAAATTGCACTGTTGGTTATGAATGACACTTCAACTGCCTGCTAGCACAAAGTTCCTACTAAAATCCATGTCAATTAGAACTACCTTGTGTTTCATTCTCCTTCGTACTTCACACTTAACTGATTATGAGAACACTTGAACAAGAGTTGCACAGGTGATTTTTAATCTGTAATCATCATTATGTACTTTTTCACAGTCCAATTCACTAGATATCTGATCATATTTGTTTTCAGTGGAGAGGAGGTTTTAATAATAGAAAACATTTCAGGCTTATACTCTTTGCATTATTATTCAGTCAGTTACAGGACAAAGGAACAGAACATTCTGCTAACAAAAGGTATTCCTCACTCTGAGTCATGAATCATAAAATAGTTAGGGTGGGAAGGGACCTTAAAGATCATCTAGTTCCAACTCCCCTGCCATGAGCAGGGACATCTCACTAGATCAGGTTACCCAAGGCCCCATCCAACCTGGCCTTGAACACCTCCAGGGATGGTGCAGCCACAGCTTCCCTGGGCAACCTGTTCCAGTGTCTCACCACTCTCATGGTGAAGAAATTCTTCCTAATGTCTAGTCTAAATCTGCCCCTCTCCAATTTATACCCATTCCCCCTCATTCTATCACCACAAGCCTTTATGAATAGTCCCTCTCCAACTTTCTTGTAGGCTCCTTTCAGGTGCTGGAAGGTCGCTATAAGAACTCCTTGGAGCCTTCTCTTCTCCAGGCTGAATAACCTCAACTCTCTCAGCCTGTCCTGATAGGGAAGGTGCTCCTGCCCTTGGATCATCTTTGCAGCCCTCCTCTGGACCCATTCCAACAGTTCCATATTCTTCTTAGTACTATAGTGTATGCTTCTATGCTAAGAAGTCATTTTTCCCATTGCTTGCAAGAATAAATATCTTATAGAATCACTAACTTTTATGATGTTCTAATGCTTATGTGGATGTCAGTTAAGTACAGGTATTCTATGTACAGTTTTCAGTCCTACTTCTCAGTTTTCTATCAGACAAGTGCTTTCTAAAAAAATGTTAGGAACAGTTTAGGACTAAACCTCAGTTCCAAACATCTTCAGAAAACATATATTTGATAGAACTGTAGAATGATTTGAGTTGGAAGTGACCTTAAAGATAATCCAGTTCCACCCACAGTGCTATGGACATGGATACCTCCCATTAGATTAGACTTGAACACATCCAGCGGGATGGGGCATTGACAACTTACCTGGATAACCTGTTCCAGTGCCTCGCAACCCTCATGGTGAATAATTTCCTCCTTATGTCTAGTCTTGCCCTCTGCAATCTATAGCCATTACCTCTCATTCTATCACTACATGTCTTTGTAAAAAGTTCCTCCTCAGTTTTCTTCTATGACCCCTTCAGGTACTAGAAGGTCACTATAAGGTCTCCTTGGAGCCTTCTCCAGGCTGAACAGTCCCAGCTCTCTCAGCCTGTACACTTGGATTTCATTCTCATTAAAATATTCTGGTTTTATAAAGAACTAAACAAATGCCAAGACCAAATATATTTGTCTTCTGATTTTTTATTTATTCAATATCCAATTTCAGAACCAGTGGGTGGGAGGTGTATGGAGGTGTACAGGTGGAAAAAGTCCAGATTCAGTAAGGAATACTGAAATAAATACTGAATTCACTCTTTCTAAACAAATCATTTTATATATAAGGATACTTCAACTGTAATTGCTCACACAACATTTTGGTAACATTTTATTTACAACAATATTCAGAAAAAATTCCTAAAAATACAGCTTTGAAGGATGAAAGTCTTTGTATCAGTAGTACTTGCTCACTGTTACTGAGCTTGGAAAGGAAAATATTGTATCTCACTGTGTGTCATGAGAGCACATTCTTATTTTGTAACTTGCCTAAAGTTAGATAAGACTGCAAATTAGGCATCTTGTTTATAGGCAAAAATAGAGAACATAGGGAAGACATCGGAACATCTTTTTATACGATAGCTTCTATTCACTGAGGGCTCAGGGGTCACTCACTGTATGAAAATTTGCCATAAGGGTTTTGCCTGAAACTGAGGCAAAATATGTACTGAGCTGTAGCAAATATGCAAGTTTACTGATGGGTAATTTCCTAGCAGGCACCAAACCACAAACCTGTTTCCAGAAGAAGCTGCATGCTCCTTTTCAGTTGTTAATTAAGATGGATCTCACCTGCAAGTCTGATTTTCTGTCATTTGTCCAAACTTCATTTTGACAGTCAAAAGTTTTTAAAATCTTGTATCGTAATGTCATTACTGCATCACTATATTACAGTACAGGCTGTCACATGTGGTGTTTGTCAACAAGCTGTACTTCATTACTTTGCACCTCTGATTTGCTGTGAGCCATTATGACTCATTAAGTGATCAGAGTCATTTGTACAGAACTGCAGCTTCTGCACTTTTCATCTCACTGACTATTTTTGCACATGGGATATGTTTCCATATTTGTGTTATATTCATATATATATATAAACACTAATCATAGCAACCCAGTGTGAATATATTAATATAGATTAATACAGAGTTTGTAATTATGAGGAGCTTCATATCATGAAAACTAGATGATACTAAAAATTCTTTCTTGCTTTGCATGTGTGACAAATGATGGAGAGTTGGATTTTTTTTTTATCTGATTACCTGAATGCTTTGCTTTACAGCTGATGCTAATGAATATAACATGATTCAGTCATTCATTTGGAGTTTACATAGTCCTTTAAATGTCCTTGAGCATAGGACTGAATCCTAGCAAGCATCTTATGACTCAGTGAAAGCAGGTGAAGGCAGTGACTATGGTGGATGCTCAGCACTTCCCTCAGCTCTCTGCAGAACTGGGCCAAAAGTGAATGTGCCCCAGAGTATTCACACTAAAATTGCTCTGGTTTGAATGCAGTTAGTCACAGCATTCCAAGGAGAAGCAGGAGATTCTTTTCCTCATAAGAGTCAGACAGATATATGTAGATGCATATATGTATATATATATGTAAAGTCTTTCATACAGGTCGTATTTACAACAGTGCTAAAAACCTGCTTTAATAAAGGCAGTACATGGAAAATAAATACATGTTCATATCATTTCATCAAATATATAGTTGAAAAAAAATCTTGAATTCAGATAACTTCTGTGATCTATCTTTCTAAAAAAAAGGAACTAAAATCATCACGCTGTTATTGTAATAACCCAATAACAAGCACTTCAGCAGTTGATGGCTGATCAGAAATTTATCCATGAAGCAAAAGCAAGGGCTAGTTTTCCTTCAAATTAGAATTTAAAGTGGTTTCAACACTGCTTTAACTTAAGTATACATTTTTTTTTTTGTAGATAAAATCTGTTCTGTTTCATCCTGTCTCTGGAAACAAATTGTTTGCTAAGATTCATAGCCCCTTCTGTATCAAAATTCACATCTTATATTTCAACAGAGTAGGAAAAACTGTGCCCTAGACTAACTAATGACTTTCCCTGTACTCTCTTTCTGAGAAGATTAGAATAAAAAGTAGAGCAGGACAAAAATAATATAAAGAGGAGGAGGATCTCTTGGTCTTTATCTGAATGGGAGTAGATGCTTTATTTGAAAGATGGTAGCACTTAAGTACAGGAGGCAGTGCTGAAATATTGCTTTAGGGCACATTCCAACTGACTATCCTTGCAGTCTAATAACCTTTTTATAAGTCAAAATGAAGATTACTGTTCTACCAAGATGCCTTTCTTGTTGCATTACAAATGCAAGTGGAAAGAGGATCTGTGTTCAGGACCCAGGACCCGTCCTGCCAAGAATACAAAGGCTTAACAATGTAAGTATGAGCTTGGTGCACAAACAAATGAGATTATTCTGTCACACTGACCTCTCAATATATCTCACAGAAGGCTATTTTTGTCTTTTCCCATCATCATTTACCACTACTAAAGCACTGGTAAAAAGCCTTCATTGGAATTAAGGGAAGGTGTTTTATGCATAAGGAAGTGTATCCCCAAACATCTAATTCTTACGTATTATTCTGCTATCCTTATTCACTGCTGGAAATAGAGAAGAAATACACCATTAATAATAATTATTACACTTAAGCTTCATAGGAACTGTTCCAGAGTTTCTGGATTATCTTTACTTTGCAAACACCCCTTCTGATTTCCCAGTGTACTGGAATAACATTTTTACATTGTTTATGTGCCAGGTATTCAGCTGGTCTAAATCAGTGCAATTGTACTAAATCCAGTGGTCATATGTTGTTGCACAACAATAAGGGACCTGGACTGTGTTCTGTTTTTCAAGAAGAAAGCTGATTATTGAATTTATTTAAAATTAGTAGGAGTATTCCCAGGACAAACTACTTTTCAAAGTGAACTGTGGAGTCGTATCACCTGATGCATGCTCCTGAAAAACTCTTTAATAATAAATAAAAATATACTTGTATCACAAACACTCTATGGAGCCTCATCCCAAATATCTGTAAGACTGCTTTTCTGTAGTAGGGGGATTAGTGTTATTTTAAATAAGACAAAGCTTTGTAGTGCCACTTAAGGATGGAAATTAAAAAAAAAATATCTGAGAGGAAAAATAAAAACATCTTTCATACTGGTGTTTATTCTCACAGAATTTCACAGCATCAATCAATCACTGAACTTATCATTTACCTTAACCTCAGGAAGAAAGGCAAAAAAGATGGACAATGTTTCCCATAAAACAAAATCTAAACCTCCTTACTAGACAGTTCTCTGCCATAAATAAATTGAAATACTGCTATACCGTAGTATTAACACCTTGAATGGGATCTTAAATCATAGAATGGTTTGAGTTGGGAAAGACCTTAAAGATCATCTAGTTCCAATCCCCCTGTTATGGGCAGGGGCATCTTCCATTATATCAGGTGGCCCAAAGACCCATCCAACCTGGCCTTGAACAATTACAGGTATGGAGCATCCACAATTTCTCTGGGCAACCTGTTCTAGTGCCTCACCACTCTCACAGTAAGTATTTTTTTCCTTGTATCTAATCTATGTCTACCTTCTGTGAATTTAAATCCATTACCCCTCTTCTTATCACTACATGCCCCCGTAAAATGACCCTTTCCATTTTCCCTGTAGACCCCCTTTAGGCATTGGAAGTTTGCTTATAAGGTCTCCCTGGGGCATTCTCTTCTCTGGGCTAAACCACGTAAGCACTCTCAGCCATTCCTCCTAAGAAAGGTGCTCAAGACCACCGATCATCTTCGTGGCCCTCCTCTGGACCCTCTCAAGCAGGTCTATGGTTTTGTTATGTTGAGGGCCCCTGGCTTGAACACAGTACTCCAGGTGGGGTGTCACAAGAGCAGAGCTGGGGAGGGGGGAGAATCACCCTCATTCACCTGTTTCTTTTGTACACTTTATGGACATAGAAGGGAGAAAGTCACCTGAACATATATGCAGTTAATTCCGTGGGATGATACATTTTTAAACTCTTAGTATTTTAATTAATTGACAATTTTGATGTGGGTCATGACAGCCAATACATGTTGATCTTGCTAAAATCATGAAAGTCACCAAGTTATGTAAATTATGGTTTCTTTCAAATCTAAAGGAGCAGCTTTCGAAGCCATTGTATGTTATTTGATGTCTTTTAATCTGCATAATTTCATAGTTCAGATGCAAGACTATATGAAAATATCCAATACAATACAATACAATACAAACTAAGAAATTGATAAAATTATTCAGCAATAAGTTCTTTAACTTGCTTTTGTTATATCCGAATATATAAAAACACATTTATCCATCCATTAAGGGCAAAAATGTTGAATCAAGTCCATGTCATTGAGGAAAGAAGGAAAGTCATTCTTCCCTAAAGTCTCCAGTGTTTTGAAAATCTGTGGTATAATATATTAACTTCTAGTTTCAATTAGCATGGTTTATTTTCCTTCAAGGTCAATAGTTTAATTTAAACTCCATTAATTATAGCTTCACCTCAACAAAAGTCATTATCTAATTATTGTTTAATTGTATATTACTGTTACTTAGCTTAATAAGTCAGTTGAGGGCAGACAATATAGGAGGCTTTAAGCAAAGTTAAATGTAATTGTTTCTTTTAATGTACTTTGTTTCAAGAAATTATGATAAAAATAACTATCAAATGGTGAATAAAATGATGAGGTAGGATGAGTCTATGGGGAACTAGGTAAGGTTCTATGGTAGATCTCTTTGACACAAACCATTCCTCAAAAAGTTGATTTTTTTAATCCCAGTAGATTCTTATTCAGGCATTCAAAATACAGCTTAAGCAGAGTCTTGAATGGATACGTAGTGGTCAGCTGAGAAACTCTCAGCAGAATACAGAATGGTGAATGGACAGAGCTGTGATCTCATCTATACTACACTTTGGATGAAGGGTTAAGACATCTCCACTACTTATGGTGAATAATAGCTTTTTAGATTGTTTTGTAAGCTACTTCCTTCACTCCATGCAATTCAATTGGACATTGTTTCTAGACAACTAGAGTGGTAAATTATGGTCAGAGCTAAAATAATCTCCCATTAGGTTTTGTTCTTGTCCTTCTATTTCATTTTTTTTTTGCACCATTGTCACTGCCTTGTCCATGATGAACTTTCAGTAACTTCTCCCACTAGATAGAGGTCTAATGAGCTTATAGGGTATAGTGTTCTATTTATATCACTGTGATAAGAGTAATAGAAAATGCACATTCGGGTGTATTATGAGCCAGAAATTCATGATCTAATATGTGATTTTTTTTTTTTTTTCACACCTGACTCTATCTGCCAAGATTGAATTGGAGTTAAAAAGCCAAGTGAATTAGACTCTTTCTTTTCAGAGGGCTGGGCTGTCTACATCCTAATTTGTAATTCTCCTTTAGAGACTCAGAGGCCCTTATTGCAATTGAAAAGTTTAATTACTAGAGTTGAAAGGGTCATCACTCACTCTCTGTGGGGAAGATGAATAGTGCAGAGCTATTAAATAAAGGGTAGTTGCTTGAGTTATTTTTAAAAGTGGTTATGACAAAAGTATTACTGTTCTTTAGGATGATGACACTGTTATTCAGAATAAAATGCCTTTCTCTCAGTTTCATGTACTTAGCATTTAATATCCTTCCATCCCTCAAAGGTACTGCTAACTGCATCTTTGCTGGTACCCATACCTTTATAGTTAATAAATTAAATTTGGAATTTATGTATTATTTTGACTATATGCAGCTAACTAAAAGATAGAAATAAAATCTTGAAATACTCATTTGTATATAGATATGAATCAGATATGACCTGTTGGCAAGGTTCAAAACCTATTTGCTGCTTTCCTTCTATGAAAATTTAGATGTTCAAGTAGAGCCAGCACATGTGCTCATAGAAAGGATTATATTTCACCCAAAATATTTGTCAGAAGTGTTCTTCTGGTGTTTTTTATAATTAACCCAGCCAAAGAACAGAAAAAGTAAAAAGTTAAGTAGCTTTCAACTAACTCAAACTAACATAATTCTAATATTAGCCATGAACTCAAAATTCTTATTTGTAAATCAGCTGCAAAAGTCAACAAAATATTTCCTTGTATTCATTGTCCACTGACTTATATTAGTGACAAAACATACATTTATGCCTTGGTCTCTATTTACAGTATTCCTTTTGATTCATATCATTTAGTCAAAGCAGCCACCTGGGAGACCTACCCATACAAAATTATTTTCTCTTTTTCTCACGTTTTCTTAGAAAATTTGGTGCTTACTTTAGACACTGATAATGTCTTTCTTGCTGGACCCTGATTCTGTAAGACTTTTCCCCAACAGCTATATAAATCAGATTTTTTATTCACAGACTATGTATTTTAACACATTCTCTTCAATGAACCAAAATTTAATTATTTAGTTAAATATAATACTTTCTTCATAAGGCATTATTTAAAGAAATTTCCTATTACTTCATCTTTTTTAACTTAATGTTTTGGTAATATATGTTTGGTAATTGACAATGGGCTTGTTACTGACTAAACTGTACATTTTAAGTTGTATAGTATGATAGAAATTTTACCGATATCACCTACTTGCTGTCATTTCTCTCAACGTTACGAAAATTCTGTTTTCCTGGCAATTTTCCTTTGAAGGAACTGGTTGAAAATTAATGAAATTGAAGTCATCTCAGGCAGGCCATTTAAGAATACCTCCAAAGTAATGTGTGATATAGACTATTTGATCATACTGTTTTCCTCTTCAGAAATCTTCATCCCTATCCCTCCCCCTTCCATCCCTCCCCAGTGAATCAATGTGATAGCTGTTCTCTAGATGGCTTGTGAGATATCTAGTTTTTAACTTTCAGAGGTGTCTCTCCACTGCTTCGCAACACCATTATATTTAGCAATCTTCTTAAAGACTGCTGTTTAATAATTACATGATCTGCATTTGATGAACATCAGTATGAACTCTTTTGTTAGCATAAGACTATTTTCTAAAATTAGTGCAGCACTGGCATGCTGGAGGAATTGTTTCTAGAGAAAAAAACTCTAAATCATATTAGAAATCCAGGTACTCATTTTAGTGGTTGAACGAAACTTAAGTTCTGCTTAAATGTAATTACATAGCTACAGTGTCTCAATTGTGATTTCATGATTCATGGCTCTGAGTATACTTTAATAAAGTTGATACCTAGAGTGACTGCTAACAGGTTTTTCTGGTTTGATTACTTTTTTTTCTGCATAAACGTCAGTGAAATTTCATTATTTAGCTCTATCCAGAAGTTATTATAATCAAATATCTAAAATAATTTCTAACATAATATCTCAGAGTATAAACCCTCATATAAAGCTGAAAACAGATGGAATTTTTTACTAGATACTTCACTGTGTACAATCTGGCATTCTGCCAAAACAGAATTGCTGAATTTTAACTGGATTTTGTTTAGACTTGCTGCACAAGGACTATTTTGCTGCACAAGGATTATTTTGCTGCAAATACAATGAACAAAGTGTAAAGAGTTTAACAGTTTCTGTTCCAGTTTAAAAGAACAACAAAAAACAGCCAACCAACTAAACACAAAAAAAAAGTAAATACAGGAAATCCACAACAAAACAAAATATAAACCCGTAAGAATCCGTAATCCCTTAGCTAATGTCTACTAGTCAAGGCAAAGATAAAGATTTTATTAGGTATTTTATTAAAGCCAGTGTTCCATAATCATTAATCCATAATCATGGTGAGAGTGCATCAGGCAAAGTTGAAAATACCTGTCCAGTAATGTAGCTAGTTCGACACCTATGTAGAAGCCTAATGTTGGAGTTGTCTTAAACAGAGAGAATCTGAAAAGCTGACCATTTTGGAGAGACTGCTTACTTATTTATTCTAGACTCAAATGAATGGCAGTTATGTTACACTTACTATACTTGACAGTCTCTTACTACTAAGCTTTATTATTTTGTATGTGGGAGCATGGGAAGAACTATATGACCTGTAACTAGTTTTCCTTGAACCTCCTTTGCAATCAGCACAGTTACAAAAGACTTTTCAACTCAAACTGAGTTTTGGCCTTTTCCCTGCATAAGCAAATAACAACCCTTCAATGTTCCTGCAAGGCCTGACCTTGCTTCCAGACATCTTAGGGTTTTTTTCCTACTGAATTCCAAGAACTATCTGTTCAGCCAAGCTGGTCTGCTGTCACACTTCCTTGTTTTAAGTAACAGTATGTATATTGTAATGGACTAAATACTGTACTAATGACATTCCACAAATTAAGAATGTCTTTTATGGAAGTGGAGAATTTCTACTGCAAAATAGCTTATGACAAAGCTGAGAAATGTGTAAACCATCATAAACTTGAAAGCATTGAAACTTAGCTGCACAGTCTAGGGAAGGACAGCAAAATACAGTCAATTATTCTGAAATATTTTTAATAAATTTCTGCCATATATTTAGGTATGACAGGGGAAAGATGCAATGGTCTGATAAGCCCATTTTCCCATCATTTTTTTTTCAGCATCATGGTAATATTTTGTCTCTTATCAAGCTAAATGATACTGAAAAATAAATGGATACATTTATTAGAATTCTAGCAAATCCAAGAAATCTTGTCTGTCAGTGTCTACTGCATGAATACAAACGTAACTTATTTACGAATACATCAGAAGGATATTTTTTTATTAAGAAAAGAAAAAAGACTCAGGAAAATCTGAATACATGTTATAGAATACACTCAGTCTTCTATTTGGTTAGCGAAACTTTCCAGTGCAACATAAGAACATTATTTAAATGTTTAATTTAATCTGTTCTGCCATTCCCACAACACTTTTGGTAGAAATACAAAAATAAATTAATATTAACTGTTCATTTAGATAAGTATTTTGAAGAAGTCTCTATTTAGTTTCATTTTATTTTATGACAGAGAATAATCAAAGTCCACACAAGTAGAAAGGTAAATAAGAACAACATTCCTTTGATGTGTTGAAAAACTTGAGCAAAAATGGCCAGTATATAATTGCTCTGGTCAATAGATAAATGCAAATGTTTGTATATGAGTGTTGCAGGTAGGTAGTACTTTACCTATAGATTTTTATTATTATTTGAAGATTTTATGTACTGAGTTATTTTTAAATGTTTCTTAGATTTCAGTGTTCACTGAACCATTCAGAAGACTGTCCTCCTTGACAAAAGAAGGTGTCATTTCAAAGTAACTTACAGATATCAAAGTAACTTACAGATAAGATCTTTTTTCATTTTTTGAATAGTAAGCTACAGTCTCACTGAATTTAATAAGAGCACTTTTGTGTGGAAGTGCTATCTAACACCTGTGTAGCAAAGTGGATTATATAATTCATAGTTCTTTACCTTATGTATATTTGGATAATGACCAAATTCACAAAATGTGAATAACTATGAGACTTCTCAAAGTATTAGCACTGAGCATCTTTCATTAAGTTTCATTTCAGGTATCTCGTCCACCAGGAGCATCAAGTATCATTCAGCATCTCTGCTGGATTACATAAAATGAGTTACTTAGCTTTTCAAAAGCTAAGTAAAAAAAAAAAAGCTGTGAGCTATAAAGTGGTACATATTTGGGTAACCAAAGCTGTCTTCACTTTTATCACACTTATTTCATGGTAGAATAGAATGTGAGTGCAAAGTATGATGAAGAAAAAGTACTTCAATGATTTATAAAGTTACCTCTCATGAGTCTGATACATCATTGAAACCAACTAAATTGTGAAGTGTAGCAGCATAGCTCTTACTACAATCTTACAAGTTCCAGAGAAAAAAAACCCATCTTTTTCATGGAGATTTCACTCATATAAGAAAAGCAGTATAAAGAAAATAATAATTATAAAAATCTGTCAATCTTAAGCTGTTTTAAAACTTAAGAAAGAGGAAAAAAATATAAGTCATTGTGAAATATGTTACTGTGATTTGAGCTAAATTTAGAGTCAGTTTTGTGACTATCTCAGTTGCTCTAAGTAACTTTGTTCTCTGAAGGCTAACTGCGTATTTTTCAGACAGTGTCCTTCCTAGAAGTGATAACACAGGGTACTGATATGCAAAAAGGCCAGTGCTTAAACTTACTCCTACAGCAACCAAGGTCATCCTTGAGCTGTCGGAAAAGGGCCACAACTGCAAGGAAGGGTGAATAGGGCAGGTGGCCCTAAACTGACCAACAGAGTATTCCATCCCATATTCATCATACTCAGTATATGACTGAGAGATCACAAGGTTCTCACTCTCTTCTGCAATGGCCAATGCCCAGTGAGGACCTCATCTCTCTGATTGTTCCTGATCCTGGATCTGTGTGTTCCTAAATCCAGTCCCGGAGTCCAGCTCCCTCATAGCTGTGAACCCATTCCCTCTTGTCTGCTCTAAAATATTTGTGTTGATGTATCATCAAGGAGTGGGACAGGGGTGCAATTTCATATATTTGTATATGTTTAGATATTTTTAATTATTTTCATTGTCATTATTATTTCATTAAAGCTGTAGTTTTAATTTCCAAACCATAAGTCTTTTTCCTCTCATTTCTCTCTCTTGTTTTTTCCTGTAGGGTGGAAAGGGAGGATCTGGGATTCCAACTTCACAATTTTAACTGCCAAAATTTATCCAGGCTGGCACTAAACCATGACATATATGAATTGTTGTTGTCAAGTGTTTCACTTTAACAAACTTCTAAGAAATATATTAATTAAAAAAATACTCAAATTCATTAAATGACAATCATACAACTCCAACTGTTAGCTAAAAGAGCTTATAACAGATTGTTTGGCATGTTGCTGTCCTTCTACATCAAGAACAATTGCATGAAAGGCTGCTCCTTCAGGTTGTATTTCATGATCTGCCCTGAGCTGGAGAGCTTTAGAATTCAGGTGTGGTTAGACTGAATTAGAGCATCTGGTACACTGTCCTAACCCTGAGAGTAGCAAGTTCATATACTTCATACCATAAAGTTTCTGAGGACAACTGCTGAACTGTCATTCAGAGATAAATATTTTCTTAACTTTCCTTAGTCAGCAGTTGGCCTAGGTCCTGAAACTTGGAGGTCCTGTTTCCCTTTGTGCAAGTGCACAGCCATGCTCATGCGTTGTGTGTGTGTGTATGCATGTGTGCAGGTGTTATATGATGGACCAGTTAGTACCTTATTGCCCCCATAAATAGAAATTTTTTTTTTCTTCTTTGACAAGATGCTCTGGAAGTATCTAGATAGCTAAAGAATGTGCAGAGGAGAAAGCTGTGACTTTTCTCAATGGAGACCACTGATACATATATATAGTTAGAACATGCTTTTCTCATTCAGATAAATGTTTCCTAGGTAAAACCTGAGTAATGGAATAATTTGACTTTATGTTGACAGTTTCAGGCTGCAGAGAAGATGTTATCTCCTTTGTTGCCTTGCCTTGGAATATGATATTAGAAGTCAACGCCAGTATTGTAGCACATTATCTGCATGCTTACTTCTCCATATAATGAAATATCTATTGCTGATGTATCAGCATCAGAAATTTCTGTGATAATTAGAACTTTTGCTATTTGTATTTTGGTTTGGGTATTTTTATTTCTTTGTGACAGGGACATTTATAGTTTTATCCACACATTTGCTAGAATTTCTTTTGATCTCCTTAAACCAAGCCCTGGGGATCCAATAGCTGATACCTTTGAATCATAGAATAATTAAGTTTGGAAAAGACCTCCAAGATCATCAAGTCCAACCATTAGCCCAACACCAGGCAATAAAAGGTCAATAAAAAATATCTTGGTGGAGATGAGAAATGGGAGGGAAAGAAGTTAAGTGGCACTCATCCATGTTTTGTGCCATGCTTATTTTAGAAAATTTAACTTTCTTTTATAATTGTATATCCCCCTAATCTATTAATTGCTGTTATTGTATCTTCCTCCTGCTTCCAGATAAAAAAAAATCAAATTTATTTGCTCTCTTTTAGTTCCTACAGAGGTGTATTGTTCTCACTATCCATCTTTGCATCTGTTTTATTTCAGATAAATTTTCCTGCACCTAGAAGATCAGAGTAGTTTATGAAAACAGTGTTCACTGTGGTACAGAAATCACCATTTCACTTTTTTTTATTGGATATACTTCTGCTGAATATTTTACAGTCACGTTTATCTGAAAATCTGATTTCTATTGCTGACACATTGTGCTGATAATAATGTGGCCTACTTATTCTCTTCATTATTTCTCTCCGTAGACAAGTTGCCATCTTATAGCTGAAATTGTTTTCACATTTGACTTTGACATTGTATGCCTGTGTGTTGCCCTAGTTCAGTATCATCAAGGTCAATTATTTCTTCCCATCTGATATTCCAGTCCTCTATGTTAACATAAATTCCCAACTTTGTGATAGTGTTTCCTCATATGGACTTTATATACAGCAGTATGAGGGACAGGAACCTCCCTCCTATTGAATTTCCTTGCACATTTTGAAAAATCAAAACTGTCTGTACCGTGAGTATAAGACCTTATCTGTATGCCAGAATGTTTATTTCTGAAATGCACAGCATCTGACATGTAATGAAAAATAATAAAGGCTTCAAAGCAATCCTGATATATGAATAGTTAAAGAGTGTAGGAATCTCATAAATTATTTTTTTCACTACGGTCTTCTAAATTTATTTGAACATTTCTCATTTTTAATCCAAGCAAGAAGTCTTAAACATAACATAATTTAGATTCTCTTTGCAGCTGTCTTTTCAAATGCAATAGCATCTGGACATGTCCTAACAAACATTTTTTAAGTCCTTGATTAGGCCTTTCCTTCATAAGTTCGAAGACTTGAAGCATACCAAAAGAGAACAACATGTAAATATTATTCAGTCAACGATCATTTTTTCCTCCCTAGTGACATCTATGAAATGGAATTCCTATTACATTTTTCAGCTGAGATCTGGGTTGTGTATTAAGGAATCCCAAAAGTGTGACGCAAACACGTATTTTACAGTGTATGCATGATAATCATTTTGCCTCTGGGGTAGCTGTCTTCTGAGTACAAAATGTATTAGATTTACATTCTGAATATATAATAATTATTAAAAAGTTTCATATCAATAAATTAAAAGATTACAGTTATGATAGGAGAGCAGAAAAATAACATTTCAAAGTCAGTTGATTTTCATATTTCCCTTACCAAGAAGCACTCAATCATACCTTTGGAAAAAAATCTGAAGACAAATAAACCTATAGACACAATTGCGTATTGGGTATTTTTTTCATTAAATGTTTACTTTGTGATTTGCTTCTCCACCATGTGATAGTCTCCCATATTAGTTGTAGATAAAAAGTAAAATTAGTGTTTATATTATTGCAGATTGTATTGATATTTCCACCATTTCCATGAAAGAGCTCATATTTTTCCTAAATTCCTGCCTGAGCAACTAAATATCTGGATTCTCTAGGCAGTTTTATTTCAAGCATTAAATTTCTTTATTTCTGACTGGAGTTTAGCTTCCTTTTCTAAACAGAAAATAATCTTGGCTACCAAATAGTTCAATTTCATTCATATCTTGAGATTCAGTGATATGTTAGAAAAATTTTTACATGCTATCCCATTGGAGACACCCAAAAAGAAAACATAGCTCGTAGCTCCTGGATGTTACCCAGCAGCAGATGCCCCTCAGTTCTACTCTCAGAAATGCATTCTGGACAATGTTCTTTTTAAAGTTCAGTATTGCCCAGTGAGTTCTAAAAAGAACTATTTTAAAAGGAAGGACTTAATTACTCCTTTTTTTAAATAAATAAATCCATGAAGGACACTTCCTGATTTACAGCCAAGTTGTAAACAAAAATTTTAATAACATTTGGTTTGATAATATTTTTCAATATAAATATACAGGTTCTAAGTATGTAATACATATATTTTCCATGCAACACTGCACATTTAGAAATAAAAGTCTTCATAAGATATAGCAAATCTGATTATTTATAATGGAAAGTGAAATAAATATTCAGTGAGATAGGCTTTGACTGCACTCCTCTAAAAAGGAATTTCCATGTTTATTATATTTATTACAATGTAAAGGAAATTAAAGAGGTAAAGTACAATAATGGTCAAAGTTGGAAACAACATGCATGACATTTATGCTTTCCTTCTCTATTACAGTAGCAGGCACCTCCCACACAGTTCCCACACATTGCCTAGCTACTTCTTACAGTCTGCATTCTGAGCTGCTACAATCTACTAGTTCAAACAACATATTGTCTCCTAAAAGACTGTGGCCTTGGCTCAGGTAGTCATCCAGTGGGTACATGCCATCAGCCAGGTATTAAATTGCAGGACTTCCTGTGGCTGGGGCAGTGGTGGCATTACTTGTGGGAGCTGCTCTGTGATCCAGGCAGAGTAAGGACCAAAGGAGGGGAAAGGAAAGGATGCAGATGCTTAAGGGAGGAAGAAATATGGAAAGATACAGGGACAGAGTTCTGTTTCTTTGAGAAATTGTTTTTTTTTCAGGTTATGTACATACGGTGATCTCTTTTACACACTGAATGTTAAATCATTAAATGCAATAAGTTGTTGCCGTGATCATTCTTGCAAGGAGGTTGTCTTTAATAAGCAAATGACTCCTGAACCCCTTTGGTATTCAATGAAATTTCTTAATGCTTCTTGCCAGTCAGGCTGAGTTTCTCACAAGCAAGCTGAAATATGCTCTCCTGAAGTGAGCTTTCTCACTTCTTCCAGGATTTTAGAGACCGGCATCCCATGGTTCTTGTTGCCTTTGTATCTGTAGTGGGATCTTTTACTTTGTGAATAACAGGTCCAACGAAGTTTCACACTTGCTGACCCACAAATCAACTGCATAATGTTACCAGATACTATGGTAACATAAATTTATCTGGTGCACATTAACTTAGCAGAATCCTCACTATACATCTGATGATCATCTCATCCAATATACTCACATAGAACTTATTTCTTAAAGTGATTTTGTCTCAAGGTTATATTGATCACAATCCTACTTTTAAATCTACTGTGAAAAGTTATAGGGTTTTAACATTATTACCTTTTAAATCAAATTCAAGTGCATTTTTGCAGAGGAAGTATGAATTGAACTTACACAATTCAGTTCATTTTAATATTATATTTACTTAAAAAATACTTTTAAGGTGAAATGGTAAATATTTTCAATTATCACTCATCAGTAGTCTATTAGAAAAAAATATTACAGCAAACTATTTGAGATCAAATAAATCTCCTTAACAGTACTAGATTTTTAATTTTTCCTTCCAGTTTTACTCCTTTCAATTATTTAAAAGGCTACTCTGTTTACTAGTCTCTCCAAGGGAAATTAAAATTCATCATGAAACTCTTCCTCAGTATTATAATTCTTATCAACTTGAACTAGCCTCCCAGTAGTTTATCATGCAGTCTCATAAGGGTTATCTAATCATCTTTCAGAATTTTAGAATTATTTATACCAATTGAACCTTTACTTTGCATACTCATCTAGATTGTTCATCACTGCTTAAAGTGAAAAAGCATACTCTGGGAAAACCTGGGCTTACTTACTTGAAAACTTTAGAATACTAAAGCTAATGCAAAGTCAATTCCTACTGATGAATGAAAGCACATTTTCTTTTAACAATGACTTTACTAGACACATGTTTTTCAAGGGAAGACATACTCAGAGATACTACTTCTGTAAATTTGCTTCACTTTTGGCCTAGACCAAAACCGTGCTTTTTATACAAAAGGGTTATCTTTAACATTTTAATTCTGTAAATGTGTTAGTTAATACATGTGTTTCCACAGCAAATGAATTCAAATTCTAATGGCCTTCAAATATTTCTAAAAGACCATCACTGATGTATAAAATTGACAGATTTGCAATCTGACTGCTGATTATATGTAATAGAGAATTTTCTAAATTTATAGTCAATATTTATGGATCTCCACTTAAGTTTCACCTTCATTATTAATAGAAAGATAGAAATACTTTCAAAATATGAGCAATATAGCCTTTATATCAACACTAAGTTGAGAAGACTCCCTCTCTGACAGCACCTTACAAAAGAACTAGGGACAACTGGGTGACTAGCTCAGACAAAGATGCTTGGCACATGAATTCGATCCTATTTCTCCTGAACAGAGGGCCACAACTAGTTTGATTTCCAATCTTATTAAACATAACTGTTAGCAGAAAGGCTTCTTCGAGTGGTGTATTTTAACATATGATTACATTGTCATAAGTCATTAAAGCATTTTCAGATAGTCTAGAGATGTGACAGAAAAGTACAGACAGTGAATTGTTATTCATTCAGCTTATACAAATAAAGGAAAAAAATCAGCATGAATAACTACATTTTCACAGTGTAAAGATGTCCTGTTTTCCTCGTAGCCTTTACTTCTACAGGTTTTTTGGCAGGGGGAGGGGTTTGCCCTCTGGTTGCTTAGCCATTTAGGTGAGATTCCCTCATCAGATCAGAGACGGCTGTCAGAAAGCTGCTCAAGTTTCTGGAGTCGCTCAATTATACCAAATAATGAAGCAAAATTACTCATAGTAAATGACCTTGTTGAGAAAATATAGTCAGCATGATCTTAAGAAGAGAGTCAGGTCCACTTCCCAATTGAATGTAGTTACAATGTCATATGCACATGCAGTCTTAATTTTCCATAGTGGCCTGGATTCATTCCACTCCCATTTCAAAAATGTAATTGATGATGGAATGTAAATTTCTCAGATGTCTTCACCTTCTGAGTTTAACAGTCTTTGAACACGAAAACTAGATGCTTCCTAGATGAAACTATATAGGAAAATGCAGTTTAGGAGAATACCTAATGTATTACAATTCCTGTGCAGAATTTAGGCCAAAGGAGTGGCCTAGAACTAGCATTACAATGTCTAAATTAATTTGGGTAGTCACTCAGTCCTTGTACAACCTATTTCACTCTACAGATCCACTCAAGCTAAGCTGCTCTGTTTCCTAATGTAGACACAACCTTCAAAATCTGAGTTCAGAGGATAGTCTTATGAATTTCCCACTGGGGTCAGCTGAAAAGGGTGGCTACCTTCAGAGTTTTATTCCATCTCCATAAGATCACTTAAACTTCAAAAATCCTGCAATCTCTTCACTCATTATGGGCAGGTAGGTTAAGGTTATGAGTCTTTTAGAAGTAAACGCTTGAACTGAAACACTTTGAAGCTGTTTCTGTATTCCCACTTAGACTTACTCCTTCCTGCAAAACCCCTGTCTTAAAATTAAATCATCTGCTCACATTCTATGAACTCAAACTTCCACAAGCCTATTCTGCAAAGCGGCTGTAAACCATCCAGGATAAAGAATATTAAGGAAATTGTAATTAGATGAAAAATGGGCTCTTCTGGCAAGTAGGAAATGTATATAACTAAGTTAACCATCACAATTATAATTTAAAAGGTAATTTAATATTTATATTTCTTTGAGTTCTACTTAGCAAGTTTAGCACTATTTTGCTTTGGCAAATTTATTAAGAGCCAATGTCAAATCCTTAGCAAATAAGTAATCTTAAGTTAAGATGCTACATGAGTACCAGAGGAAAATATGTCAAAGTATCAATGATGTTAAAAAAGATAGAATGAAAATTAAGAATATCCTAATTTCTGTGAGATTAATCTTTAACATAAATTAATAGAAATTACCAGGACTGAACAATAAATGAGCCTGCTCTGTTTATTCAGTCTTTCATTTTTTATGTTAATAAATTCTGCTTAAAGCTTAAGGTACACTCACAAGAAGTGTAATGTAAGTCATAAGTGCACAGCTACAGTTTTCTTTATCTGGAAGAAGCTAATTTACTTTTTGCAGGCCTTGAGTGAAGTAGTTAGAACAGAAATCTTAGGTAGGTAACCATCAAGATCTCATAGAGACAGAATACAGTTCATATATTAAAATAATAAATTCATAGCAAAGAAACTCATGTATTTTTCTCTTATAATTTAATATTCTATACATGAAAATCACCTGAATACTAATGTTTATCAGTCATGATAGTTTCTTACTACAAGTGAACTTCCACACGTTAATATCATCAACTGGAAATGCCTCTGAAAGTAGAACTTTCATAGTCTTTCCATTTGATATGATCTATTTTACTTCCCTCTCATTTCATTTCTATCTATAATTCTTAGTTCATGAAGGTAAAAAGTCCTTTAACTAGTATGAAACTACTATGAAAAAATCCCACAGCAGAAAAAAATGTGAAAAAATATTAAAAGATCTTTAACTTTCTACTCCTGCTTTTTGGAAGGTTCATAAGTCTCTGTGTGACAGTAATATTAATGCTGATTTCTTGAAAGTAGATATCCTCTATTATTCAGTATAAATTGAAGGCAAAACCAAAACTCTATTAGTATGCGTCCTTACACTTCTTTGCCCCTCCACAGTTTCCTCACAACAATACGATTTCTTTTCTACTTATTGCAAAGAACTATTCCCTAAGCTCCTCCAGGACTTTGTAATAGTAATACATTAAGCTCAAAACCACCTGGTTGTTGGTATTTGAATAGCTGAAGGGAATTTTTATTTCCCTTTAGGTTTTGGGTTTTTTCCTTAAACAGAAGAGGACTATTAAATTAAATGTGAATGTCACAAGTACTGAAAAAATTTTGAAAACCATGACCTGTAGAAAAGTAGAAATTACCATCTGTATGCAATTTGAAAAAATTGTTTCTTTCTCATAATGTTTTTGGTTTTATTTTAATAAAGACAATTGTAATTAATGAATATTCTTGTTAAAGGAAATGATATAATATAAGTATATCCATGTAGGACTTAGATATTATTGATAGCTGATTGCGATAAATCGAGAATTGTATTAGGAATATAATAAAAATAGATGTTGGAAATTAATCTTTATGACAACTACAAGAATACAGTTCATTTGTCCCATGTACAGCCCCAGTCCAGCTGAATCAACAGACTGCATAAGAAATGTCATGCTTAGTACATAGGTATTAGATTTGATGATAACTGATGATTAAAAGATCAACCGATTTTGAGTATAGACATAGGCTAGATATAGGTATAAGTTAATGGAACAGCTTGAGGTTTTTCTATGAAGTTCTTGATAGCAGTCCTACATAAACAGTGAAACCAATCTAATACAGTGGAATTTGGGTGCTACAGCAATAAGAACACAACCACAGCACTCAGTGTCACATGGTCTCAAATTTATTTGTTAAGGAGCACAAGTATATCAGCTGGTTAGCAGTTTCTATGCTACAATGTGCACACCCTTCACACTTGTGAAAATCAAGATTCCAGCCCCTTTGGTCCATTTTAGACCTCCCCATGGATCCAGGGTATTCATATTTATAAAGGCAACTAGCTTGTGTTTGTGTAAGTCACAAGGACAGTCCTGAAATGGATGATGCAAATATGAAATTGTTAACCATTTCATGCACCTCGGGTCAACCATGCTTCTTTCTTTCTTTCCCATATATAGCAGAGTAATCAAAACAGGCAGGACTCAGTAAACATACTCTGTGTCTCATTAATCTGAGCAGTGTATCACTATTAAAAATGTTTCATTGAATCTGTCTATCAATTATGTAAATCTGGGGTCTTTAACAAGTTTTGCTAAATATGAAGCTGAAGAAAGCTCCAAGTAAAGCACCAGTAAGTTGAATTATGATGATAAGATTTGGTTCAAGAACTCATCCTTCCTCCTCTCCCAACTCCCAATACATAGTACTTCCAAATTAATCAGATGAAATTGTTCCTTAGCATTCAGAGTTAAGCAGATGTTGGCTGCTTCAAAATATGAAAAATGAAATCTCCTTCATTAAACAAAGAACTACCTATCATTAGTCAATTGTAAATGTCTTTTCTTATATTTATACATATAGGTAGATGTAGATACATAGACACAGATAATTGCCTGCAGTTGACACACTCACTTAGGAAAGGGAGTACTTGGCTTTTTTTTGCCTTCTTCAGACTGAAGATACAAGAATATTATGAGTATCCAAAAGAGATGTGTGGACTTCCACCAACCACTTTAGATAACTCTACTTTCTGTTCAGTGATTGTTGACTACAATATGTATAAACAAACCAGGAAAAAATGCAAGAAGAGTTCATTTTCATATATAGTTTCCTTACTGCAAAGCCATTATTCTTTTTCTTTCTTTTTATAATTATTTTAATCTTTCCTACACATGACCTCACCTCAGTTAGAACTCAAAAGGATGATACAATGGCTTCTAGTTTTTAAACACTCACCTGTATCTACCACAATAGACCAAATATTTACAGGAGACTAGAAAGAAAGAGTAAAACAAGACCAACAAAATGACAGTGAAAGAAGCCATTGTTAAGTTGAATAAAATCTAAAGGCAGATAACGATCAGTCTCAACAGTATATGCAATGGTAAATACGAGAGGTATACAGGGTACTGCTTCTTTTCTTCCCCCTTTCTCACATGCTCATGTGTTTTCTTATATCACCTTCAGTAACAAAGGTACACTATCAGGGAAATCAAAGATGTGAAACGATTACCATGTCACCTCATCTGCAGAGAGTGTATGTACCTTACATAATGCATGAGTAGGGCCTAGTTCATTCCAGCACCTGTATTTTCTGTTCCTTTTATTGCATTTTACAAAAACTAGCAAGCGGTTGAGATGTGTTCTGGTAAAGAATAAAAAGTTTTCACCTTTTCTGAGATCAACTGTGAAAGGGCCTCCTTTTCCTTTTCAAAACATATTGTGGTTTGTTTAAATCCTTCACGTGCTTCAATCCCAGTCCCTATTTTTATCATTTTGTTCATGAATTAGAATAACCAGTTTAATTTTGGAAATGCTAAAGGTTTCTATGTGAAATCTAATTGGAGTCCACCTGGCCTCACTTAAAGCAACAGCTAAATAGAAAATATTAAGTAGAATATAATTACATATTACATTTCAAAATTTGAAAATCAGAAAGTAACTCCATTGAACAAACTGTGGTACAACAATATGTATCACACAGAATATGCATTCATTCCAGAACAAACTACTAACTACAATAATTTATGTAGTCATTATCATGTACTTCCTCTTTCTGAATTTTTCTCTTTGACATTTTTGTATTAAGAAATCGTGAAGTTTTGTATTTTAAAACAATAATTCTATTTAAATTACCAAGCAGATACTCATTATGGTTATGACTGTGCATGACTTCTGGTACTAATATATCTCTGAAGAACATACACTTTATAATTCCAAATCCTCAGCTTTATAATTTAAAATTTTAACTCCTCTCTGAAGCTGGAACAATATTGTTCCTTTGTCTTCAGCAAAAATATTCTTGTTTAGAGAAGCTAGGAAACTGCTCTTTCTTATTGTATCTTCCTTTCTGGTAGGCTTTAATTTTGTAAAATGTTTAAATATACTCCTAAATTAGGATATGTGTAATTCCCATACCTGCTCTAGAACTTCCTGTTTTCCTTTCCAGCTGTGAATCCGTATGGAGTGTTCTACATGTACAATGATGTTGGTATTGCATTCTCTTCCTTTTCACAACTTCTGACACTGTTTTCCCTTCTGCACTTCTTCAGTTGCCTCTTCAGGTGTGCTTCCATCCTTTGTTACCTCATGTCAGCTCAAGCAGCTCTTTGGTTCAATCTCCTCCTTTCTTATCATTAAGTGCCGTCATCTTTCTCTTCTTCAGCCTCTTTTGCATGCAAGACTGCATACTGGGCCCTTCCTTATCCTTCTGCTGGCCTCCTGGCTTTGAATTCTAAGCAACAGAAACTGGAGAGGGAAGGAGGGCAGAGATGGGGTGAGGGGAATGTTCTTGAGCTGCAAGAGGGGAGATGGGGATGGGGATGGGGATGGGGATGGGGATGGGGATGGGGATGGGGATGGGGATGGGGATGGGGAGGGGGAGGGGAGGGGAAAGGAGGCTGGTATCAAATAGGAAGATACTATAAGATAAAAGAATAAGTTCCTACTTTTACATCTCTCTGTTTCTTTTTTTTTTTAATAGGATAAAAATAAATCACATAGAAATCATGCAGTAGAATTTCTATTTCATTCAAACATGACTGTAGGCAGGAGACAAATGGGTGTGCCTGACCAGACCGACCAACACCACAGGAAAATCTCAATGACCTTTGGGCAGTGTGGAAGAGGAAAGTACAAGAACAAATGTCTTCCAAATCCCTGTAATTACAATGAACATCACATATCTTTTTTAACACAGACTGCAAACCACAGAGTGCAATCAGCACAAAAGGCCCAAATATTTGTGAAATCAAGTTTTACTTAATTTATTAAAACAGGAAAAGTAAAAAATGATTAGTAGTGATTAATAACAAGTTAACAATAACAGCTGTTAAAGGCAATGTGTGTCATTGTTACTACAAAAGAATAAGTATAGTAATTAAGAAAGATGCATCACCAATTGCTCTATTATCGTCTCCCGGATTTGCAGTTTCTGGGGAGCTCTGTTGCAATGAAATTTGAGAACCTGCCCCTGACAACTGGGAGGTCCCACACACTGCATCCACTTGTAGGTGAGGTCTCCAAAATCACTGCAAGAGGGTCCAGCTTTTACATTGTTAAATAACAACTTACATAATAATAAAAATGTGGAATCTCTGGTCTCAACTGCCCCATTTACCCCTCTCCTAGAGCCAGGCCAGAGCCCAGGGAGGGAAATCAAAAGAACTGCTGTATATCTCTTATCTTTGAACGAAGGACTCTGCTGAAATGAAGCATTCCTGTGTGTCTTTTCTTTTTTCACCCAGTGTCCATGCTCCATGAGCTCAGAGACTGTTGCTTGTCTCTAATTAATGAAGTATAATGCGAAATAAAAGCAAATTTCAGTCAAACAGGATTTGCATCCACACTGAAACAATTGTTTGAGAAGAAAGAAATATATTTTTTTTTACAAAAAAATCATGTTTTGTTACAATAATTATGAGTTAAACTCCTCATATGTGCTTGGAAAAAAAGGGGGACAAGGGACAATCATTGCCAGTAACTCATATTTTGAGTTATTTCTGAACTAGATTATTACTGGTGTAACCAAGGTCTTTGACAGGAGCATTCTTTTATCTAGTTTTATTCTATCACATTCTACACAGCGTGTAGAATGTAGTTGGGAGGCCAGAAAGTACAGTTTTTCCTCAAGTCCTGTGTTTCACCTCCTAGCCTTGTTCAAACATCTCTAATATGTTATTATGCACCAATGGCAATAGACACTGCTCAAGCAGATAAATAAATTCCTGAGTGTTTTCCTTACCTAGTCATGATAGAAAAGCATGGGAAATCAAGACTATTATGGATGACACACACAATCATTATCAAAATAAAAACACTTTAAGTGCTTCAGGAAGTAGAGAAGTGACTTTTTTTACAAAGATTAAGTATCATGGCAGAAGAGTCTTTATCATAATGTAGAGGGTTACATTTACCCTTCCAGTTTATTTACCTCTTCTCAACAGCCACTTGATCTTTCACCTTTTGTGTGCAACCACAAGCAGTGTGAAATGTTATTAAAATACTTAAACATAATTGATAAAGGGGTGATTTCCCAGCATGCTTAAATGACTTTCAGCAGGACTTGCATCTCTAAGTAATTTTTAAGATCCTACTCTAAAGTTTTTCTAAAGGCTGGCTTCCAAACTCAGGGTATCTGGGTTTTGTTACAGAAGGCAGTGTCGAATTCTGTGGATTAATGTAAGAGACTAGTGCAGCAAAAATATTCTCAATAAAGAGGCACAGAGCACAATGCAAAAGGTACAACCAGGAGGAAGGAACAATACTGGCACACTCCCAAGAAAGGAAACACATAATTAAAGTATTTTAGATTATCCCTTTTCACTAGGAATTAAGTAAATTAGGATAACTGCCTCCTTAATAGTGGTTCCAGAATTGTATTCAAATGTGTTCCATAGTCTTTTCTGATTACCTAAGTTTAAAAAGAATAAATTTTCTCATCTTACTTTAGTTATTTTAAAACTTCATATTTTTCCACGCATTTCACTGAAGTTGATTTGTTCTCCAAGATGATTATCATTCTCTATGTCCTCATAAAGTGGACATAGAACTAAAGGCTGTATTCTGCATATCCCCTTCTGAGAACTATTTTTCTTTTAGGTAAAACTAATATCCTATTTCAAACAGCCTAATTTCTAATTACTACAATCTTAATAAGAGGCTGTTTTATTCTTACAAGCAGAGTTTTATAAAAAACGAATCTACAGTCTTCAGCAGATAAGAAACTTTATCTGAACTCTGCCTTCATCACTTAATCAAAGAAGATTTATAGAAAACTGAGCATTTGTAAGGGATGGACTATTTTGTGAAAAAGACCATGTTGCAAAGGAATGACATCAACATCATCAAGTATAAGACATTATTAGATTTATAAGCTGCCAGGCATCAAAAAAGAAATTGCTATTTGAAGCTATCTACTATTTGCCACACGATGTCACACTGGATATAACGTAACAGGATCTGGCATATCAGTGATACGATATTAGTTCTGTGCCTTTTTAACTAAGGAATAATTCAGTTCCTACGTGGAAAATTGAGGAAACTGAGGAACTAGTAGCTTATGACCTGAGGTTACTGCAAGGAAAAACAGTTCATGACTCTCTCTTCAACTCTTACGAATATGCATGAAAAGATGGTTTGATAATTGATATTTGCTCCTGAGATTTAATTATGTACCTAGAGTTTGCTTTTAACCAGCTTTACTTAAAATAGTAAATTTGTTAAACCTCAAAACATTAATTTTAGGAGAATCTGTGTTTAGAATGTCACCTGAAGAAATGGCACTTAGGTCTCTATTCGATAAAGAAGTCCAATTATAAAGAGATGATCAAATTATCCATCTGTGCCTCAATACTTCCAGTCAATACTCTTGTCACATTTTTTACTAAAATCTGCAGTTTTCTTGAAATGAGTTATGCTAGAAGTTTGGTGCTTCTCATGGGTATTTACTTTATATATTGAGATACAAAAACTTAAACATAAGGGATTGATTCTCTCACACTTTTTTCTCCATATACATTTTAATACACATATAGTTTCTAACATGTGTTCTGTGTTTACACCTATAAAGACAGTACACTGCACACTAATAATATGAATAATGGACTTTATTGAAAACTGCTTCTGTGTTTTACTGAAAAAATAACCTCCCTGACTTCACAAATTCTACTGTCAGTATCTCTGATTCTCAAAATGTTTCAGTTGCAGGAAACTAAATTGAAGCCCTAATGCACTCAGTGGCAATACTGTAATTAACTTGAATGAATTCAGGAATTTATATTTTGTCTGCTAAAATGAGATAATCACATACAGACTCAATTAACGTTAGGTGTATCACAGCAATAATACATTTTTACATTCACCTAGGAATCAAAACAATGTATTCTGTGATATGTTGGAGAGCCTAATTAGATACCAGCCCGTGGCCAATGGAGATAGGACCCAAGGGAAATCTGTACTGGTTCCAGTCAGGATTGGCACTTCATTTCCTCAGCACACTCATCAAGCCATGAAAAGGTAGTAGTTGCCACCATCGAGCAACATAAAAGCAAGGAGACAGCAACTACTCATTAACAGCAGGTGAATGAGGAGCTGAACCCAGCTATTTTATAAATTAATTAGCTATCAAATGATTGCAAGTGATTGGTGTATCTGAGCTACACCACTGTGATGGGATTTAGGGGACCATCACACTGATTTTTCTTCAGATGCCACTGCTGGTCTTAGGAGGTACACATCTGAGGTGGGAGCCATGTTGTTTGGTCCAAGAAACCCCAAAATACTCCTAATGCATTCTTTACCAGTAAAGTCATAGCCTGGACCATATCTCGGTGTCTCAGGTTTAAGATAATACTACCAAATCCTTTTGTAAAGAACTTTGTCATCTACTCAGAAAAAAATGGCTAAAAACAAACTTTGTCTAACTATATTCTTTTATCTGTGAAGTCCTTTGTTGTTTTTTTCTACTTTTTTTTTTTAAAAAAAAAGGAGTCAGAAAACATATTTTCCCTTTAAGTTTATAAGCTAATAAACCTTTACATTCCAATAGATATAATAAAAGTAGTCATAAATTGCAACATAATTATTCAGAACTATAGAATAATTTGGAAAAGAGTTTTAAGTTGACTGTGTCCAACCATAAACTTAACACTGCCAACCATGTCCTTAAGTGTCACATAAATAACCCCAGGGGTGTTGACTCAATCACTTCCCTGTGCAGCCTGGAAACACTCAGCTAAATCTTAATATCTACCTGTGAGCCAGGAAGGAAGGAAGAAAGGAAGGAAGGAAGGTCTCTTTCTACTCTTATGGGAGAAACATGAGGTCTACTGGAAGAACTTTTCTATCCATAGCATCTAAAGCTATGAGAAAAAAATGGAGTTACAACTATATTCAATACTTACTACTACTGCCAAGGAGTAGGCAACATCCTACACCTCTTAGTGTGTGACTATTGTGTCTAGTAATTTTTCTAAGTTTTGTTGTATAGATCAGGGACATATTTCTTAAAAAAAAAAAAAGTTTATTTTGTTATTTTGAGGATGTATATTATTTATCCTGTTTTATAATGAAAAAATATGTATTTAGAAACAAGCATGACTAATATTTTAAAGCAAAAGACTAGAAGATATTTGTTTAACTGCTTAACTGCTACTTTGCAGATCTCTATTTTAGGCCATAACAGCCATTGCATAAATAAATTAAAAGCTTCAGTACCAATATATTTTTCAAATATCATATTAGCAACAATTCTTAATATATATTTTCAATTGTTGTGTGCAATCAGATGCTGTAGCCCTCTTAGTCAAGGCAGATGGTAGTAAGAAAGATGTAATGTGCTCTTAATTTAGTGGCTGACTGCTTATGGATCTCATACAGTATATGGATGAAATAGTTCTCTTTACCCCTGATGGATGGACTTGAACCTCCTATCATCACTGAAAATATATTAATAAAACAGGCTACTTGAAGATAACAGAGATGAAAATGTTCTTAATCCCTTGTAGCTAAACAGAAGTGTTTGTATTCTGCTTTGCTGGAATAACTCACTATACCCTATGCAGGTGCACCTAGAATAAAGCAGAGCTACAAATTCTATTTCAATTACTTTATAAATAATAATATTTACAAAAATTTGGTAGAGTAAGAAATTGAAGCTGGAAGGTTCCCTAGTCACAAGCCCATAGCAGCACACTAGATGCTTTAGCTGCTGAGCAGAGGTAAATTGAAAGATGCTGTAGACTTCTAGACCAGTAATACTCTATAGTCATTGCTAGGAACAGGTCCCTGAGTTTGCAGGTCCTCAAAGCAGAGGCTTGTCAGACTTGTCTGACCCTGTCTTGAATGCTTGCAGTTTTATTTTTACTTACTTTAGCTGTGACAGCGATTTTTCTGTCATCTTTCTTTTCTAAAAATAATATTTTTTTTTTAATGGTTGTGTTGGACTTATTATTTCTATATGATAGGCTCATAGTTTTTGTGCAAATAGTAGTAGTAAGCTGTTACTGGTTTTATAACAAGGTGTTTATGATTGATATAGTTGTGCTGTGTAGAGAAATACAGCCCTGGTCTGACAGTGCGAGCCCTGACAACTGGGAACACAGGATGTGTGTGAAGGAGCACACATAACAGATGATAGGAGACAGGGCCCAGTCTGACACCAGAGATGCCATGCCTTTAAGAAACACATACGTGATTCTTTAAAGAAATGCAGACCAGCATCTGAACAACTAGTTTTAGCCATAATAGAACAACAAACAACATTCTGACAGATGTAAAATGTACCACACCATGCAGTAAATTTGGACGTGACCTTCAGACCAAGGGCAAGGTTCAAAAATATGTTATCAAATATATGAAAACAAATTCAAGGGAATCCTAGAAGGTAGGAAACAGTCAACATCAACATTATGCTTCTGTCCAGCAAAGCACTTGAGATGTTGGTGATTCCCTGTATATGCTCACATACATGACAAATTAAGGTCAATTACCTTAGTACCCAGGGTGGCAGCGGAAGAGTGAACATTGCATGAATGAAAGGAAGGGGTACTAGGAGCTGTCTGTATAACACTATCCTGACTTTGTTTACTGGTTTTGGTAAAAACTCTGATCATGTTTTCTATTCTTTGAGTAAGGAGTACAATCATAGCAATTTAAATCTTAGCGAATTAATCTGCAAAGAAGACTTTGAAAAGGGGGAATACTCACTCCAAATTCAGTGTTAAGTGAATTTCTGATTTTTCAATTTTAACTTTTATTATCAAGTGAGTAAATATTGGAAAAATACACTTAGATGCACATCATATCTAACAAAGGAAAGACATTTAAAGAAAAAAAAATTCAAACTCTTTAATTTATATGCTTTTTTGGAAGTACTGTGTTGATTGCATATACTCCAAATATTAGAGCTTCTGTTTAAAGCAAATGAAAAAACAATTTTTCTTTATCATGTACAGAAAACATTTCTGAATATTTTTAGAAATTTTATGTTCATAATGATAAAGTAATCATTAGCAAAAGCAAAGATTATTATCCTATGGACTGTGCTATTTAAAAGAGTATCATTCTTGTCTAAAAAACATAGTTCCTTTAGGCAAAGGATCCTTTCCATCATCTGTTTCACACAGTTACAATATATAATTTAATTAAAGAACTCTTCTATAGAATTCTTTCTTTGTACTGGTGCTGTATGGTTTTTCTTTAAATGAACACATTCTGAAGTATTCTGTTTTCCCCTGACAAACCATTGCAGAGCCTGAGACATTTGGAAAATAAGTACAAAAAGTGTGCCAGTAAGTAATTTCAGTCATCTGCCATTATGTGTAGGTAACATTTCAGTTAAAAGTGGAAAAATATGGAACTCTGCAAAGTATTAAGTCTCACAGAAAACAGGAGTACAAGCTGGTAGTTACTTCCAGCAGAGTTTCATATCTTAATCATAATGAACAGCATTATGTTTTGAGGATAACATCATAGGAAGAAAAATACCTCTCTGAGTTAATTGCTGCTCAGCATATGTAAAGCTTCCACAATTTGATCCCAAATATTTACTCAGAACATGAGGGAAATATTAATTCTAGAATGATTTCATGAAAGTCATTGGATTAGTAATAAAATATTTTGAGAAATGAAAAGTTAACTTGGGGAACTGAACTTCTGAAATGAAAACTTTACTCTGTGGTTACTTTTCTATGTAATGCTCAGATCTTCATCTTACAGGAAAAAAGAAACAGTGAGATTCTTAACAGTTGGTTTTTATCATCCTGACCAAGTAAATGTGCCATTTGCACACATCACTTGGATGAATTCTGCAAAGACATATTTTTGAGGAGGAGTTAATTTGTAGGGTGACAATTTTTGGGGGTTTTTTGACAGAAATGTTTCTGTTTGTTGTGGTACATTCTGAAGAGCAGGAACGACAAACTTTTCTATAAATCTCAAGACAAATTTTGGATAAATCTTTTGAGTTTCAGTCTGCGTGCTTCATCATGAGTGTTCTGCCACTGAGCACTCCAGACCTCCTCAACTCCATTCACTATTAGAAGCAAGAAAACTTTTTCTACTCTAAGAATGTAGAAGAATTAGCAATTTCAGAGGTAGTGTATAAATATGAATCATCAATGTGTGGCAGTAACGATTCACCATATTTGCTACCCTGGGTCTTTTCAAGTAACATTTAAAAGAAGGACATGGAATGCAATACATCACATCTGTATCTACACTGTACAATAAATAAAAAAAAAAAGTCTAGGAGATGTTTCTTTCTTCCTGGAAGATAATTTCTTGCATCCATGCTTCCTAACACATCCCCCCAGAACAGAGAGGTCATGTTTCTACCTATTAAGATGCCTCTGTCAAATTACCTGTGGGTAACATATTATGGCTCCATTTAATAATAAAAATAACAACTGCAAAAGCAGCAGCAGCATAGTATATCCTCTGTGTATATGTACACTGAGATAAAAAAAAGGAAAAAGGAAAGAATAGATGTAGAATTTTCCACATCGCTTAATGGATGGCTTGTTCTTGGCTCAGCCCTGGGCTGCGTAAGTGTGATATTGCAAGTACTCAGGCTCTGCTCTGCTGCACCTCACTCCAAGACTGTCAACCTTCCATGACTGCAGACAAAACTAAACTTATCCTGGCTCCCAGTCCTCTGGTGAAGGCTGTAGTTGTCTACAGCAAGACCTCTGTCAGATCTGAAACACACATACATCTTGAGCACATCCACACACATCAGTTACCACTAAATGCCACAGTTTCTTCAGGTTAATTCAGCCAATACAGCTAGTCAGTCATCTGCACAGTGCTCTTTGCTTCATAGTTAGATTGCCATAAATATTCAATACACCACAGGAAATTCTACCTGACCTTCAACTGCTGATTCTAAATGACACAGACTTTCTTTGGTTCTGTGATTAGTATCTGCCAGCCCAGCATGGATACCTTGTTTTTTTCTTTCTATGATTTCAATAGCTAAATCTTATCTCTTCTTCTTCTGTGTTCTAACATAGCATGCAAAACCAGAAATCCAGTAGCAGTGACAAGCTTCTACTCTGCCAAAAAGATTATTATGAAAGCTCCCTGGGCATAAACGATCTCAGAGCCTACAAGCCTACCAAAGTCACTGTGAAGTAAAGATTAATATGCTGGATCACCTTCAGATCTCCATGATCACATTAGTGCTGTACTGTATTACATAAAAGGATGACCTTTTCCAACATATCTGATGAGAGTCATTTGTAGGGAATTAACCTGATCTCTACCTTCACTGCAGTACTTTTGTTTAATTATTACTGTTCTTGCTGGAAAAGGCCATAGAGAGAAGATATCTGGATGTAATTCTTTTCAGATAAGTAACTGCACTTTAGTGTTGAAAACAGCACGAACCCAAGTTTTCTTCACTACTATGCAAGTTATGCTCCTTTACACTTCATATGTTACAGTCACAGCATCTTCTTAAGGTTCTAGAATGAGACTTTAGCTCAACACCTCAGAGGATACTGGTTAATAATTTTACTCAAATCTTCTGAGTTTTTTGTAGTTAACAACAGAATAAAACCAATAGAGTTGGGTTTATTATGTTTAAAAAGCAAATCTCTGAGCTGATATTAACTTTAGGGTAGGATGGAGGGAAATAACGACTGGAGTTTCAAAACACTCTGTTATTAAAACACTTACAGTAAAACCAAATTAAAACCTTTATATTAAACATTTCCACACGTCATGGCCATACTTTCTTACATTTATCTGTAAGTACCATGTTACAATCTGATAAGTTAGAGAAAATCAGCTTTTTACAGAAGACATAGGTTTCATAAGGGATATGCATATTTTAGTAAGTTTAGCGTAAGCATAACCTTCTGTAGTTTCTTTTCTCTTTGAGACAAATATCTTCTAATGAGAAAAAAATCTTCAACATATTCTGGTTCTTCAAAATTTCTAATATTAGAAGGAGTTATCTCTGGCAATGGCCTATTGCAACAGTAAAGGTATGTGTACTTTTCATAAAAGCAAGATAGCTTGGAACACTGCATAAAAATTAATATTTTTTCTGTATTTTCAGAGTCTTGGGATTCTGAATTGAAGCTTCTGATATTTAACTAACTTGCTGGGCACGTTTTTATTGGCAAACATTCTGTGGACTCTGAAAAAAGAAAAAACAATCAAATATCTGGTTTTTATTTCTAATACTGCCTCACTTAGTATTTACAAAGTTTTAGCCCCTAGAAATTGTTTAGCACGTTATTTAGTATACTGTATTTTTACTATCACTGTTCAAAATCATGCACCGAATTTTTGAACATTCAGGTCCTAATTCACCATTTGCTTAAAGTCTAGTGCAGTAATTCTTTCATATCTTTCTCCTGCACGAATTTCAACATTCAGCGACATCCAGCAATCATAGGAGTAAATCCCATTTCTGGTTTTTTTGCCCCTTTTTATTCTTTGAAATACAGGATTTCTACCTCTTTTTCATTAAAAAAAAAAAGACAGAGTACATTGAACATATATTTTTGCATATATTTGCTGACATGTTTATCAATAAGTATTTTAGGTCCTTAATAGCCAATTTAACATGGGAGGTTTTTCTCCTTTTATTATGGAAGGGGACTATAAAATACATGGCTATAGACTTTTCTGATTTATACTAAGATACAATGAAATAACAGATATCTATGATTAAAGCAATAAGTAAATAAAAAAATAGAGATATGTGGACTCAAGAACACAAAGGAGGTGATAATGGAGATAGATGTGATTGCACAAGTAAAAGTACTTAGGGTCTCCTAGTTACTGAGAACAGTCAATGGCAAGGAGTATACTGAAAAATTAATTAAAGAAAAGGAAAAGCATGCATGCAGTATCTGTCAATTTTGTACAGCTGCAACAGTGTCCTCTTGCTGATTAGAAAAAAAACCAAACAGCAAGTAGGTTGTTTTGTCTTTAACTACACTGCCACTGAAAAAAGGGAGCATGCTTCTCTCCTACCTTGCATTATTTATAGTTTTCCTCCACAGCTGGTGGCTACAATATGTTACTGTACTATTTTTCCAAGCTTCCTTCTGACCTTTGATGATTTGTATTCTATTAACTATCTTGCTCTCTCAGATGAATGAAGAAATTAACTGAATTGCCTGGCTGAAACAAGGGACAAAACTAATACTAACAGTGAAAGTACCATCACTTGTTCACTGAGACTTGCAAATATTCCCCTTGCCCCTACTCTTCCTTGGCTTTGCTGTATGGTTATGACAAAAAATATATTTTTCATCATTTGTAATCACAGCACAGAATGTTGCATTACATACCAGGTGAACTTTCCTGCCTTTGAGCTGTACATAGATGAATGACTTTGTAAGTCTGTATAATATTTGCTGGTAAACTAAAATTCAAAATGGTCAAAGCCATGCCTTAAAAACAGTTCCTTTCCTCATATATCCTCCTGGTTTCTAGCAAATAATATGTTAAAGTCTACTGGAGTCAGAACTTGTGTCTGGCTCATGAACGATTCTGCTATGTGTCATATAATCGAAACAAAATAACTATATAATTCAGTCATAACTCATGTTAAATGGAAGAAGCTATAGAAATTAAAATGAAAAATTGTTTAATTCTTATTGTTTGATATTGGATGACATATATAGTCATCTAAGAGCTGAGCAAGAATGATACAACATATAATAGTACCTAATAAGTACTGATTTGTTAGGGGGATTTGCCCATTTTTATGCAAGGTATCAGCAGAAACACAAGTTGAAAAAATAGGCTTATTGTAATACGCTGACTTAGCTGAGTATTACAACAGTTGTTATGCTCTGAATTGCATGTGTTTATATGTGCAGCTCAGTAGCTTAATAATTTCAAGATCTGTATATGATAAAATGATGCCTTTAGACTAAAAAAGTGTAATGGTAATAGAGTTACTTTGAGGATACTGCCTCACTGAGGATTAAGTGACAGCTATAATTCTGCATTTCCTAGTACTTATAAAGTTCAATAGCATCTCTAACTGCTTGCAGATTCATTTTTGTGATGAAAGCCAAATAGAAGGATTATTTATTGCCTCTGAGTTCTGTGCTGTTATCTTTTTTTGCTGTTCAGACTTTGCCAGGCCAATTAATATTCCTTATCTCTAAGAAGGGTAGTTCTTCTTATTCCTAAATAAATGTGATTTTACAGCAGCTCCCAACACACCAATTATTCTAGAATACTAGTATGGTTCTATTGTAGTGTGGGTAAGTGCAGACTTTGCTCTACTTTTCAAACTCAAAAAAGATCAGAATGTGTCATATAAAGAATCAGTAATACTTTAACACTTCGGTTTTGGCCTTCTACTTCAATCTTTCTATCTTATTCGTTTTTAGAAAAATGGTTATTCAACACAGCTGGAAGCTTAACTCTAAAATCTAAATAATTAGTGAAACTATAATTAATACTTTTTCAATTTTTTAAAAAAAAATCTGCTCATAGTTGAAGCTAAACTCATGAGAATTTACTCAAGAAACTGAGTGGTGGGGAAAAGAGGTCCTGAAGAGCTCAAATAATACATAGGAACTGATACTTAGCTTCGCAGAGATGCTGCTCAACCCCTTGACCTGGATTTTCAGCAGACATCACATAAGTCTAGACCTATTCTAAAATGAGTCTGTATTATTAATTCATTACTGCTTTTATGTAGTAGTAAGAAAATCCAGTGTGGTGTTCTATATGTTACCTTCTTACACAGTGAAAAAGACAAAATATGTACATCTACCTCTCTTTACCTTTTCCAAGTACTACAATTGTGAACATTTTCTGTAATGTTAAATGATCTTCTGTCAATACTGATGAGAAATGAGATTGCTTAGTACCATCACATAACAGTGGTACTGAATATGGAATTAAAACAAACAAAAAAATAAATTATGTTTTGATAACATGAAAATTTGGCAAAATGAAGTTAGAAAATTGATAGAAAATGAAGACTAAATGCCTTTCCTAGATGGTCACAGGACTACATTTTGCAGAGGTCTTTCATCTTTTTCTTTAGGCCTTTTTAAAATGTTTCTTGTTTGCACTATGCTCAGAAGGCTGTATTACAATAGTAGAATCATAGAATCACAGATTGATTAAAGTTCGAAAATACCTTTAAGATGATCAAGCCCAACTGTCAGACCAGCACCATCATGCCTACTAAACCATGTTCCAAAGTACCACATGTACTTGTTTTCTGAACATCTCCAGGGACGGAGACTCCACCACTCCCCTAGGCAACCTGTTCCAATGCTTCAGCACTCTTTCAGGATTTTTTTTTTATCTAGGAGTGTAAAATTAGGAAACTTTATGCAGTGCACCTTAGTTGTCTACCTTTATTAGTTCTGCTGCCTTCTGCAGGATAGTTAGGTCTTTATTCTACCCTTTAATTATTTTGACTTCTGTGTCCACGTGCAGGTTATTCATGATATTCATGATGTTTAGTTGCCATGCTTGTAACCACATACAAATGTTCTCATCAAAACAACTTATAAGGAGGACTTCTTGTTGCAATGCATTTTATTTGCATGACAAAAATATTAATTTTAACTTGCCTGAGGTTCAGTAGTTCAATAATATGTTTCAATATATAATATCATGTACACAATGCATGCTTTCACATAGGTATAGAACATTTATCAATGTTATACATTTTTCCTTTTTTTTAGTCTGGATCAGTGATATAAAATAATAAGTCCAGAATGTTGAGTTTTACTAAAGGAATTAGTATTAGTGTAGAGATATGTGCATGGTCTGTATGCATAAAAATATATACCATTTATATAATATATATATATATATAGCAGAGATTACAATTTTTTGTTAAGATAGAGTCTTGAAACTGAATCATATATAAATTACTGGAGAAGTTTGTTTCCATCACAGAACATCTTCACAATAAAAATGAATACACTCTAATTGCCTTTTAAATGTGCTTTTCAACAATCATGGATATTTACATACACTTTTTCCTTTTAATAACAGCAGAATGACAGTTGTGTTATTTCATTAGAAGGTGTTGTAATAATTAAGATTATTTTCAGTATTAAGACATTCTATAAATTCTAGCATATGAAATTGTATTCCAAATTACAAATTTTTCTACAAGGATCTTTTTTACTCTTTCAAAAGTAGCAGTAGCATTACTCTTCCTGTCTTTCATGGAAGTGTTCATAACCTAGACTAAATTCAGATTTTTTACCAGTATTGAAAGAAGGATATTTCAGAAACTTATTGACAAAAGGAAAAAAAAAAAAGAAAATTATTGATATCAAAATAGAATTACGGAATGGTTGAAAGGGACCTTAAAGATAATCTAGTTCTAACCCCTCTGTCACGGGCAGGGACACCTTCCACTAGATTAGGTTGCTCAAAGCCCCATCCAACTTGGCTTTCAACACTTCCAGGGACAGAATTATAGAACCACTAGGTTGGGAAAAATCTTTGAGATCTTCAGGTTCAACTGTACCTGTCCACATCTAAATCATATCCCTAAGCACATCATCTGCTCTGCTTTTTAACTTCTTCAGGGATGGTGACTCAACCACCTCCCTGGGCAGCCTGTTCCAGTGCTTAATAACTCTTTCAGTGAGGAAATTTTTCCTAATGTCTAATCTGAACCTCCCCTGGCACAGTTTGAAACCATTCCCTCTCATCCTATCACCTATCACTTGGTTGAAGAGACCAACAACCGCCTCTCCACAACCCCTTTCAGGTACTTGTAGACAGTAATATGGTCTCCCCTCAGCCTCCTCTTCTTCAAGCTAAACAACCCCAGTTCCCTCAGCTGTTCCTCATAAGACTTGTTCTCCAAACCTTTCACCAGTTTTGTTGTTCTCTGGACATGCTCCAGAACCTCAATGTCTTTCTTGTAGTGAGTGGCCCAAAACCAAACACAGTATTCGAGGTGCAGCCTCAGCAGTTCCAAGTACAGGGGCAGAATCACTTCACTGGTCCTGCTGGCCCCACTGTTTCTGATACAAGCCAAGATGCATTTGGCTTTCTCAGCAACCTGAGCTCACTGCTGGCTCACGTTCAGTTGGCTGTCAACCAACAGCTCCAGGTCCTTCTCTGCCAAGCAGCTTTCTAGCCATTCTTCCCCAGGCCTGTAGCACTGCACAGGGTTATTGTGTCCCAAGTGCAGGGCTCACACTTGGCCTTGTTGAAACTCATCCCATTGCTTTCAACCCATCAATCCAGTCTGTTCATATCCCTCTGTAGGGCCTCCCTTCCCTCCAGTAGATGGACAATTGCTCCCACCTTAGTCATCTGCAAACTCACTAAGGGTACATTCTATCCCTTCATCCAGGTCCTTGATAAAGATATTGAACAGAATTGGACTCAGCACTGTGCCCTCCAACTGGATTTAACTCCATTTACAACAACTCTTTGGGCCCAGCCATCCAATCAGTTTTTTATCCAGCAGAGGGTGTGTCTGTCCAGGCCAGTGGAGGACAGTTTCTAAAGTACAATATGGTGAGAAACAGTGTCAAAAGCTTTACTGAAGTCCAAGTATACTACATTCACAGCCTTTCCACCATCCCTTGTCACCTTGTCTCAGAAAATGATCAGGTTAGTCAGGCAAGACCCGCCTTTCATAATCCCATGCTGACTGGTTGTTTCATATGTGCTGTATGATATCACTCAAGATCACCTGTTCCAAGACTTTCCCTGGCACTGAGGTCAGACTGACAAGCCTGTAGTTTCCTGGATCCTCCCTCTGGCCCTTCTTGTAAGTGGATGTAACATCAGCCAGCCTCCAGACAGGTGGAACCTCCCTAGTCAGCCAGAACTGCTGACAGATGATGGAAAGCGGTTTGACAAGCATTTCTGCCTGCTCCCTTAACACATTCCGGTAGTCCTCATCCAGCCCCATTGACTATGGTTCTCTGGTCCTTCTGGATGAGCTCCAGTGCCCTCCCTGCTCACCCTGCCTGCAATAACTGACAATGCAAACTGTTGCAACCCACTTTTCTGATGCATCACATATCTGTTCACCCGCTTCTGTTTTCAGCACTCTGGTCACTAGCATTCCCTAGAGGCCATATAAAACTCCCAGAACCACCCACTGATGTGTCAACTGCCACATGGCAGCTGCTGCTTCCAGAAGTCAGGAGCTGCTTGTCCCTCGCTCTTTCTTGAATTTCCTGAGCTTCCCCTGCTCTGGCTACTGCCTCGTAGCCTCGATCTAGCACCCAGATGCAGAACTTGCAGTCCCTGCTGCCAGTTCTCAGTGATTTTGGATGAAGCATCCAAAACTTGTCTGGGCAACTGTTACACTTCATTGCCAGTCTCACAGTCAAAATGCGTTTCCTAGTATCTAATCTAAATCTCCTCTCTCAGCTTAAAAACATTACCCCTCGACCTGTCACTACACTTCCTCACAAAAAGTCCCTCCCTGTTTTTCCTGTAGGCCCTCTTTAAGTACTGGAAGGTGGCTGTAAAGTAGCCCTGGAGCCTTCTCTTCTCTAAGCTAAGCAAGTCCAACTTTTTCAGTCTGTCTCATGTTCTCCAGACCTCTTATCATCTTCGTGGCCCTCCTCTGGACACACTCTATCAGAGCAATATCCTTCCTGTGCTGAGTGCTCCAGAACTGAACACAATACCCAAGATGAGGTTTCACAAGAGCAGAGCAGAGGGGGAGAATCACCTCCCTCAACCTGCTACTCATAATTCTTTTGATGCAACTCAGGATACTGTTGGCTTTCTGGACTGCAAGCACCCATTGCCAGCTCACATTGAGCTTCTCATCTACCAGCATCTCCAAGACCTCCTCTTCAGGGCTACTCTCAATCCATGAACACACTGGAGAAAAGTTTATGTCGAAAATATTGCTATACGATCTGCACAATCAATCAATTTTTATTCATTCACAGTAATTAGACACAACCTGTAACAATTGGGAGAATTATTTTCCAGAAATAGAAGTTGTTTGCTAATTGTGAACCACTGGAACTTCAGCTAAATCTTTTTATTATCCTCAGTTTGCAAGACTAATGCTAATTACTGTACAGATTAATAGCTGTTAATTATGTCCTATATTCAGCTTAAGTGAATAGAAATTAGTCTTACATTTTTCATAGACTGCTTTTAACTCCTACATACTTAAATAACCGTAGCACTCAGAGCTGCCATTATAATGCATTTTCCATCAGTAAATGTAAGAAAATACAAATCTCATAATGTCATCTCCAGTGTCAAAAGGCAAAATAAGGTTACCTTGGCTCAAGCCACATGAAACAGTAAGCTGTATAGTAGGCAGTGGACAGGCTTTTGATAGTTTTACTGGCAATGCTTGTATGCTGTTCATAATCTCAGTAATTTAATTCTGACAAATGCTGCTGTCATCTTTAGGATGAGAGATGCACTGCACTGGTAAGAAAACTTTTTTGTAAGTAAGAAACTTAGTTATCATCCTTCTTATTCCCTTGGCTTTTTTCTGTTTCATTATGAATCAGGATGTTATTTTTAAAGCATGCAGGTTCCCAGCTTTCATGCACAGGTATTCTTGGGCATGTCCTACCACATTTCCCCATTGGAAGAAATAATATAAATCAGCCTTCTCTCTTAGAATAATTGACTATAGCAGTAAGAATCATTCTTGAAAATCAGTTTTCTAATCTGTGATGCAACAGCCACGATATGTGCCGGTGGTGACAGGATGGGAGAAAAGTGTGTGAAGGGACAAGTACAGAAACTGATTTAAAAAATAACAACAGAGTGTTCATGTGAGAGAGAAATAATTTCTATATTTTTGCATCTCAAATGAAATGCATACGGCAAGTATCAGCTTATAGTATTTTCTCTGCTCTGCACAGCAGGCCAGATTTTGTCATTTCAGGCTATATTTTAGTCACTGTTGTCCATGTAGAATGGGAGGAGGCAAGAAGTAGGGTTTTCACAAGTAAAGTGAGTCCTCAAAGACCACAAATAAAAAGAATAATCATATAGTTATTGCATAACATCATATAGGGTCAAGGTTAACATATAGATAATTTCACTGTGCTTTTTTATGCCTCAATATTTTTGCCATATTTAATTATTCCTTTTCATAATTTAATTTTTGGATATTTATAATGTATTCCAATAATGATTTTAGGAGATAGAGTAATGACTTTTTAATTGGATTTTTATATAAATTATTTATATTATTTGATATATACTCTTTCACTTAAATCTTCTACAATAGAGGTTTTCTTTCTCTGTTTTTGTTTTTTGTTTGTTTTTTTTTTTTGCCTCCCTGCTCTTCCTCTGAGAGAGAACACAGAGGTAGGTATTATTTTCTCATTCAGAGCTTTTTTTTTTTTTAATGTCTTTTTTCCCATTACTGCCTTACCTGTACACATTTTTGCTCCTCTGGGCTTCTGTAACAACAGGCCTAGAGGCTTGCTGTATTAACGCTTAGCCTCTGAATCTGACCTTTCACACACAGGATGAATTTCTTATAAGAGTTCTCTCTTCTAACAAGGATAGTCAGTCAGGTACAGAGTTATAACTTACGTTGAAAAAAAAAGAAAATCAGTCTACATATTTTTTTTTGACTGAAGCAGAATGCTGTGTTTATCTCAGTGGGATTTAATACGTGTGGCAAGTTTGTAAGTCTTAACACCTGGGGAATAAAACTTTTTTAAACAGAAAAGGTTTATGTGGAATATTAACAAAGGATGGTTCTGTTCTGAAAGAATTGTGTGGTTTTGTCTTTTTCTTACTGGGCATGCAAGATACAAAAACATGGAAGGTACATAGAGTAAAACAAATTTTTGTATGCCTGCTACTGTAATAATGTTTTAAACATCTCTGTATTGATTATATGGTCTATTGACTAAGTAAAATGTGAGGTTTTCTGTTAAGTTTGGGTAGATAATATTTCTTTTCTTTCAGCCATAGAGAACAGAATCGATGGAAATAAAACAGGAAAAGTTTTATACCATGAGAAGAATTCTCAGGGTTCAGATTTTGTGTCTGAGGTTGTTTATCCCTGCCCAAGATGACCTCATCCAAACTGCATACGGGAGACAATCTCCAGCTTCTTCAATGTCAAGGAAAAAAGAAAACCTATAAGCTGCAAGAAGATTAACACCAGCAAGGTGGAAGCCTTGAATAATGTTACTGTGATTCCCTCTGCAATGGGAAGGCTTCCCTTTCCCTTTAGGGACACAGTAGTACAGTACAGGAGATTAGGACCTTATTTTTACTTAAGTCCACTTGGAAATACTGTCGCTTAGTATGATGCAGTGTGTTAGAAAAACACTAAAAAAAACTGTGATTTTCTTTGTTGTTTGGAAGTACAGCAGTGCACAGCAGCTGCTGCCCTGTCAAAGTTTAGCCCCAGCCAGCCAAATTCAGCAGCTAAAGCTGTGTAGCTGAGCCTCCAAAATCCCTTCTCCACATACAAACCACAGGGAAAGGACAAAGGGAAACGAGAGGAAAAGACTCATGGATTGGAAACTAGAACTAAGGCTTTAATGAAATGACAATGATAACAATGAAAATAATTAGAAAGTAAAAAAAATTATAAAAATATGTGAAGTCATGCCACCACTTCTCCCCTCTATGGCTGTATGTCACCACAAATGATGCAGAGTAGACTTGTGGGAATAAGTCCACGGCTAGGCGGGAGCTGGACTCAGGAACTGGATCGAGGAATGCATGGATCCAGTATCAGGAACAATCAGACAGATGAGGTCCTCACTGGGCATTGGCCATTGCAGAAGAGAGTGAGACCCACATGATCTCTCAGTCTTACACCGAGTATGATGTATATGGAATCCAATACTCTATTGGTCAGTTTAGGGTCACCCACTCCAATCACTCCTCCTCCCAGCTGCAGCTTCCTTTCCACCATCTTGAGGGTGGCCTTTGTCAAGTACAAGCATTGGCCTTTTTGAATAAGAGTTCTCTTGTGTTATGACTTCAGAGAAGAACACTCTTTAAAAAACATGCAGTTAGTTTTCAGAGAATTAAGTTACTTTCAGCAACTGAGTTAGTCACAAAATTGACTCTAATTTACCTCACACTACAGCATGCCCCAAAATGATGGATATTGTTAAGATACGTCATGTCTCTTAAAGGAATATCTAGAGCCTTGATATTCCCATTAACATCCATGGTTGAGAGAAAAGGACTATATTTTCCCAATACAGTGACCAGAACCTTCAGAGAAGGATCATTGTGTTCTGTAATAACAGAAGAAAGAATCACTGAAACATTACAGAAAATACTTCCTGCTAGTGTACATTAGTTTAAGATCTGACAGTCAGATAAAATACAAAATAACTTCAAGGCAATTGAGTCTGAAAGATGAGATTTTGTGTGCAAGATATGTCAGAGTTCTGAATCTTTCCCTAAAGCAATTTTAATTGAAATGTTGATAGTATTTTTGTATTTGCTTTTTGTTTGGTTTTTTTGTTTGTGGTGGGGTTTTTTTGTATGTGTGGATTAGGGATTAGGATTCCCAGGAACAGACAATAACGAAAATAAATATTAAGGTTATTTCTACATAATGACAGAAAGTAAAATACACAGTGGGTACTTTGCCAGTTAGAAAAAGAGAGCTTTTAAAGACAGATAACCTTAAAGAACTGGTTATTTTTAAAAGTACCAGGAATGACTCTCCATGTAGGATAAAATCTCCACAATTAAAAGTTAAGATTTTATTGTAATTTTTACTAATTTAGTAAGCTAAACAATCCACATTATCTATATCCCAGGTGAATGCTCATATACAGCTTGTATGCATTAGCATCTCCTTCATTTTTGTATGATATTATTTTACATTAAAGTCACACTTGAAATAGAAACAACTACAGTACCAGCTCCCATACACAAGATTTAGGCTGTTCACTAGACAGAGACTTATGAAACCAGCCATACCGTGAATATCAAACAACAGTTGAGTGAGACATTTTGGATTTTTCACCTACAATGACAGATAGGTACATTATGTCTTTTGGGGGATCTTGCTCCTTTTGATTATCCAGTAACATATGCAGAAATCCTTTTTAATTTCACAATTTAATTTCACAACTAATTCACATATTGTGACTAGATTATCTATGTTTAAATATGTATATGGATATATTTCTTCTCTAAGAGGCACTGATTGCTAATATTGCTTTCCCAACCATAGTGTGAGGAACACTAAATATCTCTTGCCCCTAAGGTGACTGCAGTAAGTAAAAAGTCTTATGTTGACTCAGAGTAAATCACAGTCTCTGTTGTTGTCTTTCTCAGCCTTTTCAATCTTTTTATCTGTGAGTCTGTTTTTCTCAGATATAGAATTTTCTCTTTTCTGCAGTCTAATGACATTTTGTGATCTCTGCATAACAATGTATTAAAGCGCAATGAAGATTCTGATTTATTTAAATAATCTCAAGATCCCTTTATCAAGCTATTGCTGTGACTTCAGGATTCTTGCTCTTCCCTAAAAATTACTCAAGAAATAGTCTGTGGTCAATTATGATAAATTAATAGCTTCAAAATGCCAGTTAGCAGTCCACACGCCACATGTTTTTCTCCAAGGCAGAACAGAATGCAGGAATATCCCTTCAGAGACCACTTCAGATTCAGATTTCCACAGATTTCAACATAATTACTCAGCATTAACTGGTTTAAACTGCTTAGTAGAATAGTTCTTACTATGTTCAACTTGAGGGAACTATATATTTCCATACTGGGTAAAACCTCTACATATGATGTTTGAATAAATTTTTTCTTGTAAGAAGTATGAAGCATTTTGGGTTGATTTTTGATGAAATGCAGAAAATATATACATATAAACATCTGCTTTTCACAGCTTTGGAGTCAGGATAGTAAGAATCTTAACTATGAAATCAGTTCCGTTCTTGGTAGAACTACTATATATTATTTATTGCCCCAGCTTCTTCCGTTTCATTTGATTAAAGTATTTTTTCACCTGTCTGTGTGATGCTGAATTCATTCTTTCAATTGAGTTCAACTTCCAATAACTCCATCATAGTCAAAATCTAAATACTTTCAAATTCTACCAGAATGTATAAAGGAAAAAAAAATATTTATTACTATTAGCAAAGAAAAAAAAATGTAAAATGGAAATATTCAAAAAAGACCTCCTAAAAAAATTCAGAGCCAGAATCAAATATTTAAATCCATATTAAATCAGTCACCTAAATTCTAACACTTTGCTTCAACTAAGTGTTAGTGCTTAGCAGAATAAAATTAACCTGAGATTCTTATTAACAGTACCTGCCATTATTGAGCTTTATTTCTTCAGGATACATCTGAAAGTCGAATCTGGTGCTGATTGTGACTCCATAACATAAATAATCTAAATTCATATGCCAATATAAGCTCTTGCTTTCTGTCAGAATACAGGATATAAAGTTTATATTTCATCAATGATGTAATTTAAACAGATTTAAATCATATGGATAATAATGTTCTCACATCACCATATATTTGAAAATCTTTTAAAAAATACAGAATGTATGAGTGTACATTTAGAGCTTTGAATCTGTGATATATCTTAGCTGACTAGCCATCAGTTGTCATCTATAAAACATAAGTTTCTAGGCAAAATTTAATTGCCATCTATATTTTTTTAAAGAAAATAAAGATACTCCCTCTTTCACTTGACATAAAAACTTCGATGTGACTTTTTTTTCTGGTTTAAGTTCAATAGTGCATTTGAAAATATCATTATTTTCCAGATGGCCAGAATATCAAAGATTTGGGATGCAAAGCTATTTAGAGACTTCTTTTATTGCACCTGAGAAGATGAGAGAGCAGGCAGTTGACATTTCCATTGACTTGATAACATCTGGTTTTTTTCCACAGTATCACTTCACTAGGCTTTCATTTTTTACCCCTCTGCTACTAACTTCTAAATTCTTTAGAAAGAATAATCTGCAATATGCATTTTCTGCCCAGATTATCTGATGTTATCCTCAGTGTCTGCACTAATCTACGACTAGTCCCTGACATTTATTAATTACTTGTCACCAATTCATTTGTTTCATTTCTAAAAGATAGTTTTTACTTCCTTTAAACTTCTCCAGGAATGAGATTATTGCTTTTGTTTTTTAAACTGCCTTGTTTCAAGCATCTGTTCTTCAAGATATTTTCTTACTTGTAGATCATCAGCATGAACTCTTTGATTTGGTAGAGTAAGGCAGTGAAACAAAATATTACATTCCAAAGGCATGTTAATTTTAACATTTTTCCATGTAGTCTTTCTCTGTTTTCATATTTATGCAGAAATCCATTGATCAAACTCCCCCAGGTTTTCTATTGGAACTCAAGCACTTTGAAAATCACAGACATTTATGAGGCGATTCTTCTCACTTGACTTTAGGCACCTAACACTTAGATAGCTTAAAGAAATATCTTGAGATATGCAAGTCACTCTAGGTTTTCTATTTAATCTACTGAGGGATAAAAGGCCTCTGTGCAGAGTTGCCATCCTGGACACTTATCTTGGGATGAAGAAACAAACAAACAAACCCTTTCTAGATGTATGCCTTTCTTTCACTTGCTAAGAAGGAAAATTTTTAGGTCAAAAGCAAATGTCTGACAGGATATTTATAACAACAGAATTCTTTCTCAGGTAATTTATCTTTATGCTTGTGCTTTTTAGTTCTTTGGCTTAAGTTTTTGAAGTTTGTTTTAGATGTTTGTTGCTGCAGCTGATACTTATCATGTGCACCTGAGATCCATTTATAACTTTTAAGAGTAAAACTGGTTGAAAAAAACATGAGAACACCTTCATTGCCAGTTTAGTTTTAAAATAGCCTATTCAGATGGAAAATGTTTCATATTACTTTTATATTTCTACTTTTTCTTCAGTGAATTGCTTTATCTATCATTAGCAAAGGCACTTCTTAACTGATACCCAGTTTTCTTTGATTCAATGTTTTATTTACTTAATATTTTATTTAACATGTTTTATTAGATACTTATATACGTAAAATAATAACATGTAATTCAATAACAGCATAATCTAAGTGAATGATGATCACTGATGTTGTAGTTGTTCATTTATTTTTTTTTCTGAAATGAACATTTTGCACACCCATTTATTTGGTACCTTTGAAATCCTGGCAGTGTTCAAGAAGAATATTAAGCACAAGAATTTAAATGTTATCAAATTTAGAATTTGATAACAGTTGAACTGTAAATCTCCATGAATTTATCTTTGTTTGTTTGCTGTTCTATCTGCTCTAAGACCTCATCACCTCGCCACTATCTGTTTGCAAAGGGGAGCATGGTACAATTCTATAAACAGTTTATTTTCCTTGCTGCCTTTTTCCCTTTTTCCTGAAATGTCTTAAGCAAAAAGCTAATTCTAGTTGAAATGGCCTTTTCATTAAAACACATTAAGAGAGTCTCTAAAGCAGGTTCTTTCTTTCTGGTTTGGTGTCTCAGAACTGTGTCAAGTGGACTGGTAATTAATGGAAGTCAAGAACTGCTGAGTTATGTGAGACAGAGAGTTGAAATAAAAATAAGGGACCAATAAAGAACCCAAAGATTAGGACTGTTTGTGATCTTCCCCATCCAAATAATTGACAAGATATAAGAAAATGAATAGAATTACTAGGCAATGAATGCTTACTCTGATATATATGTTTCTTTACTAAAAGTAATGAATTGAACTCAGCTTGCGTGAGATTCTTTTTTCTGTGTGGTAAAGGCAATAATTCAGATGTATATGTTGGCTATCATTGTTTCCAGCATGTGGCTTGGAGAGGATGAATCTTTTCTGTTTTTTAAGAACTGATTTATTTTTAAGTGAGGCTTCAGAGAAATACTGGGGGTAGGGGAGGGAAGGGGGACAGCAAATCAGGAACGAATGACCCAGAATCAGCTCATTAATCAACAAACTAGACCTAATATTTGGGGTTAAAAGAATGTCTCTTAAATCACTTATTGGTAGTATTAAAGCTCTTTTTTAAACTAAGAAAAAACAAAGAATGTGAATAGCTAAGGTGTTTTCATTTTTATGTTGTAAATAATTTGAGCAGGTCTGTCTGTTGTTTATTCATTTTTCAGAGCTGAAATGGAGAAAAATTTCACCTAAATCCCTTTAAACCATAACAAAACAACAGGAACTGACTGTGCTTGCTTGAGTACTTGCACTGACTTGATGACTTCTGATATAAGGAAGCCAAAAGATCCAGCAAATTAGGAGCTAAACTCTCTAGGCTAGGCCTACTTGCCACAGACGACCAATCTGTTTCATGTCAAGAGGAAACAGGATGGAAATGCAAGCTAAGGAATAGCAGGTGCAAAGATTTTAGATGTTATGATGTGGCATAACAGCTGATAATGTATCTGTAAATCAAAAGACATTTAAAATGCACGTTCAGTTTTCCTCTTTAGTTATGAATGATGCCTCTGCCTCTTTACATCTCAGTATAAAATAAATTGAGACGTGTAGAATGATTACATATGATTTTACAGAAGATATGTGTGTACGTGCACTCACAGAGAAAGAAAGATAGAAGAGGCATAAGTAAGACTGTCTTTAAACTTTAAAATAAACCTCTGCTAAACTGCTGTTGCTTAGTTCTGGCACATTAAAAATCATCAGCATGGATAAAAAATGTATCAAAGTGTCTTCAACAAATTGTTAACATAAACAAAGTGTAGAAAGTGTCTTCAACACATACTCTGAATTAGCTTTGCATATATAACACTATATCACTGATGCTATGTACTGATGCCAGTAATGACTATGGTTCTTGATGGGATCAAGGTGAACAGGTTTGGGAGTTCTTTGCCATAAGTCAGAAACATATCTTGTCTTGTTCCTTCTACAATTTTCCTCACCTGTGCATGAGGTTTTCATGATATTTGCCACTCCTTTCCCTCCACTCCCACCATCACTTGCTCCTGATACTAGTTATCTGGGAGTGGAGAGTGTCTTTTCAACTGCCTTGATGTATTTGTAAGAACCCCTGTGTATTTGCAGCTCTTTGTGGTCGTATTTTCCTCTGTAACGTTTTCTTACTTGGATGCTTCATATGTACAACTTGTCTCTTCTCCCTTGAAGGTCACATTATTTCCATACTTATATAAAATATTTAAGGATTGTGTGAATGCTTAAGGATTGTGAAATGCTTACATAATGTTGTTTGTTATGTTATTTCAGTATACTTATATTTGAGTTGATATTAATTATACCCTAATAATACATTTATAGTTTCTAGATGTCATAGGTCTCTGTTTTGGCTACAATTAGTTTTAATATACTGTCCCTGTGGCTACTGTGGAACACATAGGCTTCTCAAAACAAAACAGAACTTTCTTCATTTTAGCTATCCAAACTCCGTATGGTTTTTCTGGCTAAGGAGTTTCACACAATATCTCTCTAAACAGGAAACATCCTACTTCTGGCCTTCTACTTTGCCATAATTTATAAAGTTTAGCAAACACTATTTATATCTTTTTATTCTTTGTAAAGATTATTTCTAGAATTTTGTCTGGAACATAGTGAAGAACAAACAGGCAGATCAGACGTATACAGTTCAGACATGCAGAGCTTTTTTGCCTTGATTTTTTTGCTTGCTAGCTTGATAAAATAAGCTCTCTGTCTATGCTATCCTGACTTGTGAACCATTCCTCCTAAATAAAAAGCAGATTATAACATCAGGGAAACATCAGCATCAATAGCAAAGGAGATTAATGTCTGCACTGAAGAGTCTTGGCTGAGTAAAGGTGAGTACTGAATGAAAGGGATATGTCTGTTTGCAAATGGAAGGAGACTAAAACGGAATGTGGAAGCAGAAGTGGTAGTACAAATTAAACATGATATTTTGGCTCAGGATTCCATTGGCATTCATTTTCCATTCAGTTCTTGACAGTGAATCAGCAAATAAAATCTATAAATCTAGTTCAGTATGTGCAGGGAAATCTTATTTGGTGGGCTGTCCATTCACAGGGACTATGTGTGGGGTGGTGACATTGGCTACTCTCATCACTTAATTTAACTGAAAAGAACATGAAATTCCATCCCCTAGGTTATCAATAGAGCTGTTTACATAAACAACTGAGGTCTACTCAAATTAACCACTAAAACTAAATCAAGTATTCATCTTATTTTTTTATCATGTAATAAAGAGCTCCAAAAATTTCTGGTTTCTCTGCATATGTTGGGGAATTATCTTTCAAAATTATTCACAAAATCGTATGAGTAAAGCAAATTAATCTCTGGAATTCTTCACAAATTACTCACTTTAAGAGTCTGCAGTCAGAGATACATGTTTTTTTGTCTGGTGACCAATTACTTTTAATTGTTTCTACTCCTGGCTGTTCTGTCTTATTTAGATGAGAAGTAAATAATAAAAATTGCATGAAAAATGCTATGTCCACATTAGAAAGCAATATTGTTCCACAGGAGAGGCTCTCTACATCAAAATACCAAAGGTAAAGTGACTACATTGGCAATATATGCTATGTTTTTCATGCAATATGACTTTTTCTTCCTCCAGGTTAGATTTAGTCTGCTCCCCTGGGTAAATGTTCCCACCATCCTTATTATATGAAGATGTCCAAAAGGTCAGATAATTGGTTCAAACACTTAGATCTGCTCTTGCAGTTCAAGAACATCCAACGTGCACCTGAGAGCTATTTTCATGTTGTGGTTACCTCCAAAATCAAACAAGTTCTTGTAAAGAAATATCAGGGATGGCCAAAGGATTCACTTTGAAACCTCAGTGCTGCTCTTACCAAGCATGCTAATGACGACACAGACAAATAACAGATGTCCTTTCTTTAATGTGGATAACTTTCGTCTCTCATTGCAAACTATTACACTTAGAAATGTAGTAAAAAACCATATTAACAAATGTTGATAAACATCACCAATCCTCCAAACACACATCATTTATAGGAATCTCATTCTTGGGGACTAAAAGGGTGTGATCCAGATTAAAAAGAAAAAGAACCTGCAATTCAAACATATATTCAGAAATACTCTATTTTTGCAGCTTTTCATCAGTTTTTTTTTTTTTGCTGTTGTTGCTAGGTATTATCTTATTTCATTGTTTTTTCTTAATAAATGTAATGTCATTATATATGTAACACCAATATCTAATTTATCCTCTCATGATTTAATACGACTTTACATCTTGACAGACTTTTAATTTTAGATTTTTAAATCCCCTTAGTTTCTTTAACTTAGGATGATTAGTACACATAGCAGTCATTTAGGCAAAGATTATAGCTACATCCTGAAAGATAAAACAAATTGCCATCTTAAATACATTTCTTTTCAGCTAAAGTGTACTTTATTGAGATAAAGACACAGCTGCATGCTTCTTTATGCATCTTCTCAACAGTACTAATAAATGACATTAGAAAAGTATCAATTACTTAAATATACTGCAGAACACACAGAGTACATCTGCCACAGAATTAATTTTGCACCTCCTAAATCGCTTTTAATATCTGAATTAGCTTTTAGTAAAAGTAATACTCTAGTAGCATTGTTCCAGTGAAAATCTATACATTAATACATCATGCTGCAACACTGAAGAAACATGTAAATGCAAAGTTTTCATTAATAAAAGTAGCATACAAGGTTGCTTATGTGGTTTTCTAAAAGAAAATATAAAATAAAACACATGCTGGAGTGACAAGAATAACGTAACTGTTAAAGACAGAGATGCAGTTCGAAAAATTAGTCAATATGGAAGTTCCCTGATAGTATGTGTAAAATGTTTGAAGATTTGGGGTTTTTTTCACTTGTGTTTATGGATTTGGTTTTCTTTTCTTTTCTATTTTCTAGCCATGAGATTCATATTGATGGAATGGTATTCATCGAATCATAGAATAGTAAGGGTGGGAAGGGTCCTTAAAGATCATCTAGTTCCAACCCCCCTGCCATGGGCAGGGACATCCCGCTAGATCAGGTTACCCAAAGCCCCATCCAGTGTCTCACCATTCCATGGTGAAGAAATTCTTCCTAATGTCTAGTCTAAATCTGCCTCTCTCCTGTTTATATCCATTCCCCCTCATCCTATCACCACAAGCCTTTATGAATAGTCCCTCTCCAGCCTTCTTGTAGGCTCCTTTCAGGTGCTGGAAGGTCACTATAAGGTCTCCTTGGAGCCCTCTCTTCTCCAGGCTGAACAACCCCAACTCTCTCAGCCTGTCCTCATATGGAAGGTGCTCCAGCCCTTGGATCATCTTTGTAGCCCTCCTCTGGACCCGTTCCAACAGTTCCATATCCTTCTTATGTTGAGGATTCCAGAACTGGACACAGTACTCCGGATGACATCTCAGAAGAGAGGAATAGAGGGGCAGAATCACTTCCCTCTACCTGCTGGCCACGCTTCTTTTGATGCAGCTGAATATAAGATTGGCCTTCTGGGCTGTGAGCTCATATCAAGCTTCTCATCAACTAGCACCCCCAAGTCCTTCTCTGTAGGGCAGCTCTCAATCATGTCATTGTGTATTGAAAACGGGGATTGCCCCACCCCAGGTACAGGACCTTGCACTTGCCACTGTTGAACTTCATAAGGTTCTCACAGGCCCATTTCTCCAGCCTGTCCAGGTCCCTCTGGATGACATCCAGTCCTTCTGATGTGGGAACTGTACCACTCATCTTGTTCTCATCTGCAAACTTGCTGAGGGTGCACTTAATCTTGCTGTCAGTATCATTGATGAAGGTATTAAACAGCACAAGTCCCAGTGCAGACCCCTCAGGGACACCACTAATCATGGATCTCCATCTGGACTTTGAGCCATTGACCACTATGTTCTGAATACCACCCTCCAACCAGTTTCTTATCCACCATCTTCTGATGAATAATGTTAACATTTATGAGGTCTTTCAACACAAGGCTAGAAAAAAATGAGTTCTTGTTGATTTTAATGCCTGTGAAAAATTTTAGGTTTAATTTAAAAACATGTAGACATCGAAGCAAGAAATACCTCAGACTTTAGAAATACTTATATCTAGGTTACCCCCCATGCTGAACCGTGTCATTTGTCACACCACTCTGAAGCATGAGATATGAGGTCCAGACTGTAGAGGTTGTTAGACACCCCTTTTATTCTGCATCCCAACAACACAGGATCCAATGTGCAGCCACTGTTTAGGAGAAAAGACATAAGTCTCAGAACACTAGGATTCACTGCAGTTAGGCATTTCCTAAATGGTAGACATATTTGAATAATATGAAAGAATAGTTTAGAAATATATTCACTACATTAATTCACCTGTTATTGCAATGTTCATTTTGACTTTTTAAACCCATCAGTTTTATACGTTTTCTTGTATTATTAATTAAATAAGATATAAATAGTATACTTTCCAGATAAGTTCAAAGGTAGTCAAATATTGGTATTATTAATTTCCTGCTTCTTAGGAGTTTCTTCATTACCCAGTCTCCACCTGGAAATAAAGCATACTTTCTAAGGAATAACAACAACAATAAAAAACAAACAAACAAAAAAATGCAGGCCAAATTTATTTCTGCCTTGGAAACACAAGAATGTTCACATACCCCTAAGATATTGGTTGCTATAAAAATAATATCATACTTTCTTATTTGGCCATTAATGGATTTTTCTTCCTTGTTTTCTTCAAATTTGGCAAACAAAATCACGGTTCTACAAACATTGTGGTGAATAAGGGACATTGAGTATACTGACAGCATGGCTCCAGCTTTCTCACGATCCTTTCCAAGTCCTGCTGTCACTAATTTTCTGCCTCTAGAAGCAAGAAGAAAAGCGTTGTTACTTGTATCTACCATTTTTGTTCAGTCAGGATTTGGGCTTAATATACGTGATCTCAAGGGCAAGATGATGTTTCATGGAAAAACTTGGTATTTCCTCTGAAACAAAATGAATTTTGTTTTGGCTTTTTTTTTTTTTTTTTTTTTTTTTTAATCTTGTCAGCTCTCCTGCAAGAGAAGCAAAGGATCATTCTTCCATTGGTTTTGGGATCATTCTTCTATTGGTTTTGGCCAGCTTCATGCCAGGTTTAGCCTTAGTTCTGTATCATATTTTTATGTATCATCCCAGGAGCATACGCCCACCAGGCTGTACTGTCATAGGTGTAAAAACATCTTGATACAGCTGGAGAAATGCATCCCTTCTAGCTGAAGCCATATAAAAGTTTGACAGTCAGCTCAAACTCTCACAATAGTCATTGTAGAAAGGGAGAGAGAGAACAAAAGAAACTCTAATTCATACTGTTTAAAAATAGGTGTCTCTGAGGGAAGACCTGAGTTAGATTTTGGAAGTACCCACTCCACAGACCATTGAGGAAGCCTAGATGACTACATTGCACAAACTGTCCCTTTACAAGGGAAAAGTAAATTGGTTGGTATTCATTCTTTAAGCCAGAGCTATCATAACTTTCTCAATTCCATATCCTAACACCTTCCATGCTTCTTTGGCATTTTATTACTTACATTTTTAAATCTTTCCCTCCCCTTGAGCTATCTCAGTATCTCTCCTTCATCAGCTTCCTTCATTCTCCCCTCTCACTATTCAAATAGGTGATTGATATATGCTGATTTTTGTTGGTAACAAAATTTCTTCTTCTTCTGTCCCTTGAAAAGTTTTCCAAATGCTGTTACAGCTAGTCTAATTCTTCCTTGCAATTTCACAATCTGAAATGGCTTAGGTATTACCATTCTGTAAGTCTTCCTACTGTAATTCATTTAATTCTTCATTACACTGTTATTGGAGCTAGAAAACTCTTATATTTTACTCAGTGACCTGAATATCATTTTAATATATTGAAGATAAGCATAAGAAATCTATATGTTTATTGAACAGCATTTTCCCTTCACCACTTTTAGAATAAATGGTGCATTGACAGCAGCTAATCTCAGAGGATGAAATATGCAACCCTAATAAGCTCTTTACTCATGTTAAAGGAGAGTGAATGACAGGAAGTGCAAGATCTTATCTAAAAGGCAAAGTACATTACAGTTTATAATAATGCACATAACAAGTTTGCTCAGATATGAGCTATGGAAAAATGCAAGAAAACACTACAATAATATGCCTGAAGACAGAGCAGTTATTCTAGTTATGGGTGAATGTGCTATTGAGATCAATTAAATCACATAACTTCTGCAGACAATGAGAATAGCAGTAATAAAACCTAAAGCAAAGAACAGATTGCACAGTGTGCTGACAGGGCCAAATTGATAGTAATGATGTGTGATGGCAGTATTGCAATAAGGTTGTCTAATATGGTATGCATCAGATATTGGTTTTCATTACCTATACCCTGGAGTACAGTCAGAAGTTCACTCAAATGATAGTGATTACCCAAAGGGCAAAGGCAAGTAAGGCAGACAGTTCAATACTTGTGCATCCTACAAACTTCATGGAGGCAGAAAAAATTGTACCTGATGCTAGATTTACCAGGCTTGCTACCACTGGGATCAAGTTGAGCTTATACTGCCTTTCAAATTGATGTGGTGCTTTAAAGTGTATGCTTAGTGAGTTTATTAAGACAGTCCATCAGAGACCATAATAGCTCTCTTCGGAACAAGTTTACAATCTGCATTGTAAGTATGTGCTTATAAATCAGTCTGTATTGCATATCAGACACAAGATTACTGTTGTTCTAAAAGCTTGTGTTTCAAGTTAATAATGAGTGGACACTTAAAAGCCTGGGTTGTGCTTAGTTTGAATAAGCCCCACTTGCACAAGTGTCTAGAGCTTTTGTAATACAGCTTCTTCGACATTCTTTAAAAACTAAATCAAACCAAACCAAAACATATTCTATGACTTACATTCAGTAAAGTATCTTCCACCACTCTCTGAAAGTCTTCAGTATCTTTTCTTTACGTCTTTCTTACAAAAGAAGTGATCTAAATAAAGTAGCTTTAATCTCTACTAAATTAGACATGTTCATAGACAGAAAGGTTAATGAAAAGTAAAGAGCGCCCTTTGGAAGGGTATATCAAATATTGCAAGGAAATGCAGCTGGGAAGTTACTTATGCTCTTATCTAATGTCCTCATAGGTCATGCAAGATGTGAATAGTTTAATAAAATTTAACAGAGAAATTTTTCATGGCTCATATAGGCATTTAGACAGTGTATTTTTTAATGTCATCATGTACAATGTGCCCTTGAGTGAGGAGAAATTGTCTGCTCTTGACTTTCCTCCTCATTTCAACATTGACATCAATAGTTGTTCTTTCCCTAAGTACATGAAATCTCCTGGTTGTTCCAACTCTCCTTATTTTGCAGTATTAACTCTTCCGCGAGTCAAGAATAGTAAAACAGAATTATAATAAGCCATGTTAATCAGTTTTGTGTATGTATTCTGAATCTACCTGCCTGTGGACATGACACTGCTTTGAATTTTTGTCTGGCTTATCTAACACAGTTTTGAGGGTATTTGTGGCTGTGACTTCTTGTACAATCCTAAAATAGGTGGGGGAAGAAGTGTATCAGTGTGGGGAAAGTCTCCTACATAGAAGATGCTGGGTGCTTACCCTGGTTCAAACAAGGTGGAGATAGGCAAGGCCAACATGGAAATGATCATATGGCCTAGAGACTTCTAGAAAGTTAATCTTTAAACCATAGCAAGCATATGCCACTTTCTTTACTCAACAATAGCCCTATTTCAGCCCCTCAATGATGTCTTACCATGCAGAACTACTACAGCTGTAGCTGTAATGCTATATCCTACCATCGTATACATAATTCTGTGTTCCTGTCAATCTTCGCCCCCTTGCCTCCTTCAAAAACTTATTTTTAAAACTGTGTGGGCTCTCCCTCTTCAGTCATTACTTAATTGGGGAATTATATTTTGTTTGGAGAATCATTACTTGGCATACACATAAAGGAAAGCCAATCTCACCGACATTGTGTTGCATGTTCCACCTTAAAGATGCTTGATATGATCTCTGAATACTGATTAAGTTCATATTTTGCCTGATTATACCCTTTTTCCTCACTGTGATTTTCACACAACTTTTTTGGGAATGACATAGAAAAATCTCAGAAAATCCCACACTAACTTCTTTCTGTAAATAAGTGCCTAAGAATTAACGTTCATATCTGCAAGGGTTTGGAAAAATTGATATAAGTTAATAACCCATCTTAAAAAGTGTCCAATTTCATAAGTGCTTAAAACATATTTAGGAAATCTTAGCATCAACTTGTCGATATTATTTTTTAACCTACACATGACTTATGTAGAAAATTATACATACTGCACTTTTGTTACAAGCATAACTTATTTCACCTTAGGTTTTCTTTCTAAAAACCCTCTTTCCTACTGTGTGCCTATTGCTGTTTTATTCCTTTTCAGCTTAACTGTAAATAGACAGAGTAATTACCTACACAGATATAAGATTTTGGAATTTTGTTGATATCAATTTATCATCAGCAGAATACTATCCTAACATCTTGTCCCTACATGCATTATGCACCTTTGATCAAACAAAAAGTCTAAAGATTAGTCAGTGCTTTCCTTTTAACAGCAGGAATTATTATGACTAACATAGCCTACATCAAGATGATTTCTCTAAAATGCTGGTATTAAAAAGGAGAAATAAAACCACTTTTATTAAGTTACAGGTCTCAGGTTTTTGTCCTAACTAATAAAACAGATACTTGTAAGCAATGTTACGATGTTTGTAATTAGATCTACAGTAAGAAATTAATTGACATTTACTCTTTTCTATCAGCTGGGAAACTCTTCCTTCTGAAGCACTGTATGTGCTTTTGTGACGAACAGAACAAGAGAGACTCCTGCTGGCTCAAAGTCTATAAAAATGAACACTGTTTTTTTCCATTTGTTATGTACTTAAGATTACTCCTTTGTTCTGTAATAATATCCAAAAGCTCTGTAAATGTGTGACTGCAATAGGCACTGTCCTGCAGCTTAGAAGAGCTATTTGATTTTTTTAAAAAATATCTGAGACAAACAAGTAGAAGGAAGAACAGAAGTTGAGGATACACACATAAAACCACATAAGCAACCACCTAGTATCTTATATGATCTTAAAATATTTACCGTGACCTATAAAGCTACTAATTAAGTACATGCTCTGTTAGTGCAGAAATTGTTTTGTATTAATATTTATGCATGTATATATGTCCAATGCCAAAGTAAACTAAATTAAACCATCAAGAAGTCCACAGTTCACAAAATTTTTCATCTTAATTCCAGTCTCAAGCTAAATTCTAATCTATTGTGCTAAAGTATGAGGAATGACATTATCACATACTGTTGTTTTTCTCACAGGACTTTGTCTTTATTCTTTACAAAGGATGATGGTCACTGCTTAGAGAATGAAGCAGCAAAAGCTCAATATTCCTTTATCCTCATCCTGAACCATGTCCCTATAGACTATGCAAACCCACATTGAATAAGGAATTAAGTACTACTTCTTGCTCTTTTTTTGGTAGCACTTACCACTGTATCTCAAGATTAGATCCTTGAAAGGATTTAAGAGCTGAATGGACAAAGGTATTTAGTGTCCAGGTGCTGGTTAACATAATGGGAAAGACATGCTGCATAGAAATACTATTGTATCTTTGAGAACTAAAGTTCAGGGGTGTGAATGTTCACCAGCACAGTGTATACTGTACCACAGAGGTAGTGTACAGACACTTATGCAAGTCCCAAATCCAGGCTGATGTTTCTAAATAAAGGAGCAAACTGCCATGCAAAGACAGTAGCTGCAGTCTACAAAATATTGTAGCTATTTGAAAATAGCAGTCCACCTGAGCTGCTAATTCCTTGTTCTCAGGAGGAAAAGTAATCTCAATAACTCTTGCTTTTCGAGGCAATAGGTGTTTCTGCCCCTTTGCAGGGTCTTATACATTACAAAGTAACACTCGCGTTCCCAAATTAAGATTCTCAAACGATTTCCTCAGTTACCATTCTACACTAGAGGTACCCAACCTTCACTGGTAACATTTTCAGAGGAGTGCTTAAGTATCTGCATCAAATTACTGTGTTTTGTCAACAATGAACAGCCCTTGCCTCCTTCTTGGCCACCACTGAAATTTAAGATTACGCATTTTACCCATTATTTCATGTAGGGTTAAAAATAGCTTTTATCTGAGATGATTATCTCCCAGAAACACAACAGGCTGAAGAATAACATTTTATTTTATTGAATAAGTTAGTAGTTAGGAATTCTGGGAAATAGAGCATAATGGTTAAAAACATTTCTTGACTTTAATGCACATTTTCAGAGCCCTTCTGGCTCTCACTGATTTAAGATGCAGCTTTTACAGCTGCATTGAGTGACAGGACGGTGAGTTCTGTGGTGGGGGTGGCCATTAAAGGCGTTGGCATGATTCCCTGAGCAGGGAAAAGCCTAAAAAACTCGAGCGGGGGTCAGCGCTAGGCTCCTGGCCCAACACAGTACCTGATGGGAGGGGGCGGTCCCAGAAGGTGGAAGCTGTCATAGGACAAGGAGCCTATGATGTCATTGCCATCATGGAAACGTGGTGGGATGACTCATATAACTGGAGTACAGATATGGTGGAGTACAAACTCTTTGGGAGGGATAGGAAAGAAAGGAGAGGAGGCGGGGTAGCCCTCTTTGTAAGGGAGGACTTGGACACTGTTGAAATGGATTGTGGTGATGAGGAGATTGAGTGCCTGTGGGTTAAAATCAAAGGAGCCCATAAGAAGGTAGATTTTGTGATGGGAGTCTGTTACAGACCACCCAGCCAAGGAGAAGCAGCTGATGAGCTCTTCTATAAACGGCTGGGGTTAATCTCTAGGTTGATGCCTCTCATTCTTGTGGGAGACTCCAATCTTCCTGATATCTGCTGGAAGTACAATAGAGCAGAAAGGAAGCAGTCTAGGAGGTTCCTGGAGTGTGTGGAAGACACTTCCTTGCACAGCTGGTGAATGAACCAACAAGGGAAGGTGCCCTCCTGGACCTGCTGTTTGTGAACAGAGAAGGCCTTGTGGGGGATGTGGCGGTAGGAGGACGCCTAGGACTAAGCGATCATGAGGTGATAGGGTTTTCTGTTCTAGGTGAAGTGAAGAGTGTGGTTAGCAGGACAGTAGCATTAAATTTCCAGAGGGCAGAGTTTGAACTCTTCAGAAGGCTGGTTGGCAAAGTCTCATGGGAGACAGTGCTTAAGGGCAAGGGAGCCCATGAGGGCTGGGAGCTCTTCAAAAAAGTAGATCCTAGCAGCTCAGGAGAAAGCCATCCCCATGTTCCGGAAAAAAGCCGGCAGGGGAAAAAACCAGCTTGGTTGAACAGAGAGATCTTGAGTGATATCAAGAAGAAGAAAAATGTTTATGGGCTCTGGAAGAGGAGACAGGCCTCTTGGGTGGACTACAGGAGGGAAGTGAGATTGTGTAGAGAAAAAATAAGAAGGGCAAAGGCTCAACTACAAATCAGATTGGCAAAGTCAATGAAAGATAACAAAAAAACTTTATATAAATTTATAAATAATAAAAGGAGGACTAGGGAGACCATACAGTCCCTATTGGACGCAGAAGGAACAACAGTGACAGGAGATGAGGAAAAGGCTGAGGTACTTAATGCCTCCTTTGCCTCAGTCTTTAATTGTAAAGAAAGTTGTTCCCTCTGTGTAAAAACCCCGGAGATAGAGGAGCAAAATGAGGCTCCCATGGTCCAAGAGGAGGTGGTTAGAGACTTGCTTGCCCAACTAGACGCTCATAATTCTATGGGGCTAGATGGGATTCGCCCAAGGATATTGAAGGAGATGACAGATGTGCTGGCCAAATCCCTTTCCATCATCTTCCAACAGTCCTGGAAGACTGGGGAAGTTCCACTGGACTGGAGGCTGGCTGATGTTGTGCCCATCTACAAGAAGGGTTGCAGGGAGGATCCAGGGAACTACAGGCCTGTCAGTCTGACCTCAGTGCCAGGGAAAGTCATGGAACAGGTGAACCTGAGTGCTATCATGAAGCACATGTAAGAGAGCAGGGTGATCAGGCCCAGTCAACACAGGTTCACAAAAGGCACATCTTGCCAAACTAACCTGATCACCTTCTATGACCAAGTGACTCGGCTGCTGGATGAGGGAAAGGCTGTGGATGTATCTTCTTGGACCTCAGTAAAGCTTTTGACACAGATTCTCACACAATTCTGCTATGGAAACTGTCAGCCTCTGGCCTGGACAGGCGCACACTCTCCTGGGTGGAAAACTGGTTGGATGGCCGGGCCCAGAGGGTGGTGGTAAATGGAGTTAAATCCAGCTGGAGGCCAGTTACAAATTGGGGTTCCCCAGGGCTCAGTGCTGGGTCCAACCCTGTTCAATGTCTTTATCAATGACCTGGACGAAGGCATCGAGTGCACCCTTAGCCAGTTTGCAGACAACACTAAACTGGGTGGAAGTGTGGATCTGCTGGGGGGTCGGGAGGCTCTGCAAAGGGATCTGAACAGGCTGGACTGCTGGGCTGACACCAGCGGCATGAGGTTTAACAAGGCCAAATGCCGGGTCCTGCACTTGGGGCACAACAACCCCATGCAGTGCTACAGACTAGGAGAAGTCTGTCTAGAAAGCTGCCTGGAGGAGAAGGACCTGGGGGTGTTGGTTGACAGCCGACTGAACATGAGCCAGCAGTGTGCCCAGGTGGCCAAGAAGGCCAATGACATCCTGGTTTGTATCAGAAACAGTGTGACTAGCAGGTCCAGGGAGGTTCTTCTCCCTCTGTACTCAGCACTGGTGAGACCGCACCTCGAGTACTGTGTTCAGTTCTGGGCCCCTCACCACAAGAAGGATGCTGAGGCTCTGGAGCGAGTCCAGAGAAGAGCAACAAAGCTGGTGAAGGGGCTGGAGAGCAAATCTTATGAGGAGTGACTGGGAGAGCTGAGGCTGTTTAGCCTGGAGAAGAGGAGGCTGAGAAGAGACCTCATTGCTCTCTATAACTACCTGAAAGGAGGTTGTAGAGAGGAGGGTGCTAGTCTCTTCCCCCAAGTGACAGGGAACAGGATGAGAGGGAATGGCCTCAAGCTCCACCAGGGGAGGTTTAGGCTGGACATTAGGAAAAAATTTTCACAGAATGTGTCATTGGGCACTGGAACAGGCTGCCCAGGGAGGTCGTTGAGTCACCTTCCCTGGAGATGTTTAAGGCACAGGTGGATGTGGTGCTAAGGGGCCTGGTTTAGTGTTTTATAGGAATGGTTGGACTCAATAATCCGGTGGGTCTCTTTCAACCTGGTTATTCTATGATTCTAAGATTACAGTTGCCAAGATGAAACATAAATCATATGTACTTTGTCATGAAAAATGTACCACAGATTACATTAAAGCAATGGGAGAAACATCAGTGATTTTCTCAGTATCACATCAGATATTTATAAAAGGTTTGAACACTGACTTAATTTTGTAGAATGTTTCAAAAACTTTCATAAGTTCTGAGTAATCTCTCTCTTCCTCCTTTCCATCCCTCCCTCCCTTTCTTTATCCTTTATTCTTGATGTCTTTCTTATGTTCTTCTAGGAACAGCATAGTGACTTCACTGCCACATACAAGTTACAGGCAGGAAAGCAGTAATCAAAAAGGAAAGTTATTATAAAACCATCCAATTAATCAGCATTAAAGTGCACAAAAGCATGTGACTGCAAGCCATATAATGCAATAGGAATGTCACAAGACATGCTGTCTGGTGAGGGTAGGCTCAGGCAGCCTTTGCCGTCATAAGGGTTGGTTCAGCATGGCACATTCCAGCTGGGAGATCTGAGAGCATTTCCAGGCTCCTCTGAAGGGGGCTGGCTACATATGGCCTGCAGGGATTTACTCAACCCTGTTAGGTTCTTCCTTGGGAGGAAGCTGCGAGCTGCAAACCAACAGGGAGTCTCAAGGCAGGTGGTCTAGCCCCCGGCATTTCCTGTACACACAGCCAAGCTTCTGCTGACATGACCTGCTCTGCCATCACAGGGGTCTTACCAAACAAAGGAAGTATAAAAAGGATCAGAGCACAGATCAATGTGAGCAATGACGAGATATTCTGCACTAGGTGAAGATGTACCTTCTCTCCTGTGGCTCGTTGATCTGAACTGATGGTAAAGACAGGAGGCCTGTTTTGATTCAGACAGCTGCTGCTGATTGGCTTTTTTCCAGTTGTGTGAACCAGGTTAGTAATTTTGCTTTGCGGGTACAACTGTATGTCAATTTACCACGATATATGCTTTCTGAATAATTATTGGCTGTTCTATTATTTAATATTGCTGGCTTTTTAGTGATCAGTTAAAGTGTTAATTCACACTGCATCCATGGACTAGGCTAATTTTCAGCTACTCAATAACAGTAAATTATTTAAAATACTACAGAGCATCTGTGTCTTCTTATCATTTGATAACTTGTGCAACAGGAGCCAAGGAATTAGTAAGGCTGGGAACTTCCATAGCAAAAGCAGGAGATCACAAATATTTTCTTCTGAAGTCTAAACCATCTAACAATAAGAGTATTTCTCATAGGCAGCTATCACCTGCTTGAATACATTTATGTAGCTTTCCTCTTGTGACAGTGGAGGTTGAAATGGGCTAAGAGAACTCAAGTCTGTATGCAGGTTTTCAATGGTGTGCTATTTAGAGCTTCAGCTTATCCTTCAAAGCAGATCTGAAGCTGAATCTGTGTTGCCACTTGAAAAGTTAGATTGGACCTTGATGTTGAAAATAAGGACTCATGCAGGAAGAGAAATTCACCCTGCTCTAAGTAGGCAGGGACAATGACATGGAAGAAACACTTTCTTGTACCTTTCCCATTATCAAAAGAAGAGGTGAATAGAGTTTCCAGAAGGAACGGTAGAAGACTCTATTCATGAGGATGAAGGAAAGATTTTAGTAATATTAGTATTGCTATAAATACTTCAGAACCTGCAACAGGAAACTGATTCTCCATTAGCAGGTAGCAAAGACCATGCTTGATTTTGCTAAGCCAGGTGTTAATAAAGATCCAAGCAGCATTTACCTGTAAATAAAAAAATCACTAATGTTAAAATTTCAAAAGCACTGCTTACCTTTTCTCAGTCTATGAAATTTCCAGCAGCTCAGCAATACAAAGAGGTTCATTAAATAATGAAACAATTTATTTTGTATTTCATAAAAGTAAGTTGATTTACAAAACTCATTGATGTTGTATTATGCACAAATATATCACCATAGTTTCAAACAGATGCTGTCTCAATGCAAAAAAATAAATGAGCTAAATCTCATGTAAATCATAGAATGGTTTGGGTTGGAAGGGACCTTAACATCACTTAGTTCCAACTCCCCTTCCATCAGCAGGGACATCTACCACTACATTAGATTGTTCAAAGCCTCATCCAACCTGGCCTTGAATACCTCCAGGGATGAGGCATCCATGACTTCTTGTGCAACCTGTTCCAGTGCCTTACCACCTTCACAGGAAAAGAAAAATCTTCCTAATGTTTAATCTAAATCTACCATCTCTCAGCTTAAAACTGCTAACCCTTGTCCTGTCACTGCCTCCCCGTCTTTCCTGTAGGAAGGCTGCTATAATATCTCCCTGCAGCATTCCCTTATCTAGGCTGAAAAACCCATCTCACTCAACTTCATAAGGGAGGTACTTGCTTGTATCTCTTTCCTGTCCTTCCTAAAGGGCCTGTATCAGGCTACAAATGGTAACTACCATCCACCATCTGAAAACTTCTAAAAAAAGCCCACAAAAATGTAAACATTTTTCTATTGCAACTGCTGAGCCTGATTCTAAAGCTGCTAATTGTAACAAAAAGATCTTGAGACACTTTTTCTCAACTTAGCCTGGATATAGACAATAGTATTTTTACTGATATATGCTGCTGGATGGATTTATCAATCTTTTCTTTGCTCTGTGTTAGAATTTTGGACTTGTTAGAAATCACAGTCTAGCTTTGAAGTAAGCTGTGAAGTTAGATAGTAAATATTGTTGTTAAAGGAAATACAATGATGCATTAATTTCTGTGTTTGACACAGAGGGACTGCACAAGTTTTCAAAGAAATGCTTTTATAATCAATACTAGGATCTCTTAGGTCACCATAAATTCAACACCGCCTTGTTTCTGCTAAGAATATGCTAATTGCAGATTTCTTGATAATGCACACACTATTGTATATTAAATATGTGAAAAATTCAGTGAGGTGTTATTTCTATTCGGCATACTTACACGCAGAGAACATTCCCTAAATATACAGGATCAATTTCATTAATAAAGAAAAAATACATGCTGTTTAGAACTAAAAAAAAATCATAATTATTTTGATTTATGATTTCTGAAAACAAAAGGTATTCCAAACGTAATTTTTGATGTGGTTGAAAAACACATAATTAGTAAAAGAATTAGATTCTCCTACCTCTGCTAATACTATTTGTCCACAAATAGTGTGATGGACGTTGTTAGGACAATTTCCATGGAACAGTGCTACTGAAGATGACTGACTAACGCAATATAGTCCAAAAGTACTGTATTTCAATCATTGTTCTGCAGCGTTTTTATGCTGAACCAAAATTTTCAAGTATATTACGATAAAAACTTATGTTTAATATTTTTTTCTCACTAATTGCCAAATTGCTGGAAGTTCCATTTGTGTATGGAAAATATGGAATTACTGACAGGTTTTAAATTTAGGAGAGACTGTAATTCCTTTCTATTGCACAGTCACAGTTCACGATCTCAAATTAAGAGAAGATTTGTAGTGTGCTGAAACACAGCATTAGGAATTCTGATCTGGAAGCAATAAGAAAAGGTGAAATATGTCAGAATGATGTTGATAAAACTTAGACTTCACAAAAGTGGAAATATGCTTGCTTTTGGTTTTTTAAAACCATCACAGACGAATTACAAGTCCTCAGTACGTGACCATAAGAACACACAAATCAAGAAAAATAGTTCAGGTTTCACATCAGTTGTTTCCTATTATAAAAATGTAAGATTTGTCACAGTATGGGGGGAAAAAAGACATCAAAACCACAAAACTGAAAATCATATGATCTCATTACCATTTGCAATATTTGTACGGTGCAACTTTTAAAACAGGGATATTAAAAAAAATTAAGAGAAAGGAAGTATAGCTTTTGCTGCTTATTACACTGTATTGGTATGTAAAGCTTTATTAAAAAGTTATTTGCATCCTGTTTCAGGTATAGTGCTCTTTGATAAATGAGTTTAATACACAGATGTCTGCCTCAGAGAAAATTCTCCCTAAGTTTCAGAAAGGCATTTGTGCAGAAAACGTGTTTATCACATTGTCTAAGCTAGGATGTGATTAGCTCTTGTACTATGGAAAAAGGAAACAGACTTCCCATTAGTCTTTGCAACAAATTATTTGTGAATTACCGAAAATAAAATAAATATAACTAAAGACTTCATGCATCGAGAAACACCATAATACAAGTGGTTTCAGGAAACAGAAATATGTACATATGCATGCAGAAGACAGTGACTTCTTGGCAACCAACATACTAATACAACCCTTATTTCATCAGAGACCAGAGTAAGTAGGGTTTTGTTTTCCTTGGAAGTTTTAAGTTTAGCTTGTTGTGGTTTTTTTTTTTGTAGATAGTACAGGGCTCACTTCTTCAAAGAACTTCTTACTAGATAGAAAATAAGATATTTATCTTGTGCATGCTATCATTTCAAGGGGCACTCTGATGTCACTGTTATCTGAGAGTGATTGAATGAATAAGGATAGATAGAATTTGCCCATATCTTGTTTTAACAGAATTGCCTATCACCTCCAATAACAGTGCCATCCATTACTCTTTTTTTATGCATTCTCATGCCAAAATTGAAAATAGAAATAAGTTTCAGAGAAATTGCATTTTGTGATTTTCCCTTGTTAAAGACATTATTGTTCAATATAGTTCCTACTCATATATTCTTAGCATAAATACCTACATCCAAAAATCAGTCAACACTCCAATTTTTCCAGATTTTCTGCACTAATTCAGACATGGCTATGAAAAGATGGAAGGTATTTAATAGTTCTTATGCAAAAAAGGAAAAACCATATTGCTACAAAATCAGAATATCACATGCATTTATTATTGCAAGCTAATAGGTGACATGCACCTGTCATCTAGTACATAGTCAGAAGTCAAAAGCTGACACATCACAAGATGAGTAACAAGGATGTCACATACCAAGTAATTCAAAAGCCTAAGTCTGGTATAACTGTAAATCCCAATGAAATATCTCTGAAAATGCATTTTTGGTGAGTTTTTAGGCTTCTTCATGTAATACTTTGGAAACAGAAATTTTTGAAACATGTTGTAGCCTGTCTCATACATCTCAATACACAGATATGTAATATGATCTGGTTGAAAGGCAACTAGGCATCTTGACAAAATCCGGCTCAATTCAGTGGATTTTGTATTGGTTCGTATGACTATAAATTCCTCACATGAATGGGAGAAAAATACATCCAGTGGAAGTTATAGACATTTATGATTTTCAAATCTGACTTTCATAAAAAAATGAAATTCATAATTTTAATTCTAGAATTTCACATTTGGTAAACTCTTTTGTTTCTGTTTTTCATGATAAAGATAATAATAAAAAGTTCTGTGCTCAAAAAGAAATAAAGGATGAGAATCTTTTTAACTATCTGAATCACTTTGGGTTTGGGTTTTTTTTACTGGAAACTGGTAATCACAGTTTCAAATTATTTTCTCTAGATTCTTGCATCACATTTTCAGAAAATATAAGGATGTCTCCAGCTCCTATTTTAGCTTAGCCCTGACTAACTTTCTGGTAATGTAGACAAAAGCAACCTTCAATATGAGTAGTTTGTTACTGCTGAAAATATTGATTAGAAAAGAAACCTCTATTTCTGTCTGATGTCATCATCTTAATTATGTGTGCGATACTTATATCTACTTATCTTCTGAGCTCTTAGGGATTTGGAAAAATATTTTTATGGGGTTTTTTTACTACACTCCTTCAAGAATTTTTCATCTTGCCTCACAATCTTATCAACTGCTAGATGTCCTAATTACTGCTCTCTTGATATGATCATGCTTAGTATTTCTCCTTCTTCCTCCCCTGGGAAATTTAAGTCTATTACTTAGAGCTGTTCTCTGTCACTCTTTTTAAATGTTGAAGCACATCTATTTTATTTTAAGTGATATCAGCTTCTTTTGACAATAAATTACCTTTGCCATCTTTCATACGGTGTGCTCTTTCTCCTGCTGACCCTTTGTTCTTCATATGCTTGAAAATTTTCTTCTTAATCAGAGCCTATTGTGTGACCTTCCTTCAACCTTCCCACCTCTGGTTTTCTTATCTTCTTTTAGATTCAACTTCATTCTACAGTTCTTTCTCTTTTTTTTTGTATTTTGTGTTTTATGCCACTTACATAGGCCTGGTTTACCATTAATTATGTTTGTCTATATTAATCTCCCTTCATTACTACCAAGGTTTCAAGTTTGTTTTTTCATTAATTTCCTTAGCTTTCATTTTAGATCTAGGTAAATTGCACCTACATTGCTTATATTTACATTTTCAAAACTTTTATTTTCCTCATGATTTTGAACTGTTTTAAACTTTCCTTGCTTATTTTGAAGACTGGACACCCAGCCTAGGTTTTCAAGATGGTATTCTTTCTTTTCACTTCTAATCAGGAACATGGTTTTTGCAAAGGAGTAACTTCATAGTCATATATAATATTTTTAACCTAAACTATAATATATCTGTTAATTATAATCAAAATATTCAGTTAATATAATACATTTTGGAAATTAAATAAAGTCAGTATTAATCGCATGCTTTGGAATAAGATTGTAATTTAACACAATCTAAATAGCCTTGTTAATAAATTATAGTAATTTTCTTCAAGATTTTCACTTTATAAACATTCTTAACAGTTATTTTATTATGGCAAAAAAATAGGATTAGGTAAAAGATTTATGTTTTGACAGTCAAATAGAGTGACTTTAAGGAATTATTCTTTTTTTTAATGCCTTACATAACTTGTGAGTTTAGAGTTTAAAAAGCATAGACAAGAGGAAAATATCTAAATTTTCTAATCCATATATATAACCATATAGATAACCAGAAAATGTAAAGTCATGTGTATAATTGGACAATGGACTATTCTTCAGTTTTTGTGCAACAGTATTCTTGCTGTTGATCTCTCATGATCTGAAATCCTGTTAGAGGGAGAAGCACACAAAAGCAATACATTTCCACAGATGTCACTGGTTCATAGTCTGAGATTTCACAAAACAGAATGAGCAGTCTTGTTTATATTGTGCAGCTTTATGCATTATACATAAGAAGTCCTTATCAGAGTAGAAATTCAGAAATAATAGGAGAAAAAAGAATCAGAAAAATTCCTCTCACCTTAGCACACCATCAACAAGGCTAAGAACTATTATACATTTGCTTCATTATTCTGTCTCTGAAATTGTTGAATTTCTGGCTCTGATATGGAACCAAGAAAAAGCACACTTTACAATCCTGGGGAAAGTGGAAGAGATGGGTTTAAATCAGGAAGCCCTACTGAATCAAGTTAAATTAAAAGAAAACTCGGCAGAATATTTTGTTCTAGAGACAATATGAGTATGCTCACCCTCCACCTGCAGTGGAAGTGGCTCCTTGTGGACTGTACTGTGCTATGGGATGAGGAAATGTGATTAACAAAAGATAATTATGAAGTTAGTGAAAGTATTGAAACTGAAATCATATTGGAGTTCCTGCTGAACACAAGCCAGAGTGAAACTAGAAAAAAAGTATATGGTTCCAATTCCAGAATGACATAAAAGATATCCTGTGGTAACTTTCCTAAGTATTTTATATTTTTTTTTCAATCAGACTAGCTCCTGATACCACTCGATATTATATTTCAGTAATAGTTGTGACTGTGTAGAGCTGAGAAAGTAGCACTATCCAAACAAGGTGGTAATATATAGCTGGACAGAAATGCCTACCATATACTGAAACCATAGCCGTAAATTTCAAGACACTCCTCTTCCTCAACCTTCCTGTTGGCTGGCTGATCTTACCCACTCACATAACCAGGTGGCTGGTCTGAGTCCCTTTACCAATCAGTTCTTTCTTATTCCTGTTCATTACAGGGAGGATTTCAGTGCTTAACTTGGTACAGACCCTTACGAGATCCTCCTAGCTATTATTAAAGTCAGTATTTTTTATTAATTTTAATAGTGGACTGGCCAAGGGGACAGAAAGCAACTACGGACCTAAAGCTTCTGTTTTGGTAGGTTATAAAGACTGAAAGAAATATTTTCTTACCCTCAGTTTTTAATACAATAAAAGAAAAGATACAAGAAGAATAAATTAAGCAGTATTATCTTTGGAATACTCTTCTTATCCTAAAGTCCAGAACTGTCAGTATTAGTTTTGAACATGTACAGGAAGATCAGGTTACCACAAGGGTGACATCTGTTTTTTTGCCACCAAGTGCCCAGTGCGTTATCATAGCAAATGCAACATAACTTAACCTGAAACTTAAAATTTCTGAACCTTTCTCCAAAACATAGTGGTAGTAATACAATATTTCTATCATGCATAAAAAACATTCATTATTTGAATGTTGCTCACAGTGTATTGGTCAAAGAAACTTTATGGCCTGGGTGCATGTTTGTACGATAACATTACAAGAGAATTATTTCCATTAAAACAATGGGATTGAACAAGTTAAGAGATGAAAATTTCTATTTCATCTGTCTTCTCTTTTAGCTGTGGACTCTAATACATTCTAGAGTTAAATCTTACACCTGCATAAGAAAATGAAAAAGGTTTAACGATGACATTGGAAATGGGTCTGTATCCAAATGTGTGTTGCTTATTACAAATACATGGTCAGATGAAATCAGAATAAATGTAATATTCATATTCTGCAAATATTTTCTTCAATTTACTCCTAAGGTAATTCCAATTATTTTAAGGAAGATTTATTATTGTGCTTTGTTTTCCATATAGATAGTTGCATTAGTCTTTGTTTTCTAACCCACTATAACACTGTGTGATCCAAGGTCCATGGAAATCATGAGGACTCTTTCAAAGAAAATATCCAATTGAAGTTCTCTTAAGCTACTTTTTCAGAGTATGGCAACAATTCCCAAGAAGTGAAAATGTGAGATATTGTAGTTATTCTATTTATATCTTGTGTATATTTGGAGCTGCCGACAAAATATCATAGTGTCTTCCTTTGTATACAGACTGAAATGAACAAAACCTCTGTTCAACAGCCTTGTTGCATATGTGGAAGTCCTTGATTTTAGTTTTTTAGAAATGTTTAGCAGCAAATAATTGCCAGTTGATTATGTAAGGAAAATTCAAGGAAGGAAAAATAGCCAGTTCACAACAATAAAACATAATATAATTAAGTTTCTGATAACTGAAAATTCATGCTGTGCCTAATTCAGAAACTATGAACCCAAAATACCACATTCAGTTTTTGATATAATTGTATTTTAAAATTATTCTCTTCAGAATTAGGATTGCAAACTGTTTTCCTGTGTTATATTTAATAGCTTGATCCTGAATGCAGAATACAGTAGTTCCAGTGAATGTAATAAGAATGCAAATGTAAGTGAAATTATTTGCCTGAATGTGTTGAATTGAATCCTAACTTCTCAATTTTCAGGGTAAAGTGTGTTCATTTAGGTATATGATATATTCTAGTGCTACTAAATCTCTGTGAATCCTCTTGAAAATTAAGACATGGAAGACAAAGTATTTGAAGCTTTTATTCTTAATAGAACCATATTTCTTATAATGGATAAATAGTTTAAGTTATTTGACCTTTTTTTATTAATAGACCTACAGTTACTTTGTCCCTTTGCTACACAAGAAAAATTACTTTTTTTTTCCGAAGAATGAGTTTACTGAGGCACTGGCTTTTTATAGTGCAAATAATGTTCATATTATACAAATCAATACTAAAAACCTTTTTTTATGCGTTTGGAACTAATAGAGGTATTTAATAAAGTCTGTAATTTATAAAGGGCTCAAAATCTGGTGTTTTGTTTAAATCAGTCTAATGTTTTGCATCATAAATCTAACAATTCTGAAGGCAAAGATTAGGGCCATGGCAAAGTAATAGTCTTGTGAAGATACAGAAAAACATTACTTTGTCTAGACTTCTTATTTTTAAATAATACTACTTTGTGACTTCTTCTACCTAAATAATCAGTATGGAGGAAAGGTAGAGGTGTTATGTCTTTTTTTATATTTGGAGTGAATTCTTACAATTCTTTGACCTTCCAGGTTTGCCTGCCAAATAGCTCAGCTCAACTCAGAAAAGAATCTGTTGAAAATTATTTTGTCATATTGTATAGAAGTCATACTGTATAGAAGTCCTTTTCCTGGTATTGAATTAATTTACTCTGAATAGTGTCACTAATATAGAAACTTAGGCAGCTGATGCATTTCTCTGGCACCAATACAGCCTGTTATTGATCACCATTAGTGACTTGGATAACCTGGATATTGAGACACAGGCCTCAATGATGGTAATGTCTTTTCTTCATTTAAGTCTGGTAAACTGCAAATTACTTCAACAATATTGCCCATTTGTGAGATTTCCTTAACTACAATTCATCTGATATTAGCAATCTCCTCATACCTTTAACAGCTCTTTGTCATTTATTGTCATGCTACCATCCATATAAAAGCAAATTACAACTGTCTTTAAAGGAACAGAAAATGTGTGTGCAGTAGTCACATTTTCATATATGTTGACTATACTCCTTTTTCTATTTTTGTTATTTCCCTTTGTCTGACACAGTCCTGTTGACATTGCTGCAGAAATCTCCTCTGTAGATTTTACTGCCTCAGGCAGATTATTTTTCTTTCTCATTTATTTATGTGTCTTTATTCCTTTGTCATTTGAAATCCTTATATCTTTCTATGTCTTGATAGAACAACATAGGTCTAATTAAACTTACTCTAGAAGCATTTGTTTTCCTCCAATAGCAATAAATCGTGCCTTGGGTAAGTCACTGAGGTACTGTTGTTGTATTAATTATACAAAATTAACCTACTTGAAGTATCTTTCAAAATCCAAAACACAAATTCCATGGCAATAAGTCTTAATCAAGATGCACAGTAAAATAATATTTCTTCATGCCCTTTTCCTTTGCATCCTAAAAGTTCAGCTTTGTTAGAAAATTGCGTTAGCAGAGTTTGTCTCCTGACACTAGTGTTTTAGTAAGTGGTTAGACTGCAAGAATGTTTCTGGATTTTTACCTCAGTGAATATTCAATATAGAAATACAGTCCCAAGAGTTTACTTCTTTTACTTAAAGTATTTGAAGAGTTGCATAACTGAAAACTTCCATTTGACTCCACCTTATTTTTCTCTCTACGTAAAACACAGAACAGATTAGTCACCAAAGAAAACAAGTGCAATCCACATGTTCCTGACTGCGTGACACTCATTGAGCAAGTTTGTATCCGCCCTCATCACACAATAAGTGTATATGTATACACACACACTTATATGTGAGAACATAGAAGGGAAAACTTGATTTATGATTTTCAAGTATATGGTGCTCCTAACTCAGTTGCAAATAAATTAAAAATGGGAGAAACACAGTCTGAGACTCTAACCATTGCAAAAGACAGATCACAGGCAGCTGATCCATTAGGTTATGGAGAGGTTTTTATTAGTGCAAAGCCAAATATTCTTTTTTAAGAAAAGCAGCCACAAAGGAGAAGGATTTCCTTTGGACAAGGGCTACAATGTGCTGCACATTTTTGTACTTCCTGAAGACTGTAGGAAATTAGATCTTTAAAATCACTTAATTGGCATGTCATCATTCCTCAAGGGTATCATAAACTGGTTCTGTTGGATTTATTTGAACGTGTTTATGCAGTTCCCTTTTCAGAGTCATGACTGATTAAAAATATGCACTTACCTTTAAGAGAGATATTTCTGTTACTGCAGTTAGTCATTAATAATTAATGTTTTATCACATATGCCTATATTACATTCAGATATTGAAATTAAGTAGCCACATGATGACAGGAATCACTTGTCAAAAAATGTCCCTAACAAAGCTAAGTCACTAAAACATAGTTTTGAGAAACATAGATGTGAGGAGATACAAATAACTAATGTGTCTGTTTCCTAAGTAACCTATTCTGTTACATTTTGAAACCCTATGGAAAGTTTTCTGCACACTTGGCAAGTTATTCACATTCTAAAATTAACTGTGTTTTTAAGGGAAAAACATCATCAAGTTATTTACTGTGCTAAAAAAAAAACCTGTTACAGAAAATTAACTATAACTCAAAACCTTTATTGCAGAATGCAGAGAACCATTCTCTTCTGAAATGAGGAATTAGAACCTACATATATATTATTTCACCACTGCATGTCCCACCGACTTACGGTGGGTCGAGGTAATATCTATGATTTTCAAGAACAAAGGATTTGCATGTGAAAAAGAATCATTAACAGTGAAGAGAGGAAATCAACACTTGAAATGTATGACTTGCCAGCAAACTTAAGTGCCTTGACTATTATGATTAATATTAATGTGAGAAACCCAACACCACAATTCAAAAGCAGCAATATTGCATAAGAATTTTTACAGCACAGATTAATTTTAATTGCCTCTTTGACAGCACAAAGTGCTTTCAGTATACCCCCAGATGCTTCCCATAGTCTCATTTATGTTGGATTTGCTCTCTACTTTGTTCCACTTCGACCACCCCGCTGACAACAGGACTGTGTCCATTCCTCACTTGTACTCTGACTACCCTCATCCATCACAGGTGTCCACCCCCCATTTTCATGTATATCTTTCATCCATGCTTCAGTCCCAAAACTGCAGCCTGCACTTCTCACCTGCCTACCCCAAAATATCAGAGATCCTTTGGAGGACACAGAACTAAAAGATCAGTATCCTTTAACTGCTGTTACTACAACCAGACTTCCACTATTTGTGTCATATATTCTATAGATAAAGAGATGGAACAATGTTGATAGTCCAACTGAAGTAAAAATACTTTCGCTGAAAAGAGCTAATCTGAATTCTTAAACTGAAACCCAAATCATTAAATAATTTAAAATAACCACATAAAATGCAGTACTCTTTCACATAACATCACCCCCCAAAATTACCAAAAATACAGTCTGTATTACTGTAAGTTTTCAAAAAGCTTATTTAATATTCACTGTCTTTATTGTTTTTTCTTTCAAAAATCCTGAGCTGCTTGATTCAGCATACAATAAATCTTTGAAGAACAATGAGGAAACAATGTAGAAAGGCATGGAAGGCATTTTATTTAACAGTGAGTATTTTTTTTTTTAACGAAGTTTTATCTTGCTTGTTAAAGTGAGATGAGAAGTTTTCTATTAACTAGGCTGAGAAGCCTTAGGGGCCACTGAAAGCTTTTTAATTGCATATTTAATTAGAAATGTGCTAGGAATCTAGTGTTCAGCTTTTCTGAAGCTCATGGCTTCTGACAAAATGTCTACTTTTAAGCCATTTTGTTTCTTGAAATGTTTTGTAAAAAAGTGGGTTAAACAGAAGAAGCTTTCATTTTAGCTATTTTAACTTCAAAGGGATTTTATTGTTTTATCAATCCAACTGTAAAACCAAGGTGAAATGATGTCTTCAAAAGTAAGCATTTTCAGGTAAAATAATACCTCTAAGAGAACAAACTTTTAAGATTCTAACAGTTTATTATTCTGCCTTGCTCACCAGCAGCATAGGAAGGTGAAAGAAGGGAAGAAGAATGGAATAATGTCTGGCTACTATAGCTACAGGGTTTCCAAAAGCAAACCATCAGCCAGTTTATCCAGTGGCTGGATCTGAAGAGAAATAAATTCATATTTTTTTCCATATATTCTGAGTAGAACAAGGTTGACATTACTGCCTGCTGTTATCAGGGTTCCCAGCATTTGCTTTAAACATGGACAAAATGTAGTGAGTCCAGTATGACCTCTGCCCAGTGCTCAGTCACACAACTTTTACCAAAACAGTTGTCTGACAGAAGTTTACTTGAAATTGAGGTTGCCTCCGAAGAGCTATCTTCCCTTGAGATAAGCTAATGGATAAAGGAGGGCAGCCCCAACAAAAGCTGACAGCACTTCAACTCCTAGCATTGTGAGTATGAATACACATTAGTTATGGCTGAATAAAAATGCTTCTCAAACATAGGCTAAACCAGTAAATTAAGTTGCTGACTTTTTAATGAAACACAGTATTTGAATAAGTGTGGTCTTTCAGAAGAATAATGGAAAACTTCCCTGTTGTTAAACATGACAAGTCTTGTTTTCAAGATAGTTTGCATTAAATAAAGCACTGTAAATATCTGGAAATTGGTTAATTAAAATCATGACCTTGCACAATGAAAAAAAAAAAATGCTGAAAGAAAATTTAAAAAATTGCGTTATAATATATTAGTTCAGCTCAATGAAGAGAATGCATATGTCTTTTGATACACACAAAAGAGAAATCATTGACATGATATATTAGTGATCATAAAGCTTTATAAGACCATGAAAGTGCTAATGCATTACTGTCCTTATTTCACTTTCACTCAATAACACATACAGAAACTTGATATTCCCTAGAGCATGTCTACTCAGATAACTTAATCTATTCATTTCACGACTAATAAAATCCAGCAAGTAGCACCTAGACCTTATGTTGACACCAGAACTGGAATTTTTCTATTTTCTGACTGAACCACATTCATACTTTGTGATAGTCCAGATGTTTGATTATAGAACACAGCAAATATTCTTGAAGGTTAAGAAATAAGTTTTTTTTGGAAAAAAATTAATTAGAGGAAATAGGTTTAAATATCTAGCCTAGCTCTCACTAAATATTCTCATTTAATTTTTGTCATCCACTACTAATCATCAAACCTATCCAAAATGTAATCTTATTAAATATATTTCAGCTTTACATTTAAATGCTCAAAGACTAGTCTTTGAGAATAATAATATTGCTAATTATCTCCTCATCAGCAACTTTTACATTTAATTATTTATATCTTAGTTTATAAATGAGGTAGGTCTTTAATATGTATTTACCCATGTATACCTCCAAAATCAAAGACTAAGCAATGCTTCAAAGGTGACTACAGAAAAGAGATAACTACTCTGGGTGATAGACGTGTTCACACAATAGTCAGAAGTGAAATCTTTACTAATATTAGGTACAAAACCAGTATTCATGTATTTATCATGACTTACATAAACTGAAGTTACAGACTTGACGCAAGTTTATGGAATTAGAGCAGAGAGACATCATTCATACCTTTTTTTCTTATGGAATCGGAGTTGAATACATTCATTAATTTTTCCTCCATTGTTAAGGTTAATACAGGTAGCATTGTGTAGAGGTCTGTCTTATCACTTGCTACAGGAACATGTAAAACACAAGTGTGAGGTGTGATGAGCACCATTGATATCAGTAATCCAGTGATGTTTAGTTCTGTGATTCTATGTCAAAACTGAACACAATTGATTCTCTGGTGATTTTGTGTCCGGCATAGAAAAGAGTCACAGAATCACAGAATAACCAGGTTGGAAGAGACCCACTGGATCGTCAAGTCCAACCATTCCCACCAATCCCTAAATCATGCTCCTAAGTACCTCATCCACCCTAACCTTAAACACCTCCAGGGACGGTGACTCAACCACCTTCCTTGGCAGACCGTTCCAATGCCTAACCACCCTCTCCGTGAAGAACTTTTTCCTAATCTCAAGCCTAAATCTCCCCTGGAGGAGCTTGAGGCCATTCCCTCTCGTCCTGTCCCCTGTCACTTGGGAGAAGAGGCCAGCATCCTCCTCTCCACAACCTCCCTTCAGGTACTTGTAGAGAGTAATAAGGTCTCCCCTCAGCCTCCTCTTCTCCAGGCTAAACAACCCCAGCTCTCTCAGTCGCTCCTCATAAGACTTGTTCTCCAGACCCTTCACAAGCTTCGTTGCTCTTCTCTGGACTCGCTCCAGAGCCACAACATCCCTCTTGTGGTGAGGGGCCCAGAACTGAACACAGTACTCGAGGTGCGGTCTCACCAGTGCAGAGTACAGGGAGAGAATAACCTCCCTGGACCTGCTGGTTACGCTGTTTCTGATACAAGCCAAGATGCCATTGGCCTTCTTGGCCACCTGGGCACACTGCTGGATCATGTTCAGTTGGTTGTCAACCAACACTCCCAGGTCCTTCTCCTCCTGGCAGCTTTCCAGCCAGGCTTCTCCTAGTCTGTACCACTGCTTAGGGTTGTTGTGCCCCAAGTGCAGGACCCGGCATTTGGCCTTGTTAAACCTCATGCCGCTGGTCTCAGCCCAGCAGTCCAGCCTGTTCAGGTCCCTTTGCAGAGCCTCCCGACCCTCCAGCAGATCCACACTTCCACCCAGCTTAGTGTCGTCTGCAAACTTGCTAAGGGAGGACTCAATGCCTTCATCCAGGTCGTTGATAAAGACATTAAACAGGACTGGACCCAGGACTGAGCCCTGGGGAACCCCACTTGTAACTGGCCTCCACCTGGATTTAACTCCATTTACCACCACCCTCTGGACCCGGTCATTCAACCAGTTTTTCACCCAGGAGAGTGTGCGCCCGTCCAGGCCAGAGGCCGACAGTTTCCGAAGCAGAATGCTATGAGAAACTGTATCAAAAGCTTTACTAAAGTCCAGGAAGATACATCCACAGCCTTTCCCTCGTCCAAGAGTTTAGTCACTCGGTCATAGAAGGTGATCAGATTACTCTGGCAAGACCTGCCTTTCATGAACCCGTGTTGACTGGGCCTGATCACCCGGTTCTCTTGCAAGTGCTTCATGATCGCACTCAAGATCACCTGCTCCATGACTTTCCCTGGTACCGAGGTCAGGCTGACAGGCCTGTAGTTTCCCGGATCCTCCCTGCGCCCCTTCTTATAGATGGGCATGACATCAGCCAGCCTCCAGTCCAGCGGAACCTCCCCAGTCATCCAGGACTGTTGGAAGATGATGGAAAGGGATTTGGCCAGCACATCCGCCAGTTCCCTCAAAACTCTTGGGTGGACTCCATCCAGCCCCATAGACTTGTGGACATCTAGCTGGGCAAGCAAGTCTCTAACCACCTCCTCTTGGACCTTGGGAATCTCATAGTTCTCATCAAACCCTTGGGGTTGTGCACAGAGGGAACAATTTTCCTTACTGTTAAAGACTGAGGCAAAGTAGGCATTGAGCACTTCAGCCTTGTCTTCATCCCCTGTTACGGTTGTTCCCTCTGCATCTACTAGGGACTGGAGATTCTCCCTAGCCCTCCTTTTGCTGTTGATGTATTTGTAGAAAGACTTTTTGTTGTCCTTCACAGTCTTGGCCAATCGCATTTCTAGTTGGGCCTTAGCCCTCCTGACTTTTTCCCTGCACATTCTCACTTCCTCCCTATAGTCCACCCAGGATGCCTGCCCCTTCCTCCAGAGGTCGTAGACCCTCCTCTTCCTATTGATGTCTCTTAGGACCTCCCTATTCAACCATGCTGGTTTCTTACCCCGCCAGCTACTTTTCCGGAACCTGGGGACGGCTTTCTCCTGAGCTGCTAGGAGTTCCTTCTTGAAGAGCACCCAGCCCTCATGGACACCTTTGCCTTCAAGGAGCGCCTCCCACGGGACTTTTCCGACCAGCCTTCTGAACAGCCCAAAGTCTGCTCTCTGAAAGTTAAGTGCTACTGTTCTGCTAACCTCCATCTTCTTCATTTCACTCTGCACTGAGAACTCTATCATCTCATGATCGCTTTGCCCCAAGCATCCTCCAACCTTCACATCCCCCACCAGTCCTTCTCTGTTCACAAACAGCAGGTCCAGGCGGGCACCATCCCTTGTCGATTCGCTCACCAGCTGTGTGAGGAAATTGTCTTCCACACTCTCCAGGAACCTCTAGGACTGCTTCCTTTCTGCTATATTATACTCCCAGCCTATATCTGGGAAATTGAAGTCTCCCACAAGGACTAGAGGTAGCGATTTTGAGACTACACTCAGTTGTTTGTAGAAGAGCTCATCAGCTGCTTCTTGGCTGGGTGGTCTATAGCAGACTCTCATCACAATACCTTCCTGCCCATGGGCTCCTCTGATTTTCACCCACAGGCACTCAGTCCCATCTTGACTGTAGTCCAGTTCGAGGGTATCAAAGCCCTCTCTAACATAGAGGGCTACCCCGCCTCCTCTTCTGCCCTTCCTGTCCTTCCTAAAGAGTTTATACTCCACCATGGGTACGCTCCAGTCGTACGAGTCATCCCACCACGTCTCTGCAATGGCAACGACATCGTAGTCTCCTTGCCCTACCACAGCTTCCAGTTCCTCCTTCTTATTTCCCATACTGCGTGCATTAGTGTAAATGCACTTCAGCTGGCCAGGCGTAGCTACAGCCTTCGCAATAGGGCTTCTCCCTAGCTGAGTGGTCCTTGAGTTAACTAAGGCCACAGTGTCAGTTTGCTGCCTACCATCCTCAGCTGCACTCACCCCCTCTTGCTTAGTGGTGATATACTGGCAGGCATCGCCAGCACACCACCCCTTTGCCTCTGAAGTCTCACCTCCAGGCTCACTCCCATCCTGCCTGGTCCCCATCCCCTCCCCCCTCAGATCTAGTTTAAAGCTCAATTTATGAGATTAACTAGGCTTTTGGTGAGGGCTTTTGTCCCCCTAGGAGACAGGCGTGTCCCATCCCTGGTAAGAAAGCCTGGGGGTGCGTGGGCCTCCTCATGATTAAAGAACCCAAAGCCCCTCTTCTCACACCAGTCCCTAAGCCATTCATTATCCTGTTTCTTATTCCTCATTTCCTGCTCCTGATTCCTTAGTACTGGGATGGAGTTGAATATTACCTGTGCCCCAGAGCCCTCGATCATTCTCCCAAGTGCCTTGAAGTCCCTTTTAACGGCTTTAGGCCTTCTACGTTCTATTTCTTCATTACCAATTTGAAAAACTAAGAGCGGGTAGTAGTCGGTGTCTTTGACCAGGGAAGGGAGCTTTCTAGTACCGTCCCTCACTGATGCTCCCGGCAAGCAGCAGACCTCCCTATGGAGCGGGTCTGGCCTACAGATGGGACCCTCCATCCTGAGGGAAAGCTCTGGTTAAGCCTAAATCCCGTTAAAATATATGATGCGAGCAGGCATCATATATTCTTTGAAGTAGTTGCTGATGGCTATGACTACACCTGCTGCTGAACACACCTGCCAATGGATTTCCAAGCATAGGAACACTTGTAAACTCTTACTAAATTTTTGTTGAACTTGGGCACAATGACTGAAAAACACAAACTCCGAATGACCAAGAGTGACTTCATTTTTGCTGTAATATCTTTCCTTCCTCTCTCACGTTCCCACACAAAGTTAAACTTGAAAGAAGGTCCAGGGGTCCAGGTGATTATGTTTATCTCAGAGTTAACTGAAAGATAGAAAACAAGATTGTCTTAGTGGCTTTCCAGTCTAGGGACATCCAGTGCACCTACTGAAAACCAATTTGCAAAAATCCACAAAGACTACTGCAATATTCACTGAAAAGGCACACGCAGTAAATTTGAAGTTAGTGTCTGTCCTTATCTTTTTCATTAAAAGCCGTAGTTAAGAAAAAAGATACAGTGAGTGTTTTTGCAGCACAGCAGCAAATTTAAGAGTCAGACTCATCATCTTTATCTCAAATACTTTTAATCTTGATTGATACTTTAGACATGAACAATAAAGAATGAGGCATAGTTGAAAGCCCAGTGAATAAATTATAATCTTTTACTCATTTCATTAGTTCCACATTCCTATGCTTTTCAGTAAACAAATTAGTGAACACGTATCTACATGATATGCTTAGTTCATAATATTTAAATTAAGGAGTGTTTTAAATTGAGCAGTATTGAAAAGCGGGCTGGCTACCTGCTATATTAGCTTGAACTACTGACATATTTTACATTCAGTTTTACCTGTTACAGATGGGCAAAAAAATACTTTGCTTTCAAATAAGGACTTGCTTTTTTCAAGATAAAAACTCACAGCTGGGGAAAAAAAAACCCATCTTGAAGTACTTAATATATATCTGTTAAGACTTCTCAAATTAACTCCTTCTATTTAATTTAGGAAGAATTATTATCTTAACATTGGTTCACATCCTCAAGCAAAATCTTTGCAATATCTTCCATCAAATTTAGGAGTAGCCTATCCACATTTATAAGTGCCTTTGAATACCTGCTCAAGGAATGATATCCTACCATCAGAGAATAAAAGACACTAAAGGTATAACACATTTGTAGTTTGGTGGAATCTACAGAGGATTAAAGGACATCAAAGATTTGTTAAGAAAAATGCAAAGAAGCATACTTCTATATGACATTTAAACATACGGAAAGACATCTGAAATTTGATGTGGAATACAGGGAAATTCTAAAAAGATTCAGCATAGAAGGTGAATCAGGGTAGTATATCACTGTACTACATTTTCAAATCAAGATTTGGATTCTCAATGACAATTTCTTTATTTTTTCTTTATTTTCTGACAGCATCCAGCTTCTTTCTTACAAAGAGAAGGCAGTCTGCTTCACAGAATCTAAAAGAACTCAACAAGAGTTGGAAATCTTTCCTTTCCAAGAACAGATGATTGTCTAAAAAGGCATCTGCTCCTCTACGATGATTTATATAAAGTTCCCATTTTATATGGACTGGGAGCTTGTGGTACGAAAGGCAGCAGTATTCCCACAGTCAAGACCTCAGCAGGAGTCCAGCAAAGTAAGACACTATCTACTAGTTGATCACAAGTCATAAGTGCAAGGAATGCTGCTTTAAATACAGAGCCCAGCATTGTCTTTTGGCAAAACAGGAGATCTTGAGTCAACAGGAGTTCAACAGCATAGTCCCACTTTCTCCATTATGAAATTCATTAGCATTGCTAGACAAATGATAGTAAGGTGAACACATTTGTTTATATAAGTGTGCATATCTCTGCACTTACACATGTGGGCAACTCTATGCACAGATCTATGATTTAGAATATACTGTAAATGTTTGGGCCTTTTTTCAAATTCACTTTCTTGATATCAAAGAATCTGCTTGTAATCTAAGCGATCTTGTTGTCTAACCATGTCTTCTGTGTCCCTAAATCACATCTGAAATCAGCAGACATTTGCAGTAGAAACTCAGAGGAGCCAATCATGTGCTTCTCTTCATCAGTGTTAAGTTCTGTCAGTGCTGTATATCTAGCATCTTTGGACAGAGAGGTGTAATACTTGAGTTCTAACTCATTTTGTATATTACCTACTTATTCAGAAGAGAAGATACCTGACGCACCATGACAGACAATTTACAAAACATAAATAGTTTATTAAAGTTGGTTGTACAAGTTGCAGTTGGAAGAAAGGATTTCTTTTTTTGTAGGTCCATCTTCATTCCTCTGGAGGTCTCGGATTTAGTCATGACATCTCTAAATTTCAAATTTGGTAACCTCTCTCTGCTGTGAAATTGCACTTTTATGATCCAATCTCATGGAAAAGTAGTTACATTTTCCTTTACACTCAACAATTATACTGTTTGCTTTGTAGATAATATGTACCAATAGATTGTTTTGATTTATTTTATATGTTTGTTGGTAGGAGATATGACTTTGTAACAAATTTTTTTTCTGGTGTATTATTATTTAAAAACAGGAAAATTAATTTTAAAACATAGGAAAGTGTTACATTAACAGATAGAAACCGATACATGTTGTAGCATTTTAATGATCGTAATTTGTTCACTAGGGGCCAAAAATGCATGAAAATTGCACTTATATATAATATGAAAGATAACTCCAGTATGCATTGATTTCTTTAATCCAAATCTGAATAATTTAAGTTTATTTAATCTATCGTTTACTTGCTAATTCTTTCTTCTTGTTTCTCATATCTCACCATCCCAAAGAATTAAAATTACGGATGCATGCAAATTTCCCCAAGCAGTATATACTAATTATCTATTTGAGGCCAAATAGTTTCTGAGGGGTTTCTTGGTGAAGAACCAGATGTTCAGTATGAAATATAAATACTGTTTATTTTTGTAGGAAATTTCAAACCAGCATCTAAAGCCTTTGGGACACCTGTTTTTACCCTGAACAACCAAGAACTGCCACAGATAATTCATGACCCCTTGATTGGCCTCACTGAGGAAGAAGAGATCATACAAAAGAGCAATGCATTAGCTGAGTGACTATTTTGACCTCTGACATGTAGCTGAAAGGGAAGCATCTTCCTCCATTCCTGCTGTGACTGAAATTTCTGGAGCCCAAACATCTTAGTGGGACTAGATAAGGACAGCAGAAAATAATATGGCAAATTAAAAATCTGAATTCTAGTAACACTACACAGGGTGCTGAATCACGTTATGAAATGTTAGAGTTCAGGACTTTGATCTTACCTGAAACTTCATACAGAGAGTGAAAAAATATAATTTTACTTTGAAAAGGAATGAGTGATTGCTTATGCAAAACAAGCCTATGAAATTTGCTGCTGTGACAAGCCTAGAAGGTGTGGTATATTTAGTAGCGAATTAATAGTGATACGGTCTTCAAACTCCTCTGAATGCACAGTGGGAAGCAGCATCAATCACTTCTTCTGCTTCTTTCCACTCTCTCAGTTGACTCCAAAACACTCATCTAATCCATTTACATCATAATTAATCCTGGCCTTCTCTGAACAGTTACTTTTTTCTACTTGACATCTTTTGACTCCCACAAACACATATTAAGATGCAACAGAGAGCAATATTTTGATTGCAAGAGATCACACAAATCTTCATATGGTCTAGGTATGAACAAGTCTATGTGAAAAAGTTTTTATCATACATTGCTTACCTTAGAAAAATCATAGATTTATAGAATGACTTGGGTTGGAAAGGGCCCTAAAGATCATCTAGTCCAACACTCCTACCATTGATGTGGACATTTTCCACTAGATCAAGTTACTCAAATATTTATCTAACCTGAACTTGAAAACTTCCAATGATCGGACATCCACAAGTGTTCTGGACATCCTGTTGCAGTGTCTCACCACTCTCATTGTAAAAAATTTTGTCCTTTTACTCAATCTAAATCTATCTTTTTTTAGCTTAGAATCAATGGTTCTTATACGATTATTACAGGCCCTGGAAAAAAAATCTGTCTCTGTCCTTCTTATAAGCCCCCTAAAAGTACTGAAAGGCCACAAAAAGGTCTCCTTGGAGTCTTCTCTTTGCCAGCCTGAACAACCCCATCACTCCCAGACTTTCATCATAAGTGTTCCATCTCTCTGCTCATTTTTGTGGCCTTCCTCTGGATACACTCCAACAGATCCATATCTTTGTTGTACTGAGGACTTCAGAGATGGATACAGTACTTTAGCAGGGCTCTCAACAGAGCAGAATAGAAAAGGACAAACACCTCCCTTGACCTGGGGGCAAAGCTTCTTTTTATGCACCCTAGGATACAATTGGCTTTCTGGACTGTGAGTGCACATTGCTGGCTCTTATGCAGTTTCTCATCCACCAGTTGCCCCAGGTCGAACTCAGCAGGGCTGCTCTCTGTCCCTTCATCCCCAAGCCTGTATTGATACCAGGGTTTGCCCTGACCTTGCACTTGGCTTTCTTGAACCTCAAGAGATTCACACAGGCCTGCTTCTAGAGCCTGCCCAAGTCCTTCTCATTGGAATCCCTTCCTTCAAGAAAATTAAATGCACCACTCAGCCTGGTGTCATCGGCAAACTTCCCGAGGGCACATTCGATCCCTACACAGAAGTCTTTGATGAATGAAGATATTAAATATCACTAGTCTCGGTACAGAGCCAGTAGATTTTAATCCTATCAAGACTATAAGAAAAAAACATAGATACTATCAACTGCTGTATTTCTGAAGATATTTCTGAGTATAACTGTACTTCAGTGGAGAAGGTGGATCCCAATCAACATCCTAGCACTTGTCCAGATATCCTTCTATCTCTCTCCAAGTTTTCAACCAAAGTGTTCTCAAATGTCAAAAATATCTGCAGAGTTGGGTTGGGAGCTTTTTAACTCATCTAAAATCCTTCAGAATTTAAATCGAGGTGTTCAAAAGGTATTTGAATCTTATCATAAGATGTTCTTTAATCACTGCAAGTTACTTGTAATGTTAAGAACAATTGTGTAATTGTGGATATTTAGACTGGCCGATAGATCCATTGATAAATCTAAGAAAGTATTCCTAACTGTGAAATCATTACAGGCTTGTGAGATATCTTCTTTAATAAATGTGTGAATAAAAACCTGGTGTTAAACCTCATTTAAGTTCAGTAATTCTTCATTTTCTCTATATCTATAATCAATATTTGAAATCTTATTTTTATACTTCCTGTATAATTTTTTAACATATAGAAAATGAAAAGATTTCTATTTACTGTATCATCCACAGAATACTCCTACGGTGTGGCTTTTGTGAGTAAAAAATTACTGGTTTTATTGTCTTATTTTCTTTTGATTTAAAAGTTGACATATACACTGATAATGATTTCACAATGTCATGAGCAATGTCAAAGCATTTTCTAAGCTGAAATGTGAGTGCTATACTAAGCCCACGTTAACCTCTATTAAAATTCAGCTATATTAACAGCAATACTTAGCCACTCACTAAGAAATTTATTTCTATCCAGTCTTAACTTAGCTAGAAAGACTAGTGTGCAATGCATGCATCCAGGACGTTACAACAGGAATTTGATCATCTTTTGTATGTCCAGAGGGGAAGAAACAAAATGTAATATAACAGTATATTACTTTATTAATTTAGAACTCGTTGCCACATAAAAAACAAAGGGCCAATTAAAGTGAATATTTAAATTCCACAGGCTACAATATATGTAAATAAAAGATCTTTTTCTCTACAGATGTAATGTTATTGGAGAGCACTCAATTTCTGAAAGATGCTGGCTTTGCAGAAAGAGCCTGAAAAATGTCACTCCCTCCTCTGAAGTTCAATATGAACTGAAAGGCCCTCAGAATCTTGAAGAAGCAAGCCAAAAGAATTAATTAATGTGAGATGTGTCCAGGTGTCTACCATGGAGGATAGTGAGTAGGAAGGTTTATTTTTAATCTCTTGAAAATGTGCTTTATGTTTTTCTGGCAGAAATAAGAAAAACTGTCTGCCCTGAAGATCTCACAGTCTACTTACAAAAAACTTTCACTGTTGCACCTTCTGTGTAAGCCCTGAGGAGCTAACATCTTTGAACATCAAGGAAGAGTCAGAAAATATATAAACTGTGTCATCAAATAAGGCAAGAACAGCAGTTTGTATTGTAAGTGTTAGAAACTCCCTTGTCACAGGCTGGTAAAGGAAATTGAACACAGGTGGCAGGAAATATAGAACCTGATAAATCCCAGACAGATCAATAAACAATTCCAGGTTCTACCCCTAAGCTTTGCACAAAGGCTACATTTACCTATGTAATCAGTGTGCTATTCCTTCTGTTTGTCCCCCTGGGGAACTGGAGCAGTTACACAACCATCAAGAGACAACTTTAGGTTCTCTTGATTGATTACTATTTTCATCCTTCTAGGAAAAAAAAATTAGGCTTAGAGAGATAAGAATATACAAGCTTTCACACAAATTGTATTAGCCCACATTACTAATGACTAGAAAGACAACTTCAACATTCCTGAAGCCATATGAAAATATACATCTTGGCTATATTAAGAAAGGTTAGTTCCTGTGAAGCCAGTAGAGTTTTTTTTTATTTAGTTTTTTTTTCTAGAAATCTCTATTAAAAAAATCAAGCCTCCTTCTGAATTTTAAATTCTAAAATGTTCTTTTCTTTTCCACTCTTATATAATAATATAATTTTTAAAAATACGTTTATACTTTTCTATGTTTTTAAATACTATGGGATCTATAAGCATTTTTTTTGAACTGAGTTAGAAGTATGCAATGCTTTACAAGATATGACTTTTGTGGTTTACTATTGTTACAACTGTGAAGAAAAGTGAGATAATACACATTATTTCTGCTGGATGTAGTTTTCATCAAAATAGCCTGAATAGTTATACATAGGATGAGTCAAATTTTTTTCCCTTGTAAACCTTAAATGGGGAAATCTAAGGAGTTTTCTAGTTTTCCCCTAAAGAAAACCTTGACAGCTGAGTTTTTTAGAAAGATAATATTTTTGTAGCTACTTCATGTGATCAGTAATTTTGGGGTTCAGTGAGGTATTGAAAGCCAGTGTGAAACTTAAAGTTAAAATTCAAGAAGAAATATTTTAAATCTGGCTTTATACTTTTCTTCCACTAAATAATGTTCTGAACAAAGAAGACAACAAGTTTTCAATTTCTATCTTAAGCCGTTTTATAGTACCAGCCCACAAAGATTATGGTATTATCTTTTTGGTTTTTTAAACCTTTCCAAGCTTAAATTTTTGTGTTATTTTCTCTTGGTTTGTATGTTAATACTATTGCATTTTGGCACAGATGAAATAACAGATGCAGTTGTTTTGCTTTCTTTACTTCCAGATATGTGCATGGTCAAAGTAAAATAGCACAGTACAGAATCTTACAAAAAAATCTTGCTACAAAAATGTTAGCAAGATTGCTCCCACCTTGAAGAATGAGAACAAAAATTTAAAAATCAGTAGCATATTATGGTTCACATAATTTCTTTTTTCTCTGTATGTACTTATTTTTAATTTCTGTTCTGTTCTTCAGAGTATATGCTTTGTGTAAGTGACAGTACATGCTATATGCCAAGTTTGTAAATGAAACTATTTTTAAAGCACCAGAGTGAAAAAAAAATCATATCTAGGTGTGAAAAACGTGTTTTCATGCTCAGGTAACTCCAAAGTAGCTTATACTTTCCTGATCTTTAAAAAAAATATCATTTAAGTTGAAATCGAGCATGGACATTTTACCTCAAAGAATTTGTGATCTGTTTTGAAAGCTACAGTCAACAACAAACTACATTTAATAGTCTTGATTCAGGCAATACTTCTGGTATCATATTACTATATGGACTATTGACCATTTATTGACTTTAGATATTGCAAGCCCAGTTTTTCAAGAAAATACTACAGAATACAGAATCCAGTTCCAAAATACACTTGAATTAATCTTACTAATGTCTCATGAATCCCAAATAAATACTATTCTCTGGAAACTGGTTTTATCGACTGCTTCATATGTTTTTCTATAATTTCTTTTACTCTTTCCTTCATGTTTGGTTTTTTGGGTTTTTTTTCAGGCTTATTACTGTCTTATTATCTTTGTCCAGCTGGGAACTTTTTACTTTTTGTCTTTTTTCCTCATTTACACAAGTATAATTTTCTTTGTGAAACTATTGAAACTGGAAAGCTTTTGAATATTTTCTTGGTTTTATTCTTTAGAGGTAACTTTTGTATTGGTATTAACTTTGTGTAGGTACTGTGTTGACCAGTATTGGGATGGTGGTTTGGTTTTACTATTCTCATTGGTAAGTATTTAGTATTAGAGAAGTTTCTCAATAGATATCAAATAATTTACTTCCTGATAGAAGGAATAAAGTAATGCAATGTAGTAAAGAATTCACAGTCTGTATGACCTCTTTTCTTATAAGTCCCTGCTTACGGACTTCCTCTTCACTTAGAACCTATTATCCTGGAAGAATCCACCTGATGTGGACAAGAATCAGTGTGCATCACAACAGTGTTACATGAGGAAGATACCATGTTTCATCAACACCTTTTGGAGAGAGGTGAACTTTTCTCTCAGAACATGGCATTAGCCATGGTTTTTTTAAGAGTCTCTGGGCTTCTCTTTCCCTTGTTCTCAGTGTGCCCATTGTCTAAGAGTTGTTTTAGTCTTCTCAGACCAAAAGTACCTCAATGGTGAAATAGTATGGATGACCCTGCCCTTGTGTCTGCACTCCTGTCCTTTTTCCTTATTCTGTTTTATTTGCTAGCACAGACATAATCAGGCTGACCATCCAAAATTTCATAACCACTCAAGAATTTGAGTTGCTTCAAAAGTTTATGAATTTGCCTAGCCAAGTTCCTAGGCTCCTGCTTGAACTCTGTCCTGACTCAGTCTCTAAAAAATACCTCAATTTTTAAAAGATCTCTGAAATGTCAATATTAATTAGAGTTGTTCCAACTGGTCAATGCACATAGTCTGTATCTGCATTAGCAAGCAGGGTGTAGGAATAGGTGATGACCTGCAGAATAAAACAATACATGCTGAGGTCCCAATGTTCCCCGTTGCACAGTTCAGGTATTTAATTTTGGTGTAGCTTTTGTCTGGTCCCATGAACTGAATGTCTATTAGCAACTAGATCACATTAGATATCCTTCTGTAACATGATTTGCTGTTTTATTTCCAAGATGAACTCATTTCTATGGTATGAAATTAAGTAGAATAACTGATGAAATTGGGAGATTTTCTTCAAAACAATCTTGATGGGAACTAAAACTCAAACGTACGTAGATGCATACACAGCAGGCATTAGTGAGTTCAGAGCAAAGCAGCTGTAATGGCTGTCAATGTAAAATAAAAAGAGAGATGAAATACTGCTGCGTGACTGTTGGTAAAAAGGTTTCCCTGGGAAGAGTAACAGCTTGATTCTACCCCCACATCAATTGTTGCCATCCTCCAAGAAAGACTCTAGGCAGTTAAAAGACTACTTTTGTGTGCTAAAAATAGTGTTTTGCCTTTTTTCTATAGTGAATAATTGTAGAAGTGCAAATGTAAGAATAATAGAATCAAAATGAGAGCAGGCAATCAGATATACTGATCTATAGTCACTGCAGTTAAGGCAAAGCTAGTGGGGAAGTTTTTGAATCCTTCTTTCACGTGTACTTCTTTTTTCAGTCAAGGACTATGGCTCTGGCTTCTAGATGTTAAAGGTGTATATGCATTTGTTCGAAACATGATTGTGTCTGCATGTGTGTGTGTGAGATAAATACTTTGGAAGTTAGATAAGTCCCATTAGGTGTGTAATATCTGTGCCTGATTCTCAGATGAGTACCTTTTTGCAAGCTAAACATCAGATCATCCTCTGAGACAGAAGAAATCTCTTACTTTTAATCTGTCTGAATTTTGTTAAAGTTTGAGAAAATTTACAGATGTTTTCTTCCTAGAAGTTTAGAATCACATCAAATATTACAATATGAAACAAAAATAAAAAATATGGGAAGTGTTTCAGACATCTCTCAGAAATGTTCACTTTCATTCTGGAGTAATCCCTCACTTCAGTGTCACAAACCAGATTTGTTTTAATTAGACTGAACTGTTTTCCTCTACTTTGAAGATCCACTAGCACGGGAGATAGGAGGTTCATTAACAGCCTCTAGAGTACTGGGTCCAGAGGAAGGCCATGAAAGTGATCCAAGGTCTGGAGCACTTCACCTACGAGGACAGGCTGAGAGAGTTGAAGTTGTTCAGTGTGGGGAGGAGAAGGCTACAGGGAGACATAATGGTCTTCTGGTAATTAAAGGGGGACTACAGGAAAGATGGGGACAGACTTTGTAGCAAGGCCTGTTGTGACAGAACAAAGAGTAATGGTTTTGAGAAAAGGAAGAGTAGAGTTAGACTACGTATAAGGAAGAATTTTTTTACAATAAGACTGGTGAAACATTGAAACAGATTTTCCAGGAAAGTAGTGGAGTCTTCATCCCTGGAAACATTCAAGGTCAGGTTGAATGGGACTCTAAGCAACCTACTCTAATTAAAGATGTCCCTGCTCATAAAAGGGAGGGGTGGGTGGGTGTTAGACTAGATGACCTGTAAAGGTTCTTTCCAACCCAAACCATTCTATAATTCTATGATAATATCTCAATGTCTTCCACCCATGTTGTCCATCCTTTTGTTATTATAAGGTCTAAATTAACTTATAATGAAGCTTCCAGCCATACACCATGAGTAAAATACAATAGAAATTAAATTATCTGCAAAAAGAAACCTAGTAACAAATTATTGTATATGCTAGCTTACAAACAGTATAGATATTTTTTATTTCACTATTTGTTATATTAATATATTGAAATAGAAAAGTAAAAAAAAAATGTTCCTAATGTTAGTAGATACTGGCATATTTGATTTTGCATCTTATTTTCATTTCTGACAGCAAAAGGAATCTACATTTAATATTCCTAGCTAGTGCCTCATACATTAGATTGTATCTATTATTATTTAGGATTCAAGAATATCTGCATTTGTCTGTACTTTAAAGTTTCCAACATTATTTTTAAAGCTCACTTTTTCTGTGGAATGGAATGGATACACTCAGTAACTGAGACTGGTTTTGAGAGTATATTAGTTCTAATTTGGAAGTATAATTGTAAATGCTGCTGGGAAGGTCATATTTCAAAAATAATGATGTTAAATCTCTCCTGTAGGAAAGGTGTTATGGTTTGAGAATCTCTTTCCTTCTAGTTAACTGATTGGTAATTCCTTACCATCATTATGAACACACAGGTATTGCCTAGTAGCAGGATAAAATATTCAAGGCTTTTGGAATCAACAGTTTTGTGTTACTTTCCTTCTGATCTAAACCATAAAGTTGATGAATGTCTATTCTTCAACGTGGGTATGTTAGACCTTATAAATAATTTTAATTAAGGAACATCTCACAAGAAGCAAACCCTTATTTAGGAAAACAGACTTATATAAATTATACGACTAATATAAAGCTTGGACTTGGTTACAATGAATAGGTCAAATTTTCATAAAGGGAACAGACAGTAGCAAACTGTAGCATCTAAAGTCACTCTGAAAATACTTTGAACAACCTAAGAATAAATACATACTATACAATAAATTACTCTGAGGCATGCTGAACCAGGTTGGGACTCATCTCTGCAATCAAGTGGCACAGTCAGGTAGAACAATCATAACTTGGCAGAGGTTTTGGCAGGTGAATTAGTCGCATCTCTTATGCTTGACAATCACCCAAGAATAGGACTACTCTTGGCAACAATATTATGCTTCCATATGTTACAGTAATTGCAGTCATAGAGCCAGTGCTATTGCTACCAGCTGAGAATGAAGGCTATGATGGAATGGGGCATGTACTAGCATTTCATTATAAAACTGTTGGTTGACAGAAAACAGAGAATAAGAGCAAAAAGTTAGTTGTCACAGTGTGGGGAAGTCACACAGAGAGCTTCAAGTCTATTTTAATATATATATGTATATAGTTGCATATATATATAAAACATTAAAATAGCTGTGTATATATATAAATTAAAATAGCTAAATTTTATCTTTGTGCATAAATAAATAAAAGCAGCTGGAAAGGTGAGTAAAGGATGGAAAGCTGGCTGATTTTATAAAGTCGTTCAAGGAAATAAGGACACAGCAGATTAGGAAGAGCATTATGAGATTTATAAGGCAGTAAAATGGAAGATGAAGTTGACTGTAGATCAGCGTAAAATGTAGCATACATAGAGAAACTATTCCAGCTTCAAATATTAAAAGCTGGGCTTGGCAATGACCATCACTATCCAGAAGTAAGACAGGGATTTTCATATAAAACATCAGCTCTGTGCTTGACAGAATTCAAAAGAAAGGAAGTGATGTGTAAAGAATAATTAGGAAAGAAATAAGGAATATAAGCAGAACATTATGCTACCATGTAAACTCAATCTGCCCACAGTTGCAAAATTCCTGCCTGCTTGACTCTGAAAAGATGTAGGAGAACCTGGAGAGTTTCAAAGGACTGCAAGAGCTATTAAGAAACTGCAAAATGAGTGGTTTTAGGAACATGGACAAGAACCAACTGTTCTCTGTCTTTTCTCATGTAAACTCTAGGACCATGAAGGGATGGGTGCAAACACTGTGTAAAACAAAATTGGCTTGATAGATGCTCAATAAGTTAGTAACTATTATATTTTAGCATTTTTAGTGAACAGACACTTTAATCCTTCCTATATTAACCCTCATCAGCCTATCCAAAGCAGGTAGTTTACCCAGGAAAATATAAACTGAGATTATTTTTATCAAAAGTACACCCTAGAGTAAAAACTAAGAAAGAAACAAATAAGTTGTTTATTGTATGAGCTGAACACAGCAGAAAACAGGAACACCACAAAACCATAGACACAATGAAAAGAAAAAATATTTATGTTACCTCACAATCCAGGTCAACTGCGAAACAGCACCCTGGCAGAGGAAACACATGCAGGAATGCAAGCACAGCATAGCTTGGTTCTTGATAGAAAGTGTGAATCACTAAACTGCTGCTTTGTCTGTATTTTATTGGTGAAAGGCAGAGTAGTTTTCCACTGTGTTTGATCTTTCTCACAGCAGAGCAGAAATCTCAAGCATGTTTTCAAAAATGGCCCTGAGTTTATCACAGACCTATGTTACCCAAACACCAAAGATTCTGCTTCTTACGCACACAATTCTAGACAATTATTTACATGATTTATTTGTTTTCCTACATCCCTGCTGCAAGGTCACTTAACCATGTTTTATAATTCCTCCTCACCAATATTCCATTATGTTCCTGCATTTATATTGCAGGTTTCTGTGGCAATCATCAAAATTTAGTATAGTGAAGGTCAAAGTTCCAGAGTATTGAAGGCAACGTGTTATTTCAGTTCACTAACTACATGTCTCTGAAAGGTGTTGCATTGCCATCATGTCCTTCAAATGAATAAGAGTATCAGTGCACATAGTCCTGAAGTGCTGCAGAAGGTTTAGTAGTCATCACTAGGCATTATTTCCACTTGCCAGTTTGTTTCCCATTTAATATTAATTATACTGTGAGTAAATAATGCTGTAGAATAATGTCGTGCTTTTAATGGTGTCCACAAGAGTCTTCAAATCCATGTAGCAAAGGTAAAAAAAAAAAGTCTTAAAAAAAAAGAAAAAACAAAAGCATATTTTTACTAGATGAGAAATCCTCAGATCCAGCCACACGAATATCCAAAACATTTAGCCGTATCTGGACTTCACATTTCAATGATCAAGTAATTTGAACAATTTCCAGAGCCAAATATATGTAGAATATGGGTAACTAAATCTGTATTGTGATTCCTAAGCCCTCTTAGGAACATGAAATATTGAGATGCACAGATTCCTCAGGTACCCAAAATTCTGCTTATCTCCTTGTCTAAAGGCACTTTGAACTCACCAGTAATAATTTATTGCCTTCTAGATCAAGCCTGTCTTCCACAAGAATGCACCTTTTTTTTTTCATTTTATTATTTTACTGTTTTCACTTTCAAGGTCAGAGGATTGAGAAGAGAGCAAGAGGGTGTTCACAGAATACATTTGTTGCAAGAACACCATAAAAAAAGCAGACTCATCTACCATTTTCCTGAAGAAGGCCAGAAGAATTTTCAACATCTTTTAGATAAGGATTTAGTGCTTAGGATATTCATCCAGGACATGAGACATTGTTGTTTTAATTTCTCCTCTGCGTGAGGTGACTTAAAACCAGAGTTTCTATTTATGCACTTCAGACTTCAAACACTTAATCAGCCCTTGGAGCTTAATCCAAACTCCAGATGTCCCAAAGGAAAGTCATAAGCAGTGAATTAAAGTCCTTGTTCACTCACTTTTTCTTTATCCCGACTACTTTTCTGTAATGCAGTTACTGTAGAAATGTTTCAGACCAAGTGGAAAAACAATGCAGATAAGATTCCTCACACTCTCACTCCTCATTCTTCAGCCTAACCCACTGTTACTTGGGTGTTGAAGTCCAGCCTATTGCTCTAAATGTAAAAAACCTGCAGCCCACAGGCTGTGCACTCACTGGGCAGCACAATTTTTCAGAACTCACCTGACTTGTCTTCGACTGAGAGAGTTTTAGTCTATACGTATTGCCTAAACTGTTTTAGCTTAAACTGCATCTCAGTTATGGTAAAGGCTCATCAGCAACTGTATAACAAACAAGAGTCCTGTTGTTCCAAGGGAAAGTGGAGGAGGTTGTTCTGAAGCTTTCACAGTTTAGCCAGCACTTAATGAAAAGGAAGCAGGCTGGCTTAAGAAAATATATAAAATTAATCTAGGTAGACCCAAGATTGCACAGGAATGGCCCCTCGGGATCAGCAGTGGATTCCTGCAGACAAATATCTTTGGACACTGATGACCTGTTGTGTTGGCCCACCTTTCTTCCTGAGGAAGACAGTCACCACTGACCTTTAGATCCAGGAGGTCTTTTGAAGGGTAACCTTAATGCCAGAGAGGAAAGAAAGCACAATAGGTTGTTCTGTGTAACAGTGTTAGGTATTTGAAGTGCTTATCTATTAATTCAGACTATGACTGTTAGTGTTTCTGTGCCTAGATTAGAATAACTGTTAATAGGGAGACGTTATTGCTCTCTACAACTACCTGAAAGGAGGTTGTGGAGAGGAGGTTGTGGAGAGGAGGGAGCTGGCCTCTTCTCCCAAGTGACAGGGGAGAGGACAAGAAGGAATGGCCCCAAGTTCCACCAAGGGAGGTTCAGGCCTCGCATCAGATTCCTATCAAACACTAAACCATGCCCCTCAGCACCTTATCCACCCGTGCCTTAAACACCTCCAGGGAAAGTGACTCAACCACATCCCTGGGTAGCCTGTTCCAGTGACCAATGACACTTTCTGTGAATTTTTTTTCCTTATCTCAAGCCTAAATCTCCCCTGGTGGAGCTTGTGGCCATTCCCTCTTGTCCTGTCCCCTGTCACTTGAGATAAGAGGCCAGCTCCCTCCTCTCCACAACCTCCCTTCAGGTAGTTATAGAGAGCAATGAGGTCTCCCCTCAGCCTCCTCTTCTCCAGGCTGAACAACCCCAGCTCTCTCAGCCGCTCCTCATAAGGCCTGTTCTCCAGCCCCTTCACCAGCTTTGTTGCTCTTCTCTGGACTCGCTCCAGAGCCACAACATCCTTCTTGTGGTGAGGGGCCCAGAACTGAACACAGTACTCGAGGTGCGGTCTCACCAGTGCCGAATACAGGGAGAGAATAACCTCCCTGGACCTGCTGGTCACGCCGTTTCTGATACAAGCCAAGATGCCATTGGCCTTTTTGGCCACCTGGGCACACTGCTGGATCATGTTCAGTCTCAGTCAACCAGCACCCCCAGGTCCCTCTCCTCCAGGCAGCTTTCCAGCCAGGTGTCTCCTAGTTTGTACCTCTGCTTAGGGTTGTTGTGCCCCAAGTGCAGGACCCGGCATTTGGCCTTGTTAAACCTCATGCCGTTGGTCTCAGCCCAGCAGTCCAGCCTGTTCAGATCCCTTTGCAGAGCCTCCCTACCCTCCAGCAGATTCACACTTCCACCCAGTTTAGTGTTGTCTGCAAACTTGCTATAGATTTTTCTTTCACATTTTAAAGCTTACAAATATATTCAAGTTAAATGGAGTTTTAAGTTAGATTTTTCAAAAGAATTTTAATACATGAACATTCACATAGATTAAGCTTATCTACAACAAAAAATACTACAAATCTAAGTTTTTCTGAAACTTGTAGAATTTAGATAAAACACCCCAAAGATGTAACATGGTTTTTACATTACTTAAGCAGTGGAAACTGAAACTATAATGAAAATACTAAAGTATCTAAATTATGTAAACCAGTTTGGCTATTGTATTTGGTATATATTTTTATATATTATGCACTAAATGTTCCTCCATAAATTTGGAACAGTCACTGAAAAATATTGATGCACAGCCTTAAATATAATTTCACTTGTGAATTAATACCTCTCACCCTGTTTGGAGAAATCAGGAAAGCATTTTGTGAATCCTCCAAGTTTAAGAGTCTAGACACAAAATAACTGTGTTTATTTATAAGTCTTTACAACTACCTGGAAGGAGTTGTAGCAAGGCTTGTATTGGTCTCTTCCCCAAAGTAACAAGTGATAGGACAAGAGGAAATGGCTTTAGGTTGCACAAGGAGAGGTTTATACTGGACATTAGGAAAAAATTCTTCAGTGAAAGGGTTGTTAAGAATTGGAAAAGGCTACTCAGGGACTTAGTTGAGTCACCATCTCTGGAGGTTACTTAAAAGACATGTGTATATGGTGCTCAGGGACATGATTTAGTGGTGAACTTGGTAGTGTTGAGTTTACAGTTGGACTTGATGGTCTTAAAGGTCTTCTCCAACCTAAAAAATTCTATGATTCTGTAAATCCTTTCACATGGAATGAAAGAACTACTGAAATGTAGTGCCAGTTAGTTTTTTTTTAATTGACCTTTCAATATATCAAAATCACACTGGAAAGCATTTGTGGTCTGAAAATAAACATTTCCAGAATTCTCATCAGGTCTTCTTCTACTTAATCAAATAAATGCAATTTAATTACCTCATTTTGTAGACCATGATTAAAAGTTGATAATAACAAATATCTTTATAAAAAGAACATTCAGATACTTAAGAAACATGTAAATTAAATAACTGTTAGTTCCTTTCTTAAGAAATCACTTTTCAAAATCTCTTACTAGCAGTTAGCAGCTGGTATTTTGATGGTGTACCTCTGTAATCACATATGCTGCTGTTTCAACAAAAAGGCATGAAAATGTTGAGTTAGGATGGTATTGAGATAAGGTCTAAGGAAGTCATCATTCTACAGATTACACTATTGATTTCTTTCCAGTTTCTACCTTTGGCTCATTTCTTGACATGAGCAACTTAGTAAGGAATGCTTTAGAAATAAATATCCATATACATTGATTACTTTCAAAAGTAAATATAGAATATACTATGTTTAAAATTAAATCTGACAGCAATGAATTTAATATTTCACCCTGTTATTCATGAGTGAACATGTCTGAAAAAAAGCAAAAATTATAAAATGTTCATTTTGTCACCTGTGTAGCGAGAAATATATAACCCACAGAAAACAGAACAGATGAAATAGTATATTTCTACAATGTATTTGGATCTTCCTTTACATCTTTAAGAAAGAGTCCTGATAGCAGCTGTGGAGATCATCTGTCATTCTGGTGCACAGCGTGTTCCACTGGTAGAAAAGAAAAATGTCACTAGGATAAATAGTGGGTGTTTGGAAGTGTACTATGGATTTAAGTTTTCTGTATCATCTGAATGAGGGATTTGTTTCTTAGTACAGCTGAAATTCAATTCCTCTTATTTTATTTCAGTATATTCTTACTGTATATTCTTCATTGCATCCTCAGCTCCTAATGCTGATAAGTATTAAAAATATCCTGAAGATACGTATGAATAGGAAAAATTCTCCAAAAATTCCAAACCATATAGTACAATATGCCGTTCTTACATTGTTCAATAGTCCTTCAAACTTTCTTTCTTTGTTTCATACTTAAACCAAAAACTTCCCAACAAAGTATTAAACATGTATGAATATGGCAAAAGGTCTCTTTTTGCAGAATGCTCTAAGTTTTTTTATTATTCAGAATGTGATGTGTTATTTTAAGCTAATATAATATACAAAACTGTAATAAACTCTCAGCATCTTTGGGACAGTGAAGAACTGTGAAATACTGTGGGGATTATTTTCTTTTTAATTGATCTAGACAAAATAGCTGAAGGAAAAATACAATATTACTAAATATGCATGATATAAATACAAATTATTCTTATGAAGAAAGCATTTGTTATTATAGAATGCATATCAAGTTATCGGTTGCTTTACTGTTCAGCAATGAAAAATTTGGAAAAACAATCCAGAGGTCAGTATTCCATCACAGACTATTGAACAGAGAGTGTTGCAACTCCTCCTAAATCCATTGACTCTTAGAGTAAATTTCTACTTTCCCTTCACAGATAATTGAAGCATTACATAGCTTTCATTGAAATTAAATTAGAGACCATGCAAAAACACCTAGAATAAAGTTTATTGGTTTTATCCTTAAAAGAGAAAATTTTAACCTTTTCATACTCAATAATTAAAAAAAAAATAACTTGAATGAATTGTTACTGTCTTGGAACTTTGCACTGTAGAAAAAAGCATCAGTGCATATGAGTTCACCTATTTGTGTAGATAAAAATAAAAGAAAAAGATATATTTCTTTTCCAAAAAAAAGTCAAGGACTCCAGATGGTAATCTTCACTGGGCTAGATGTTAGCTTCTCTACAAGACAGTATTATGTGTGATAATAATGAAGGTAGTCCAATTTTCAGTGAATTTTCTTATTTCTTTCCTGGATACCTTCACCATTTTTAACAGCAGAAATTACAGTGATTTATTTGGACCAAATAAATAGCCCTTGCACAGATGAAATCAGCTTTTTTTTTAATTGCTTTATGCAAATTACTGGAAGTGTGGAAATTTTCCCAAGTAGTATTTTCAGTATACAATTTAAGTTTAGTACCTTTAAGAGAGAATTTCAGGGATAGAGTTGAATAACTTTATATAAGTTCATTGCTTTTGAAACATGTACTTTTTTAACATGTAGCTAGAATAGTCCAGTCCAGCATTGAATACAGTGCCCTATTTTATTTCTGGGTTTATTTATTGTTTTTAACTTTTGTGTTATGACATATGGTTATGAAACCATATAAACAGAGAATTTTCAGGACAATTATATAAATCTTAATAGTTCTAATAGGATTCTAGCTCCATGAAAATAATTATTTAATTATTCCAAAGCTAAATCTACTGGGTTTAGTATTGATCTTGATTATAATTTTTTTCCTTCAAGAGCATAGGCAAAAAATATGGCAGCTCTGAAAACTGAAAAAAAAAAAGTATAACCTTCTCTTAATCATCTTAACACAATGCAAAACATAGTCCTTACATTACTGAACAACCTGAAGTGTTGCCAAATGTCTTTGTTATTGCTTCTTTTACCCATACAAATGAAATATATTAGTCAGCACTACAAAGTCAAAGGCTGAAGGATGAAAGCTGTTGCAGGTGGTAGATGTTTTACCATCATGATAACTGAGAAGCAGGTGGAGAATAACAAGTGGCATGCAGAGAGCTATTATGGATATTTCTTCTCAGTTCTAAAAAATGTATATCCTAGAAGGCAGCTGCTATTCTTAAAGTCATTTAGATTTTCCTTGTATTTGAGTATATTTATGTTTTTGTTTAATTAGACACAAAATAATGTAGGTTGGAACTTTTTTTTTTTGGTTATTTTCCATCATAAATTAGTACTTACTCATAAACAGTGAGAAAACTTGACTTCATGTTTTGTATTGGTTGAATAAAAAGACATTGTTTCTAAGAGACATCTAGTAATTGATGTACGAGAGGCAAGAAACAGTACTTCTGTTTAGGGGATTAAAGTATATTTGCTTATAGAATGCTAAACTTAAGGGCTTAGTGTTAAGTTAAACTGCAATTTGCTTATAGCTTAGCATGATTGGATAGCTTTGACATAAGTGAACCTTGCTTTTTGCATTAGTGAACTTTGTTAGCAAAAATCACTAAGCAGAAGAGGAAAAGGTATAGGACATCTTGCTATGCAAAGATTACAAGGACCAGAACTTATGACTGAAGGCAAGATATCTCCGAAATGAGCAAGAGATGACCACAGAACCTTAGTACAATAAGGAAGGAGGAAGAACATCGGCAGAATTAACACAGGAAAAGGTCCCAGGTTTAAAGCCAAGCTGGAAGGTAAGGAAGCTATGCCAGCTGCAAACCTCAAAGATAAGAAAAGAGACCCTGAGGCAGCATACCTGGAAGCAGGAAGGAAAATAAGAAGCTGGGACACTGCCATCCCTGAAACATCATTGGATCACCTGTCTCATGGACAGTATGTGAAGAAGACACTGCTGGGGCTGGATCTGGGATTGTAAGGGTATAATTGCCCAGGGCTGCTGTTGTTCAGGGTGTACTCCTCTGGAGGTACACAGCTTAAGATGTAATAAACCAAATCTGTGACAGAAACAATTCCCTAGATTATTTGGATCATTTGTATCTTCTTTGCCTTGAAAATGTTTTTTGGCTCTGCAGAAAAATGGATAATATTCCCCTGGTAATAATCTGAAGTGTAGTTATTACAGTACTTCAGCCAGTTAAAAAATTCCCATTTCCTCTGTGAGTTATGTAACTGCTAGCCAATTTATATCTCTACTTTTTTATGTTTTCAGTAGAACTTAGGCGAACTTCAGGTGCTCTGCCTACTTACATATATTTTGTAACAGAGCTAGAGGCAAGAAGGTAAAAGCACCTATCCACCTTTATCTTCAGGATTTTTCTTTCAAATGTATCTAAAAGACAGCAGTAGATCATGTCATCAGGAGCCAAAAGAAATATTTATGTGTGGGTTTTTTATTACATTTAGTAACAACATCACTTGGACTAAAAAAATCTACTAAACCAAATTACTTTGTAATTCTCAAAGGTATCTTGTTTTTATTGTGCTGTTGTCTCATATATGCGGGTTGGTAGTTAGCAAGAACACAATTTGTAAGAAAAGGGAGATGAAATCAGCCATGTGAAACACTGAACCTAAAATCTGTTAAGACCATGAAACTCACACAGCCTCTTGTGTGGAGAATGACAAAATTTGCACATGTTAAATGTTAAATGTAGCCCAATCAGAGAAGTACTAGTTTTATAGAACTAGGAAACATATGAAAAAACAGTGGAAGAGCTTAGAATAATTTTACAGGTCTTATTTTCTAATTACTTTGTTGTGGTTTATTTATTTGTTTGTTTGTTTGTTTTGTAAAAGGAGGCTCACATAAACCACCATGGCTTACTACGTTGTTCATTATCACTTTGCTACTTTTTTTGAATTTTGTAAGTCTTCTCCCAGATTTCATTCTTGACACTAAGGGGAGCTCTGAAACCTGGATACATATTATCTTTGGGAACTCTTACATAAAAACCAACGGATAAGAGATAACAGCTTTAGAATGTGACCCTTGGTGTCTGCCAAATGATGTTATTCTAGAAATAACATACAAGAAAGAAACACTTGACATACATACTTAATCAAGAATTAGAGCCTTGACGAAGTTTTACTATGTTCCTATAAAATTATTATAGTTCACAATGTAGAATGGTCATCATACTGTGACTTATAACATTTGTATTCAGACAAGAGTGACTTCCAGGATTCCCTAGTTTTTCCTCTCTCCATTCCTTAGCAGAAAGTATTCATTTTAAGTAGTGCCTATTACAAAGTATCCCATAACATACATGTCAGAATACTGTTGCAAATGCTCAGAGTGTTAGATTCTAGCCTTTTTGTTGCATATTTTATAGATTTCCGAGAAGGATAGTTAATTGCACTGTGCTTCAAGTGTTGTTTGTTCTTCAAGGGTACCTGATTGGCCACATAGCTGTCAGACATATCTTTCTCTTTGAATTAGATTTGAGACATAGAAAAACACATATACTAATATACATACATACCTACATGTATTTAATTTAACTCTTAAATTTAACTTTGTCCTATGGGCTTTTTTTTTTCTAGTATACAATTCCATATAACACATAAACCATTGCTGCAGAGGAATTTACATGTAAATGCATATAAAATCCTCCAAATCAAGATTTTTAATGAAACACAATTCATGCTATAAAAAGTATCAATGTAATGGGTAGTATTGCTTGAAAATATCATCATTAGAATAACATTTAAAAAAAGTGAACAACTACTATTTAAATATATTTTAATATTTATACTTCATCTTCTTTCTGGTTTTCATCAAGCTTTAAAAAGAGTTTAAGTTCCTCGTGTGGCCCTCTTGTCACCAAATCTCAGTGTAAGTATTTTTAATTATAGAAAGAAGATTTCAAATTAGCTGACATTAAGGGATCATTTCTGATGGATAATTGTTGATATCTGGTGCCATAAAAGAGCACTAAGATAAACAGTTTAGCATGCAGGAGTCTGTTTGGAAAGATGCATGATTCCCCTGGGTCCCTTCTTGCAACTGCCAGACTGTGTGGATGCAATCACAGTTGGCAGAACTGGCAAATACAAAACAAGTCAGATAGACTTATGGCTGTTCTTAAGTTCTCTCCTAAATCAGAGAGACATAAGCACTTCTATCCCGAGATACTTATCTATAGCGATCAACTTATTGGGCCTTTTAAAGATGGTAACTTCTCTCTACACATTATTTACAGAAGACTGAACTACTTGTTTATTTTATTTATTTTGTGTTGATTTTTTTTTTCTAAACAGCTAAAGAAGGTGAGATGAACTAACCATAAAAGATAGGCATAGTAGTGTTGGGCTAATGGTTGGGCTTGATGACCTTAGGGATCTTTTCCAACTTTTACGATTCTACTAGCCTATGAAAAAAATTAAAAATCAAACCTACAAGGAAGGTTGGGAAAATTAATTTAGAGCCAACAAACCTACTCCTCAGCTCCCAAACTAAATGTGAAGACTAAATAAACACATGCCTAAGAAGGCACTTTAAATTGTGACTCTCTCTAGCAGTGGCATTTACTCCAAGTCTACATAAATATTCAGATATTGCCTCTCAATGCATGCTGGCATACAAGGACTATTTGGTCAGTGATCCACTAAAGCAATTAAGCTTTTCAGAGAACTGAAAATCACAAGAGTCACTCACATTCGTAACAAGTATTCAACTAACATGCTGAATTTGGTATGTTTTGAGACTGAAGATAATGCAAGGAAGTCAGCAACTATAGCAACAGCTATATGAATCCTGACACGTACAGGCATGCTTTCTAAAAACTACATACTGTACAAACTCTGCTATATAATAAGAGCTTCTAGGTAGCCCTTCACTGCTGGAGTTTGTCTTTCTCATGTCCTAATACATTATTTCCCAAGGAAATTATTGCATAGAAGATATGCTTTTATAAGATAAAATAATGAATCAGAGTTTTAATTTGAGCAAAATACAGTAAATTTTACATAATGCCAAATTATTTTTAAAATCAAATTTTATGTGATTACTTTATAACAATGTATAACTTTTAATTGCTAGTTAGTGGCTTAAGGAGTTGTAAAATACCAGGATGTAAAATGACCAGCTCAAAAAAAAAATCATCTGCAGATGTTTTTCTACATTTTCTTATTAACAAATGAAGAAATATATTTAAATTAATGTTTCAATAAAACTAGCAAATCCTCCTTCTCAGTTGAAGAAACTTGCTATTGTCAGCAGAGAAAAATTCACCCATCCTGGTATTGTTTTAGAAAGCATACTCTATTGATATTGTTGCTTGATACATATAGACAAACAGCACACATTGGGTTAGGTCCTCATAGTAACACACCTATTTTTCAGTTTGCAAATGGTGAAGACTGAATAAAGGCATTCAGCAACCCAGGTACAGAAACTAATACTAAGTAATAACTGAAAATTATGTTTGCTTGAAAACTGCTGAGAATACTGATCAATTTCAACTGGAAAAAAAAAATAAAGTTGCGTTAAAATTGCAAAACCTTTTTGTTCTTAAGTACAACTGTTCCAAGTTTTAAGAAACAGCAACAGAGAACACCGAGTACAGTCCTTCAGCCTCCAAAAACTCTCAAGACAACCCACAAATGTCAGAAGACTTGTCCTAAGGTTAGCTGGATAACACTAGGCAATTCATATGGAGTTACTAGGTTATGGAGGCATAGACTCAGATTCAGTAATGAAATGTGCCTACTAAGAATAATGACTCTCTCAGAAAAGTGTATCTCTAATCAAGTGCGTTATGCACCACTGAATTTTTGTTCAAGGGCCTTGCTATTTAATAGCTGTTTGGTGGCATTTGAAGCTGGATGCAGTTATTAAACAATGTAAAAAAAAGCTAATTTGTTTCCTGGCAGTAGGAGTTAGCCCTTTTACTCTCACTCAGAGTCAAATAAAATGACTTTCGAGTTAAATAACTACAGAGAAAGAAAAGCATACACATTTGATCATTAAAAAAAAAAAATAGCCTCTTCTCAGACTTGCAATCTTTTCAGCTGTTGTAGAATATAATTTTACATCTTTTTACAGTACCAGACTAGTGCCCAAAATCTAGATGCAATGAAATCACCAAAACATTTGGCTTTTTCCAGAGATTCAGAAATAATGCCATCATTCCCAGTAACTCCTTTATAAAATAATAATTAAAAAAATAAAACCACAGATGTCTATGAAAATCTGATCACTTTCACTCAAAGACAGTCTACAAGGGCAATTTAGAAAGTTAGGGTCAACTTCCCTTAACTTCCACACAGCAGTCACTTATTGAATCAATTTTTGTGAAACTTGGAATTCTTCTGACCAGACAGGTACAGCTAAACAAGTAACCACAGACATATATCATTCTAATCAGTGCTTGAATCCAATGGCTAATTTAACATTCTCATCTAAACAGATCAGATTAATTTTGGGCAGGAAGGTCACACTTAGTGACCTAGATTATCTAAAATCACTTGAGATATACTAATATTCCATCTCATACTCATCTGCTAATTCTAAAGGTTCTGAAGGACTTCTTTTGACATACGCCAGCACTATGCAGATAGACTTCCTAAGGCACTGAAATGGTCCAAGATATCTATTTTTAGACAGTTGAAGTGAGCCTGCAGTGCCTATTCATCTCTACAGTTTACAAAAAGTTTAAAAAGCCTGACTCAGATTTTACTATCCATGTCTGATGAGATGACTTCGAGCCACAATGAACAAGTACATCTGATCCTGCTAAGGGCCAGGCTTAAATTGGACATTTTAAATTGCTTTTGAAAACTCATATTTAATATAATAATCGACTAGGGGAATTAACAGAAGCCTAGATTCATTCTATCTAACTGTATATGCTTAAATAAAAAGGCTCACCTGATCCCCTGTGTATGACAGCCTGTCTAAAGCCTAAACAGACAGTCTTGTGGTCTTGAACCAGTGCTCAGGCAAGATAAAATCCACATATAACACAGTTTATTTTTAATAGATAGTTTGGTTATGGCCACTCAGTTTGATCAACATAGACACAAACTATGTCCTGCAACTTATTTATAAGGCCAGACGACTGCTCCACATTTGTTTCATTTACTAGTATAGGTGTATTTTGTATGAATAACACAGTGCCTTACTGCAGACAATCCTAAATAACATGCGCACACAGTTGTGCTTATGCCTTAGTCTTCACATATGTCTCTGTGGAAACCCATAGCTACATATAATGAAGATATTTAGGGTTAGAGAACTGTTTTACATAGCTATCCATCCAGTTATTATTCATCTACACTTCTGTTCAAACAACTTATATTGTTTCAAAGATGTGGACTGCCCTTTAAGTGTGCTTGTAAATAATTCTGATAAGCATCATATAAAACTTGAGTCAGTAATTATTATTTTTCCATATCAAGATTAATATTTTGATACTATTTTTCCTCCAGAATTTAAATGAGAAGTCAAAATATCAAGATTACACAAAAGTAAAGGTTTCAGAAAAAATATATTTAATTATGTCATTCATTTCCATTTGATTTTTCTTATTCAAAAAATACTTTAAAAATAGAGAGGGTATGCTTTGGTTATGAAGGAATTGCACTGAGATATTTTATATATCTATTCTCTTTCATGTGTCAAACACTTCAGTCGCACTATACCTAAGATAACTGTAGCATTATACATCTATTCTTTTTTGCATAAATCCTTGTGCACCCATACAGAAAAATACGCAGTGCATAATAACTACTGTTACCCTGGTTGATAAGATTTAGAGGGTAGTATTTTCTTCCTAAGTGTTTTAATGGATTTCTCAAATTAAAACTCTGTCCGAGATAGATATGGCATGAAGGAAGTGATTCCAGGAGATGGCTTCTAGCAGTTACCACTTAAGACCTTATCACAAAAATACCAGGCCTGCAGACTCAGAAGACTGATTTAGTTGTCTTCAAAGCCTCAGATGTTTTTTGATGAAAAACTGAAGAAACTTGTTGCAGAATAAGTATTTATAGGATTTGCAAGCACTCTTTTAGGGGTGGAAATCAGAAAGGACAGGCTAGTTTGAAAGGACACTTAGAGCAACCTGTTTATGTTAGAAGAAACAAAAGGTACAATATGATCCCTTCGATGGCAGAGAAAATTTTCATGTATGGGCTATTCCTAATTTTCTCAGTTCTTTCTAGTTTTTTATAAGGCTTTTGGAAGATATTTAGAATATTGTAATAGTAAAGGGGCAGAATCCTAATTAGATATTTTGTTTGTACAAAAATTATGGTAAATATGATTTCTGTCCTTGTAAATTATTTACATCATAATGTGTACATCCAAGATTTCTTATAGAAGTAAAAACATGTTTCTAAACTTAGCAACTCTATTTCAATACACAAAGAAGTATATGGTTAACCAGGAAAATACATTTCTCATACTTTTGGCTATTTTTTATTGAAATGTATTATGTTATTTGCTCAAGAATTCCCATGACTTTCTCTTCTTTCCAAGGTGTCATCAGTGAACAAGAAATTTTAACCCCTTCAAGTTCTACAGATTATGGAATTAGATATCACTTTACAGAAAAAATCTATTCTTTAAAAAAAAAAAGAAAACGTTGGGAAAATAGTTTCCAGTTCTTAACGTAAACACTATCCATATGAAATCACTTGAATGGTTCAGAATACTTACAGTATTTAATAGCTTCTATAGCTGATTCAAAATAACACAAGATAATTTAAAATATATAGTTTATAAAACTGCTATTTATCACAACAAAGAGTCACGTTTGGAGAAAATCAAACTAATGCTATTAGTCTTATCAATCTGTTATTTTCTCTGGTACCTACTTCAGTTGTACATAAGCACTGTTCCGTGAATCCACATAATATGTAAATTAAAATGTTAAGTGGATTAGCCAATTTAAAGATTTTGATGTGTTTGGTAGGAATCTAACATCATCAAAATGTGGAAGAATTTGCAATAAATTTAACTGTCAATTCTAGTATTTCCATGTTTCCCTTTGAAGATGTTACTACCAAACTACAATTTCAAATGGCAGAGATTATACTATCTGATAAAAGTCACATCCATATAATAGATTACTTCAAGAAGCAATTTGGCACCAGATATTAATGCTGAATAATGGGCAAGCTCAGCGATCACACTTTTAACATTTTGGACTAATGTCCATCCCTATTAATGAAATAAATATATGAGCTTTTGAAGAATTTGATTATAATACTCCTGGGAGGAAAAAGAGTTTTTTTCCTGTAAAATATAATATTCCAAATCCTCTCATACCAAGTGGCAGCTAATAACATTCTCAGTCAGAAATACTAGTCTTGACTGTGCTTCAGTCTGAATCATATTTTTGCACAAAACATAGCCCAGTAGCAATCCTATTGTAACTCTGTTTTTCTTTTCTAGGTCATGCTCAAAATTAACCATGGACACAGCTTTTTAAGATGCCTACGCTGAATCCCTTACGCACAGACTTTTACTGCCAGCTCACTGTCAGGATTACTCTGGACTATTCTCAAGAGTCGTCTTAAAGAAATATATGCCACAGAAAAGCCCACTCCTCGGCATTGTGGGTGTAAACCAGCTTGTTCTCCACTGGGTTCTGACCAAGGACCAGACCCCAGCCCTCGTTTATTTAGCAATATCATCATGACTGTAGGATTCTGCTGTCTCTGAGACATTCACAGTGTCAAAGTGTTTCAGCACATATCTCCCACATCCTAAAGGGAGATTCAAGAATGTTTCTTCTCTTGGCTTTAGATTGTCAGCTATTTGCACTTTATACAGAGAGCCTGAAATGGAATTTTTCTAGTGGCGAGTTACAGCCACTGAAGAAAACAATGATGATACTGAACTGAAGAAAACAAAGGTGTTGGAACACAGTGCAAAGTCTAGGGGAACTATGTCAAAAATCTTAGATTTTTTTTTTATATCAGTTCTTCAATCATTTCTGCTCTCTTCATGAATATAGTGTCTTTTTTCAAAATTGATAATTATCAATGTTTTCTGTTTCTTTTCAAGATAGGTCTGGTTATCTTGTTAATGGCTGTCTATCACAAGTACTCTCTTTGATTTCTGCTGAAATAAGGTAAAAAAGGAAAGTAAACTATACTAATTTTTTTAAAAAGTAATTGCATCTTCATGATCTGTCAAACTACTTGATTTAGAACAAGAGAGAATAAGTAATAATAGAAGTCAGGCATATATACAATGCTTTTTTAAATGAGACAGCAAAGGCATTACTGTTAGATCTTGTTTTTCATGCTGAAAACTGTATCTATCTACCACTCTTGTGATGACATATCATATTTTGTTACTGTTTTTTTTCAGATGAATCTTGCCCTCGTGTCTGTTGCACTTTTATTCTTACAAAATTATGTTGCATATTGATTAGTACAAGCCACCATGGAATTTAAAGCCTCTCTCTCTAAAAGGAGAGGTTTGTGGGAGTTCTTGTCAACACAAAATGTTAAAACCATTTTGAATTTTTAAAACCCAAGGGATAAGAGCAAATATTGTGCTCCATTTTAAGTGACTCTGTCCATTTGAGAAATGTCCTTCCAATATAATGAAACTTTTTAAAATTGTAGGTCAAATGACCTGCTTGAGGATTTCATTTTTAGTCTGTGTTCATGGTGCTGCAAATGATTAGAATGCAATGGACTAAGAACTGTGTAGGAATACGGATTAAGTCTTTGCTCAGAAATGTTATAGAACAAAGTTGAATGAATAATTAAACAGACATATAGGATTACACTTCTGTTGCATTATTATACTTTCTATTGCATCTATTCTAAATCTAAAAGAACATCTATGAAATTCAATGCTCCCAGAAATGCCTCTTAAGAGGAAAAATATTAATGATTAGTACAATAAGAATTCACTTTTTTGCATTCCGTCTGTCAGCCTCCTTTGCAATGGTGAAAAGCAAACTTGAGGCTCATTAAGGCATTTTGCAACTTCTAGAAAGCTGTTTCAGAGAGCTGTCAATCTGAGAGTGTTCTAGTTTTTCTCATCCTAGAATCATCAAATCATTAAGGCTGAAAAAGACCTCTAAGATCATCAAGTCCAACCATCACCCAAATATCACCATGCCTGCTAAACCATGTCATGAAGTGTCACTTATACACTTCTTTTTAACACCTACAGGGGTAGTAGCTCCAATGGTAGCAGTATAAAGCTTTTGAATGCTTACTGAAAGAGCAGGAAATTAAAAAACATAACGTTTTAATCTATCATGATACTTTGGCCTAGGCCTCTTCTTCCTACATGCAATTGCATATCTGAAGAAAAATCACCTCTACAGGGTATAGATGTTGTATAGACACACAAGAATGAGAGACTTTTTACCCTTATTCATATACTACAGTTCAAATTAATTGATTAAGAATTAATTTAGGGTTGTTCTATGATCTGATCACAGTGCTCCCTTCTGACATGTTGGTTTTGGTATACACAAATAAATACAGAACAACATAACGAATATCCTAGCTTTGTAGAAAAGAAACTACCATATATTTGTCAAGCAAATCTGTAGGGAAATGTCTGGACCATATGCTTGTTGTTGCATATAAGGCAAGAACTGACCTTCTAGATAGAAATATTTGAGCCAGAAGCCTTAGCAGTGCTCTTTCAATTTGCTTTACTTGCTTCATATTCAGTATACAACAAGCACACTAGAGGATTGAAAGCTGATGGTTGTCACATCTGAGAGGCAGTAATAGCCCTCATTACATCTGCCACTGCAACTAAATATGCAGATTCAGCTGACAAACTATCTAAATTTGGCTGAAGGATGAAGATCATCTTAGCAGATTAGAGCTTAAAAATACCCTTCTCCTTCATTTTGTTGTTCCAGCTTCACACTAGTAGTGGACTGAATTCAGCAAATGTACACTTGCAGAAAATCATAAAACAGCAGATCAGTCCTATTTATTTTATTCCAGGACAAACCCTAAATCTCTTAAATATAGCCATGGTCAAAGACAAGTTGATCTTCTGCAGAACTGAAAAAATTATTTTGTTTTTAAATACTGCCTTCTCCATTGTAATGTCACATAATCTGTAAAAACATTCTATAGAAGTGTGGTTAAAAGGATCTACCCATTTCAAGTTTTTTTAGTCTTAAGGATCCTACTGGGAAGAGTTAGGCTGACGGAGAGTGTTTGCAAAGACCCTTATTTCAGCTTGGTAAAGAAGCAGTTGCACATTTTCCAAATGCTTCCGAAGAAAGAAAATGGACCCAGGTAAAACCACCTTCTTCTTTCAGAGCAACATTACACCCATTTACATGGAGACTCTATTGATTTATCTCACAGGTTTAAGGCTTAAGCAGCATACAAAACCCTTCCATCCTCCACCCTGATTTCAGAGAACTACAGAGAAACGCACAACCCTGAAAACATTGAGTGACAGGTAGGGTTGTGGAAACATAACAAATACAAGGGTAATGGATAGGCCTTCGACATAGTTGTTTTGATTGTATTCCATCACAGTGTTTGAAAGCCATTCCTATTAAAAAGCTAGCAATATCATAAGAGGATTTGCAACGTTAGCAATGTATGGAAATCTATGCCAACTAATACCAAAGTGTAGTAAAGTGAGTTGTCATTCAGCCTAAAGAAGCAGCTTATGGTATTTACATGCAAAATTCCAAGAGGCAAACAGATCAATAGCTTTTCTGTAAGTCTCCTTTAAACTAGAAGGAAATGGAAGAAGTTGTGTGCACCCCCTATGTGATGGCAGATGATATTTATTTTGCAAGTAATTTTCCAGTTCTCTGCATAGTCTTTTAAATATAATATGACAACACTTTTTATTTTTAAAAATGTTAGCACGTATTTTGGAGTTTTGTAGAGAAGCTGAAAGAGTATAGAATTGATAGTGTCATGATTAGAAGATATAGGAGCAGAATAAGGAAGGAGCAGAGGCAGATGCTATTAAATCAAGGAACTTCTGGTAGGAGAGATTGTGTGTACAGCTAACAAAACCAATTTCCACCAGAAGGTTTTCAAAACTTAATGAAGGTCATTGCAGGAAGTGCAAGTCAACTACACAGTCTGTTACTTGCTTTCATATAGAAACGATTATGAAACTACTATGACTGCATAATAAGAATTAGTTTTCATTATCCTGCTTATTTATTTAAATCTTTGTTCGGTTTTGTATATCTCTTGAATAACAGTATTATTTATTAAACTTTATAATTACAGTACCGAAAGATTAATAAAATTATCCCATTTTTTCTAATAGATGTTTGAGATGATGTTTTAGAAACAAACCCTTAAAGTTTATTCTAGCCCTTATTGCTCTCTGTCAAATCTTGGCAGGATGGTTACATAATCCGGTTTTTTTTAGAAAAAGGATTATATCAAATTACAAAATTAATCCAATTATCAGATTGATAGTATACTTTCAAAATAAATCCCTTAAACTCTACAGGATCAATATGGATTGCAGTAGTTCTGCTTAGCTATCAGTCCTCAGAATAATAGAATATTATCTATTCAGTGACACTTGGTACAGAAAAGTTCTAGCAATGCAGCTGGTACAGAATGAATAAAGTCATTCCCAGGTAAAAGTTAATGTTGAGGCTATGGTGTAACTATCACCTGTCCAAATTGTATTTTGATTAGGATCAGAATATAACCTGAATCCCAATACTAAACTTCTCTACAGAGAACTTAGTATAGGTAATACTTAAATTACAAATAAAAATTAAAGAAATAATCAGATTATAGAGATTAATATATTACTGCTGCTGAACACAAGGACATTACTGTATATAAAGGTTCAACATTGTGCAACAATTCCTGTTGAACTATCTTAGATGTTTCAAAAACCTCAACTCTGTAAAAAGCCCATGACAAACACAAGCAGAACTCACAGAATGTGGTAAAAAAAATAATAAATAATAAATAAAATCTTTGTATCGTGTATGATGATATTACGAGAGTACAAATAATTGCACAGAAATAAAAAAAAAGAAAAAATTAGACATGTTGAAAACTGGAAAGATTAAGACACTACTCTTGTTTTCTTGAAAGCCCTAATTCAAAATTTGAGATGCAAAATTCAAATGCATTTCTCAAATACAAGTTGCAACCAGAGGAATAAACAGTTATGTATTAATTCTGCTACAAATAAAGACAGATAGTCTTATGAAAACATGTGTATGTCTATGTAATGAGATTTTAATTCTCCTTTATTTTTGGAACTCAGCTTTTCACATTTTAACAGTATGCTTGACATACCGAACCCAATAGAAATGTGATATACTAAGTAAGTCAGTGTGAAAAGCTATTTTCCCCTAAAACTATATTTTGAGAGCCTGAGGTTTATACACTTACATGCCGCAAAGGGATAAGACTCGTGTCTGCTACATCTCCTCCAAAAAAAAAAAATATATATCTGCAGTCTCACATTCTCACATGATGTTTCTGGAGAAGTTCTTTTTCATGTCTCAAAACTTTACTTAAAAGTAAATCTTCATATTTCTCTCTCAGTACTTGTTATCAAACACCATTATGACTGTGATCCATGAGGCATAATAAATTTTAATATTCCCAAAAGGGGAAATGCACATAAAATTAATCTAAATTTCTAGCATGATGAATATCTATGAATATATAAACATTATAAACCACAATGATATTATACAGAAAAAGATATTTCCCTAGTGTATATGTTCTAATAAGGAAGACTGACCAGACAAAAGAATTATCTCAAAGAGTATATGGGAGTTGTGAATGGCTTTTGAATTAAATACAGTTTCCCTAATCTGTAGCAGCCTAATAAGACTTCCTGATGAAGCTTATTGCCTAGGCAATCTCTCCTGTGCAAAGTCTGTAGGAAGTAAGTTTAAGCTGGAAATAAGTAAAAGAATCTTGTTTTAGGAAGAGTCTTTGCCCTTTTCATTCTTTTATTCTTCTGTTTACATTTTAGTGAGCGGCTTTTCTCTTCTCATTTTCTCCATACTTACATGCCTTCAAAGGTCAACCTGAACACTTTTTAAATTAATTAGTACCACATAAACAAGGTACTGTTAGACTGAGAGCACATTAAGCTAATATCTGTGAAGAAAAGAAGGATGCAGCCTTCTCTCTCTACCATTTCTCTGCTTCTAGCATGTTGTTCTTATCCTGTGCAGCAGAAATGTAGCTCTAGCTATAAGGACATCGTGCATATTTACCCCTCTTTATAGATTCCTTTCACCTTACTTCCACATCTCTGTTTAAAGCTACCTGACATATATGTAATATATCTAAGTACAAAGTGGTTTAGGTTTCCATCACTATATCAAGTCCAAAGTGATTTCTTATATGAGTGGAAAATGTGCTTTCAGTATTTTTCTCATGTTCCTCAAAGGCATGTTTGGTCCTACTTCACTGACAAAAAAAAAAAAAAACCACAAACTTTTATTTTAAAATGCTATAATTTGGACACTAGACAGATTTATTTAAGATACATCTTGCCAGAAATGATTTGCTTCACTTAATTTTATAAGTCATTACTGTAGTTCTTGTACCTTGAAATATTTTTATCAACTTGAAATATTTTGCTAGTTCAACAAATAGTTCCTAGTGCCAGTTAATGTAATCTTTGAGAAGATTTTAGTTGCCTTCCCCCTTTGCTGCTACCTGTCACTGCATTATATAGATACTTCTTGTGGTGATTAAATCATGCATATCATAGAATGATAGAGTTGCTTGGTTGGAAAAGACCTTTGAGATCATGAAGTCCAGCCACACCTGTCCACTGTGAAAAAATATCCCTGAGCACTTAAACTATACATCTTTTAAATACCTCCAGGGATGGTGAATCAATCACCTCCCTGGGCTGCCTGTTCCAGTGCCAAATAACCCTTTCTGTGAATAATTTTTTCCTGATGCCTATTCTGAACCTCCCCAGTGCAACTTGAGGCCATTTCCTCTCATCCTAACCCATGGAAGAAGAGACCGATACCCACATCGTCACAACCTCCTTCTAGGTACTTGTAGAAAGTGATCAGCCTGGTCTGGTCACTTCAGTGATCACTTCAGGCTAAACAACCCCAGTTCCCTCAGCCTCTCCTCACAAACCTTGTTCTCCAGTCCTTTCACTAGCTTCATTGCGCTTCTCTGGATACACTACAGGACCTCAATGTCCTTCTTGTAGTGAGGGTCCCAAAACTTAAAACAGTACACGAGGCACGGCATCACCAATGCCGAGTACAGGGGTACAACCACTTCCCTGGTCCTCCTGGCCACATTGTTTCTGATACAAGCCAAGATGCTATTGGCCCTCTTGGTCTCACTACTGATTTATATTCAGCTGGCTATCAAAAAATCAACCCCATCCCCTTCTCCACCATACAGCTTTCTCTTCTCCAAGCATGTAGCACTGCATGGAGGGGTTTTGTCCCAATTGCAGGGCCCAGCACTTGGCCTTGTTGAACCTCATACCATTGGTGCCCGTCCATCAATTCAGCCTGCTCAGATTCGATAGTTTTAAAGTAAGGCACAATCAGAAATAGTTAGATGTAAGAATAAAGAAGGCATCTGACATAAAAAACTGCTACAACCTCTATCCATTAAAAATGCAAGTCAGCAAAAATCTAGTTACAAGTTAATTTTATATTATCAATTTTTCTCATAATTAGGTGTGTATAATGGTATGCAGGCTGAATATGGAGAAATTTACATATAACAGAAGCGTATTAATAGATACTGGCACAGAGTGGGAATTAGTGAAGAGTGCAGTAGATCTCCCCTTCCACAGTTAGTTCTTCCCGGAAGGATGCCACACACTTCATTCCTCATTATAGGAAACGCTGTGATGCTGCACAATCTCAACAAATGCCAGCCTATTTACCTCTGGCACAGGCCGATTTGTCACCAAAATTCTTCTTAAGACTACCAAGAAATACTCTTCTAGATTTGATAACTAAGATTTTTTTAATTTTTTTTGTCAAAGGTTGAAAAATTAATGGAAACATCCCTAATTCCTGTTCTAGAATTAAGATTAGGTTCAATGGATTTGTAAAGAGAAAAAAGAAAGACAATTTAAAGAAAAAACTAAAGTAATAAACAAAGATCTTTATACAGGACATATTTGGCGCATCAAAAATAATAAATAATAAGTACTGACAATTGTCATTGAAATTACATAGGATTGAGTTTTGCCCTTAATTTGTTTCTCAGATGCCTATAAATGCAACTGTAAAATTCCCAGTCTAATTGATTGGTCAACTGGAGCTGGAGACTTTCTTTCACATGAATAGAAGTCCATAAAGTTTGCAGTGGAAGAAACCAGAACTTTTTTCCTCTTGGATCAAATTTTATTTACACATTATTAGACCACATAATTTATTTGAAAGGTTTAAAAAACCTAGTCATTTAAAAAAAATTAAAAGTAATGAAAACTGTCTAAAATTATTGAAGAGAATTGTATGGAGTTAATGAGCCTAGAGATGAATGAGCCTTGAGACCTTTTTAAATATGAAAAGTATACATTGCATACTTATCCAAGATTAGCTTGTATCAGCCATCATAGAACTGCACATATAAATAGTTATGTACATAATGTCAAATCTATTTGAGAGTGATTACAGCAAGAGCTTCTAGCACTATAAAATTCCTGACTTTTTTTGCCTCTGTAGGTTGCAGTCACAATATTTTTCTCATTGATTTGTACATAGGTGAGAAGATTACTAATTACTGGTTGTTAAGTATAACGAGTCACATTAAGGCTTTGATTTCATTACATCTCTAGCCAGTCATTCATTTTGGATAATCATGTTAATAAAAATATACGAAAAGTAAATTGATAGAGGGTATTATAAGTTTTCATATTGTGTAGTGGAGCATGAATGATTTTACCAGGCTTAATAATTGCTCTATATAGGACTTTTGTAACCATAAGCCCCTTTTACTTCAATAAGCTGTTCACAGTCATTTTTAACTAGAAGGGTGCATCTCCTAATGTAATAAACAATTGCTTATTTGGTGTCTTCTACAACAGTAGAGCCTTGTTATTTTGAAAAAAAAATACAGCAAAACCACTACAGTTCTTTAGAAACTGCCTGGAGAAATTCTCACATTTCTGTGAAGATTTCGTAGTTTAATAAATGAGTTGCACTTAAATTGTGCAAAAATGTGTATAGAACTGCTCTAGAGAAAACTTCTAATAATTTAACATGCCAGTTATGCAGGACTGTTCATGCTTGACTGATAAGGTGATGACAAGATAAAAATGATAGGAGACGCACCCTTCTAGTTAAAAATGACTGTGAACAGCTTATTGAAGAAAAAGGGGTTTATGATTACAACAGTCCTAAAACCTAGCTGACTTCCGCATGCTCACTGGCATGTACCTAAGAGCCTGGGATTTTAATAGAGTGGTAATTGTTTCAGTTAAATTTAAATTAATTCTATACCTATGTCTACATGTGAGCTAGGAATTTAGATGTCCACTATCATTAGTGGAGATCGCCAATACATTCAGTGGAATTTGGATCCCAGTCTCATAAGTAGATAAATTTTAGCAGGATTCAGTTGTCTAAAATATTATTTCTAATACATTTTCTGTACCTTGATACATCCTGTCTGGCCTCTAGCTGCTACCAGAAAAGCCACAGGACTTCCTTAACTTTGGTATTTTAACTTTGAAACATCTGCAGGTTCCTCAGAAACTATTAGGGCATCAATAATGATACTAGACAGACATGTTCAAGCAGGTGAATCCCTCATGGGGCTGTGTGGATATGAACTCTATTATTCTGGCTGAAAATCTCATTCCCATTCTCATACTGTCTTAAATAAGATATTAGAGCACGAAGAGTTCAGTCATACTTTTTCAGAGCAGAGGCTGACAACACGTACCTTCTGTTAACAGCAGCGAAGACTTACAGAAAAACACAGGAAAAAACTATATAATGGTAAGAGTACTGAGTATTGGTAGAGTTAATCCTAGTTTTATAAGGCATTTCTAAGTGACAGATTAGTCAAATGTCTCTAACAACGATTGTAGGTATGCAGAATTAATGCCTGAGCTTGGATTAGATCATTTTTCGAAATAAATTCCTGTATTTCAGCTGTATGTTACTCAAATGGTGGTTGAGTGGACAGCAGAAAATAAGATTAAAGATTTGGATTTATTTAGATCTTTTCTTCTTCTCTAGGCAAATATGGAAAAATTTAATCAGATTGAATATTACACACTCTTGAATAGTACAACAAATATTTCAGTGCTCTGCGACATTGAGAAATATATGGATAAAATGTATGAAATTTCAAAATACAAATATATGTACAAAATTTTACTATGATTAATTTATAAAATTGTGTTATGATCTACTACAAAACCTTACAATTTTTGAGAATGACTAGAAGGTGATCTTAAATAAGGAATAACTCGGAAACAACAGATCTGGTGATAATGGTTAATTATACTCATGGCTCCTGGAAAAGGACAAGATACTCACTAAATACTAATAGGCGAAATTTTGTTTCTTTATTTCAAACAGCTATTTAGGGAATATTTGACAATGCAAAAGAATTTATGATGACTGCAGATAAGTCCTTCTCTTCTTAAACATATTTTTACGATGGTATCAGGCTGATATCAAGATTTCACAAATGATATATTGCTTACCTAGCTTCTTAGATATATAAATCACTTTCTTGTCCTTGCCTCAGGGTGCTCAAGCCAGGTTTGAAAGTAATTGCAGTAAACAAACACCAGCTACTAAACACAATGTTCTAATTTTAAACATACATAAAATCAGTTTCCTTTTTCGTTTGTTTCTGGTTTGGCCAGTAGAAAAAATTATTCTTTTCATCTACAAAACCATTTATGGCTAAACATGGAAAATGCTTATAAAGGACTACTGGCTTTACAATTTGAACGCAGTTTCACTATGCAAAAAGAAAAGGATAATTTTCATTTTAAGTGCTCACATAAGCAGGAAATCAACTAAGTAATGTTGAGTTACAGGCCAATCTGAACTTCTGAACCAATAATTGTTTCTGGGTTTCAAAATCCTAGTTGCAAGCTCTCTGACGACCATATTATATCCATCAAGTCACTTAAAGAATTAGGAAGTAAATCATTAGAAGCGTGCGAGTCAGGATTCCTGCAAGGTTCTCAATACCACTGCTGATTTCCAATAGCTGGAAAAGAGTCAGCATAGTTTCCTTCTCTCATGTAGTTCCTCTCCTTTTCATGAAGACAAACAGCAAAGTCCTTCATCCTATCCTTGAAAGAAAAATATTTATAAATAAACCCCTATTTTTCACTCAGAAACTGAATTAACACAATCCTGCCTTCTCCACTGTAAACTGGGGAGAAAGGTGTCATGTCCTTTAATCACTCCTAGCTCAAGGTACTTGATAGAGATCTGCTCTATCTTTGCAGTTGGGTAATATTAAATACTTTAATCAAACATATACTTCTGCAGTATCTCCTCTTTAGTGCCTACTTTCTGACGTGAAGCTCTATCAGTTAAAAGTGCAATTCCCAGTACCACAGATAGCATCAAATAGCAGATAGCTGTATATACTGTTAAATTAATTCAAGTTCCAACAGATCTTTTGCCTTGATTTCGGCACTGGTTTTGTCAGGTCTGAAAGTCATTAAAGCAAATTTTAAATAAATGCACAAAATAATACTGTCTCCTCTTGTGAATCTATATGCTGATTCTACACTTGTCAATAAACAAAAAGAAACTAATTCATATAATTAGAAAAGAAAAAGTTTTACCTTCAAGCATTATATTTTTGATAAAATCTAGGTGAGGAAGTAGCTGTATCTGGTATTACACATACATGAATATTTGCAGAGTTTCACATACAGCTGTAACTAGTAGACCTGATATTCCTATCTGTGAATCAAAAAGAAAAATCTGTCTTTGCAACTGTTTAGGGTATTAAAGTTTTCACATTAAAATTCAAGTCTGGGAACACATGAAAGCTTTCTGTTGTTCTGTTTTCCAGTACCATATCCAAGAACCACTTTGGACACAAAAAAATTGTCTGATTTTCAGTGAGAAACAGCAGAATTCACTGCCTGGTTTTGAGAAATTAACATATTCAGCTGCTGATTGCTGCTGATTAAAAATGTAACTTTCTCTCCTTGTTACCCTTTCTGCAAATTTCCTCAGCTTGTGTCTCCCCTGGGAATTTGTGTCCCAAGGATCCAAGGCCCAGTGACAAACCAATACAATTTTAATTTGACTCAGACTTCTGAGGAAATTGCTAAATTATGCGGAGGAAAAGCTGTTAGAAAGTCTGTAGAAAGGTAAAAAAAGTAACATCACAGACAGAAATCAGTTGTTTGAGATAGAAATCATTTCTACATAAATGTGAAAAGAAATATAATCCTTAAAAAAAAAAAAAGAAAAAGAAAGACATCCATTCTCCTCTCCTTCCCCCCCAACAGAACAACAAAACAACAGAGCAAATGATCAGTCATTGATCAGTTGTACCAGTGTTAAAAGATTTAATGGAAGAAAGCAAATGAGCAATGATAAGCAGTGCAATTGTGCTGGTCTGATGCCTGCCTTGCCAACAAAGTTTTCTGGCTGTCTCATTACGGGTGATGAGCATAGAAATGCCTTAAATCTTATCTGGTTTTCTGTGTGTTAATGAATAAACAATTGATTTACATCTTTAAACATAGAAAATGATGCCTTTAGTAATAAAAGAGCAGAAGAGACCTGGCAGCTCTTTAAAAATATTTTTTTCTTAGAGCACAAGAGCACTTGCTTCCCATGTGTAAGAAGTCAGGCTAGGAAGACAGGAGACAAGTATGGCTCAATAGGGACTTACTGGTCAGGCTAAAGTGACTAAAGTTTTGAGACTGCTTGAGGAACTTGAAAAAACACAAGTCCATGAAACCTGATGAGATAAAACCTAGTGTCCTGAGGGAAGTGTCTGATCTAGCTGCTGAGCTGTTCTCCATCATATTTGAAAAATTGTGGCAATCAGGCAAAGTCCTCAGTGGCTGGAAAGAAGGGAAACATCATGCCTCTTCTTAAAATAGTTAAAAATAAGGACCCTGGGAACTACCAAGCAGTTAAGTGATCAAAAGGTCCTGAAATTCCTTTTGAAAAAGGAAGCTGTGGGATGATTTCTGGAAAAAGGAAGGAACTGTAGGTCTTGAAAACAGAAAAGAAAAGGAAATCATCAACTGAAGAAAAAAACCCTCTTTTTTAAATAAATATTATATTTTTTTATTGGATCAAAATTGACTGCTAACTAAATCTGAAAAATGGTTATATGTAAGTAGAAATTGAAATCTGACAACAAGCAAAAAAAAGCAAACAGCTTTGAGCAAAATGTCTGTGACAAAGCATTTCCAAGAACGTAGGAACATCCTTGATCGTTTGGATTGTTTGTCAGTGAAGTTGGCATCCCCCATGTCAAAAAAAATATTTATAAAAGGGGAAAAAATTGAGCCCTGATTGCTAGATCACTGACTGAAATCTGATTGCTGTTTTTTCTGAATCCCTGTTACATCTCAGAGAACTAGTGTGTTTTTAGGTAGAAACACCCTTATACCAAGCAATAACATAAATGTTAGTTTCATATTCAGTACTATCCAGATACTGATGCAAAACATGTCTGCTAATGTAATACCCTTGGTCATCCCTTCATTAAATTTCTTAAACCTCTTAGTGCAATGAGGATAATTATATCACAGTTGAATGAAGAGAAGAGAAAAATGAGTAGAAATGTGATAACAGGTAGAAACCAGAAACTCCACCTTGCAGTATTCATTCTATGACATTGCTAACAATGTGGTAAACACATGGTACAAAGGTGGGAAAGAGATTTAGTGAGCCAAACAGCGGTCTCGTGTTATAGAGGAAATAATTGATCTTCCTGCTGGTAATAGCAGAAGCAACTACCTAAATTCACACCTTTATAGGAAAAGAATTTGCCAAAAAGAACAGTGAGGAAACATGGTTCTTAAGCAGTATACCTTTCTATATGACAAACTCAGCTTCCTTTCATGGAGATACACAAGAGGAACTCTGGGCACGGTAAATATTCCTTTCCTTCTCATGGCTTCCTCATTGTAAATTTCTTAGGAGGACAACTACCAGTATCTTATGAGTAAGACCTTTTATCCTTTCCTTTATACCATTTTATTCTCAATGTGTTTCTTCAGGGAGTTTGTAGAACTAGTAAACTTCACAAGAAAATCTGGTGTTTCTTCCAAGAAGGAATTAGTGAAAAGAGAAGTTCCAGAGAAAAACATAAAAATATAAGGTACTTAGATGTAGGAATACTAATCAATCCCTTTAGACTTATATATTCTGGAAAGACCCAATATAATTAGGAAACAAATGTTCTGTTTTGTCATAGGGAAATTTATACATTGTTCAAATGTAAGAAACTTGCAGAGGGAACTTGCAAAAGGGAAAGACTATGCGGCAAAAGACAGTATAATTTTATATGGCTGACACTTTCTTGACAGAAATTATGCTTGTAGAGAGTTGGACTTGCAGTTTGAAAAAAGAAAAATACTGTCCTGCCACAAATATTGTATCTATAAATACTTCCCACAATCCCACTTTTCCAGCAGTTGTTTATGTAAGTAACCCTATTGCTATCTTCACCAGCACTAGAAAAATAAAGTATCATCACAAACTCTTTTTGTTAAAAGGCAGTCAATATAACAAAACTGAAACCATTATTTCACTTCCTTAGATGTTTAAGTACTCTTTTAAGCAAATAGAGGATGTTTCATCTGTCTTCAGGCAATACAAGCAACACAAGATTCAAATAAAATAGTTCAATCTAATGAAACATCTGACACTGCATTACAATAGTATTTTTACAGAAATGTATACTTGCAGCACTTGCTTTTACATTGAATGTGTTTTTTTTGATCCATGCTTTTCACAGAATCACAGAATAACCAGGTTGGAAGAGACCCACTGGATCGTCGAGTCCAACCATTCCCACCAATCCCTAAATCATGCTCCTAAGTACCTCATCCACCCTCACCTTAAACACCTCCAGGGACGGCGACTCAACCACCTCCCTTGGCAGACCGTTCCAATGACTAACCACCCTCTCCGTGAAGAATTTTTTCCTAATCTCAAGCCTAAATCTCCCCTGGCGGAGCTTGAGGCCATTCCCTCTCGTCCTGTCCCCTGTCACGTGGGAGAAGAGGCCAGCTCCCTCCTCTCCACAACCTCCCTTCAGGTAGTTGTAGATGCAAATACCAATAGAAAGATCTATAATAACAGTAATAATCTAATGTCCAAAGTCATTACTCTTTAGCCCATTGAGAGAAAGGAATGTAAATTTCAGTCATTAACTGTTGCATTCCATCGCAGGCGATGACCAAGTAACACACCTTTGTTTCTGATCCTCAAGTAACAGTTACAAAGCTGAAAAATATCTACAGCTTTCTGTCCACTCAGGAGAACAATCTCTAGTTAGGTTGAGTGACATACTGGGAGGTGAAACAGTGGACATTAAGGGTATTTGTTGTCAGTACAGGGTAGGGAGGAAGATTAGAAGACTAGTTAGAAACATGAGAAAAATGATCATGGATCAAGTGGACCAGATGGCATAATGGCAGACTGAAGGATTAGGCAGGAAGAAGAGAAAGTTAAAAATTACAAGAGAATAATTGCAGATTTTGAAGAGAGACTGTTGCAAAAAGGAGCCAGGCAATAATAAGCGGTTTCTTCCGAATGAATGAAGAAGAGGAATCTGTAGGAAACTAAATAGAGTGGTCTTGACTGATGATTAAATAATTTGCTTCCTGATTAATACTACTGCCTTACCAGTACTGAGGTGTTGAAGCAACTGTTTCCTGATGTTTCTATGGCAATGTGCTTTTCATATCTGGAACTAATAGTTTTATCAAAGCAACTAATTTTTGCTACATTTGTTGTTTAAATTATAGCAGTATGGATACAACTAGACATTCATTTTGTCAGTTTCTTCTGTCCTGTATCCATGATGAATTATATCTAATAATGAAGTATATTTGATTTTAGAGACCGAGTTATTGTAAACAGAGAGTAAGGTACAAAAATCACAGTCATCAAAGAGAAAAACAAAAATTCCACTGAATTGCCTAACACAATGCACTGCTACTGTGCCTCTGATTCCTGTAAGATCTGATAGCATCTTGCTCAGCACAGTAATAATAGTCCTGAACAAATAATTTTCTGTAATTGCCTTAGAAAGTTAGCCTAGAGGTTAAGAGATTTCTGTCTGTCAGGAAATTTTATATTCCTCACTCTGATTTTTCTGCCCTTTTTTTCAGTCCATTATTCCTAATTAATCTTCATTTATCACCCTAAGCTATTCTACTTTCTCCTTGGAGTTTAGTCTCCCGAATAGTTCCATTTATTTCAGCAGGAGGAGATAATTTTATTTCTGTGTTTGAAATAGTCCAATGAAGAGCCACCAAGATAACTAAAAGTCTGGAGCATCTCTTGTATGAAGGAAGAAAGACTGAAAGACCTAAGAATGCTTGGGAATGTTGTTGAACCAGATGACCTCCAGAGATCCCTTCCTACCTCCACCATTCTGTAATTCTGCAATTTCATATCTTTATAGAGGGCCAAAAGTATGCTGACCTTTTCCTAATGCAAATATAATAGATAACTATGTCCTAATCTGTTGTTTTCTGGACAAATCTTGCATTGCTTTCATTTGTAATCTTTGTAGCTCTTTTTTTTTTTTTATTGCTGATTCACTGAAATTTACAGTGTTTCTTAAATTATCATCAATAAACTTTTATGAGCATGTTCAGCTTCACATTTAAAAACTGAACTCCATTTCTCAGCAGTGAATCAGGGGAGGTCTTACATTGTTCTTCCAAGAACTGCAAGCTGAAACTAGAGAAAGGGCAGGAGACAATGAGCTCCGTGTACTCTTTTGCACGCTCCTGATCTTTGGTAGTTCTAGGATCTGAATGGCAATATGCACACAAAGAAGCATTTAAATATTTTCTTTGGCAGCTACAAAATCACCTAAATAGGAAATCCACAGCATCAGAGAAGGACTTACTTCGTATCAGATGATTTGCTACTTTCTTATTCCACAAAACACATAAAACTAAAACAGATCTGGCAGTTCTTTGTCTTCTCTCTCTCTAACCATTTACTTGACATTTAGAAAAATATGGAAAATATTGTATACTTGCTTTACTGTGTATATATTTGAAAAACTCATAACTACTCAACAGACCATTTTTTGCAAATAGGCATTCATTCTTCTTAGTGATTTGAAACTCACTTCTATTTCTTTTTATTTGTATATGAAACTTCCCCACTACAATATAGTTTAATTTTTTAAGAGTCTGCAGCTTGATATTACTTTTTATGTTCCTCCTGATCTAAATTGCCCTCTGTTGTTCTTTTATCTCTTCAGACTTCTCTGGGACACATTTTAGTTAAGGCTTTTCCAGCTACTTTTGCAATCAAAGCTGAAGCCTCCAGGAAATTTTTATAATGCATTCTATTTATAATAAGTGACAATTAAAATATTAATGTTTGGTGACTCCTACCTTGTTAAAAGCATCTGGATAAGAATGTTTCCTTTTCTTTCCAGTATTTTACTTATTCGTCTTTCCCATATGGATTTGTCTGCACTTTCTCTACCTCATAAAAATAAATATCTATACCACCAGAAACAGGAGTGCTTTTTAGCACTTCAGTGTTTATCCTACATGAATACTATTTCCGTAACAGGAAAAAACATGGGTCCATGCAGGCTCCTTCTGGATCCTAGTTTCCAGAAAGAGGGAAACTTAGACACATTTTCCAGAGGGAAACAATAATATGTTCCAAAAGATCCTTCATTTTCCTGTAGGTTCCATGTTACACCCCGTGACATATTTACTTGATGCTGTGGACATGTCTCCTCCCTGGACAATATTTTACCCCTTCCTCTCTAGTGACCATAAAAGATATCAATTTAGATTTCAGTTATAGCTTTTTTTTTCCAATGCAGGCTATCTTTACTGCCAGTCACTATTCTGTCCCACTCTTCTCTTTCAAAAAAATTTTCCTTTCATTGCTAATCTTTTTAGAATTGTATTATATTTTTGGAGGGCTTCCCTTGACATTGTCTTCTTCAGAAACACCAAAATCAGCTAATATAAACATAGATACACTTAGGCTTTGTAAGTCATTGAAAAAGCTCATTAGAAAACATATACACTTATTTTAAAAGTTTCTCAAATTAAAAATGCAGTATTTATTATGTCAAACAGATCTGAGAAATGACTGATATTTCCCAAATAGTCACCAGTGAGAAAACATCATCCGTGGGTGATTTCCCTAGGTTCCAGAGCAGTAAATGCAGTATAAGATTTGCGCAGGAAGGAAATACATTAACAAAGAGCTGCCTTATGCCAAATCTGGATAGAAAGGTAAAAGGCAAAGGGAACAGAAAAGTCAGACTGAATGAATTTGAACAAATTTAGCTATTCAAACAAAATTAATTCTATAAGATCGAGTACAAAGCAATATATTTAAAAACAGCTAATGCAAGCAAGTGGAGGAAGTATTTTGGAAATCCTTAATTACATGCAACTGAACATGAGTTGCTCGGGCAGTCCATACCCATGTGTCTAAATGTCATACTGATGAAACAGTACAGCAAGAATGCTCTGGAGCTACCATTTTCAAAAAGATGCTAAAAGACAGGAGAAGGTGGGGGAAAAATGAAAGGAAATATTTTTGTCAATAAATATAAGTCATTCTGTCTATCATATTAAAAGGAAATTGGTAAGAAGTTTCCTTGCATTGTCCAAACGCACTCATCATCAGAAAATTATAAAACAGTTTTTGCTCTAAAATGCAAAAAGTAGCAAACCAAAAGGGAAACACAATCACTGTGGTAATAATAAACATAAGAATCCCTTGGGGTTTTATGGTTACAAAACCATCAACTTTTGTGTGTGTCTATATATATATATATATATGTAGAATGTATATTAATGGAGAGTTTAATGGTTCCATACTTCTTTGGGGAAGAAAGTGTAGTGTCTCTCTGGATGTTCATTATCAATTGCTCTCATACTGATGAGAAAGTATAGAGGTTTAACTTCAAGAATTAACACAAGAGGGGAAAAAAACAAACAAAATAATGTCTGGTCAGCTCTTTGCATCTGAGAGTATGGAATTAGACCATGTAGTTCTGTGTCGTATCTGATAGCAGCGCTTACTGCCAGTGAGGATTTTAGTGTGTTTTGCCTATGTTGAGCTTGGACTGACAGGTGGAAGGAATGATAAATACACAGATGTTGTAGTTCTACTCATTCCATGGCTAGTTTTTTGTCTTCCCTCTACATTCACTTCCCATTATCTATAATTACAAAACTATATGTTCTACATGCTTCTCTATATTAAGGATCATATTGCTTTGATAATATTTTTATTTTTGTCTTTCTTATTTATAGATTTCATTACAATTTTTATTCTTTGTTCTCCATATCTTTTTAAAAATCTATTCTTATCACCCTGGATGACTTATATACTGACTTTCATTATTGTCACTTCCCATCTCTTTCACTGTATTGTCCTCTATCTGTCTTACATGATAGCTCTTGTTCCACAAAAATCAAAATAAAACAAAGATTAGGTTATGTGCCCAGAAAACATGTTAAGATACTTTTTCTCTAAGAAGTTTTGCACAGAACTTTGGATTTTTTTTCCAGACAGAAGAAACTACCACAGTTCTAAATCAGGCAGCATATGATCATGTGATTATTTTTTTTTTAAAGAATACTAGCCCTAAAGATAAATTTATTTGACTATAGCTATGTTTATGGATGGAGAACAGAACATGAAGAATGCACTTATTTCTATCCTTTATTACCATAACACAGAAGCAGTTGGATACCCATCAAATCAGACCATGGTACTGAACATAGTTGTCTGGTGCATGTAAACAAAGTGAAAATCAACAGCCAAAAGTACTAATTAGCATCTTAGTGCAAATAGCATGGAGAATGAGAGAGATGAATGCCTCTAAGTCATCTGCCTCCGTCCTCGTGGGGGATTTCAATTTGCCAGATATCAAGTGGCAGTAGCACACAGCTGGTATAAACATGTCCAGAAGATTCCAAAACTCTATAGACAATAATTTCATGGCTCAGGAAAGTAGCCTTCCTTGATTTGTTGCTAGTTAACAGAGAGGGTCTCATGGGAGAAGTCGTGGTTTGGAGGCTGCAGTGGGTGAACAACTGGCTGATGGATCAGGCTCAAAGTGTCGTAGTGCATGAGGCTACATCAGGCTGGTGACCAGTCACCAGTGGTGTTCTGCAGGGATCCGTCCTAGGGCTAGTACTGTTTAATACCTTCATAAATGGCCTGAATGCAGGACTTGAAGGTTTACTAATAAGGTTCACTGATTACATGAAACTGAGGGTAGGTGTTGACTGTCTTGAGGGCAAAGAGGCCCTACAGAGGGATCTAGACAAACTGGAGATCTGAGCAATCAGCAGCCACGTAAAGTTTAATGAGGTCAAGTGTTGGGGTTTGCACCTGGGACACAGCAATCCTGGATGTACATACACACTGGGGAATGAGAGGCTGGAGAGCACCCCTGTGGAAAAGGATCCGAGGCTTCTAGTCAATAGCAAGTTGAACATGAGACAACATCTTGCCTTGGCAGCCGGTTAGGGAAGGTGATTGTCCTACTCTGCTCCACACTTGTGGGGTCCCATCCCTAGTATTGTGTGTAGTTTTGGGTGCTACAGTATAGGATATCAAGCTACTGGAGAGCATCCAGAGGAGGGCCACAAAGCTGGTGAAGAGTCTAGAGTGGAAGTCATACGAGGAGTGGCTGAAGTCACTTGGTCTGTTCAGCCTGAAGGAGGCTAAAGGGGTGCTTAATAGCAGCTTACTGCTTCCTCACGGGAAGGGAGGAGGAGCAGACGTTGATCTCTTCTCTCTGGTGATGAATGATAGGACCCAAGGAAATAGCAGGAAGATGTGCCGGGGGGTGAAGGGGGAGGGTTTAGGTTGGATATTAGGAAATGGTTCTTCACTCAGAGGGTAATGGGGTCTCAAGGATGGTCATAGTGCCAAGCCTAACAATATTCAAGAAACATTTGGACTGTACAGTCATACATATGGTGTAAATCTGGGTGTTGTTCTATGCAGGGATAGGAAGTGGACTCTATGATCCTTGTGAGTCCCTTCCTACTCAGATCATTCTGTGATTCTGTGAGTAAAACCATATTCATAATGCTCACCTACCAGTCACCTACATACAAAGTTGAACTACCAGCCTTGTTATTATCACAATTCAGAAGCTGAAACATTTGTTTTTCATTTCATGTTGGACATGTACTCAATCCCTTGTGAAATCAGCAGCACTTAGAATTCTATTATTTTGTTTCACTTAATGAAGATGAATTTAAGAACATGCTTAAGATATCATTGGATTAAAGTCCAAGGCTTAATTCACAAGGTTTTCCTGGTGCCTGAAGAGCCTCACTGACTGTTAAAAATGTTAGGCATTGCTCTTAGAATAGTAGACTGTATGTACATCTCTATGTGTAAGTCCGTCAAACAGAAAAAATCATTTGAGTGCTCTGAAGTGAAGAACTGTCAAAGCAGAAGAGATTGGGTAAAAGGAAGATTAGAAACTTTTATCAAAATAGAAGAAAAAGGGGGACTGTGAAGGTAAGGCTGCCAATACATAGATCAGTGGAGAATGATTTTTGTATCTAATTCACAACTACAGCTAAGAAAAACACGGAATGGAATACTATCTTTCCAAAAGACTATATATATATTTTTTTTTTGCCTACACAATCTCATTTTAATATCTGCGAGTGGGAAGTTTACCTTTCTCTCTGCCAAAATTTTGAAACAAAAGAAGAAAAGCTTTTCTGACTTTCAATCTGAAACCCTGTGAGGCCTTTCGTAAGATTGAACAACATGCAATAGATGGATTCCCAAGTTAAACACATCTGGAAAGACATTGAAATATTGCTCATGAATTCTAATGTGACTTGCTACATGGGTCCCAGTACCATTGAGTTTAAACTGATTCCCTGATCAAGAAAAATTCACAGTTTTGCACGTCTCAAATGAGTATGCTATGCTATATGCTTACTATTATTTCAAAAAGAACGCTAATATTTCTGTTGCATTCTTCAAGCTAATATCTCATGTAAGTTAAAACTAGACAAATAAGAGGGGAAGACATTTCTTAAAAAAACCCAAACAAACAGCGAAACAACAATAAAATGTATATTTTTTCCTCTTCCCCTCTTATAAGTTTGATTTCTGAAAGTAATGGCAAAATTTCACTTGTAAAGATGTTTAGAGACAATGCATTTTTACAGGAAGCTTGCTGCAAGAATTAGATTGCAAATTAACATGAACAGCACATGTGACAGAAAAGGTTTATGCCTAACCCACCATTACATAAAACTACTTGTCTACTCAATCATAGGTATGAAGTAGAAGTTAAGCTTTGAAATGCCACAATCAATGCAAAAATTGTAAAACACAAAATGGAGAGCAAGTCCCCAAACCAACTCTGACTTTACATATGATACAGGAGGAGAAAGAACGTGAAAACTAATTGCATCTAGTATTTCTTCTCAATTCTTAGTGCAACTATCAGCTCTAAGCCTTTATCCAGATGCAGCTCCATTCTTGTATCTATTTTTTGTTGTTTGATTTTTTTTCTAATTAGTTAGTTAACAAAGATGTCATCTACTACATTCTACATTGAATGTTAGCTCATTAGAAATGCCTGAGAATGCAACCTAAACTAAGACAATGTACAGTGTGGAGCAAAGATGCCTGTTTCTACTTCTTTTTGAGTCAGATGTTTTATGTATTTGCAAAACACCTGCAGCACTATAGAACTTATGGTAATAAAAGCTTTAGGACTTACAAAATGTCATGAAAAGTTTATGGACTATTTCTTGAAAAGGCATGAATTATTTATGAAGCAACTTTCTGTCCTGCTTCCATTTATATTACGTATTTCAGAGTCGTCAGTTTCAGTTTATTTTAAGTTATGAATGATAATCTTTCACCTTTCCACTAGAAAGTAATAAAATTTGGGCGTAGTTTCAAATAAAAGGAAGTCAACCGTTTACAACATATGTAAGATACACTTATTAATTAAACATAGGCATTTAAACTGAGAAAATATTTAAGTGCACAACTTCAAGGCAGCTTAAAATTTATGAGATCTTTACTAAATGATTTATTCCAGTTTCATCTGATGATTCAAGTCATATTCAATATTCAAGTCATGTTGAATAAACAATTTGCAAAATCATCCTCCTCTTCTTTTTTGAAAATTGAATAATAATACATGAGTTCCTGTGGTGTGGTCTTGGCTGGACGTCCAGTGCCCATCTATTTTTTCTATCACTTTCTCTCCTCAGCTGTGCAGGGGTGAGAAAATATGATAAAAGGCTCGTGAGACAAGATGACGACAGGGAGATCATTCAGCAATTGCCTTCATGGGCAAAACAGAATCATCTTGGGGAAAGTAATTTAATTTATTCCAAATTAAGTCAGAGTAGGATAATGAGAGATAATAACAAATCTTAAATGCCTTCCTTCCACCCCACCCTTCTTCCTTAGCTTAATTTTACTCCCAAATTCTCTGTCTCCTATCTCCCACCAATGCACAGGAGGGGGGTTGTGGTCAATTCATCATATACTGTCTCTGCTGTTCTTTTCTCTTCACTGAGAGGACTCCTCACACTCTTCTCCTCCAGCATAGGGTCCCTGCCATGGGATAGAGTTCTCCACAAATATCTCTAACATAAGCCCTTCCCCATAGGCTGCAGTTCTCCATAGGCTGCAGTTCTCCATAAACTGCTCCAGTATGGGTCCTTTGCAAAGGGTATAGAACTTCATGAATAGATCACTCCAGTTTGAGTCACCGACAGGGTCACAGGTTCTGCCAGAAAAGCTGCTCCAGCATGGGCTTCTTTCCATGGGATCACAAGCCCAGATCAGGCTCTCCATCGTCTGCAGCCTCCTTAAGGACACATCCACCTGCATTGCTGTGGGATCCTCTATAGGCTGCAACATGGATGTCTGATCCACCATGGACCTCCATGTGCTGCACAGGGACTGTCTACCTTACTGTGGTCTTCACTACAGGCTGCAGGATGCTTGGAGCACCTCCTTCTCCTTCTTTACTGACTTTGGTGTCTGCATAGTTGTTTCTCTCATATACTGTCACTAATCTTTCCCTGCAGATTTGCAAAAATTTTATGTAAGCTCTTTATTAAATGTCACTGATCAGCTCAGTTTTGGCCAGTGACGGCCAAAACTGGTCTTTGAGCTGGCGGGTACTGACTCTGCAAGACATGGGGCCAGCTTCTATCATCTCCTCACAGAGACCACTCCAGCAGCCCACCCACTACCAAAACCTCACGATATAAATCCAATACAGATGTCCAGCCCTATGCTCAGCAGGGAGACAGCAAATCACATGTAGGATCATCTCTTCCCTTCTGGGTCAATATGGGATTTTTATAGTTTTATTTTCAAAATAACTTTATCACAGCAACAACAAAGGTGAACAGTCTACAGATAATCTATCTCTCATTCCTTCACCACAAGTATAAAGAAGAAAATTTCTCATAGTTATTCCAATCTCTAGCAGTGTTTAGTCCATGTTTTGTGTGTTAGCTCTTCAATCATTAACTTTTCCTTGAATTTTTAGTGCCTTAGATTGAGCACCAAAATACTGTGGTCAGTTACTCTTGGCTGGCTGCCAAGGTCAGAACAGCCATTCCAACTATAGGTGTTAAAAGCCAAGCAAGATGAATCCTACTTGGGGTCTTAGCCTTTGGAATACACGTGAAGTCATAAGTTTTTCTTTCAAACCAAAACTATTTTCTAATAATCTCCACCGCATGCAAAATGTAACGTATAGGAATGGTTGGACTCAATGATCCGGTGGGTCTTTTCCAGCCTGGTGATTCTATGATTCTATGATATAGTAAGGAATCATCAATTGAGTTGATCTGTTGAGTTACTGCACATATAAACAGCGTATTGTTTTGCATTTCTGGACAGTTCAGTGCTTACCAAAATATCTTTTTGGACTTAAAACATTCTGATCTATCCATCTCAATGAAAAAATATGAGACTATACATCACTCACTACAATGCAGGATAAAGCTGAAATGAAGCTCAAACACTGAATTCTCTGACTTCTAGTTAATGTTGCAGTAATTTATGTAAATCGAGCTAGGCATTGTAAAGCAATTATCAGAAATGGAAGGACAAGTGGAGGGGAAGCAGCCAGGAGTTAAAAATCTGCTATGAACATTAACCTAGTCACCTTTTCTGCTGAACACGGAATTGCATTTCTCAAAGTACTGAGGTATTTTTTTATCAGTAAAAGCAAGCTAGACCTGAGTGGAATTATACGATGTCTCAAGTTGAAAAGGACTCATAAGGATCATCAAGTCCAACTCACTGCTCCTTCCAGGACTACCTAAAACTGAACCCTATGACTAAGAGTATCATGCAGGCGCTCCTCAAACTCTGACAGGATTGATGTCATGACAGTTTCACTACAGAGCCTGTTCCAGTGACCAACCACCCTCTCAGTGAAGAACCTTTGCCTAATGTCCAGTCTGAGCTTTCCCTGACGCATCTTCACTCTATTTCCTTGTGTCCTATTGCTGGTCACCTGAGAGAGGTGATCAGCACGCCCTCTCCACTGCCCACCTTGAGGAAGGTGCAGACAACAATGAAATGACCTTTCAGCTTTTTCTTCTCCAAGCTGAACAAACCAAGTGACCTCAGCCACTCCTCACAAATATTGCCCCTAAGGCCTTTCATCACCTTAGTTGCCCTCCTCTGGACACATTTTAATAGTTTGATGCCCTTCTCATACTGAGTGGCCCCACGCCGCACACTGTCCTCAAGGTGAGACAATCATCTCCCTTGGCAGGAGAGCCATGCTGTGCTTGATGCAGCCCAGGACATTGTCAGCCCTTTTAGCTGCTAGGGCACACTGTTGACTTAATATTCAACTTGCCTTCAACCCAACACCCTAGATCTCTTTTTGTGGAGTTGTTTTCTAGCCTCTTATTCCCCCAATTTTTACATATAACCGGGATTGCCTCATCCCAAGTGGAGAATCCAGAATTTGCTCTTGTTAAATTTTGTACGGTTGGTGATTGCCCAGCTCTCTAGCCTTTCCTCTACCCTTGAGGGAGTCCACAGATCCTCCTAATATAGCATCATCAGCAAAGTTAAAGCACATTCAAATCCTGTGTCCAGATCATAAAATCATAGAATCGTATAAGTCGTGGAATTCTAAAAGCTTATGATTCTGCATTGGAATCCTGCATCCAGATCATTTATAAAGGAAAAAGGAATGAAAGAGGAACCAAAGAAAGGGAAATAAAACAATTTCTTGATTAATATTGTTTTTAAATGCCATGAAAACTGAAATGTTTGGTTCTTTGGTTAAAGAAAACAAAAGAATGCTTTTAATTTATGAATTTAATTACCAATGATGTTAATTGCATTTAAAATAACTTTGAAATTAATTTCTTCAATTATTCATTATACATTTGCATGTACACATTATTTCAAATAAAAAATGTCTTCGTTACATTTTTTTACTGCTACAAATAATGGGACAACCTGTTTCAAACTAAGCTGACCTTGGTATATTTACATGTTTATTCCCTAAATAAGAGAACCAAATACCATACAGAGTAGCCAAGCCATTCTTCCAGGGAACTTGAGCCAATATGGGTATTCAGTTCCCAAAAGGAAGCTGAAAAATTGAGTTGAACCCAACAGTGAAACTCCTTTTTCTACTCTCTTAAATTAGTTTCACTTGGAAGATTTTAGGTAACCAAAAATCTTTCCAGTAATAACATACTACCAAGCCTAATAAGTTATTCATACACCCACTAAAACAGTTAACTATAATAGTATTAAATGATGAGGCCTGTTAGAACTATGGATTCTGACTACAGCTAGTCAAAGAACATTTCTAACAGTGTTAAACTGAAATGTACTTTAAGACTATTGCATAAAAAGAGTGGTCTAGTCATGAAAATATAATAACACATATATGTACTATGGTATTCCATGGTTATATACATTAAAATAATGATCCACATTCCTTATAAACAACAGGTAGAAATACGTCCTGAATTTCTTATGGAGATACAAATGCTATGATCATGAACAAAGGTATATTTTCTTTTTTATTTCCTCTTGGAATTACAAACTACATTTTTATCTTTCCACATTGATGAAATACTAAAACATTCTACATCAAGTACATCCAAAAAAACCTTAACAATTTGATCTATTTGATTTTTTTTAAAAGTTTGGGTTCTTTTCCGCCTCTGAATTTCAGAGTATGGAGCCCACAAATTCTTAAGAAGTTTACATCTTTTTGACATTTTTATGATGCAGGATCTGTCAACTTTACTTTGCTCGATCATTTTATTTGACATCCACTGCAACTACGGAATCGGATATCCACAGACTGTACGAATTTGCTCTGCAGTTTTCTAACACCCTGCAATTATTTTAGACTATGTCATCAATGGCTGCAGATCAGCTCTTCAAAATATTTCTTTTTTAAATCCTGGCAGGCACATGGAAGATTGTTTACAGTATAGCAGCTTAGTCTTTAGACAGGGTTTTCCAAAATCTGCATGTTCAATCATTATTTCTTCACTCTCTAATATGCTGCCAAAATTTCTCTAACATACCACTAAAGAATTCTAATGAGACTGTCAACTTGTTGCATATAACTGACAGTTTTAAACTTTATGGTTTGAGAAACATTCAGTAGTTCTTCCCATGTCACTTCCCAATAATATCTATTTTCATGTTTCTGTATGATGTGTTTGAGACAGCCTCCCCCATGCCAGGTTATTCAAAGCTGCAACGTAACCCATAGTTAAATAGAGAATTATATGACACAGATTTCACCATCTGGCATAGGAGCATGATCCTTTTTAGATGTCCTAAAATTATCTGTCAGCCAACAATATTTCATTAGATAGCAGTTATGCAGTCATGATAATCTTCGTTATATGAAAGTATATAAAAATAACATTGAAGTTCAGACTATACACACTTCGAACACATCTGTTGAATTGCATTGAATCCAAAATACCTACAGTATGTAGCAACTTAACCCTGTAGCTTAACACTATAGCTACTTCTGAACAGCAATGTGTTTAAGTCTGTAAATTCAATCTAGAGGGAAACTTAAGAGTACAGAACGATTTCATGTTCTTAATGACAATTGGTATATTGATTTAAGATAGGAGTTGATGTAGATATTATTGTATGTGTCATTAATACACACCAGCTCTTCATTAACTCAAAAATTTTTCTACCATACTTTGCTGTGTAGACATGTCTTCTAACATTCTGTGCTGAGAAGAGGAATTAAAAGGATAATATTGTCTGATATGCTTGTTAAGATGAGGACTTTGGGTCACATAAACTAGATAACCCCTTGGATTTCAACAGAGTTCTATCTATTGATATTGTATCTATTGAGTTCTGCCATCCATTGACTGAAAGAACATATCTGCTTGAGGGGTTATGTTAATATGTGTTGCCATAACCTAGGAACATTTTCCTTAGGAGTTCAAACTTAGAGACAGGTCATCAATGCTTTTTGTTAGCACTGTGTCCTTTCCTATAGCACATTTTGGGGAATCATAGACTCTGAAAGTAGAATATTATGAATTGCTGAAATGTTTTGGGGGTTTTTGTGGTGTTATTTTAGTGGTTTAAAATAGAACAATAAGGTCTTCTACCAGCAAAGAATCAGTTTTCAAAAATATACAAAAGTCTAAAGTTACAGAGAGATAGCTGTTAGGATTGTTCGAGATAAACCTTGTGGGTCCCAAGAACTCTACAGAAAATCTAAGCGAGTGCTTATCTACTTTTATAGGTAATCATATTTCTTTAAATCTGACTGACAGTTCTTAAAAATTTCTCTGATCATTCATATGCATATCATTCACAGCCTTACTGTGACAAACTGTTTTAGAAGTAGATTTGTTTAAAAAGTATAGGTCAGTCTATTTTATTAATTCATAAGGACTCATTTAAGCTCCACAACAAAGAAAGTCAACAGATCAGTCAAGTGCCTTATAGCTCCAGTGCCCTGAACACTGGCAGCCTGGTAGTTCTTCTCAGTAACTGTACAACAGTGACTCCTAGTTCTGAGTAATCAGAGAGGAGACTGAAACAAAATAATAAAAATATTAACTGTATAATGAAGGAAGAAGAGTAAGCTTCAGGCACAAAGACTTGAGTGGGAAGTTGCTTTTGTTCCAGGAATTTGGCACTCTGATGAGCCATTGCAGCTTGAACAGCTCATGACTCTGCACAGGAGCCAAGTCATTTGAACTATGAGTAGGCCATCTAGGAAAAAAATCAGACACGTTTGATTGCTTGACTGCAGTGCAAGGGCTCCTTCAGCTCACCAAGTATGTACACTGCAAACAAATGGCCCTGAATCAAACACATAACAAAGTCTTATTACAGACTCTAACCTAGGCAATTTCATCAGCTAGCAGATGGATTAATCCAATCAGTGTATTTTTACCTGAGCATAAGGTCATGGAGACAAGAGCACAGTAAATGAATACATAAAATCAATTCTCACTGCAATTATTAAATTATCAGGACAATTACCTAGACTGTCATCTCTAAGTCAAAATATATGATAAGTAAGTAGCCAGGAAAATTGAAGGAAGGAATCCTTCAATTTTATCCTTCTTCTACCAGCATGCATATCTTATTTCTACTAAAACATTTACTGATTGTCTACAGGAAACTCAAGATATTTTTATGTATCATTATAGCATCTGATGACCTATATCCAGATGTGATGAGGAAATCCCATGGGCTTGGTTAAAACTCATATGATCACCTAGTTATCTCTACAATGTACTTGAACTCAATTGTTATGCTATTGCTTTTTTACCATGAGACGTCTGACATACTCAAGTGTATGAACACAATCAGCTAAATGCCACTTCTTTTTGACAGTCGTTCTCTGGCAGGACATGAATAGTATTTGCTGAACCAATGAATCTACGGTTGCAAGTCATAGATTGTTCTTTAAAAACAGAGTAAGTACAGTTTCAGCCACACTGTCTTAGTGTAGAGTAATTGTCTATCTATTATCTGGAACCTTTAAAAAGGTTTTCAATGTCCAAGCTGAGGTAAGTAATATAAGTAAGATTTTCAGCATTTGGTCTTCAATCCAGATTATGTTTCAAACTGTAAATTTTTGCTGATGGAATTCTGAAAATCCATTCGATGCAGGAAAGTCAAAAACATTGTACAGGAGTCTGAACTACTCCTTCTGGCAAAATGCTTAATGAACCTAATGAAAATGTCTGAGGAAATGCAGTGATGGACCTTTTTTTAGCTACATACAGCAGAACATAAAAATAATTCCTTTTAAGAATCTTAATGATATAGAACAAATAAGCCATAAAGCTAGTGTTCATAGCATGTCTACCTTTTTTGATAGAATCAGTCTCATTTGGGCATGAAGGTGACGTATGGGGCAGGGATGGATAATGCAATAGCCTTCCTTAATTCTTGTAAACAAGCTACACTCTGTGTAGAACCGATTTTTCTTGGCTGAAACATGCCTTTGTCTAGTGTCCAGTGTTACTAGACTATATTTCTTTTCTCACTTTCAAATATTTTATCCAGCTTACCACAGGTTTTAAGGCACAAGGGGGACCTAAAACTTCTCAGTGCTTTTGCAAAAATAGATGTCTCAAACCAAACAGCATCTCAACAGATAAGTCATTTGAAGTTAGTCTCTCTCAAATAGAAATTCACCTTTCAAGGTAAGCCAATGTTTCAGAAACATGAGTTCATCTTCAAACTCAAATTCATAACTCTCTAACATCTATGTAAAACTGGCATAAATTCACTCTTATTTTTGATCTGGGAGACTTGCAAATGTTTTTCTTGATATTTATTTCATCTTTTTCCCTTTTGTAAAAATATTGGGGTTTTTTCTGCTTCCCTGACATACCTAAAATGTAAATTTCAGAAGCACTTTACTATAACCAGCATCCTCGCTTTCTATCAGCATCTTTGAAAATGTCAGCATTTTGTATTGTATTAGTCAGCTAATGCTTCAAGAGCATAAAAGGGAAAACAAGATTAATTTTATTGAAGATTTTTCTTCCACACAAGGAAGAAATTCAGTAGAAACATTCAGGAAGGGAATTTATTCTGTCTCTTTCATGGTGGTATAATAGTACAAAGCAATATGACTAAGAATAAGTGATATATTCTACCCTAAATACAAGCACAGGAGAATCTGAACTAGAACAAGACACTGAAGAACAATACTTTTCTGCACAAGAGGTCCAAGAAACAAAGGGACCATGTGCTTAAGACAGTTCCATGCAAGAAAAACCCTCAGCTGATCTTCCTTTGAAGAAGTTATCATCTTCCTTGTAAATACAGGCAATCAGATTAAATATAGGAAGCAACTGTCTTTTCCTCTGGCAAAGCAACTGAGACATACAAAAGCAAGGTTTTTATTCCTTTGAAATGAAAGAGACATAAATCCTGCTCAAGTAATCATTAAATGCTTTATCTAACCCACTCTATTTATTTTGGTGACTGCTATCATCATTTTACAAACGTGGAATATTTCATAATAGGTCAAAAAAGTTCCATACATCTAAGACAACATGTTTGCAAAGATCAGAGTAATCTCATCCATCTGGTTAAAAATTCTTTTTGAAATCAACGTCTTCATACATATAAAATTTAATATGTATTTGTTAACAGTATTGCATTATTGTAATTAATTTTGGCAAGATGAATTTAGAAAAAAAGAATTATTATGAAGAAAAGAAATAAAAGGTAAGATGAAGTTTCTCTGCTTCAGAGTAGAATAATACACCCTTCAATCACCATTACAGATTTTTTAAAAAATGCCCTGAATAATGCAAAGGAAAGCCATGTTTTGTAAGATTTAAGTAAGGCACCAGAAAATACAGAAAAGTAAAGCAAGGGCGACCCCTAGTGGCCTGATTCTCATCCAATGAAAACTCCATTCAGAGCGTCTAATATTGATTATAATGCACCATAGAAATAATTATATTTTCTGTAAGCAAGCACGATAGATAGTACTAAAACAATTCTAAATGCTTCAAAAAATCTATATATAGCTTTTTCCATAAATACATGCATCTCCTTTTTACTCATGGATTATATAGAAACATCGACTTCTCATTAGTCATTAAACTCATGATCTAAAAATTGTCATTGACGTTGCTAACTGAATATTAAACATAACATTCAACTTCCACCTTTTTGATGACAAAACCAGTCATTTTAAAGTGGATTTTTAAATCAAACTCTCATCTGGAGGGTGCGAGTTAATATATCACTTGTTAAAAACATCTAAATAAAAATATCTATATTTTCTAAACATAATTCTGTGTGAAATTTTGCTCATATACCATAATAAGCATGGTCATCTCTTCACAAAGTGCTTATTAAACAAAGGAAAACAATGAAAATCATTTGCCCGGCAACTTCTCAAGCAAGGCAGTCCACCAAAACTCTATTGTGTGATTATTTTTTTAATATAAGAATTTGCTATAGAGAATCAGATAACCCAGAAGCATTTCGTCAACCCCAGACAGAAAGCAAGACTTCTGGAAAAGAATGAACTGAAAGAAAGCAAAAATATTAGGAAAAAAAAGACTGTGAGGCCCTCAAGATGAATACGTAAGCAATGAGGAATTCATGAATTTACAAGATGAGGAATTATCTTATAGATTAAGAAGTAACTGTCATCCTATCTCAATTAGGAGAAAAATTATAAAATTCTGGCCACAGTCAGAGACAAATGCCTTAGCAATTCTAGTTAAAGTTGCAATTGCTCTAGACTGATGAGAAATGCGATCTTCTCATGGGAGTATAGGGGAATAAGCCACTCTTCTCAGCTAAAATGGTCAATTTCTGTATGTCTTACCTTTGTGGTTTCATTTTTGTTAATATAATGCACACACAGGGACAAAAACTCATAGGTGAGAAACACATTTTGCAAAGCACAGATGACTTCTGACCAAGATGCTACTCACTGTATTAATATTCTTCTCAATGCAACTTGAAGAATTTGGGGTATTTTCAAAAGTAAAACACTTGAGTAATTCATAGGGTACTAGTAAAGCAAGCAAACAAGAAAACACACCCCATAATCTCATAAGACAACTGTGCTAACTCTACTGCTCTTTCTTTGGTTTATATATGCATTCTGATGAGAAACTAGGCTACAGTTGCCACAAAGACCTGCAAAAGAAACACGTATTGGAAGTCTAAAGAAAATATTGGACTGATATTTGTTGAAAGTGGTCATCTAACTAATGGGGATGAAGAAAAAAAACAGAGGTATGTGAGCTGGCTTTTGCCTTGGTCTTTAATAATACTGATAGACTGTTATTCCAACCTACAAACAAAATGCATGAAGGAAGACCCAGGGAACCATAGAATTATTAGTTTGAACTCAGTTCCTGAAAAAAAAGGATAGAATTATATTGAGAATTATATTGAGAATAATGAAGTCATCAGGCAGTCTATGTTGCTGCATGAAGGAAAAGTCATTTAACCAATTTGATATCCGTCTGTGATAAGGCCACCCATGTAGTGGATGTAGGGAAGGCGGTGAATGGATTTTATAAGCTTTTTGATACTGTCCTTCATAGTATCCTTTTGGACAAGTTGTACAGCTGTGGGGTGAATAGGTTCATGTGCAGTGGGTGAAGAACTGGCTGAAAGGCAGAGCTCCAAGTGTTGTAGTGTACGCAGCTACAGCTGGCTGGTGACTGCTCATCATTGATCCCAGTGTCAGTCCCTGAGGTACACCACTAGTGACTTGCCTCCAGATGGTCTTTATGCCCCAGGTAAAAATCCAGTGTGTCTGGTTCTTCAGCCAGTTTTCAATCCACCTCACCGTGTACTTATATAACTCATAGTTTCTCAGCTAATATTTGAAGATGTTGTGGAAGACAGTATCAAACTTTACCAAAGTTGAGGTATACATCTTCCATTGTTAAATTTGATTTACATTCAAGAGGCATTTCTTCTTTACAGAAAAAAAATATTCAATACTCCTTAGAATTCTAGGTCATTTATTGAATTATATGTGCCAAACAGTAACTAAGGAACCCAAATCAGTAGGTGATTGAGAAACCTTGGCACAAGTCTTTCTTTTCTCAGTAACTGTCCATCATTATTGGAGTGTTGATATTATAATAATGGAAAAGTATATGCAGCACAATTTCAGAAAAAAATCACTTTTCTACATATGTGAATTTATCATCAATCTGGGGTGTTTACAAACTTGTCTATATTCAGAAAAACTACATTTCTTTCTCTTCCTGTACATTGCTTATCCAGGTACAAGTAACTTGCCAAAGGTCCAACTCACTAAATTTCAGGAATAAGATCATGAAATTTCATCTCCAACTCAGTAAGATACATAGGGTGAGATTTCCATTCAGACAGAAGGACATAGATTCCACCGAGGCTGCACAAAATGTGTAAATCATGTGGAATTCACAGCAGCAGGATGTTGTGAGCCCTAAAAGCATATAGGAGTTCCAGAAAGAATAAGCAGAAAAATTCATGAAACTAAAATGCAGGAAGATGGGCAAAGCGGGCAAAATGCAACATCTTTCTCAGGAAAACAAGTAACCTCTGACTTCCACAAACTGGTAAGATATACGATGTGCAGGATCAGTCTGTACATCTTCTGTTGGTTACAATATTTTTCTTATCATCTGGTACCATATCCAGCAACATCACTAATAATCTTATCAGTATGCTCATTTTCTTAAGCTTAGTAGAAAAAAAAAATAACTTTAAGCAACAGGAACATGAATAGCTCTGCTGAATGGAGTGGGACTATTCAAATATTGCAAGTTAAGAATGTGTGTAAATACTGTATTGGGCATGAGCTTTTTCTCATGCTTGAAGTACAACTACTAATTTGTTCCAAAGTTAGTATAAGACAACATTTTTATAACATCAAAACTCTATATTGTAGATAGACAGTGCTTCCTCTTATTTTCTTCATAGGGAAGTTCTTTATTGACTTTAAATTACTATACTAGTAACAGCAGCTCAAATAACAAATTGATTAGATCATGTATCTTGACAGGAAAGTATTTTTTCAAGGACTAGTACTACTGATGGATGAACTCTGAGTGTTTTGTAATGCTGTTTTGCAGGCATTTTGGTTACAATCATTACTTCCTGTTAATATTCCGTGGCAACATTTTAGTCTGCTTTCAAGCTAAAGACTTTTTGTTCCCTGGAGATGATTTGGTTTCATTTACCAGTTCATCTTCACAGACTATTTTGAAAGAGAAATCTGTCCTGAAAAGAAGTCTCCTTTCTAATACTGTAATGTGCAATATTAGAAGCTAGTTAAGAAAATATAGTCTGTTATTTAAAGAGAAAATTAAGAACAGTCCACATCTTCTGTTTTAACGGCCATTAGTAGATACCTGAGATAACCATAGAGCTGCCTGGAATGACAAAAGAAGTGAAATTACTACATTGCAAGCAATGCAAGATTGCATGTAATCAGATTGAGGAGACAATGAAAATTAAATCTTTAGTGTGGAAACATAAGGAAAAAAAAATATAATTCTTACCTATACTGCCACTGAAAATGTTACTAAATGCAATGAATATGTGTATTATTTACATTTAAGCATACATATGTAATTTGAACTGGTTAAATATGGGTATTTTTTTACATTCTTTGCTGACAGTAGTACTTGAGTAGAAGGAGTAATAGGTGTCTATTCAAACTACAAATGAAGGAATAGTTGGTGTTAATTATTAGTGACAAATAATTGGCCAGGTAGATCCTTCTACTTTGATGTAACAGTTACTTCCATTGTCATTAATATTATTACAAATATTCATTATTCATAAATGATGGATTAATAAGAAGATTTTATTACCTGGGAGATTCCTAATTATTCATTTCAGTTACTAATAAATTAATTAATCGTTGCTGCAGGTTTTTAAATTCATGATGGATTTTTATAAACCAAAGATCAAAATCAAAGGAACACCACTACTGTCTTCTTTCTGTTCTTTGTATTTTGTTCAAAAATAGCAAACTGCAGGAATATTTTTGAAAAACAAAATAGATTTATATATGTATGTAATTCAGTGGGCTTTCCCATGTCCATTTCAGCAGTAAATGGAGTTCAGCATATAGAATAAGTAAAGACATATTAAGGAAACCTTTTCTGCCAGCCAATGAGGTCACCAGAAGCTGACAGTTCATTACCAAGGAAACAAAAAAAAAGTAATTCTTACAAGTACTCCAGAAATTTTTACGTTTTCAAACCCAATATGAGAACCTCCTTATCTAAATATGCATATTAATGAGCAGGGCATAAATTAGAGTCATCTTGCATATGGAATATAACTGGTCAGCTCTAGTATCTGGGCCATAGTAGGTCATTCGATTCCTGAAATGAGGTGGAGTTTGGATTTTTTTTGTGATACATCTGAACAGGCTTTAATCTGTCATTTTCTACAGTTCCAAAATAGCTACAATTGTAAATAAAGGAATATTTTAAGAAATAGAATAGTTTATAAAACCTGAAAAGTTATGTAGTTTTGCAGCTACTCATAGATTAAAGAATATTCCTCAATATAGTTGTTTTTTCTCCGAACACTGGGAAAAATCATATCATAGATGAAAAATCTACCCTTTCCAGGTGTCTTATATGTACATTTCTTTTTTAAAACTTAAAATCAGATTTATACTTGATATTTTTCCTATCTGCAATGCTCAGATTTATTCCAGTTGTATTATTCTTCTAAACAGTTCTGTGTCACAGGAAACTTCTGCATGATTTGGAACACAGTTTACTAGCCTGGGCAGGACTGAGTGTTGTTTCTTAGTAAAACCCTACAAAATGAAACTGTGAGAGAGATATGCAACAAATATTCAAATGTTTATGTACATCTTGAAAAGTCTTTGCACTTCAATTACTTTTTCATACCTGCTTGTGCCTGTAACACATAGCTGTAAATATTTACCTGTTGTTTTTGACCAAGATTGATGATAAAGAAAATATTACATTGCTACTTCATGCTCTTCATGACAGGCACCACTGCTACATTGTCCACTTACTTCATACACTGTCTACAATTCTTGATTTCTCTAACATCTCCAGGTTTAAATAAAGCTTTTACTCGGAAGTGAACATATTCAAGCTTCTCTCTCCTAATTTTTCTTTTTTTTATTTTTTTATTTTATGCGCTATAAAACACGTAAACTCCCAAAACAAGGTCTACCAGAACTTTTAAGTAATTTCTTTAGCCAATAATTTTATGCTAGAATGTTGTTTCCTGTCGTACAACCATAACTTTCACAATTTTCCTTGACCTAGTAGGTCATCTTTATTTTCCCAGAAGAGTCAAAAAATGGGAAAAAAATGTCATTCAATTCAAGCATTATGAAATAGAATGTTACATGAGATCTTCATTTTACATACTTTTGTTTTGATCTCCATGAGACAACAAACTGCATTTCTTATTGTAGAGATACTAAATTAGAAATAAAAAAGAAGATTCATTGCAGCAAATATAAGAACACCTATTTGTCAGATGAGTTCCTTGCCTACTAGGTTATGCACAGGATTTTTCTTGTGCTCTCTCTTCATCATTCCATCAATTTTGCATGCTCATCTACAAAAGGAGAAGCCTATTCTTGATGATCTTCCTCTAAACAGGGAGGCTATAGGCATAACCATGAATTCTCCTTTTTTACAATGCACAGGAGAAAGGAGCAATTTAACCAGACCTTGCACTTCATGGTCACATTGATTCTAGGCAGTGTAAAGAATAGGGGTATACATTGCCTTTTTTTGAAAGTGGAAAGAAAAAAAATTCCTTTCTCTGTAAAAGAACAGTTATAAGTGCTCACCACAATAAAAAGAATCAAGGTAATTTTTCCTAAATAATTTAACACCTAACCTCTCAGGAGAGTTAGGATTTCAAAAAGACTTCACAGTTAGCATTTCCTCTTGGCTACCTTTAATCCATCCAGTGTCTAGTATGTCTTTTGCACAAGTCTAATACATAAAACTCTTCTCACGTACTGAGTAAGATTCTTTAGAGGAAGAAAGTGAGAGAAAGAAAAACCAACCCAAGTGGAAACAAAACAAACCAAACAAACAAACAAAACCAAAAAAAACCCCACAACTAATTCAAAGAGATTTGTCTTTTTCTTTAGTTGGCTTTATTACGTTTGTTATGTTTTCAAAAAAAATATTTTCTTCCTCATCTTCTTAGTCTGTTGAGTGAATCATTCTCATGAGTGTGTTTAGAAGACAATGAATCATGCAAGTTTTTAACTTTAAAATAAAACTTTACTAAATTCACTCATTAACTATACATTTCATGCTATTGATTTGTTCTTATACATTATTAATCATCTTCACACAGAACTGTTAGACTTTAACAATTGTATCCCAAATTACTTGTGGGTATGCAATACCATGGAGCTGATGTCATATAATTAGCACTGATGGCTACAGTCCACAGTGGGTCTTAGTAGCAGGAGTCAAGGTGATTAGACCTGAGAACTGTTTAATGAAATAATTTTAAACTGAAAGGGCTTGTCTTTCTTAATTTTCATCTTCCCTGGGTCATCCTTTGTGTTTTACTTTTCTCACACTCCCTTCCTAAAAGCAACATCTCAACTGCTTGTTGTACTGCATGTCTTGATTTTAGCATTTTCGCTCATCCTTCTTGTGTTTTCACGGTAGTGTCCTGAGTATTTCCAGTCTTCAGCGTTTATGCCATGGTCTGTACTGCAACTTTTATTACTTTGATATCTCCCAGATGCAACTACACACTTAATTTTTTGCCTTTTTGTGGTCATGTTGCTCAGACAGTTATGTAAAATGCTTATAGTTTTTGATTTGGTACGGCAACATAGTGTTACGAAATATGCAGTATTGCTGGCTGCACTGTTACAGTTTGCAAGCATTTGTATTCAACACAAGATAACTTATACACTGATTAGTGAGTTTTTAATTTATAGTTGACAGTTGTGTCTGTTTTGGCTACAAAAGTATTCATTAAAATTGAGACAACTTACCTTCTAAATGAGAAAAAACAACAGGTTGAACAAAAAAGTGATTCTTCCTGCCCACTATGTCTTCTTGGACTGGAATCCTCTCATCAATACTCTTCTCAGTCCAGTCCTGGTTTCTTTAAGGCTGTTTAAACTCCATGTACTCTTTTCCAGGTCATTTGATCTTTTTTATTGTTATGTTCAAGGTACATTTGTTAGCTCTGGGTTTACAGCCTAACACAAGCAGGCAAGTGAGCACTTTCAAGAGATGGCTGATAACTGTTTCTTTTGCAATCTTCCCTGATACCTTATTCATTACCTTTCAGCCTGTCCAGAACCCTGGGATGTTCCCCAAGTCTAACATAAACAATTGCTTTCAGCTGAACCAGACCAGAGTCTGTGATTATACTTTATTATCTACCTCCCTTACACTGACACCATCAATTATACAGCTAGGTAATCCAGGATATGACCCTGCAGAAACTCATACATACATACATACATACATACATAATACATACATAATACATTTTAGAAAAAAAAAAGGGGGGGGGGGGGGAAACAACAACACCCCAAAAATTAAGAGCTTTTTTTTCAGCCTTATCTGATTCAGCTACCTTACAGCCACAGAAATATTACTGCCCAAAGAAAGAGATCAGGTACTAAAGGAGAAGAGGAAAGAACCACTTCTTAGCAACATGTGTGCTAACCGGCCACAAAAAAACACACCTAGTGATATTGTAGCCACAATGGGAGAAAACAGGCAGCTCTGTTTTCTGCCACCCAGCTATTCCTCTTTTAAGAAAACATGCTGTATAATAAGCATGTCATAAGTAACAAGCAGAGAATAAAAACATCCATCATCATGCAAGACAATTGTATTACATTCCCAACCCAAAACTACTGTAGACTCAGACATAGAGATATGCCAATTCATAGAGTCAGCTTCATTTTAGCTAACCTTATTACTTCTGCCTCATTCCCATGTTTGCAGGGCTCAGACAGCTCCTTGCAGAGCGACTCAAATGTTTCTTCTAAGCTCCACAGAGTCAGAAGGGCTCATTAGCTGGGACACTGGAAAAACAGACAAGCTCACTCTTGTCTAGTACTGTGACTGACCTAATAATCTTGCTCAAAACTTAGCACTCTAGAGACAATGGACAAGCACAGCTAACACTGAACCAGTGCTAGTAAGCTGTGCATATTTGAAACTGATGATGTGTTTGGATCTGTTTCTGTCACTCTTCTTCATGCACCTTATTCTAGGAACAGAGTGGAGCAATATCAGTGGCTTTTAGACCTAAGTTATCTCTGTAGGTGATAAACTAATAAGGCATAATAGACATATAATGTGTTGCAGATCCTTTATTAAACATGATAAGCACTCATTCCTGCTATTCCCAAATATATACACATACAGTAAAAAATGCTATAAGCTTGTGTGCTTTGTACTTTTATGCTTCTGTGCCCCTCCATCATACTCAGCAGTGCTCACAGCTGCAATAGCATAGTAGAGGGCTACTTGAGCTAATTCTTCATTGTGAAATTCAGGTAAGGGAGAAATGATGATCTCAGTACCAGGTTATTTACAATTCCCTGTAGCTACTGTTTCTGCTGTGTTTCTTTCTTTTTGCTTGCCTATTAGAGAATGTTTCTTCTTGTTTCCTCCCACATTACCACTAGCTCTCTCACAGAGGGCAGAAAGTCAAATGGATTAACTGTTAAAAGAAGAAACAAAAAATTTGTGTATACACCCTCATGAGCTGGAGGAGCATAACAAAGCTCCTATGATCAAAGAGGAGGTGGTTAGGGAATTGTGTGGCAAATTAGACATTCGCAAGTCTACGGGGCTGGATGGGATACATTGAGGGAGCTGGCAGATGTGCTGGCCAAATCCCCTTCTACCATCTTCCAGCAGTTCTGGCTAACTGTGGGAGTTCCACTTGACTGGAAGCTGGCTGATGTTATATCCATTTACAAGAAGGGTCAGAGGAAGGATCCAGGAAACTACAGGCCTGTCAGCCTGACCTCAGTGCCGGGGAAGGTCATGGAACAGGTGATCTTGAGTGCTATCATGATGCACATGCAAGAGAACAGGGTGATCAGGCCCAGTCAACACGGGTTCATGAAAAGGAGGTCCTGCCAAACTAACGTGATCACCTTCTGTGACCTGCTTACTGGATGAGAAAAGTCTGTGGATATAGTCTTCTTGGATTTCAGTAAAGCCTTTGACACAGTTTCTCACATCATTCTGCTATGGAAACTGTCAGCCTCTGGTTTGGACAAGCGTATACTCTCCTGGGTGGAAAACTGGTTGGATAGTTGGGCCCAGAGAGTGGTGGTAAATGACGTTAAATCCAACTGGAGGCCAGTTACAAGTGGGGTTCCCCAGGGCTCAGTGCTGGGTCCAGTTCTGTTCAATAACTTTATCAATGACCTGGATGAAGGCATCGAGTGCACCCTTAGCAAGTTTGCAGATGATACTAAGCTGGGTGGAAGCGTGGACCTGCTGGAGGGTAGGGAGGTTCTGCAAATGGATTTGAACAGGCTGGACTGCTGGGCAGAGTCCAATGGCATGAGGTTTAACACGGCCAAATGCCGGGTCCTGCACTTGGGGCACAACAACCCTATGCAGAGCTACAGACTAGGAGAAGACTGGCTAAAAAGCTGCCTGGAGGAGAAGGATCTGGGGGAGTAGGGGGTTGACAGCAGGCTGAACATGAGCCAGCAATGTGCCCAGGTGTCCAAGAATGCCAATGGCATCTTAGCTTGTATCAGAAATGGTGTAACCAGCAGGTCCCAGGAGGTTATTTTGCCCTTGTACTCAGCAGTGCTTAGACCACTGCTCAATTACTGTGTTCAGTAAACTGGGCCCCTCACCACAATGATGTTGAGGCTCTGGAGTGTGTCCAGAGAAGAGCAACAAAGCTGGTGAGGGGGCTGGAGAACAGACCTTCTGAGGAGCATCTTTTAAGGAACTAGGATAGTTTAGCCTTGAGAAGAGGAAGCTAAAGGGAGATCTTATTGTTCTCTACAATTACCTATAGTAGAGAGGTGACAGCTGATAGGACAAGGGGGAATGGCCTCAGGGTGTGCCAGGAGTGGTTCAGGATTGACATTAGGAAAAAGAATTTCACAGAAAGGGTCATTGAGCACTGGAACAATCTGCCCAGGGATGTGGTTGAGTCACCATCCCTGGTGGTATTTAGAAGATGGGTTGCCAAGGTGCTCAGGGACATGGTTTAGTGGCAGATAGGAATGGTTAGACTAGATGAGATCTTTTCCAACCTGATGATGTTTCTATAATTCTAAGGTTCAAGAGATGGAAAGGAGGGAAAAATTGTAGCAAATGAAGAAGAAAAGCTGCCATATACTTGTATGCAAAGTTACAAACCCTGAAGTTGGAGAGTATTGGATGACTGTAAGAGAGAAGTTAATCCCATATAATACCAATATTTGTACTAATGTGAAAAGTCCTCATTAAGGCGATAATGCAATTAACAGCTGCTATTACTTGTATGGATTATTTTTATTTTGTCCAAATACAGTTTTTTTAGACATTGTACTTATTTGTCACACATAATCCTCTTTTATTCATCCATCTGTTGCTTAGAACTTCTTTTCTCCTACTCCATTTTGTGTAGAGAAAGGTCCAAGGATGAGTTGAATGCCTAGAGATGAAGACTTAGTATTACAGATTAAAGAACAAAATGTTGAAACAGACAAAGAAGTCTAAAGTGACACAGACAATTTGCCCCAAAACCAGGAGCCAAAAGTCTGATATCTCAGTACTTAATATGCTATGTAAAAACAAAAGAAGAATTTAAAAAAAAATCAACCTATGTGTAAGTTCTTAGGAACTGAGAGTGGAAACCTCTCTAAACTAGCCAGTAGAGGAGTATGAATGAAAAGACATTGTGTGAAGCCAGCTGATGTGCACTAGCATGTAGCCAGTATAACTAACCAGTTAACTAAGTTTCAAGGGTGAAATTCGGAAAACTGTGACTTAATATAAGAATACATACCCCAAATTAGCTAGAAAGTCTGTGCATGAGTTAAGGATGATAGGAGTAAAATTTACATGCAAACATGTCAGTGTACTATTTTGGGACCTACCAACCCTAACAAAAATTTCTTATTACTCTCTATGGGTTTTAAGTCAGTCTATTAAATGTACAGAAAAAGAATAGAAGGAAAATGGTTATTCTCTATAAATGCATGTGTAGGAAACATGAGAGAGCTAGTGGTAATGTGGGAGGAAACATGTATTTGAGAATTTTTTGATCTAGAAGACAAAAGCAGAGTAAAATCCTGTGTCTAGCTGTCACTGCTGAACTTGTTTGTCCTTCACAAGTTATTTCCATCTTAATAAAACTTTAGAGTTGGTTCTATCAGTAGGGTGGAAGTTGTTGGCCGGGGATATACTCACAGAACCACTTACTGAGAAAATATATGAAGAGTGCATGTAAGAGGAAGACTAAATATGTGACCATTGTCCTGGTTCTGGCTAGGAAAGGATTAATTTCCTTATTTTGGTAGAGAAAGAGTTGATTTTCACCAAAAGAAGAAAAAATAGCCAGGAAAAGTCACAGCCAGGACAGCTGACCAAGCTAACTGTTGAGATATTCCATGCCATCATCATCAGGCTCAGTAGATATTGAGGAGGGGTAGTAATTGGCCAGATGGTATGGCTCAGAGCAGGGTCTGGTCAATGGTTTGGAAGCTCCCAGGGATCATGACTTTGGAACACATTCAGAGGTTTTTTTTCTCCAGGCAGTGAGTGGTTGATTTCTTCCTTTATGTAGTTTGCTGTTGTATTTTCCTATCCCTTTACTGCGCTGTTAAGCTGTCTTATCTCAGCCCATGACTTTTTTCCTGTTCTCCTCCCCACACCGTCTGGGAATGGGGAAGGGTGAGTGAGCAGATACATGGTCCTTTTCTGCTGGATGGAGTCTGTGTGGTTCTTTGTTGCCAGCTGTCATGGCTCTTAGTTGCTGGCTGTCAGGTTAAACCACAACACCATGAGCTAGACTACACTATGTGATCTCTGATTTCTGGGGTGACAGCAAATATCACCGAACAGGAACACACACAACTTGATGGAACCCTTGTGATCAGTCATCTCCCAGGAAGATGTTTTGCTTTTGGCAGTAACTCATAGGTAGCATCAAATAATGCCCTGCACTGTTCCTGGTAAGATATATTGTCTCCCTTTAGGTTATTGTACGCTTCTGGTAAAAGTTATCAAACAAAGAAAAAAGTGTAACTGAAAATCACTAAACAGAAAATTCCATGTTATTTATAAATATCTGATTATGTTTTATTTAAGTGATATTATCTGCCATTTTCAAAGAGAGTGCAGTAAAACAAGTTTAAGAAGAATCGACAATAAGTTCATAAATTAAGTACTTCTCATTTACCATAATATCAACCATAACAAAAAAAATGAGATAGTAGGAATATACAGTTAATAAAAATTATAATACACATTGTAGATCCCTGAAGCAACCAAAAACAAGTTGAGGGTGGTTATACTTATAGTAATTAATTTACACTGTTACGGTCAAGCTAGATAAAGATATCTGCCAGGCTAACAGTGTTAGTGAGACTTACAAGGTACTTAAGGTGATGTGAAATGATGTCAGGGTCAATGATAGCTGGAGAAGATGTTAAATTGAGTAAAATGAGCCATGAAAGGACATTGTTAACAGCCTGAAGATGAAGGACATTGCAAATGCTTTCAAGGGCAATGTTGGCAGAGCATTCCCATTTTAAATTAGTGCTGTTATCAGGAGACAGTAGGTATGGAAGTGAATTCTTAACTGCATTGTAAAAACTTTTTTTCAGCACCTCTGTAAGAAAATTAATCAGTTTTGCCTACTGATAAGTCTTAAGACTATTAAATAGAATCTAACATTTAAATTTGAAAGGTTAATGTAACTGTAACTATAAATCTATAATGTAGTATTCCCCCCCACCCCCAAATGGGGAAAAAATAATTAACACAAAAGTCAAAACAATACAAAATAGAGAGCAAATGACGACATCATATGGCAGAAATACAGGACAAGCTTTCTCCATCCATCAAATGGCTTAATGAATGTAAGGGGGTGCAGTTACAAGGTAAAAAAATAGCTTGACAATAGAAATGTAAAAACACATCATAGTAAATTAATGTTTTAACATTGCTAACAGGTTTTTATGGGTGATAAAAAAATTATATGAGACACAATCTCTATTTCCTAATAATGAAATAATAAAATCTGGAGTGTATGTTTTAGTTGTCACTATTTACAGTGACATTAATGATATTTTTACGAAAGCCACAATAGCTGCTGATATTCTCTCACAGTAATTTAAAAGAAGATCTTCACACTAAAAGCATAGTCTTGGACGTGATATCTTCATTGAAATGGGTTAAAATCTACCCATATTGTCTCCATGAGTGTTTACAAATAAAACTTCCATTTGCCTAAAGCCTTCCTGAAGGAAAGATGAAAAAACGGTTGAGCTTTTTTTTTCTGAAACAGTGCAAATTGCAGTTTCTAGAAAGAATTAATACCAGTGTCATAGTGGCCAAATCATAGGCAAAAATCTAGAAAAGTTAGAAAATGTGATATGACACAATACATACTAGTAAAGTAAATGTTAATATTCAAAGTATTCATCAAAGGGAATCGCTTGTCAATTGCCATCATAAGCAAAACAGGAAAAAAATAATTATGCTTATTCCTAAATAAAATATATTTGTATAATACAAAACAAGACAAATTAAAAAAATATCTCCTACCTCATCTCCTACCTGTTCCCCAGCTTCTGCCTAGGTTCAACTTCAGTCTTTCATTCCTGACTGCTTTATCTCCTCCCCACAAATGACACATGGGTCTGGAGAAAGAGGAATTTAACAGTCAGTTCAGAACAGTTTTTCTCAGTCCCTCCTTCTTCCTCATGTTTTCCTCCTGCTTTGACAAGAACTTTCCACAAGTTACAGTTACATCAAGGCATATCCACCTGCTCCATCCTGGGGTCCTCCACAGGCTGTATTGTGAATATCTGCTTCACTGTGTTCCTTTCCATAGACTGCAGAGATGTACCCGATCCACTGGAGTCTCACTGTAGGCTACATCAAAACACATCCTTCACCATGGTCTTCTCCATCAGCTGCAGCAGAATCCCTGCTCGGGCACCCAGACCTTGGCCTATATCTCCTCTGACCTTGATGTTGACATAGTTGTTTCTCTCACATTTTTCCCACAATCTTCACAGTCTGCACATAATTTTCCCCTTTGTTAAAGACATATTCCCAGAGGTGCCACCAGCTTGGCTGATAGGCTATGTCCAATGGTGGATCTGTTTTGGAGCCAGCTAGAACCATCTGTGCCCAGGGCAGTCTCTGGTCTCTTCACACAGAGGCCACCCTCACAGCCTCCTGTGACAAGCCCCTTGCCACCTAAACCCAATACAAGAGTCCAAATTGAACTAAGTATATGATGCTTTCCTGTTTTGTTTTGGTTTTTTTTTTCGGGGGGGAGGGGGTGTACATTTGCATAAAAGTATGGATATGATCATGGTATTTGTATTCTTTTTCTATATTCTTGTTTCACACTCATATGCAAAAAGTGTGACTTTTTTGTTTGTTTGTTTTCCTGTTCCTTTATTTGCTATAAATATCACATGTATGTAAGGTCAAATAAGCAAGAAAAAATGGCATTCAAATTAAATAATATAATTTTCTCTTTAAAACTGTGTTAATCGATATGGGGGGAAGACTCTCAGGAAGAGAGGACCATCAGTTCCTGCTTCTGCAGTGTCTCCAGAAAATGTCAATAAAAATAGTAATTTTGAGAACTTTCTGTAAATAAATTTTTACCATAATAATACTTTTATATTGCATGCTTTTGCATATGGATGCTTTATATAACTCATATCTTGGAACATGATAAATATTCTTTCACCATAAAAACATCAGCACTTGGTTTTTTTCTTAATCTGTCTTTACAGGACACTCATATTTTGTCTAAACAGTAAGAGCATTTTATATTGCATTCTATTACCGAATCCTCAGTGTTGCAAACTTTTATTCAGGACCTAATTTTACTAGTGAAAAGAATGCTGTTAGATAATAAAGGTAAGCACATCTTAAAGTGATTGCAAAACCAGGTCTGTCATAAAGATCTTAACTTACAGTAGGTGGAAGTTAATACAGAATGCACATAATAAGTTTCTGGGCTTTCTCTGAGTCTATAGCAGTTTACTTATATTAGTTATAATAATGAGTAACTGTGAAATCAGAACAAGTGTATGTTTTGCCTCCACTGTCATTGTTCTTTGTAAGAAAACTTACTAGTAATTTTGGTGAGTAAAGATTTAGTAACAATATTTTATCATTTTGTTATCTCTGACAATTTGATGTTAGAATCAATTTACTAATTGTCATGCTTGTTGTTCTGTCTTAATAAGCTATATCTCAGTTGTTATCCTCAGTTCCTCACATAAAGCCAACAGAATAAGAAAACCACCACATACAGGATTTATAATAGAAAGACTACAAACCATTAAATACAGTAGTGCTGTTGGGGACCTCCCTTTTTCTTTTAGTGTTTCTCAATAATTGTCCTGTGTCAGAGTTTTATAACAGAAAAAAATACATATTGAATCCAAAATATGTCCGTTTTGATTACAGAAGAGAATTTGATATCAAGAATGCAAGGGGAGCAAATTAAACCAAAAAATAAAATCACATCCAGGTAGCTGGATGCTATCCTTTGCTATCCTTTCTGCTTTTTGTACTATTTACTGTTTGGTGTTATAGATAAGACCAAAGCAATTCCATAAATTGGAAAAAACTGTGAGCTTACAGATGTTTCGACTCTGGAATAAGTGTATCTCCACAATCTCCAGTTACCTTATTTCACATTTCAAAATCTGAAAGACCTTTGGAGGCAGAAATTCATTATCTAAACCCTCCTTGAATCAGGCAGAGACTGTAAAGGTCCAGTATTAGGATAGAATGAATAGAAGTCAGGAAGGTCTGAACAATTTTGTTATTTCCTATTAGTCATAGCCTCCTCAGCTGTTACTTCCTAACCGATAGATTTTTGTGTATAATTTTTAAATCCTGTACATAAAGTAATGATGTGCTGTACTTTGTGCTGGAACTCCATTTACGCTACACCAGCTCCATTAGTCTGTCATCACAAAAGGTCTTCCTTTCCATTTTCTGTTCACTACTGTTATTTCTGGATAAAGCTCAAGCTGGGTTCCTTCAGTCTGTGCATGCAAAATGCACAAACCATGAAAATTTCCCGGGCAACTGTACAGAAACTCTAGAAGACCGAAAGACAACAAAACAAAAAATAAACTTTTTTTCTTTTCACTCATGGAGTCACATGAAGAATTAGTGGCAAGTTTCCCAGCCTCTTAGAAATGAAACACTAGTGAATGATACACTTAAAATAGTGTGCAAGCATGGTATCAAGATTTTAATGAATTCCACTGCATGTATAAAGAAAACCTTGAAAGCTATATTCATGTACAATTTGAAGACATTATTACTGTTAGAGGAAATCAGTTTATTATGATTTTTTGATAAAACCAATAGCACTTCACCAACCTTACCAGCCTTCATTTAATTAGTATTAATAATGGTATTCATTCATATATGATAAATATAGTTACATATATATCAAACACAAAATCAAAATTGGGAGTATGTCTGGAAATAAAAAATTATGAGCGTATGTTATTGAAATATTTTTAAATATTTTTTGTAAATAACATAGTTTGACCACTGCAGTATAAAGTTTCATGTATTGAAGTTTCATAAATGTTACTGGCTGCTTTAAAGTAATTCTTAAAATGATCTGGTTTCGTTGCTTCCTTAAAAAATGTTGGAAATTAAAAATTTCCTGTGACTCTTTAATTAAGGTTTGATTTTAATTATATTCTCTTGTTATGTAAAGCAGTTCTAAATTACTCAGTTTATTAATGAAGTATCTAGAATTGCAAAATACATGTCATTAAAATTTAATTAAACATGCTTACAGAATATGCATAGTTTATAATGTCACAAATTAACAGATTGTTTTACTGGTTGAAGCCATAACTCTTGTTAGCTGATTTAAGGATTTGCAAATGTAGTACAAATGTAGGCACTTGGCTTCTATCAAAGCTAATAGTAAAAGATCTATAAAGTTCATTTTCATTTCAAAATGCAAATTAGGCTACACTAATTACCCCTTTGCATTTAAGTCTGTAATCATATGAAATTAATACCATGTTCCTTCATGCTTTTCTGATGCAAACTTCTGCTTCTAGTGTGTGAACCAAATGTTTCTAACATCATTGCATATTAATTTGACTTTTAAGAATAAAATATTTAGGACTTAATTTTTCCAGACCTTCAGAATGAGTTGAGCTTCAAGATTTGATAACTAGAACAAACTAATTTGAAATAAAAAGACTTTGAAATAAAAAGTTAATTCAATTTATTAGCTGCAATCATCAAAAAAAGGTGAAAACAGTAATTCTTCCACAATCAAAATATTTTCACCATTGTAGTTTCTTTTCTGAATTTGAAAGTATTTCACAAAATATTAAGTAAACCTTGTGATTGTGTTCCTATTTTCAAAAGCCAGAAAAGATACCAAGAGAGGTTACGAAATTTGTTTGATGCTTCACAGCCGACTAGTAATAGAACTGGTCATAAAATGTCTAAGCCCTTTAAACATCAGGTGATACAAATGTTAAACCCAAAACCAGAACTTAGCTCTCATGTATGCAGAGAAGGCTGCACTATAAGTATTTTAATATGTTCCAGTAATAAACCTAATTTTTTTTTTTTATGTTTTCCCTCAACTTATTCTGTCTGTAATGCAGGTCTTAAGTCTACAAAGATTTCCACCATGTTCTATGCAGCACGGAATACTGCAGGGAAATTACTAGAGCAGCTCACAAAGGGTGAAGCTCAGCCTATGTAAACCTTTAATAAATACAGCAATAGTTTCAGTATTCTGTCATCTTCTGTGTGCTGCAAATTACTTCTTTGCTGCTTTTTATAAATGGATTTTCAAAAAGTAGCTGTATTATATTGAAATGGTATATAATATGTAATAAATTTCATTTAATTAGAAATTAAAGTTAAAAGTCTATATACCTGCATTAAATCAAATGAGTTTGTCATAACAAGTAGTACATCACATGACTAATGAAAGCAGAAACAGAAGACAGAATTAAATTCCTGTAAAATTTATTTCCACTTTCAAAGAAAATGGAAGAGGCCTTAGGAAGGTTTTGTGTCTCTGTTACTAATATTAGTGCAAAAGCGATAAGAAGCATTCAGCTATTATTCTGGAGCAGAAAGGTGACACGGTAAAGCAGCTTTTCTCCTATCTCACAAAACATGTCCCAGTCCCAAAATCTTTACATTTCTAAAAACTCTCCAGTCCCTTGATGTATTTGTGAATCTGTATAGCTAAAGGGAAGTTCATTCAGAGCACATCTGCTTAAAGTTCACTTCGTGTCAAAGAGCTATTCATCCTTCCTGCATTTTCAGGTTAGCTAACTCTGTTAATTCCCCTTCTTTAGCTAAAAACTAATTGTGTTACACAGGCATAATCAGACCTTCTTGTTCCTAGGAGATGGACACTTGCCTTTTGACTAGAACACTGAAATTCTGGTTTAGGAAAGCAGACACCTATTTCATGGACTGTGTTTTGGAAAAACAGTCTCATTGTAAAAATGTTGATCCACAATGTGAGGAAAACCTCAATTTTCTCCCTGAGTTTGATTGTGTATGAAGATACATAGCAGAATATTGACAAGGAGTTCCTAACTGCACTCCCCTGAATGCATTTTGTTGGATGAATATTGAATAAAAAGCAAAAAACATTCTCAAGAGCGAAACAGAGGTTTAGATCTCTCTGACCATCCAAACCACTAACCTATGTACTACAATATAACCATGATTTTTCTTACTGGTTTTACCTTTTTGTTTGTTTGACTGCACAACAAACACTTTGATTCAGTGCCAGGTTAAAAATTGCATGGGACTGAATTTTTCTTTCATGGGGAATGTTTCAATGAACTAGATTATTATATGAAAAATGTACGGTATTACCACTAAGCTGCTTTATGTTATTGCTCTATTTGGCATTATCTTCAGAAGACAACTTACCCTCTACATGCCTACAGGACTATTATAACATATGTATGTTCCCAGTAGTTATTGGGAGCAGATGTCTAAGAAACAATTACTTGCTGCTTTTAGAGTTGCCTTCTTCTTTCCTAGGACATTAGAAGGAATTTAAGTGGTTTTTTAAGGTGGAATGAATCATCTCCATTTGGGAACATAATTGACATTCTAGTTAGGCAATGAGCAATGATTACTTAAACTAGTCACTTAAAACTGGAGTCCAAGGTTTGTTCAAGTTACAGCAATATTGGTCTTCTTATTCTGTGTTTGCATCAAGAAATAAGCAAGTTTAACTAAAATTGCATTTTAGCTAAAATCTCACTTTAATTATACTTGCAAGAGTGCTACATAATTTCAGTGAGAGTAAAGAGAAAGTACTTGAGCAACCTAAATCGTAATTGGGGCGTCTATATACAGACAGAATAAAATCAGTAAAAGAACCACAGAGCCAATTTTGGATAACATTTGGGTTTCTATATTATTTAATGAAGTAAAACTAAACTTCAAATTGCTGTCCAATCAATTAATGATTTCAGAAGTGTAATATAAGGGTTTTTATTTTAAACAAGCATTTCATTTTCCTCTTTCTTAATGGCTTTCACTATCATTTAGAATCATAGAATCATAGAATAACCAGGTTGAAAGAGACCCACCGGATCATCGAGTCCAACCATTCCTATCAAACACTAAACCATGACCCTTAACACCTCATCCACCCGTGCCTTAAACACCTCCAGGGAAGGTGAATCAACCACCTCCCTGGGCAGCCTGTTCCAGTGCCCAATGACACTTTCTGTGAAAATTCTTTTCCTAATGTCCAGCCTGAACCTCCTCTGGAGGAGCTTGAGGCCATTCCCTCTTGTCCTGTCCCCTGTCACTTGGGAAAAGAGGCCAGCATCCTCCGCTCTACAACCTCCTTTCAGGTAGTTATAGAGAGCAATGAGGTCTCTTCTCAGCCTCCTCTTCTCCAGCCTAAACAACCCCAGCTCTCTCAGCCGCTCCTCATAAGGCCTGTTCTCCAGCTCCTTCACTAGCTTCGTTGCTTTTCTCTGGACTCGCTCCAGAGCCTCAACATGCATCTTGTGGTGAGAGGCCCAGAACTGAACACAGGATTCGAGGTGCGGTCTCACCAGTGCCGAGTACAGAGGGAGAATAATCTCCCTGGACCTGCTGGTCACACCATTCCTGATACAAGCCAAGATGTCATTGGCCTTCTTGGCCACCTGGGCACACTGCTGGCTCATGTTCAGTCGGCTGTCAACCAACACCCCCAGGTCCCTCTCCTCCAGGCAGCTTTCCAGCCAGGCTTCTCCTAGTCTGTAGCTCTGCTTAGGTTTGTTGTGTCCCAAGTGCAGGACCCGGCATTTGGCCTTGTTAAACCTCATGCCATTGGTCTCAGCCCAGCAGTCCAGCCTGTTCAGATCCCTTTGCAGAGCCTCCCGACCCCCCAGCAGATCCACACTTCCACCCAGCTTAGTGTCGTCTGTAAACTGGCTAAGGGAGCACTCGATGCCTTCATCCAGGTCATTGATGAAGACATGGAACAGGACTGGACCCAGCACTGAGCCCTGGGGAAACCCACTTGTAACTGGCCTCCAGCTAGAGTTAACTCCATTTCCCACCACTCTCTGGGCCCGGCCGTCCAGCCAGTTTTCCACCTGGGAGAGTGTGTGCCTGTCCAGGCCAGAGGCTGACAGTTTCCATAGCAGAATGCTGTGAGAAACTGTGTCAAAGGCTTTACTGCAATCCAAGAAGATACATCCACAGCCTTTCCCTCATCCAGTAGCCGAGTCACCTGGTCACAGAAGGCAATCAGGTTAGTTTGGCAAGACCTGCCTTTTGTGAACCTGTGTTGACTGGGCCTGATCACCTGGTTCTCTTGCATGTGCTTCATGATAGCACTCAAGATCACCTGTTCCATGACTTTCCCTGGCACTGAGGTCAGACTGACAGGCCTGTAGCTCCCTGGATCCTCCCTGTGACCCTTCTTGTAGATGGGCACGACATCAGCCAGCCCCCAGTCCAGTGGAACTTCCCCAGTCTTCCAGGACTGTTGGAAGATGATGGAAAGGGGCTTGGCCAGTACATCTGCCAGCTCCTTCAATACCCTCGAGTGAATCCCATCTGGCCCCATAGACTTGTGGGTGTCTAGCTGGGCAAGCAAGGCTCTGACCACCCCCTCTTGGACCATGGGAGCCTCATTTTGCTCCTCTCGGTCCGGGGTTTTTACACAGAGGGAACAACTTTACAGTTAAAGACTGAGGCAAAGAAGGCATTAAGTACCTCAGACTTTTCCTCATCCCCTGTCACTGTTGTTCCTTCTGCATCCAATAGGTACTGTGTGGTCTCCCTAGTCCTCCTTTTATTATTTATATATTTATAGAAATATTTTTGTTCTTTCACAGACTTTGCCAATCTGATTTCTAGTTGAGCCTTAGCCCTTCTGATTTTTTCTCTACACAATCTCACATTTATCTATTGATTACGGAATACTGACACCACACTAAAAATTCTAAGCACAAAACTCCTATATAAAACTTCCAAAAGTGTCAATAAGCTGCATTTCTGTCTGTGTAACTGTTTTGTGTGGTTGAGATTGTTATGCATATTTTAGCTGGCAGGTGAAAGCTTGCTCAGAAAAGGCCGCTGTCCTTTTCAAAATAAGTTTACATCAGTATGTCTTTGCTGAATGTCTTTCTCTTTCAACTTTGTTCTTGTCAGTTCTATTTTCATGAGAACAAGGTCAGATTAAAAAAAAAAAGCATCTGTTTTAACAGCTATGAAATTCTTTCATAGAAACATTCTGGAAAAGATTTGGAAAGGAAATTAGGGTATCCTATATATTTATCAGATTTAATTATTTCAGATATAAGTATCAGGCCAATCAAATGATTCAAGAAATCAAAAAGGGCCGAGGCTGGTAACATTAGTTCAGTTTTAGGTTCTACACCTAAAAGTAGTTTTCAAGTCACAAACAGAAAAAAGTGTTGTGTCACAGCACATTATTAAACAATCTTTCAATTCTTAAAAGTATTCATTTGCTAGAGATGACACTTTCGGAATAAGCAACGTTAGAGCTGATTTTTTTATTATTATCATCTAAATAAAAATGCAGCTATTGTTCTTGTGAGTTTTACTGCATCAGTAAGTACACCACCTGTTTGTAGTTTGTGTGCAGTATGCTGTCTTCTTTATTGTAGAATCATAGAATCGTAGAATAGTTTGGGTTTGAAGGGACCTTAAAGGTCATCTAGTTTCAAACCCTTGCCATGGACAGGAAGAATTTCCACTGGATCAGGTTGCTCAAAGTCCCATTCATCCTGAGCTTGAACACTTCCAGGGATGGGCCTTCCATGACTTCTCTAGGCAACCTGTTCCCGTGCCTCACTGCCCTCACAGTAAAAAATTTCTTCCTAATATTTTTACCTAAATCTGCTCTCTTTCAGGTTAAATCCATTGCCCCTTGTCCTATTGATACAATCCCTAATAAAAAGCCTGTCCTCTGCTTTCCTGTAGGCCTCCTTTAATTAATGGAATCCTACTCTAAACTCTCCCTGGAGCCTTCTTTTCTCCAGGATGAACAGCCCCAACTCTCTCTACGTGTCCTCACAGGGGACATGCTCCAGCCCTCTGATCAGCTTTGTGGCCCTACTCTGGATTCACTTCAACAGGTCCATTGCCTTCTTGTGCTGAGGACTCCAGAACTGAACACAGTACTCCAGGTGAGGTCAAAGGTTATTTTATTCCTTAAAGGTAAAAGGAAAACAGTATTTTACATCATTATGGGTTAGTGAATCTGATTATGTACATGCAAATAACAACAAAACCTCTTTGCAACCAAACATTTCTTTGTCAAAATGCTATTCAGCAGCCATCAGAAATAGACTTTCAGATTTGTGCAATTACATATATATATATCATTAGAATACTACTTTCAATATTTGTCAGGCAACAGCATTTTTTGTTGTTTAGACTATATTTGTTGGACAGGTTATCAAAATAATTATAGTCCATTGGGAATGGATGATCGGGATCAACACAAGTAAAATGGCCTCTCTAGAGTCAAAGAAATCTAATGTTTTCACTTCTGAAATAAATCTTGCTCAGCATTAGACTGCTTATGGCACTTGCCCTTAATCTCTGACACGGAACCTCTGTGCGGACTTATCACTTGAAAGTGTTAGATGAGAGGCAGGATGAGAAAAAATTCCCTTGAAAGGCTGGCATGGCTGTATCTTATATAAGCATGGCAGTACTGAATATAAGCATATCAATTCTGAAAGGATAAAGCTGTGATCTAAAAATAACTTTATAGGAATTAGAGAAGAAATCTCATTTATAGAATCTTTCTTAAAATGAGCAGTCCCAAAGAGAAGGCTGCAGAATGTGGGTCTTCTTTGGCTTCTTTCTGGTCATTCATTTGAAAAAACAATAATGATTGCACAATAAGGCACAGGGGAAATCCCTAGGCCTGTGAATATGTAGATGATACAGCTGCTTTTATACTAGTTCCGAAAATTATGGAATAAGGGTCAAAGTCAGATCCTGTGCCAGGAGCTGAAAGCAGTAGAATTCAATTGGTCTATAATGTGTGGGATATAAAGTCATCTTTAATTGAACCCAGAAATACATAAACAGGATACAAAATGTAAATTAAGGGGTTTGGGTTTTTTGTTTGTTTGCTTGTTTATTTATAAATTTTATTCAGTCCTAAGTACTGTATGTATTATAGCACTTTAACTACATGTGTTGTAACTAGTTTGGTACAAAGATTAAGATGTTATTTTTCATTTACACACATAGCTTCACAGGTTTTTGGAAGTAGTCACTCGTTACTTCTCCAGCACCGATGCAGTTTTTACAATCTCATCTGGGATACCATTCTCCAATATTACAGAGTATCAAAGCTATGCATTTTATATCCTTTTAAACATTTTTTCCACTCCTTGGTTTCCTCTCTTTGCTCTAAAATAAAAAAATCAGTTAGCTCAAGGGACTGGTCCTGGAATACAGAATATTTGGTTTTCAAATGGCCTTCTTGCAGTTCGGTGACCTGTGTGGAACAAAGCAGAGGCTGAAATTCAATTCCTGTAGAACAATTGCTCCACAAAAAGTAAAACTATCATCAATTTCATCAGATGGATTAGTCATACTTTCACATCCAATGTTAGTGCTGAGATATCTTTCTCTTAAGCAACTTGCAATACTTATTCCTCATTGTAATACTCTAAATACGGGGAGCACTACTGACAATCTGTCAACCTACAAAAGCACAACATTAACTTTTGAATTATTATATGCCTGATACTAGTCAGCAGACAGGCCCTGGTCAACATCTACATGCGTGAAACCGAAAGGGAACATAAATAATAAGACCAGGGTCACATCTATGTTTTAATTATCAAAACTACTTTTAGCACTTTCCCATGGGACACCAATCATTCCAAAGACAGACGTCTTCAGAGCCGGTTACAAATCTTGGGGAACAATGTCACTGCTGCACCCCTTGTGGGAGTTTCAATAGGCACTTTGCTTCTCTGAGGACTCTGCTTGACAGAAGATCCTTCAGCACAGCCAAGTTTTAAAGTTTCCATCATGACAGTGGGCTTAAGGACAATACTGGAGCAATTCGGTCATGTAGCAAAAGTTTTTCAGTATAGCTGTCCAAAGGTTTTCATGTACTTGGTGAAGTAACTAGCTGCTTCTCTGGAAAGGGATTAGGCCTTCTGCAGGTCATCTCGGTCAGCTCCATGTGGCTTCCTCAGATGCCTTACATTTAGAATACCATTCAAAATAGCCATTTTGAAGTAGCTCTCATCTGAAACTTTTTTTTCAGATGAAATTGTGGAAAAAGTAATTTTTATTTGGTGCTTTCTTTGTCTCTGCTTTTACGTTAATCTTGAAATTAGTTTTATGCTGTGGAGCTCAGCATGAGTTTGGTTTCTAAACAGCAAACAAAGCCTCTTGAAAGTTAGGATAAAAAGGAATGGACACTGTACTGGAAATTCACTGTGCATTATAATGTCAGAATTCCAGACATAATCATTGTCACTAAATTTTTTTCTGCTTAGTTTCAGCTTAGTTGATCTGCATGTTTCTTGAAGGCTTGTATTGTTTAATCTGGAAATGTATTAACAGTTCAAAGTTCATTTGGCTTCAGTAATGAAGTATATGTCTTGAAGGCAATTCATCATACATGGGCTTAAAGATTTCTAGCTTTTTTTGTTGATAGATTACAAAGCAAAAAACATGGAATGAAAAATTACTTCAGCGTGACTTTTGAACTATTCTGCCAAAACACTTTATCACTCAGCTATTGGGACTAGCTTTGCTGCTGTGAAATAACCCTCCTTTTTCTTTTCTCCTTCTGAAAGTCTCATGATGTGAAAGGGTGAATGTTGCCACATTAGTCATCATCAATGAAAGGACCAAAAGCTTAGTATAATAAACAATGTGCTATACATCAGGACTCAAAGTGATATTTTATCAACATTAAAAGGAAATAAATTTTAAGTTACTTAAGTGCACAAGCAATTCGATGACAAGGTAGCATTAGATAGCCTGAAAGTAAATGTGTTTGACTTGTGTTATTGTCAATTATTTGCACTTAGTAGTTGTGTTCAATAGGCACAAAATCATTTATATATCACTCATTAAGTGCATATCTACGTAATGTGGGTTGGTTAGTCTTTTATTTTTTCCTTTCTTTTTTTTCTGAACAATTACATTGCAATTATCATAACACAGGCAAATTACTTTATTCTTTGGTGAATATAAATGAAAGTCATCTGTTGGAAACTATATTGCCCTAAGCATGTGGAAGTTCTATGACTGAAGTAGTCCATGTATTGAATAATATTGATTTCTATCACCCTATAAAATAAATTGGTTATAGTATTTGTCCCTTGCTGACTGTGGGATACTGTGTAACATTCTTAGTTTTAGGATTTGGTTGTTTGGGGTTTTTTTTCAAGCATCTCGGAAAAGCTAAGTCCACGTCAGAAAAATAAAAAGTTGTCAGGCACGGACCTTAGAAATTGCATATAATTGTTGATGATTTTAACTATTAGTATTAGCCCACACAGACTACCATTTTCCAGAATAATACATAAACAGTTTTGGAGTTATCTGTTAGAACTTATCCTAACCAGCAATTTGAATGTCTTCCCTTGTCCAAGGAAGGAAAAAAAATGTAAAAGATGATCTATTTACGTGAGCTGAATAGGTACAGGCTTCACCATGTCAGGTGGCCTCAGAACCAAAGCATTCTTCCTAGACCACATTAGTAACTAGAATAAATTTAAATTTTTAGCACTGCATTGCACATTATAAAGCATTATTTATATTAATTAGAAAACTAAAAGCAGTTGTGACATATTCGGTGATAAATTTTGATGTCAGCATTTTATCAATATTTGCATGATAATTTTTAAACTATTAAAAATCAGTTATAACAAAAGACAATGAAAAAAAGAACCACAACCACACCAGTGATATTATTTCTGGCAATAAGCTATTCAATTATTTCATCTCCCTGTTCTCTAGGATCTTATTTGTAAACAAATGCTGATTTCTATGATTATATTCACAATATATTTACTGAAGAGCTGAAATGAACATAATACATTTAATGCACACAATACACTTAGTGAACAGGTGAAACAAGGTACAATTTATGTCTTGACTGGTGTGGTGTGCCTTAGTGCATACAAATATGACTACTCATTTGTCTTAAAAAATATAATAAAGATATATTACAACAAGAAGAATCTCTTCATTAAAGAGGACTGTCATGGTAGCAATGGTTCACCTCCCGTATATTGTTTAACAACATGATGATACAAATGCAAGTGCACTGATGTGTGTTATGAAAGCCATGCCCTTCTGCCTTTCAGTTAAACCTGTGATCCTAGTTCCAGTTTATAACAATGAATTTGAAGTATCACTACTTTAAGAGTCTATGGGTAGAATTAACAATCTCAGTGTAGAAGGGATAAACAGAGTTTTTACTGTATGTATCCTTTTGTGATAAGATCTTTATTCTTTAATTGTCATAAAATTTAAATTTGAATTCTTCTCCCAAGTGTCAGGGGACAGGACAAGGGGGAATGGCCTCAAGCTCTGCCAGGAGAGGTTCAAGCTGGATATCAGAAAGAAATTTTTCACAGAAAGGGGCATTGGGCACTGGAACAGGCTGCCCAGGGAAGGGATTGAGTCCCCATCCCTGGAGGTGTTTAAAAGATGGGTGGATGAAGTGCTGAGGGTCATGGTTTAGTGGTTGATAGGAATGGTTGGACTCAATGATCCTAGGGGTTGTTTCCAGTCTAGTGATTCTGTGAATTTAAAATTTGCAGGGTTGAACTTGAAAGCTGAAATTGAACATGAAAGGATGAAAACTGCTAATTTTAACTTGATAGAACTTTTTTACCACTCAATGTCAAAGGTGCTAATGTGATACTCCGCTTATAATTTTATAATTCTTCAGTTAAAGTATTACTGATCATATAAGTCGTTCTGGTTTGGTTTTTGGTTTTTTTTTTTTCATTCAGCTCTAGTAATTTTAATCCACTAATTGGAGTAAATCAGTAGAGAAAGATGGGCTTTTACATAGCTCAGTCAAAGGGCATTCTTAATAAAAAGCTATATGTTGTATTTCCCCATTATGCAAATGGTACAGAAAATGGAATTGAAACCAATACAATTCTGCATTAATCTCTTTCACAAATTCCGTGGATACACTCAGAATGCAACGTAAAAGTAAAATGTCTATTACATTCAATAAAAGAGGAATCCTTATTCTAGAAAGTTCTAAATTGTATGCTGCTTCACAAGCAATTGATTGCACGGCAAAGAAAATTATCATTGTATTATCGTTTCTCAACATTTCAAATAGTTTTCTAGGAGGGTTTTATTAACTTGGAAAATTAACAGTAAGGAGTTCCTCCATTCACTATATCTGGGAAGTAAATCATTGTTTTCCATGCCTGGATTTCCACAAATCATTTGCACTTAAGCTGATGAGCAACTATCGTAGGGACTTAGGACCTAGAGGATTAACTGTGACTGGAAACATGCATCATCTTGCTTAATTTTTTGTTTACTTTTCTACAAGGATTGTTAAGTAGCCTGAGTCTCCACTAATCCTTCAATGTCTACTTTTGACACTTCCTGTCAGGGAAAGGCTAAGGATGAACATGATCTGTGGTGTCACTGGCATCCCTCATGAATAACAATCTGTTGCTCCTCTACTACTCTGTAGGGGAAATTATTGAAAAAAATCACTGAGTCCATACTAAAGAACTTAAATGCCTTATAAGGATTATGGGGTTTTTTTATTAAAACAAATAATTTAGGCAATCTTTGCTGTCTAGAAGTTGTTACATAATTTTGTATCTACAATGAATTTTTACCTTCCTTACATCTTACGTTTTCAAAGGAAAATCTACATATTTTTTTCCTACACAGTATTTTCTTCACACATAAAAATGCATTTGGAGAAGGGATACACATACATTTAATCTAAAACATAAACATAACCATAAACATAACCATAAACATAAATAGTTTTGAAGGGTCAGGAGAGGATTCCTCTTCTCATGACATTTCCCAAGGAATGGCTACTTCATAAACGTAAGATCTTTTATGTGACAGTAACTTAATGAGAGATGCAACTGAACTCTTCTTGTGATAAAACCTGTGTTTAATCGAACTGTTCTTGTTTCCTCCAGCACTGAGAACTCTCCTGATTTTAGTAGACCTACTAGCATTTTTGCTTCAAATATTGAATTGAATCTGACAATTTGGTTCAAAAATCAAAGTTCTGGACACTCTTTTGCCAGAAGAAAGAGCTATCAACTGGTAACAGCAAGAATTAAATGAGAGTGAGAAGATCATGACAGAAAAGAAAAAGAATATATCACTTATTTCCAGAGCTAAGCAGTTGTGGACATATTCATGGGAAGAATTCTGATAGCTAACTTTTCATCTGGCAAAGACTTACTATGAAAAGATACATCGTCACTTTTATAGAAAGATGTCTTGCAGAATCAAGAAATGAGCATGTGCTTCCTTGTGCTATGTAATGCAGTATGGGAAAGATTTAACAATATATATTTGACCAGAAAAAATTATATTTTGTGTAGCAACAGTTTTAGTTGCATGATAGAACTACCAAGAAACTGGCTTTACATTTAGTGTTGCTTTGTTGAAACTATGGCTGTTACAGCTCCACTGAAAATGTAACAGCATATATAGCAGCAATATGCCACCTCAATAAGTACTAACTTTATAAAATTGAGAAACAGGTGTACAATCTATCAGGTAAGAACTTACATGATGCAGAAGTCATAAAGTATTTATAAAAATATACACAGGCCCACACCTATGCTTCCCAAACCTCACAGCAACTCATTAAGATGTTGACAAATGTATTTAATATACCAGAGTATAAAAAAAATGCTATATTCATCCCTTTGCAGACGGTAAGAGCAATTGACAGTTGTCCTTGTTTGAATGACACTTCTTCCCCTCTTTCAGAGAGAACTGAAAGAATATTCATGGGTAATCACATATTTTATCCATAGGTGTCTATTCCAGAATAAATTTGGTTGTTTAAGGGGTTGCGTAGTTGTGTCCCTAATGCTGCTCATACCCATCTTTTTCTCTAGTAGAAGTGAAATATTAAATCAAATTATTCAATACTTAAATGGATTCACAGCCTTAGTAGGATGCTGCTGGGAATGTTAAGATTGTGGGGATGGGAGGTGGGATCTTGTCCAAAGACCTGCAAATGTTATGTACCTTTGTTTTATAGCAAAGATGCATTTCCTTTTTTTCTGTCAATTTTTATATTTTATTCTTTAACTTCTGGGGATGTGTACCTCCAACTAAGCTTATTGCTTTGGATAATTAACAGTACAATGACTCTTCAGAGAGATAGTCAAGAGTTAACTATTCCTTATATCAGTTTTACTTAGTAGTCCTTTATAAACATTTCACCTTTTAATGGAAATCTAAGTCCCCAGCAAATAAAAGTGCTATTTTCTCTGTGTTCTTTACTACCATCCCATATCCTGTGATAAGCATGGAAAATGCATCATCAGTATCTCTGCTGTGTTCTCAGCAATTCAACAAGCCATTTTACACAAGCCTCCCCTGTATCTGTGCATTAGAATATGAAAAATAAACAGATAAACAGGTGTCTGCACTTTCAGGGGGAAAAATAAAACAGCAGAAACAGTAATCTTTATTGAGAAATTAAGTTCTCATTTTTAATAGGAAAAATGATGCATAATAACCCAAAATATGTAGTAACCAGGTAGCAACCAAACCTGTCAATCTGAGAGAAATACACAGTGCATTTTAAAGCACAAAAAAAACCCCCACCTTTTTTACATCATACATCAAAAGTTACTTCTAATTTATTCAGTAAGATGCCATGGTTAATAAAACCAAATTATTTTTTAATATCCTACAGCTTTGAGATGTGCCTAAAGCCTCAGCAGAGATATTCGCCTGATAATATAATGTTCATGGTTTATTCAACCACAGCAGCTGTTGTAAACCCTATGTTGTCATTTATTTTTCAGCTCTTGAAAAAGATTTATAATCTGATTTTAAATGCAAGACATATTTAGCCCTCAGATCTCTAGCAAAAGCAGCCACACTGACACTTTACTACAGCCAGAAAAATAAGGGGAGAAAATATCTTCATGCGAATAAAAAAAAAACAAAGCAAATAAAAAAAAATAACAAACAAAAAAACCCCAATAAAGTGAACATAGCTGCAATTTACATTATTTTCCTTTTAAAAACTTCTTCTAAATTCTTCAGCAAAAAGGAGAAAAAGTAATCATTAGGTCTTCCTTTTCCCTTAGTTTTTGGCAATCAGGTGCAAGCAAATAAAATCAGAAAGATCTAGACCATGCGTTGCTACATTCATACTTACAATCATTCAATTGAATTAGAATCGTAGAATCATAGAATCACAGAATAACCAGGTAGGAAGAGACCCACCGGATCACCGAGTCCAATTGTTCCTATCAAACACTAAACCATGCCCCTTAACACCTCGTCCACCCGTGCCTTAAACACCTCCAGGGAAGGTGAATCAACCACCTCCCTGGGCAGCCTGTTCCAGTGCCCAATGACACTTTCTGTGAAAATTCTTTTCCTAATGTCCAGCCTAAACCTCCTCTGGTGGAGCTTGAGGCCATTCCCTCTCGTCCTGTCCCCTGTCACTTGGGAAAAGAGGCCAGCATCCTCCGCTCTTCAACCTCCTTTCAGGTAGTTATAGAGAGCAATGAGGTCTCCTCTCAGCCTTCTCTTCTCCAGGCTGAATAACCCCAGCTCTCTCAGCTGTTCCTTGTAAGATTTGTTCTCCAGCCCCTTCACCAGCTCTGTTGCTCTTCTCTGGACTCACTCCAGAGCCTCAACATCCTTCTTGTGGTGAGGGGCCCAGAACTGAACACAGGATTCAAGGAGCGGTCTCAATAGTGCCGAGTACCTGCTGGGACCTGCTGGTCACGCCGTTTCTGATACAAGCCAAGATGCCTTTGGCTTCTTGGCCACCTGGGCACACTGCTGGCTCATGTTCAGTCGGTTGTCAACCAACACCCCCAGGTCCCTCTCCTCCAGGCAGCTTTCCAGCCAGGCTTCTCCTAGTCTGTAGCTCTGCACAGGGTTGTTGTGCCCCAAGTGCAGGACCCGACATTTGGCCTTGTTAAACCTCATGCCATTGGACTCTGCCCAGCGGTCCAGCCTGTTCAGATCCCTTTGCAGAGCCTCCCGACCCTCCAGCAGATCCACACTTCCACCCAGCTTAGTGTCGTCTGCAAACTTGCTAAGGGTGCCCTCGATGCCTTCATCCAGGTCATTGATGAAGACATTGAACAGGGCTGGACCCAGCACTGAGCCCTGGGGAAATCCCACTTGTCACTGGCCTCCAGCTGGATTTAGCTCCATTTCCCACCACTCTCTGGGCCCGGCCATCCAACCAGTTTTCCACCCAGGAGAGTGTGTTCATGTCCAGGCCAGAGGCTGACAGTTTCCATAGCAGAATGCTGTGAGAAACTGTGTCAAAGGCTTTACTGCAGTCCAAGAAGATACATCCACAGCCTTTCCCTCGTCCAGCAGCCGAGTCACTCTGTCATAGAAGGTGATCAGGTTAGTTTGGCAAGACCTGCCTTTTGTAAACCCATGTTGACTGGGCCTGATCACATGGTTCTCTTGCATGTGCTTCATGATAGCACTCAAGATCACCTGTTCCATGACTTTCCCTGGCACTGAGGTCAGACTGACAGGCCTGTAGCTCCCTGGATCCTCCCTGCGACCCTTCTTGTAGATGGGCACAACATCAGCCAGCCCCCAGTCCAGTGGAACTTCCCCAGTCTTCCAGGACTGTTGGAAGATGATGGAAAGGGGTTTGGCCAGCACATCCGCCAGCCCCTTCAATACCCTCGAGTGAATCCCACCTGGCCGCATAGACTTGTGGGTGTCTAGTTGGGCAAGCAGGGCTCTGACCACCTCCTCTTGGACCATGGGAGCCTCATTTTCCTCCTCTAGCTGTAGGGTTTGTACATAGAGGGAACAACTTTCTTTACAATTAAAGACTGAGGCAAAGAAGCCATTAAGTACCTCAGCCTTTTCCTCATCCCCTGTCACTGTTGTTCTTCCTGCGTCCAATAGGTACTGTGTGGTCTCCCTAGTCCTCCTTTTATTATTTATATATTTATAGAAATATTTTTTGTTCTTTCACAGACTTTGTGAATCTGATTTCTAGTTGAGCCTTAGCCCTTCTGATTTTTTCTCTACACGATCTCACTTCCCCCCTGTAGTCCAAACAAGAGGCCTGTCCCCTCTTCTAGAGCCCATAAACATTTCTCTTCTTCTTGATATCACTCAAGATCTCTCTGTTCAACCAAGCTGGATTTTCCCCTGCTGGCTTTTTTTTTCCAGACCATGGGGATGGCTTTCTCCTGAGCCGCTAGGATCTCCTTTCTGAAGAGCTCCCAGCCCTCATGGGCTCCCTTGCCCTTAAGCACTGTCTCCCATGGGACTTTGCCAACCAGCCTCCTGAAGAGTTCAGAGTCTGCCCACTGGAAATTTAATGTTACTGTCCTGCTAACCACCCTCTTCACTTCACCTAGAACAGAAAACCCTATCATCTCATGATCGCTTAGTCCCAGGCATCCTCCTACTGCCACATCCCCCACAAGGCCTTCTCTGTTCACAAACAGCAGGTCCAGGAGGGCACCTTCCCTTGTTGGTTCGTTCACCAGCTGTGCAAGGAAGTGTCTTCCACACACTCCAGGAACCTCCTAGACTGCTTCCTTTCTGCTCTATTGAATTGAATAAGGATGCCCTTTTCTTCAAATAACATAGATCTAAATTCTTTGATTTTAGAAATTGACACTAGATTGTATCTTTTATTTAAAAGATCCACACTCTAATTACTTATATCTACCAAAATATCTCATGTTTCCTGAGAACTATATGTTTCTTCAAGATGTTTTCCCAGTTGCAACCATTCCACAAACACACAAATACATTAGTGACAAAGGCATATCCATACTGTATGTGCCTCTAGCTGTGAACATAAGCCACTTTTGCCACTATTTATTGAGGTTTCCTGCCACTGTAATGATTTTCTCACTGTTAATAAGCCAGGTTTATACTAATACCGTTATATACCTGACTCCAAACTAAATCTGTCCTCCTGCTGCACACAGACAAGTGGTGAAACACTGGAACAGGTTGCCGAGATTGGCAGTAGATGCCCCATTCCAGGAAACATTCAAGGCCAGGCTGGACAGGGCTCTGAGCAACCTGATCTTGTTGAAGATGTTCGTGCTCGTTGCAGAAGGTTTGGACAAAATGAACTTTAAAGACGTGTTCCAATTCAAATAATTCTGTGATTCTCTGATACATGGAAGTGAATTCTACTTCTGCTATATCGACTAAGAGTAACTAATAGAAACTAATCAGTTTCACAGTGGATTGTCCAGGAAATAAAGCATATTGAGACACCACCAGAATGGTTTGGTTTACTTATTGATGTAAATTGATGAAGAATTTGATTAACAAGTATTTTCTCTGTCCCTCTAAATGATGGAGAGATGTGTTCAAAATCAGAATGATTTGCAATGCATATTGGCATTCATTAGAAAAATCGAGGAATTCTGTATTTTAAATAGATATTTTCTAATTTTAAGAAGGAATTAAACCTAGTGCTTTTGGAGTATTTTCAATGTATTTTAGGGAATAAAAAAAGATTTCCTAAGAATATTTTAAGTGGGGAATCTTAAATCCCCAAAAAAAGATTTAAATAGAGAAAAATATGCCTTGTCTGAAATAGTAAATGTTTGTGCATGACTAATATTATAGGTCAAAATTTGTAACTAGCAGAAGAAGTATCATACCATGAGCAGTCAATATAGTACTTAAGCATATCCATCACTGCCCCTCCTTATCCCCAGTGAGGTGACCAAAGATCCAGGCTGCTCTGGTGCCCCTCAGCAGTCCTGCTCCTGGCTGGAGTGGTAGGGGAAGCCCTGGCTGCCAGGCTCTGCCCTGACACGCTTGGGGACTCCCCGCTGCTCCCAGCACCTCAGCAAGCAGCCAGCATACACGGTACTTAGCAGAATTATAATTACTCTCACAGATGGTAATCTGTACTTTTCACTACAGATTTTAATTACTACATACATAGAGCTGAAAAACTGAGCTGAATACATGCAGAAAATTTATGTTTGTATTAAAAAAGGATAAAAGTCCAAAAAGCTAGCAAACTTCCAAAAAACCATGATTTTGCTAGTATAACTAAATAGGCTACTATAGAAAAGCTGCATGAATACTGAGAGTAACTGTCAAATTCAGTTTGGGTTCAGTAGGAAAAGACATACATAAATGAAAGTATTTACACATGAAGAATAAAAACATGCTTAAATATCCCTTCCATTTCTAGCACAGGCTACAACGGTATAATTTTCATCTAAACCCCTAATCACTCAAAGTAAACCTCTGATCCATTCATATGAATGACTCACCTTCTTCTTGAAGCCAACAGAAAGCTGATAAACATCAAAATTTTCTCTTCGGATATGTGCAGTCACATTTCTGCATCTTTCCATGCATCCCTGAAAGTGCTATGGTTCAATTAATAGTCATTACTTGAGCATATTTAACTTCTGTGTAGCAGTAGCTCAATAAAAAAATAACTTACTGGTGTTTACATTCATTTTCAAGAGTTAGAGGGTCAATAAGTTGGAAGAGTAATACACTGTATACATGATAGTTTAACATTATGATTCTAAATTAGATGCTTGCATTTAAGCTTTTAAAAAGTTATTTAAGGCCTCTAGGTAAACTGCCCACCTTCCAAAGGCACTAGAGATTCTAGTTATTTTGCATTACTATGTACATCAGATCAATAATTTAGGAGCTCAAATACATATAAAAACTAAAATTATAGAATATTCTGATGAAAAACCAGATTGTCACCAACCATTACAGACTTAAAATAATAAATATTTTCAGAAAGTTATTGAACCATTTTATCAACCATGAATGAATTAGACAATCTGATTCTGTCTCTCCACGTCATTCAATTAAGGAAGTTATGACCATTTTACTTACAGCGTTTTCTTCAGCCTGTCAACAGATGAATATCGGAGTTGTTGAATGAAATAAATATGTAACACTACAGATAGTCTTTCATTGGCTTCAGCTGCTTCACAAGTATTTGTCATCAAATTACTTCTTGTCCTCATCCAGATAAATTAAATATTGTTTTGCCGTCTGTTTGTATGAACAGGTATTCTTATGTCTAGATGTTCTTTCAGTTGTTTTCTGAATCCACATGAATTTCCAATGCTTTTCACATATACAGCCAGAATACATTCATCAGTACTACAAAAAGAGGTAACGACACCTTTGTAGAGTTTTTTCCTTTTTCTCTAGTATTATCTGTTTGCATATTTATATTTTACTTAGAGCACCTCAATGAGAATTCCTTTTCAAGTGTTTATTCACAATGTTCACAATGCAACAGAGAGATTTCTGGTTTGCAAGTGTGATCATTATTATTCTTAGTCTGGATCTTAGAAACTGTAGGTCAGTTATACCTCATGTTTTGAAGGTTAGATTAAGTAAACATAACGCTTCCAGCTTTCCTCTAAACCTCTGAATGGAGACAAGAGATAGGTCACTGGGAATTAAGATATGCTAGAATGGAAGCACAAGCATCTGTCTGAGTATATAGAAGGAAGAGATACAATTCTTGCTGCATGAAAATATGCAAACACAATATAGGGCTCCTACAGGTGTTATTAATAAATCCTGTTCCAAATATCACTTTGGCAAAGATGTCACAGAAATGGTCAATTCTTTGCAGAATAATTCTCTGTGAAGCAACTCTACCTGTTTGACTCTCCACAGGGATAAATCCACATGAAGAGGCTTAGAGTTACGGTTAGGTTTGGGGGCTCCCCACATAGAGTTGTCATGTAAAGTTGTCCTGCGGAGAGTAGGCCACAAACAGTTGGCTGCAGAGAGTCGTCCTAGACCTGAGATGTCAGTTTTCTGGTTATAACACTGGGGTTATAATATGTGTACAATATAGGTTTAAAATCCCAATTACCTCAGTCTTTCAAGGGACTACTTGTTGAAGCCCACTATCTTCAGTGGATTTCAGTACATGCCCAGTATCAGAATCTAAAATGTGAAATTTAGCAGGAACCATAATCAGGTGACACTTCAGAGAGTCAGCCCAAGTCCCTTAGGTGCTGAAGAAATCTGAGTTTCACAGGTTTCCTATTCTTTTTCCTCCTGAACAAAATCAAACAATCAAATCAGCCACACTCTTCAGTGAAAAAGTAAGATGTACTTTCTGATTGATTCTACTCTTATTATTCTTCAATTGTGGCGTTTGAAGTTCTGCAAGTTTGAAATTGGTATCTAAGCTTAGCGAACATAAGCATTAGTTCTTATATCTTGCTTGTACAGTTTTCATTATATGACTGTATTGTACAAGACGTCCTTTCTAGTACCCTAATGAGTACATATGTTTAGCTGATTTTAGTGCTGTCTTTTGCCTTTTTTTTTCCTCAGGAAGGCTTTTCTGCTCTTTTCACACTTTTTCTTAGGCATTCTGACTATCCCTTTATTGAAACCATTGTGTCCCTCGTTTTCTGATTTTTGAGTACTTTTTATATACATTATATGTAGCTTTTCTTCCTGCAAACTTTTTCATTTTCGTATTTCTGAGTAACATGTTTATTTTCAGGATCCTACCACTTTTTTCATTCAGAAGATCAACCCACAGTTACAACTGTAAATGTAAGAGGGAGAGTACCGGTCAGTCTCAGTGCCACAGGCAAGATCTCTTTTTTCTACCTTTGTAATCAGTGCAAAGTAAATTACATTTTTTTTATATAAATTGCTTACTGTCTTGCTGTATCTGGTATCTTTGTGCTATGCACACTTCCTTAATATTGGTGAAGTTGAAACTGGTTAACATGTCTAGAAATTAGACTAGAAAGAAGATATGAAGATATAAAAGTCTTTCTTATTCATAGGATATTAGAAGTGAAGGAGATATGTTTTCATTCCTATTTAATTTTTGATTCTTATTTAATTTTTGATTCCTTAAGGCCAATGGGGATTTCAACACTTAATTATTAAATTTATTGCACAAATAGACAAAAATTGATCTCAGCAAGAAAGAAGAGACATCTCCCTAGTGCTTTTCCGATTATTTGACATAAGAATTTTACCATGGCCCTAATGGTTCTCATCTCTAGTCTTTTAAATTATCTGCCTAATAAACACTATGAGATGTAGTTGCCCAGGAAGAATAAGGAGAAACACATTCCTCTCAATTGCCAAAGAGAACGGCATAGTGAAAGTTTAAATTTGCATTCTAATCTTTAACTAGAACAACTGGGAAAAAACCTATCTTTCATGTAGAGGAGTATTAATTCAATTAATAAATTAATTGAAAATAAATGTGCATTATTTTAACATTACCTATATTTCTTCAGTTCATTATCTTCTCATCCCAACATTATTTTCTTTAAATCACTCATGTGCATTAAACAAAGACTATCTTCATTCATGCCTAGGCTGTTAAATCACTTCCTAGTTAATTAAAAATTCTGATTCTTTGGATCCTCTACCCACAGTTTTCTATGCTAAGGATTCACTCACTGCCACCCTCTCTTCCAGAGTGACCTAAATAGTTCTTTGCAGAGTGAAAACAAAGCGCAGTTCAAAGAAGAATGCACTCCAGAGGCCATTCCCAAAAATAAATGTGGACAAAAACTTAAGTCACTCTAGCTTGCAATATCCTACAACAGTATAGAAGATTTTTTATCCTGAAATAACCTCATCTATCCCTCATGCCACACTTCTGCAAATTCAATGCATATCTTCCATTTCATATTATAAAAAACAATTCTGAAAGCCCCAAATATAATTTAAAATTATTGAATGTACTTTTAATTAAAAAAAGTTCATGAACACACACACGCTCACATTATTACCTTAGCCTAGAAGGATATAACACAGCACCCAAACAAGACCAAAGACAAAAAGCTGTGCAACACAGATATGATGACATTTTTAGTCCTGTACAGACAGTGGGAGGATCACAGTGATCCAAGTCAGTTTCTGGTAGTTAAAGACAGAGTTGCCTCAAGTCATATACAAGTTCCTTTACCCCTTAGAAAACCATAAATGGCTAACAAGCTGACCAAGTACTCTCTTCTGTTATTATGACATTAAATTGGGCAACAATACTTCAGAAAAGTCAAAAAATATGTACAATAAGTAATGAGTGGGAGAGAAGGTATGCATTCTCCCAGATGAGATACAAAAGGAAAATTCTTTATATTAGTAAATGTAATTCCATCAAGATCTTATAAAAAGTGCTGTAGGAACGTTGCTAGTAACACCTGGCAGGATTCATCTAAGTTTTGGGTACCTTGAGTTCAGTCAGTGAATATTACACCAAGTGACTGTCATAGATTCTGTAACATTATTATAGCAACAGCATTGTACTAACTCAATTCTAATTCACTAAACTGACACTTAAATGCCTAAAAATCCTCTAGGCATTTCATCCAGCATAATTGTTTTTCTGTTCCTTCCCTAACTTGGTAATTAATTATCTTACATATCTTATTTAGTCAGCTGCAGATATCAAATTACTGAATTTCAGTAATCAACGATAGCATTTCTAAATAGTCTTTATGATTCTCAAAGAGATGCTATGAAATACAATTAATGTGTCTGAAATATTTCAAAAAAATAAAATGGAAATCAGTGGAGAAAACTAAAAAAATTAAAAGGCAGTTGAGAAAAATAGATGGATATCAGCTGTAAGATTGGCACTAGTACAGTGGAATAGTCCTATTGAAGATAAATAGTCTTGCCATGACTAATATCTCTTCAAGCAGACACTTGCAAAATAGAAAGTTTTTCACTCCATTTGGATTAAGTACACAAAAGACATTCTTACTCAAAATGAAGGGTGTCCATAGTATGGTTTCCATCAGTGCAACCAAACGGATTTTGCTATTATCTACAAGAAACCAGTGTAACTTCCATGTGCAATGTGCAACAAAGATCCATCTCTGAATTTAAGTTTTATTCTTTTTCCCAGCTTCTCCTATAACTTCTAAAAGTAACAAATAGAAAAAAGAATAATTTTAAAATTCAAATTTAATTTAAACTATAAAGTTTGAAGTTCAGCAGTATTTAATGCAAATGGAAGAAAAGTGATGACATTGCCTATACACACAAAAAAAAAAGATGTCAAAATCAACAGAAAACAGAAAATAATGAATGGTGAGGGATATATGTGCATAATTTGAAAGCCACACTTCCTTGTGAGGTTTCAGAATATGTCAGCCTGCAAGAATAAGAACCAAGGGGGATAGAAGTATTACTGTAAGAATTTTAAGTATTCCCTAAGTATTCAAATAAGAGTAAGAAATCATACTGAGGAGAATTTAGTACATAGAGCACCAAAACCACACAAATAACATTGTAATACAGTGAAAACCAGTGAGGGTTGAAAAGAGGCAAAATCTTAACTTGCTGATGATTTACAGCCATCTCTTTTTCACACTCGCCTTCCTTCTCTGTAAAACTGACTCTCCCTTGTTACTCTGTTTTCTTTGATTTCTTTCCTTTCTAATGCCTGTATAAGAAGTTTCTTCTCACTCAAGTTTTTTTCTACACTTATTCTACTCAGGCTTTCTCCCTAGTCCATACCACACCATCTCTTAACAGCTTCACTCCAATATCCAAATTTATCTCCATGGATTTCTTTTGGTTTTGTTCCTCTCTTTAGAGAAACTGTTGTCATCCAGAAAAAAATGGAAACAACAGAATGATACAATAGGATTTTTCACAGAAAAAATGAAACCGTCTCATGTAACCTCATCTAGTCTTCCTCTCTAAGCCCTCAGTCTAAACAGAAAGAAAAAATCTCACTGCTGAAAAATGTCTCAGAGGAAATAAAGCACAACTAATACTTGACTATGTAACATCTTTCATTAAGAATATAATGTATATTACATATATTATATGTTCTAAATTAAATGCAATTATTTGCAAATAAATCAATCAATGTAGGAGAAAATTTTAAGGATTAGAAAATAAAACTTTAGCTACCATGGAGCCATGAATAACAACAAATATTTCCAAAATACTTAATATCTCTGTGCTTAAAACATACTGAGAAGTTTTAGGCTCATTTATTATTTAAGAGGAGAAAATCCTTACCTCATTGATTTTAACTTACTAACTCTCTCAAAAGGAAATTTGACTTTTAGTAACCATCTTGGGATTATTTTGTTGTAACTGACATAGTTATTGCTAGAACGTTGTACCTTGCTCTAAGAGAATTTCTTCAGCAGTCATCTTTAAAACAGGTTGCCATGGCTTCCACTTGTCCAAAATAAAAACAGCTAGTGAACTAGCATTCAAAGAGAGCTCTCTCGCAAACATAATTGTTAACATGGAAAATTGCTTTGAATAGTTCTAAGCTTCTTACAGTCAATAAATCCACAAGTTTTCTCACATTTAATTTTATATTTATTGCTTTCTTTTTCTGTAGGCTGACACAAAATTATAAGAAAAATCAATGGGACAAAATCAACTTGATACAGATAGACAGTTTCCATTGCAAGAAAAAGTAGCCATGTATACCTACCTTCTTGAAAGAAGAAATAGTCAATTGCAAAAAAAAAAAATATTATGAATTTCATGCAGAGTAGAAAGTAAGGCAGAAGGTCTCTCTGCTTTTCCATATTTCAGTCATTAAGGTAATAGTCTAAATAAAAGTGCAGAATTGTGATGAAATTGACATTTCACAGTAAATACCATGTTGTTATATACGTCCCTAAGCATCTCTTGCTGAACTGTGTTGGTGGTCTAGGCAACCTATACATTTAATCTGAAACAGTAGAGTAATTCTATCATTCTTATGGCTAAGCACTCTGAAGTCAAGAAGTCTGTTTATTGTGCTAGAAAAATTCTTATGAGAATGGTTGAAATGGAAACATGCATTGGCAGGTGTTATTATATAGGACTGAAGAGGGAATTCAGGATGAAAGTAAGGACAATTCAATTGCATTTAGAAAGCAAAAAGCATAGAACATTGTCTATGAAATTGGCCAGAATGGCACAGATGAAAAAAGTTGTCTTGTTATGTATTACTTCTACTGAAAATAGATGAATTCTGCCATAGCATGGAAATTTATTACTCTCAGACACAGACTATAAAAAGCAAATAAGATTATTTTAAAATGTGCTTTAATTTTTGTATGACTGAAATTTTGTTTACCTGTTCCTTACATTTTACATTATTTAAGTACAGATCTGTTTTTAGAGCTTTGGCATACTTTTCCACATCATCATTCTCCTGCTCTAAAATTAACCTTTTGTTTTGCAATAGCAATTATAATTAAAGTAGCTGAACTATATAATATTTCATGGTAAGCCTGCAGCTGTAGACTTCATTTCAGTTTGAGCATAGCCAGGGTACTGAAACAGATTTTCCCCCATATCTTATTAACATAATTATAGGCACCTTTTTAAAAATACAGTCTTCATGAACTTAAATTACAGTTAAATTTGAACAACTGATTTTGTCATTAATAGACAACAGATGTTGTGGCTCACCATGAAACTTCAAACATTTAAAGAATTAAACGGAACATAAGTTTAATTTATTTCTACATATCAAGATGATATTCAGTTGACTCTGCCTTCAAACATCTGTTAAATAAACTTTCTGGGTTTTGCCTAATTCCTTATAGTTTCTTGTTGTTTTTTCTTTTTCATTTATAGCCTTTTTGACACTCACCTATTCCACAGAATTCTTCAAATGTCTGTTATTAAGGCTGTGCCTCATAACTGTCCAGCAAATTTATCTGCTGAATATTCTGCTCTGCTGCATTAGATAATACTTCTTACAGGAGTCTTTAGTTCAAATCTGTTTTATTTTGTATCACCTCAGCTTTCATTCATAGATTCTGTCCTTCAGAGTCATCTCCTTCTATATATATATATGTTTTTTCCTATTCTAGTTTTTTGAATGCACTATCTGGTTTTAATGAGCCCATTAATTCATTATCAACATTTTTTTAATGTGGTTTTATATCCCACTTACAGAGGGATACCATAACCCCTTCAAACATTGGTCTAGCTGTGACATAGCAGGAAACTATGAAATGTGTGCATTTACTGCTAATTACTAAATACGTATTCCCCAAATGGAACCTTCTTCTGGTGTGTAGTAATGTTGCTAGCTTCCCAGTTCTCCAAGCCCATTCAAGTCATCCCACTTTATTATTCTCGTCCTGATAAATTTCTCATATTTAAACCTCTTGCTTAACTGAAATTTCACTGAGATCAGTCTTCATTTACTGACAAAAAATCATGGAATTTATCTTATTAAATAATAAGAAACACATTTTGAGGGGTAATTCATCTCATAATAGTACAGAAATCTGGAGTGGATTAGAATACTTTCTATTCCTCCCATTTAGTACAAAGAGACAATACATGTTATTTGAATTGAAAGTACTCTTATTTGGCTAATTCCACGTTAGTATTTATCTTCTGGAAACTTTTCCACCGTGTAGTTAGTTGACAATAGTCAGGACCTAAGCACCCATACAGCTGCTTGTTCACTCTCCTCACACTTTGGAAGGGACAGGAGAGGGATAGGAACCTACCTGTTTAGCAGTAGCCAAAACACTGTTGTAATATAACAGTTTAATCAGAAATCCAAAATACAACACCTTACTGCCTACTCCAATAAAAGCTAATTCCATCTCAACCAGGCCTGGTACACACAGCTATCTCCAAAAGCAGTTTGAACTGTAGGGAGGGGGAAGGGAAATATTATCCTATAAAATAAATTTCTCCGTCTATGAAGAAAGGAAAGAATAATTTTTGCCCTATATATTTCATTTTATATGACCTGTCCCATGCACAACATCTTTGCCTGTGGCCTTCCTTCTACTAGCAAAAACTGATTTTAAACTACGTATCTACTGTTCTCATGTCCCCTACCCATCTACCCTTCCCTGCAATAAACATATTGAAGGCAGTAATGACCAAACAGTTTTCATACTGAAAACAGAAGCAATCCTTCAGCATTTCAAACCCAAACAGTCATAGAGTTCTTTGTAACTGGGCATATTCTCCTTATAAACTCAGCTACAAACCAGTAGTAGCTTATTAATGGCAAACCCACAGTGTTAATAGCTTGGCATTAACACACCATTCAAATTCTAAAAACATTCTTGAGGTGTTGAATAACTTATTCTGTGATAGCTAAAAAAATAAATCTCATTCAGGCACCCACAGACATGACAGAATTACCAAAATACAGAAATACCCTCTATGCATACCTGGAGATAATTTATGGTTTAGAGAATACATCAAGTGAATCTGAAAGGATCTGGAAGCAATTTCTAAAACACATGAAAAGTGATTCACTGAGTTCTAGATCCAAGAATTAACTGCTTTCATACAGCTTAACAACTTATGTGACATACATAGGTGCTGATTGTCTGAGTTAAAGCAGTTGTTTATTCTTTATTTCTCTATATATTTACTATGGAGCTCCCTGTGAAAGCATCTCTGCTACAGAGACAAATCCACACCATCCCAAAATAATATTGTGCTTTATGATATTTTTCCAATACATATGTAATCTACTCTAGGACAGTCACACTAACTGCATAAAATCAAACTGAGTTCTGTAGTTCCCTCTTCTAGATCTTTAAATCTTAGGTAGACTTGATGACCAGTCTAAAATAAACAAACAAACAATGCCTTTCTGGTACATTTTCCATATCTATTCAAAGGTTTTCCATCTACCTTCTTTGGATGTAAGTTACCTCTTCTTTAAGATTTTTTTTGCCCATATTACTATTTACCTTATTTTTAGACATTTAGAGATCTAGTGGAGTTTGTTTTGGTACATCTGGGCTAAACATTCAAACTCAATATCCAGTGCATAAAAAAGTCAATGGGTTAAGAAAGCAACAAGAACCTGCATGCTGCAAGGCTCACTTAAATAGGACAATAAGGATGGAATTCATCTGCCTTCTGCCCATGCTATCCACATAGTATAATCACTGAAGAGAAAAAGACATGTTCAGAGGCTAATTCATCTGCCCTGTCACAGCTTTTTGTCTTATGAGGAAATTAATCACACTCTAAAGATGACAATTTCACTCTTTTAGATGGTGAATCAGAACAGAGGACTCTTGGGTTTAAAAACATACTTTTCAATAAGCTCTGTTGGTACTCAGAATTTACAGCTTTAAGAGTCAGACGGCAATTTATATCTCGGTTCCTACTTCTAAAAAGGTAATCTTTTTCTTCCAAAATATTGCAGGAGCAGGCAGAAGTAAGATTTTAATTCCATTCCTCAAACCTAAGACATATTCTCATCTTTCCATTTATGTACACACACAAGCACACATACATAGTGCTCTTTGATTAAATATATAATCTACCATAAAAACAAGGACTTGAACCCGAAAAACATATCGTAATTATTTCATAAAAATGCTTCATGAAAAGTAAAAAACCTTGCCAAAATGAATAAAAATTGATGTATAAAAGAATCATGAAGTAACAGGAAGCTCTACTGGACAAATAATTTTAACTTACCACAGCTCAAACAGGAAACTGGACTCCAGGCTCTGTAAGTTTAAATCCAAGTATTCCTTTAGCTGTAACACATTTTGTACCAAGCAGACAAATGGCCCAGAATAAAGCACAAACCTGAATGCAAAAATGATTGTGTTGGATGCTTCTGTAGTTGTTCTTATTATTGGAGTGTCCACTTGGCTCTTTTCACTGTCTCTCTTTTATCAAAAGCCTGTTTGATTGGTATCTGAGAACACAGGACAGATCTAACTTGACAGATAAGATATGCAAAGGAGCAGGCTACAGATATTACAGTAGTGGCTTACATATTCTGCAGTACTGGAAGTAAAGCGTTTTTGGCACAATGAGATTCTGACATTAAAGATCTCTCTGTTCTGTGACAATAAGCATTTTCAGAGTCAGACAGCAGCTAATGGCTGCTGGGATGCAGGACTTACCAGTTTGGGATTAGGAAAACATGTAGAGACAGTTAGATGCAAGTTCCCATGTGGATCTAGCACACAGGCATGTTTTAGTACTTAACATATTGAGGTAATTTGTTTGTATTTCCACCTAAATACTCCATAGGAGAACTAACTGCTTTTGAATACAAACAGAAGCGACCATTCTGCCAAATGCTGACTGACAGCCAAGATACACAAGATCAGTTTCTGAGCACCTCGACCTAGATACTCCAGAAAGTACCAACATGAGTACAAAGTCATGTCATCATAGAAGAATTGATTTGGAATTACAGCTCATACATTAAACACTTAAGGAAACTGGTTCAGTTCCTAGTTCAGTGTAATATTCTGGTTCAGAACAAAAGTGGTTTACTGGAGCAGCACCACATTCTCCCTGCCTTAATCTTTTCCTTCCTCACTTAAGTGAGTCATTGCAACAAGTTTACCTCTGCATTCAAAGGCATCATTGGCAAGACTTCCCTCTGCAAACCAGGCCCATACTTTCTAGCCATCACACCACAGAATTTATACACAGCTCACTGAAAAACATGAACATACACTTTGAAATACTTCATACTACCACTTTTGATTAAACCGTTCATTAATACATGTAATACTAAAAGTCATCTTTAAGTCAGACATTTTGCTCCAGATATGCTGTTAAATATAATTTAGAATTGTACAATGGTTCTGTCGCTCCAGTGACTTGGTGCAGTTATTCCTGGTTTACATCAGAATGACTGAATAATGTAAGGCTAGGACACTAAAAGTTTTAAAGGCCAGGAGGACAAAACCTTATAATTGACAATTTCCTCAAAAATTAAATGAGCACCACTGTTTAGGGGAAATTCCTTTACCAGCTACTTTTAAGAATAATAATATAATATAGATAATACAGATAATTAGGACTGCTGTTTGTATAAATACTTCAGTTTAAAATAGAATTTCATACTAATAATCTGTGGTTCAAGCTAAGACCTATTATGCAGAAGAAACTTAGGTTTTCATTTAGTAAAACTCACCATGGTCCATTAACTTCAGTACAGATAATATTGAACAGATTGCTAGACCTATACTACCTAAGAATTTTAATTTGGATTTTTTTTTCCTTTTCCCTGGAGTGGATTGGTGGTTTGAATACATTTGAGGTCACTACCTAGTATTGCATTTTTCTCTCTCTGAAGATGAGTTTCACTGTACAATGAAATTATGCTGATAAAAAGGAAATTGCTTTGTCATGTCACCTAGATTTAATTAGGCAAAACTAGAAGAGGAAAAAAAAAAAAAGCTTAACTGACATTGAATGCCATTTATGTATTTCCAAGATAAGAATTCCCTTTGAATTTATTCTGAAAATATAAGAAGTCATCTTATACTTGGTTATGATTCTATACTAAGAAAATATTTTTTTTCAATGCAATTAATTGAATAATGAAAATTATATGAATTAATACCTTGATGAAATTGTTTTTCCAGCATGCTCAGACTCTTTTGGTTTTGCAGTATATTTTACAATTTCTGGTATTTTATTAGGTTACCCCAATCAGCAAGATTGAATTCATATATTAATACTGAAATTCAGTGCTGATAACTTTTTAATACTGAAAGATATACATTAAAAAAAATCTTATACTAAGGTGGACTCTGAGCTTACTACTGCTGTTCAGGGACAGGATCCCAAAAGTACAACCTATGGTAGTCTGAAAAGATCAGTTTAGTATTCAGTAGTAATGAAAAATTAAACTGAATTTTAGGAGTTTCTAGAAAAGATTACAAAGAACAGAATAAAAAATGCCACTGCAAATTCATGCTGCATTTGAATCTTAAATACTCTGTACAGCTCTCATCCTTCCAATTCAAATAGGAAGCAATAAAATAGAGAAATGTTCAAAGATGGGCAAAGGAATCATCAAACAAGAATTAGAGGGATCTTTGAACTAAGAATCTTTAGACTGGAACAGTGAAAAGCAGAGAGAAAGGGAGAGAAATAATTATGATGATGATGATGAAATATGTGAAGTCATGTATGGCACAAAAAATGTTAACACTGTGCCTGTTCTTGGTCTTTAGTTTCCAAAACTGTAAGTACTTTTGATCTGGCTTTGCTATGTTACAGCCTTGTGCAGAATCTTGAACATTTCTGCCTAAGAAAAGAAGAAGAATATAGGAAAATAATCCAAAATACTGTCTTAATTTCTAATTTACGTACTCTAGGCAGAATTTTCACAGTAGAGCCACTGACCTTGTAAATAATGAAATTTTGACTTGAGAGCTATACTTCCTAAGTTTTAAACACCTGTGAAAGTCTGATCTTTTCATAGGATTCTGTTGAATCAAGTCAGAGATTTCAGATACTGCAGGGAATATGAGGATCTCATATATTAGAATTAAATTTTTGCAGAAATTATTTGCAATATCTTTCACCTCTACAGTATGTTTTTCTATTTGTGAAGGAAAACATGTTGTTCTCTTTCAGTTAAACATTGTAAACAAACAAATTTTCATGTTACAAGATTGGGCATAAGGTGACAGGAGAAATAATAAGGAAAGGGCACTCTGGAAAAGTAAATTCTGGAAAATACAAAATGAGATTCTAGGTGCTTTGTCTACAAACTATTTGGGGTTTACTATCCCTTTACAAGCAGCACTTAATGTCATGATTATGGTTCCCAGTTCGGTCTTCCATGTTACTATGCAAGATGCTGAGGGATGAGGACCAACTGAGAGAGCTGGGGATGTTTAGCCTGGAGAAGAGGAGGCTGAGAGGAGACCTCATTGCTCTCTACAACTACCTGAAGGGAGGTTGTAGAGAGGAGGGAGCTGGCCTCTTCTACCAAGTGACAGGGGACAGGATGAGAGGGAATGGCCTCAAGCTCCGCCAGGGGAGATTTAGGCTGGACATTAGGAAAAAATTTTTCACAAAAAGGGTCATTGGACACTGGAACAGGCTGCCCAGGGAGGAGGTTGATTCACCTTCCCTGGAGGTGTTTAAGGCACAGGTGGATGAGGTGCTAAGGGTCATGGTTTAGTGTTTGATAGGAATGGTTGGACTCGATGATCCGGTGGGTCTCTTCCAACCTGGTTATTCTGTGATTCTGTGAATTCAATTTTACTTAAATCACAATAATGTAACAGTGTAATTTTACAGTGCTAAAACAGCTGTTCAAGAATACAATATATTTCCTGCTATCATACTCCTATATAAGCTGTGAAGACTTCTAAGAAATACTTTTCTGGTTTTTAACTTAAGTATTTCAATGTGGAAAAATTAATGAAATAAGACTTAGTAATTTAAGGAATTAAATTAAACAGTTTCTGCTATAAGCTACAGTAGCTGTTAGACAGATAAGGCAGTAAGAGTCATTCTCTTGGTTTCAAAACTGCAAGCTAAACATTTTAGCTTGTTCTCAAGTGTGTTCTAACACTTCTGGTATTTTGTTTGTCAGAGTAAATTATCTGTGCTGTGTACTCCATGGACTTACCATAAATAAAGTTCCTTAAAAGTCAAATAGACTTTTAATATAATATTATTTATGAGCATACCCTTCTCATTTTACAACATAATTTTTTAAAAATTCTTATGGGAATCAATTTTTGTAGCCAAGTTAATATGACCATTTTACTTAGCTGTTCCCTTCATTATATTACAACTTTTTTTCTGGAGAAAAGGCAATGAATTGTCATGCAAACAATGTATAGATGTGTATATATCCACTTATAAAGTGTGGTACATCCACTTTTTTGAAAACTATACCCACATGCTTACAGGAGTTCACCCCTTTTTTGTCACTACCAACATTATCTGGCGAATCATTTTGGTTACTTTTAAAATCTATGTTTGCATCAATAAATCAATGCTTGTCCGTTCAGAGTGGAAGCCCCTGAGGCTTATGAGCTCAGATTCCAGGCTATCCTCTCTCTTTATGAATGAAACAAAATCAGAGATTTAGACATGTGCATAGCAAAGAATCCTGTTGACTTGATGTACTTTTCGAAGCTAAATGCAGAACTGGGAGGAATGAGCTATGTGCCAGTTTAACTACATTTTACTAATCAGGCTTATAGGCTAAGTTGTGTTATGAGGTTTTGAAGGGGATAAGTTCTGCAAGTATGTAAAGTATCTTTGTGACTGAATGGAGGTGTGTAGCTTTTCTGCTTTTCCTACATTCTTCATAGTTTTTTCAGTTAGGCTCAAAAAATCAGTTTTTGGTAATCCAAGGGTCTGGCTCTTCTGCTAATTAAAACACATTCAATCCTGCAACAATAAACAAATCCAAAAAGCATTTTAAAATTGCATTGGCCCTTTGGTCTATTCTTGGGTGCTCCAATGACTCTTCTGTTTCCAGTTTTGGCACATTCTGGAGAAAGTTCACCCCACACGCAGCTTCAAAAGGGCAACTTGGAGAAGACTAGACTAGTCCAGTTTTGCCTCTTTTTACCTTCAATGGCTTTGCAATGCTACTCCAAAGAGCTTTCTGCCTGCAAATGGACTGTATGCCTTAATGCCATACCAGATTGCTACACTTCACTATGTTTATTAACTGAATCCATCCCTTCCTAAACTCAGGACCTCACTTAAAGATACGTGATTAAGTTTCTATTGAACTCAGTGAAAATGTAAAAGGTGAAAGTGAAGTAGGTGGAATTCAGGCACATTTATCACATTTGGACTTTCATTATCTGAATTCATTGGTGCCTGAATATCCTTCTGGACTCACGATCATATTGATCATGGGCTTATTTGCTTTTATTAAAACTTGGAGTCTAACACCATATGAAATACTAGATAGATACCCAAAACTCCTGCCTGGGACTGACAGGCATATGATGAGACCTATAAGAAACCTATTTCTGTGGACGGGTCCAGCTAAGTAGGGCCCATGGTTGGTCAAGGAAGAACTGTGTGAATCTGAAGACCAGCCCTGCTATAGAGTCACAGGGACTGATGGCCCCAGAGGGGTGGCGTGGGATTCTGGGCCATGGGCAGGGTGAAGGAGTCCTGGTGAAGACTGGGCAGGGACAATGAGGCCTGGTCATTCCCTCAAAGTCCTGACAAAATGAATCTTAATTATAAAGTAATGTTAAATGAAATACCGTGTTAGATGCTTCTCATTAGGTATCAGTCTTTTATGAGAACTTCCAAAGTGTGAATTTTTGATGTGATATTTACATGCATTTGAATTTAGTTATCTGTATTTTCCCCAAATGTAAATAAGAAATCAGCTAAGAGCAGATCTATCAGGAAAAAACAGAACAAAATAAAACAGAAAAAAAACCAGAATGGAAAGAGATAATAGCTCAAGGTTGTAATAATATCAAATTACCATTAAAAAAACAAAGGAAGAAAGAAAAGAAATAATGAGAACATCTCATTCAAGAAAGACTGAGATACCTAGAAAAGTTGACATAACCAAGTAAGCCAGGGAAACAGGTTGCCCAGGGAAACTAAATGATCTTTAAAGTCCTTTCCAAGCCAAATCATTCTGTGGTTCTATGATTGTATATATGAAGAAATATCTTATTAATGGCAAATCCACAGTGTTAATAGCTTGGCATTAACACACTGTTCAAATTCTAAACACATTCTTGAGGTGTTGAATGAGTTATTCTGTGACAGCTAAAAAAATAAATCTTGCTCAGGCACCCACAGACATGACAGAATTACCAAAATACAGAAATATCTTCTATGCATACCTGGAGATAACTTATGGTTTAGAGAATACATCAGGTGAATTTGAAAGGATTTCTAAAACACATGCAAAGTGATTGACTGAGTTCTAGATCCAACACTTAACTGCTTTCATACAGCTTAACAACTTATGTAACATACACAGGTGCTGACTGTCTGAGTTAAAGCATTTTTTTATTATTTATTCCTTTATGATTTACCATTTCATTTACTTTTCAGTGCATGGAGAAATACTTAGCACAATCCAAAAAAGATAACAGTAAAATTATGGCTCCTATCATGCCAAGACTTATTTGTGGCAGTAGTGGGTTAGTTGCTAGCTAGGCAAACTGAATACTGAGAAACCTTATAAATCAGTAGTTTAAAAGTATTGCCTTCAATTTGAATTACTATGGCAGCTGTGATTGTTCTGTCTTATTCCTAGTTACATCACTTTGGCTTTTATAAGGAGCTTTAATTTCTGGAAACATTAGTGTAAATTTTAAAACTGAATATTTTCGTGCTTCTTTCTGGTTTGGTTCGCACATTGTCTATTTAATTTATCACGCATATTTTCCACTAATTCAGTAATATTCTTTCATGATATCTGAAGTCATTCTGAACTCTCAAAAGTCTGGATAAATGATCTTGAAGAATTTATTTCCTTACTAAAAGGAATATTGTTGATTTGGGGAAAAAAATCAAGTCATTTTCAGAACCTTATTCATGTACACTGTGCATAAAAACACTGTGTTTCTGTTACTGTGTCACAGCAAGAACAGTCTTTTCTCAGGGCTGAGAGGGGAAGGCAATTGCAATTTGCTTTAGTATTGCTTGTTCTTCTGTTGATTTTTTCTGTTAAAACTACTCAGGTTCTTAAACATAAAAGACTACTTGTGTTTGCAGGACAAACCCTTGTAAAATGCAGCTATAATGTTTTCTTCAAGTCTTATTCAGTGAGTTTGAAGCTGTTCTGATTAATTATTCTAGCTAAATTCCAGCTTTTGTCCAGCTGAGGACAAATAATCTGTGGGAGATCTCAAGTACTTGGTTATTAGTCTCTACTAGAACCTGTTCTTTCATGTTTTTACTCTTTTAATTTCAGCACAATCCATCAAACATAACCTATATTTTTCCTATAATTAATACCAAACTTAAATCTTGCATTCATTTTTTAAGAAGCAAAATAAATTAATTAAAACTTAGTTTTCCAGATCTTGGCTGTGCAATGGAGATTTCATATTGTTGATATTTTTACTTACCTTTCTCCTGTTTCTTTTATCAACCTGAGTATAGTCTCTTCTGATTTTATCGGATTGCCAAGTGATAGATTTTTATACCCCTGAAAATTTCTCCTCAGAAACAGCATGATCTTTAGCTGGGAGCAGAAGTTCAGGGTGTGTTATCTCTTTGATAATGCCTTCCTTGATCTGTTTAAATTCACTCCTCCAAGTCTCTGTCTTGAGGTTAAGATCTGGAAACTGAAAATTCCATTTCATTGAAATTCTCTCTTTCTCATTTCTGACTGCCTATGAATCCTCTTGCAGCACTAGTATTGATTAGCATTTCAATAAGTATTTTACCTGACTATCATTCACAGCCTAATTTCCAATAATAGCATGGGAGAAGATATTACAGAACAGAATGAAATTTCTTTTATATTCAGATTTACTCTGGAGTATGAGATTTCTCATCAACTTGGACCCTGAAAATTGATGTGTGAAACCTTAAACTGAAATCATTCATCTAGCCAGTACAGGACACCATTTTTAGTATCATTTTAAGTTAGAACAGATGAGCAATTGGGAGTAGGGTAGATGGGGTGTAGATATCAGTTTTATATTCTTGTAGTCATAAAAATATTTAAAACCTTTTTTTTCTCTACAGGAATATGGATAGATATTACAGTTGTACCTCAAATCTGACCTCTGGAATTGTTTTTTTAAATCTTAATAGAGCTCAATATAGATCTTGCTATGACTCAGCTTCTCTTTAGTAAACTAATAGATATAATCAATATATCTAGGGGTTTTGTAGGTTTTACAGGAATTGAGGTATATTCCTTTAATTTCCTATTTGAAATTTTGCATTTACTGCATATCATATTTCAGATGAGATTTTTCTTCAGTAATAATAGCTTACGTATTGGGAGGTTTCTCAAAAGCCAGACTAGAGCTATAGATCGGAAACTCACTGTCACAGATATTATTTGGGAATTGTCTCTAGTCTTGACCATGACTTAATAAAGATATTTAAACTAACGTCTTTTAAATCTTGTAAGAGTGTAGTACTATTCAGATATAGATTTCACTATGTCAGGTATACAAACATGATGAACAGACAGCAGAGTCCTCTTTTCACCACCTTGATAATACATAGTACTAACAGTGTGTTGGAAATTTTTTGTATCCCAGTTAATTACCAGGACTATTAGCAATAATTTTCATATGTAAACAGGATGGGAGATAGTTCTACTTATTTATGTTGAAGGGGCATTTACATTAGAGCAATTATCTCATTCAAATAATACAGAGTGGTACTGAATAATCTTTCAGGTAAGCTGCAAGAGCTAATAATCAGGTTTGTTTACATGAATCTAGAGGAAGGAGTTTTCTAGAGGAAGGATCGTGCATACCATGACACATGAATTTTCAAGATCTTTTTCAGTGAAATACTACATAAGACAAATAATTTTAAATATAGGGATGAGGTACGAGCTTTAATAAAACTTTGTCATTGTTATGACATTGTTAGTTGAATGAAACAAAAAAAGAAACTTGTAGCTGGTGTAAGGTATAGATAGTTACATGCTCGAGCCTAAACTAAGTTTCAATTGGCGCATTAAATGTAGAATAAAGTTGCTTTATTTCTACTCTAGCTTATCTGGTGCAAAAAGTAATTAAAGGCTAAAATAGCAAAAAGTAATACTTTCCATTCTGTAATGTAGAAAAAAATCTTAAAAAACAGGTTGCAAACCACCTTATCAGTGTACAGCACACCAATCACATTGTCACTGTTGTTTGGTTTGGGGATTTTTTTCTCTTAATCACCATGGATCGTTTTGTGAGGAATTTATATAGCACCCGGCTCTTAAAGAGATGTTTCAATTGGCACAATTTTAAATGGTTTTAAGAAAAAGAAATTAAGATTTCAAGGCAGACAAAGTATCTGCACTAAGTAAGCAACTTTTAAAGTCTGTCCTACAGTGCCACTAACTTCATACTAGTCTAAAAAACAAATCTTTTAGTTTTATCAGAAATTTACCTCTGAATTTCTTTTCTGTGAAACCTGAAGGAAACATCCTTTTCATGGCAAGCTCCTACTCCTTCTTTCATATATGCTAAAACACTAATGATTTGCAAACAAAATACATTCAGAACAGATTATTAATTATTTGTGTGCAGACAGAAAAAAATAAAAAGCTTTTAAAAAAGCTCTCAAAAATGCTACAACAATCAGAAAATTAGGAAAAATATATTGATTCATTTTAAGTTTGCTCAAGGCAGATGATTAGCAAATACTTTTACAATAAAAAATAATTGAAAGATATTGTTGCAGGCAGTTAGAACACTGACAAATTGTAAAATATAAATTTTAAAAAAACCCTCACTACAGATATCAAAGTCATAATAGGAACATGAACATAAATATAAATGTTAGAGTTTTAAGGTGTTTGTCAGAAATTAAAATCTGGAATGCATTTCAGCTCCAGATTGATACGGCCACTATCAGGTTTGCAGAGGATGTAGCCAAACACCACACACAGCTCTTTTGGGGGGGGGGGGGTTCTTTAGATTATAGGTGTAGCCTCTTGATTTTCATCCTTCTATATAGTCTTCTGCAGGTAATGGTTACAGATCTGGTTTTAGTAACAGTTTGATTTCCACCACAGAAACTCAGTCTACTGTCTCTAGAAGTCTCCAGCTCAAATTGCCAGTGTCTGCCAAGAAAAGAGCTGATAGGTATAGAATTGTGCAGTGAGCACACATCTAGCTTACATGTCTGCCTTGGCTTCACAAATTTATATAAATTTATGCAAATCTATTCTCTCAGCAAAGTTAAAGGTGAGATTTAAGGGGAAACAACCTAATTTGTTTCCTTTAATATCTGAAAAAACTTTCAAAATGTCTTTCACCAAAATATAGAATTTACTGCCGCATTACAACATATTTTTAACCCAGCAAAGTAATGTAAGGTGATAGTACTATTAGAGACAGAAATAGAATACTTACAGAAATGCTGCTTGGCCACATCTACAACTTCTATGTACTACTGAAACAACCAGCCTATCATAGGAATATCCTACCACATCTTCCCATGATATTATCAAAAATAACTGCCAGCAACTCCATTTCTTTCAGAGTGTAGCATCCCCAGCTTGAACAAGCCAAGTGACCAATTATAATAATATGCCACAGACTGAGGACGTTTAGTACATCTGAGCCATTACATTTTATTTACCATGTGGTTTGGATTTTATTTCTTATTAGCCCTAAATTCATTTTTTGGGTTCACTACACATGAAAAAATAGAGCATAGGTTAAAAAACGTCAGTAATTTATCTACATGGAATACATGAAAGGAGACATATACATAATGAAATATTAGTTGCACTAATCTTAGCCAGGCATTCATCAAATTAAAGGAAAATCAAGCTTTTAGGTGCCCAAAAGATTACAAAGAAAAAGTGAAACATGCAAACTTCCAGTTAATTACATAACTTATTAAACATACTGAAGTACAATGGTGCTGTTACAAAATGTACACCAGAAGCCAGATTTGGGTACTCTCACTTTCATTACATATATCTTGACTCCACAAAAGACACTTAATAGCAGTGATGTATTGACCTATCGGACAAAAGCATTCAGTATATACCTACTCAGCATTAGCAATGCCTTGTTAGGTCCAAATGTTCAACAATGCAATCCCAAATTTCATAGATTTGGAGTGGATAAATGGAGTGGAGACATCTTGCAAAAGTATTAAAGTTAATTTGATCCCTTGAATCTGTGCTATCTAGGTAACAAAAGACCATTAGCATCACACTGCAGTCTCTTCACTCTAGTTTGCACTTGAACACACAGCCTGAGCATGCTCCACTACATGAGTTTTTGTATTTGCAGTCACTATGCTGATGAAATCTGATCATAATGAGACTTCATGATATTAAAAATTAATAAAAAATAAACATGTAGTTTGCCCAAGTGTTTGCCTTTTTCTCCCTATATTTTACTTTGTTTATATTAGATAAAATATGCTTCGTTTCAGCAATAGTCCCTTAGCCTAGGATAGACCATCATCTCCTTACTATGCCACATCTTTTAGGCTAATATTTTTTCATATTCTTGTAGAATCCAGGTGGAATTTGCTTGAGATTAAGACACATAAATTTAGATACCCATATAAGAATATATACATAAAGGCACACAGAGTAATCAGTGGATATCCATGGTTCAAATCAATTGGTCAGATTTGAATGATTAGTCCTATCTGGGATGCACTGAGGTGCCCAGGATGCCTGCAGGTACAGCAGAGAATGCACAGGACTCTCCAGTCTTCCTGGTGGCAGCTGGAGGCCAGGTGAGTGACTTTACAGATCTCCAAAGGCATTAAGTGCTACGTGTAGGCATCTGAATCACATCCCAAAGTAGTAAAACAGACAATAATAAGGGTGACAATCTTGAGAGAAAGAGTCTAAGCCAGTTGGACAAGCACAGGCATAAGCATCGTTTGGAGTACCATCGAGCACCCTTCCTGAATCCTGGCTACTGTCGCAGATGAACACAAGCTTCCCACAGAAACTTTGTCACAGAGAATCCCTGTGCGTGTCTCAGATATTGAGATAACATGCACATCCACCTTGATTTCACAGAGAGAAAATCTGTGCAGGCAAGCCAGAGAGGATCCCAGTATAGTCCTAATGCTGAGATGCTGGGGACAGTGAGGGGTCTGAGAACCTGTAACTTATTCCAGCTGGCACATACAGCCTGGGAGCTAGTAAGAGAATGTACAGGACATCCATGGTCAGCATTTGCATCCTCTATACGACTTACTATTTTATATACCAGTACATATATTCCATATATACCAGTTTACACCACATATACCATATATAACCATACTGGTTACAAAGATTAGGGATATATCTTGTAGGGACTATTGCTGTGAGAAAATGTACAATGCAGTTCCAGAATTATCTCCATGTATTTATTTGGGAGAAAAATTGCATATTTATTAGCAATCAGAGTGAGACATGATGGATGCTGCTGGCACTCTCTGAACATTTATACAACATTTATGGGGTTTTTTTGTAAATTCACAAGGTGGACATGAAGAAATGACTGCAGTTGTCAACAATGCAGACAGCAGACTAAGCAAAGATGTTAAATTCCAGCTATGAAATGAAAGCATATGTGTAAGAAGTCAAGAGAAATATAAGTAACATTCTGTTCAAAGTTGTTAAGATTTTTATATGCATGCAGGACCATGCTGACAATATGCTCATAAACAATGAATTTTCTGTTTGACAAAGCTATTGTAAAAGGCATAGGTAATGGAAATATTGTTTAAAAAATCACTTAGGAGTCTAAAAATATAGAGTGCTACAACAGAAGAGTGAAGATATGAAATAACAAATCACAAAAGGGATTCAATAGATTTTTAAAAACCTCTTATTGTGTTTATATCTTGTTTTGAGTCCTTGACAGATAACACAACTATCAACCAAGAGTAACATAAACAACTCCAGTGGAACAATTGAAAAAAATGCCATTTTTCTTAACTACCCTTCATCAAAACAGAGTTTTCTACAGTATTTTGCTTTTCCCTAGAATGATGGATATAAATTATAGCATTGTGTTCTGCCATTATGAATTAATAGAAAAATTCCACAATTTGAGCAAAAAAAATAACATGGTGTTTAAGACCTCTCTATTTATACTCTTAAGATAGTGTTTTATTTTATGATAAAGAGAAAATATATTTCATGATTTCTAAGTTCCCAAAACATATTTTTAAAACAGAAAAATCTACCCTTTCCCTTCCATATAATCTAGATAGGAACTTTGCAAATAAACAGTTCAAAATCCGATTTATTGTGTTCAAAGTTTTCTCATTTTTATTTTTTTGGTAAGTTTTAATTTGGTCTTGTGAGTAAGAAGAATCTTTAGGGTTTTTTCTTCAGTAGCTTTGAGAAATTGGTCAAAGGATGTTTGTTCTGTCTTGTTGCTTTGGACTAAACATTTTTTTTTTTCCAAATAGAGGTGTTCCTATTAAACTTCATTGAGCTTTGCAATACCATTTCAATTTCCATTGATTTTCAAATAAAATCTAATATGCAGAACTTTAGAAGTGTATAAACTGTCTGCTGGGGAACAGAACTCAAAGAAAAAACACAGAATTATACAGTTCTCTCTCAATTTTTGTTGTTGGTTCACAAGGAATATTACACTATAAAAGCCTCAGTCAAATAAGTCTGCAAGCAAGGAACTTGGAGTAAATTGAAATAATTTTGAATCTAACAGATTAAACACTGACACAAGAGAAGGGGTGGGGGGAAATGTGCACCTTTTTGTCTCCTTATTTCGAGACTAAACCCAGCTTTCACTGAAACCTATGGGAATTTTTCCATACTTTTCCAAGACTTTGGAAGAAAGCTTATTATGTCTACCTTTGGTATTTATTGCATTCCTAGCACATTATTAACCAGAAGTTGCATTTTCATTATCACATGAAGATTAATTTCCCTTTCTTACTTTTGAAACCAGGGAAAATACCCACAGAATTACATGCAGTTTCTTATGAGTAAGGATGTCAGAATCTTGTCCTTGGCATTTTGCAAGTTAAAAGCTCTAGTGTTATTCTGTAAATGAAATGGAAGAGTATGTGATGTTCTTACTTGTAAGAACAGAGCCAAGGATATATTCCTGATCCAAAATCTAAGAAAGAGAAAATAAAGTGTAAAATTATAATCTATCTAAATTAGCTATTACTTGCATCCGATATGACATTGACAAGAACATATATCTATTAGATGATTAGAATCTTACATAATATTTAATTCAGATATTTGAATGAAAAGATAAGAGTTATTAGCTTTTTTGTCCTCTGGTGAATCTCCTATTACAGTATAGAAAAATCCTTCTGCTACAAATGCTATCTACCATTTTTTACAATGTACTTGGGTAACTCAAATACTGAATTCTCAGAAGAAAATTAGGTCATTCTTTTACTTATATTAACTTTCAAACATATGTTTAATATATTCTATTATCACTACTTCAACCGAAGACACACAATGATGATTACAAGTGGAACATTTCCAAATACTATTGATATGAGAAAGGAACTAAAATCAAGGAGGAAACTGCTTTGCCATTTCAGTTTCCCACTCTGATAAGATGTATGGCTCAGAAAAGGTAGGTCATCAATTTGTTCATCCCATACATTTTTGTTAACTAACTGCTCTGAACAGCTTTGCTACTGTGAAATGTTAATTACATAGTGATGCTTCCATAACTTGCTTCTAGCAGTTACCTGCTTTCTCATTAATAGCTTCTGAATTCTTTCTATTTGTTTTTCATGATGCATTGTCAGTCCAGTTCCTTCTTCTTAATGCATAAATAAATAACACTGCAGTGCTGGGAGTTCAGTATGCATTATTGAATTTTAGCCTAAATCAAGCACTCCATAAATATTATCTATTTAAGTTTTATAGTCTTTGCATTCTTCCTTGTGAAACAACAATGCAGGTTATCTTGGCCTTTCTCTTCCAATATCCTTTCAGCCCTTCATGGTTTTGCCCATGTCCATAAAGAAATGTAGATACCTAAATGTTTTGTTAGGCTTAGCCACTTAATCAAAATTTAAGCTAAATTATAAAATAATCATAGTGTTATTTAAATCCTCAGACCCTTAGTTAACCTTCAGGCATCTAATCCTATATTAAAGATGCCCCAAATCTAGCCTTTTTTCTCTGCAAGCCCAGAGTCTTCACAAATATTTCTTTTGTAAAATCTGTTGTTCTCCAAAAATACTTACTTCTAAGTTTCCACAAGAAGCTCAATCCAGAAGGTGTCCAGCATGCTATCCAGCATAGCTTAAATTTACCACTTCAAAGGACTGGTGGTTCTGTCTCACATTTCCTATAAGCATGTGCCAGCTATCAGGCATTAACACTTCATGAGACATGTGATTCATCGTACTGATTTTGGCTGGGATAGAGTTAATTTTATTCATAGTAGATTGTGTGGGCTATGTTTGGCTTTGCGATGAAAACAGTATTGACCACACCAATGTTTTAGTTATTGCTGAGCAGTGCTTACACAGGGTTAAGGACTTTTCTGACCATCGCAATGCCCATCCAGCAAGTAAGCTGGTCGTGTACAAGAAACATTGGAGGGATGTGGGTAGTAGAGCTGACACCAACTGACCAAAGGGATATCTTTCACCATATGGCATCATGTTTAGCAATAAAACCTCGAGGAAGACGCAAGAATGGATGGCTTTTTGGTGTTATGGCATCTTATCATTACATGCATGGGTGCCCTTCTTTCCTGAAAATGGCTCGATATCTGACTGCCAATGGGAAGTAGTGAATGCATTCTTTGTTTTGCTTTGCTTGCATGTGTGCCTTTTGCTTTACTTTTTAAGTTGTCTTTATCTAAAGCCACAAGTGTCTCCACTTTTTTTTTTGCCCTTCTTATTGTCTTCTGCGTCTGATCAGGGGGATGTAAGCAAGTGATTCTTTGGTGCTTAGTTGCTGGCTGCAGTTAAACAGCAACATTAACATTGTGTATAAGTGATGATTTATTAAGTTAAAAGGCAGCTGAAAGGAAATACAAGACTGCTACTTTCACCAAGAATATGGGCTATGCACCTGTGTGGAAAACTACATCTAGATTTCTATCCTCTCTCCCAAGACTGTTGAGGAAGTCTGTGAAGTGCTTATGAGTGGAGGACCCTTCTGGTCCTTCTTGCTGTATCTGCAACGGTGTGGTAACAGAAGGCCTTAGACCCTCCAGAAAAGATTAATTTATCTGTGAGGGCAGTTGATTGGAGGAGTCAGACTGCATATCTATTCTGTTGTAGTTTAAGATAAATATTTTTGAACTGAAAACAGCAGCTATTTATGTTCGATAATAAATGGCATCAAGTGGGAAGGTAAGGTGTTTGGCAGGAAACATTGTGCTACACAGTGCCAGAACCTGCAGTGAGATCTTATTGGTGCCAGAAAGAAAAAAACAGAAAGAGACAACACAAAATGCCTCTGTTTTGCAGTAAGGGGTGAACTGGGATCTTGCTGAACACTTTTTTCCACTTCAGAAAGCTGGCACACAGCAAGCGTTCTTTTAGACGGCCGGCAGACCAGCAGATATTGGCACATAGATACTAAAAAACTAAGCAGAACAATGAACCATTCTCTGGCCCTGAGGCCAAGCAGTGTGGCACAGCCACCTCTGCACAGCATAGCACTTGGCTTCAGATCTTTTCTAGGTCTTATGTGGGGCATTGCTGGCAAGGAGACCTAGTTGTTGCTTTTTGTCCGTTTTCATCAGTTCAAAGTCTCTGGAAAAAAATCTACAGATGACATTGAGATCACAGGATACATACACTGAAGACCAGCAGCACAGCATAAAAATATGAGGGAGAGATTGAACCTGCTGAGATAGTGCTAGGGAATGAAACAGCAGAGGCACCAAAACACAGGGCAGTGTTGTCCACAATGCCTTTTGGGAGTACCCTTTGGCATCTACTGTCTTCAATTTGTGCTCTGAAAATAAAACCTGGAAGGATGCTGCTTGGCACAGCCAAAATTGAACCAATAATGATACTAAAAGTTTAGTCAAAACAATCACAGGTTAGTGCTGAAGACCATCCTCTGGTCCTGTTTTTATTTTTTTTTATTAAAAAAAATCTAGGAGGGACAATAAATTTCTTATGCTAAAGCTAATACAATCATTGCCAATTTAGTAATTTTTCAGGCTAAACCAAAAGGCTGGTACTCTTCATGGGGCATAATCAAAAGGACAGATTGGATAAATAGTGGTAGCTATTGTAGACATCAGCATGATGGTCTTTCTTCACAGTGTATAAGCGTACAGTTGTTTCAAGGCCAGTAGGTCCTGCTGGCACAAGGTATTCTCTTCCTCTCATTCTAACGATGGTATCCGCAATCTTGGACTCTTTTTTGTGGACTCTGTGTGTGAAAAGAGTTTAGGCTTTATCAGAGACTCAGATCTAACCTCTGTAAGTGTGGTAAACTTAATCTAAACCCACGCATCAGTGAAACAAAAACAAGGCTCAAACATTTTTTGGGGTGACTGTAAGCTCCATCTCAATTTGAAGTAACTGTGAGGATAAGCTAGATATGCCCTTCACTACAAGCCAAATGGACAGAACTGAATATATAATATCCTCTAAGCAGGTTCTAGCATGAGGTGTTTGAAAGACATTAGATCTTTTGAGCATCCAAAGCTTCAAAGACTGATGCAACAACTGCAAAAAAAAGCTCATCTACAACACTAATATGTGTTGATTCATCACATGCTATGCTGAAACCTGCTGTAGACATGCATTCATTTCTAGTTGCTTTGTCAGGTTTCTGGGGAAATGGAGGATCAAATGATACAGATTATCATTAATAGTTTCTTACCCCTCTTAGAAGTTCATCCTTTTTTTTCAGATCTTAAAGTACAAACTCTTCAGATTCTAAAAGTATTCTTTATCACTAATCAATTCTTTTTCACTAAATGCTTTTCCATCTACAGTAACTGTCCTTGAGATTTGAAAAATTAAGTATTTGCATTAGCCCAGCTTAAAGCAATATCCAAATTGTTTCCTCATTATTTGGTGTTCCCAGAATTCTGATTATTAACCTCTTACCTCAGACTTCTAAGAATATTTTCCTCTAACATCTCTCTGCTTTATCTCAGCTTGCTTTTCAACATTAGCAAGTAGCACATATTTCAATAAATGTCCTATTAATTAGAGAGACTTTCTTTTCAGCTGAACAACACCACACCTTTTTTGATTTATTCGTTAATATTTCTCATTCTCTTTCATAAGTCATAACATTTACTTTCTTTTTTCTGTCTTTGTATTTTTTCCTCCTCTGACAAGGAAGTATCCATTTTGTTTTCATTTTAATCTACTTCATTAAGCACAACTAATGTTGGCAGTTAAAGCAATACCATCAGCAACAATTAATTACAGACAGTCTAATTGTTTTGCCAAAGTATAGGAATTGCTCAGCTAAACCAGAGGAACCGACTACGAGGGCAACTAGTGCTACATAAGCAGGTTATCTGTACTGCTGCTTCAGATTGCTTGTATTAAATAAGACTGCTAGCATTTTGGAACAAGTTATTTGGCCTTCCATCTTTTCTGCTGCAGCCTCAAAGAAGATGAGAACTATCCACTACACAGCACTCCTGCTATGCCTAATAACAACTGAGTATAATAACTCAGAAGTACATCATAAGTCCCAAAAGTAACTTCCATTTAATAAATACTGACCTGAGCTATAGCTTTTCATAGAAGCTAGATACGCTCTCTTTCAAAATATCCCTCCACCTCTCTTATTTCACTCTTTATTGTCCTAGATTCCTCATGAAGATATTAACTAGATATTGATCTGTTACCATTTCTTCTAACCCTTTTTCCTGTCTGCTGTCCTTTTCAAGACTGCATAGGTAAACTGAATTCCTTTCCAGAAAAACAATATTTGTGAATGTCACAACTGTTTTACCATTTGGCAGTAAGATTGTGAAAGCCTTCTTTATCCTAGGAATAATCTTTTGTTGTTTCTAGCTTCTTGTGAACTGCCATTGTTTTCTTACATTATTCCCCAAGGCTTAGACCTTAGAAGAAATTCAAAGCTCTTGTGATCTAAACGATACCTAAATGCAAAATAAAAACCCAGGATCTGGAAGACATTGACTGTATTGGACCAAAATCCAATGATTTTTCTTATTTCCATCCATTTCATCCAAAAGCTGAAATCCAAGTATATGGTTTAGAGACCCTGCTAGAGTAAGACAGCTGGACCAAGTTACCTCCAGAAGTGCCTCTCAACCATTCTGTGATTTTGTGGTATACTTGTTTGCTGATTCTGAGTTTGTGTGTCTTGACTGTAAAAAAAAAAAATGAAGAACCAGTAAAAGACAAATCTCTAAATGACATCAGATGACAAGAAATTTCAAAGTTAGCAATACTTCAGAATAAATTTTTGGAACAGAGATGGATTTTCCCCTAGTTTTCTTTCTGTTGACAATAAAATCTGATGAAATAGAATTTTAATGGAGCTTTTGAGTGAGCTTTCTGGCCAATACATGAGCTGTATAATATTCCACAAGTGTCTTCTGTATTATAAAGCTTTCTGAAAGTGACTCAATTATTTCAGAATATATTTTTAAGTTTTAAGGGTATTTGAACATGTATTCATCCAGTCCAATCAATACCAGTGGGATATCCCACAAAGCTTCCAAAATATGACATTCAGCTATGGTAAATTCTAAGAAAAAACTGCAGCAGAAGGCACACAAATCAATGTTGGCATGTAGAAGGAATTAGAGTTCAAAATTATACTTGATATAGTGTGGCTAATATGGATTTGTAAAAGCATATGAGAGGTAGTTCTTCCATCTGGTTTCTGTCTTCTCTATCCAATGAAATCTTACCTAAAATGGAAATAATCTGTAATTTAGATTCATTATTAGCAAAATATAGTCTGGGATACTCATAAATGCTGGCAATTTCTGTGCCATTCTTACAAAGTTTGTAAAATAAAACAGTAAAAGCAGCATAATTTTCAATGTCCTAGGCTTTCAGTATCATTACAACAAAAAGGAAGAGTTTCAGATTAAAATATCATAATTGTGATTTTATTTTTTCAGACTACTTAATCATGTTGTTTGTCCTATGAATAGAGATGTTTTTCTTTCTTTCTTTTTTTTTTAACTGGATTATTTATTTTCATTGTTTCTTCAGAGTGTTAGGAAGCTATAACTGTTAGAGAATGTATTCTGTTTGGACAAAATACATTCAGACTTTTCAGATAAGTGGCTTATATGTAAGAAAAAAAAAGCAAGATTATAAAAACCAAGGACAAGGAAAGGAAATGCATATTAAGTGTCCTTGCATCACACAAGAGAAGAAAGAAATCTCCAAAGCCTTCTGTGTGATACTTAAGAGGAGTAATAAAGCAAACAAAAGCAGAATGCACAATAGTAGAGTGCACAAATTACATGAGTGGCTACAAATAAAGAGAATTTAATGAAATGTTCTTCAGAAAGAAACTGAATTATAAATGCTATTCACATTTAAAATTATCTCTGAAGAGAGATTTTTGGAAAGGAAAAGTAGCAGTAGGCAAAACAGAGGCTAATATAAGAGCTCAGGCTGTTATAATAACAATTCAGACAACTAAGGGAAACATCTGTATGGGGAAAAAAAATGTGGACTTAACTTATTGGAGTGGTGACAAAAGTCAGAATACCATTGAAATCACTCCAAACCTTTCTGAGGACTGTTACGTACTAACACCACAAAGTTACAGAGAAGCCTGCTTAAATATTACAAAGTATTTTTAAAGTATTCAGACTCACTTTTTTTGACAAAGACATATGCATTGTCCATTAGAAAGAAATTAATCAAGATTATAGTGCATAAATATAAGTAACATACATGGTCTTGCCCTTAGATATACAACATCTCTAGTAGCCCACTTTTAAAAGGTACACTACTGCTTTGTGAGTATCATTTCAGAGTACATAGAATAGGTCCATACAATATTACCTGTGTTTGCAGATTCATGTGATCAAGCCTTAAGCATAGAATAAGGAAGAGAGCGGGTAACTTGATACTTGTCCTCAACCCATGCACCTGTTACCCTACATTCTGAAGAAGACAGACAGTATGTCCATACTCACCAGTAAAGTCCTCCACTTACTGATATCTCCTGGTTTGTTGTTGTATTATCCTGTCAGTGTTGGGGAAGCAAGTCGTACAAGTTTTCATCTAGAAGAGCTTCCAGAATCATCAGATCTGTCCAGAGGGGTATTTCATGCATGTGAGTACTTATTGACTATTTACAGTGAAAAGTATTAAAACAGCAAGAGATGATCCTAAGGAAAGTCACATCAACTGATTTGTATCCACATTGCTTAGCTTTAGATCATTGTAGAAAAGTTCTGTTTTGGAGAGGGACAGCCCAATCCAGAGCCAGAAAGCAGGCTGACATTTAGGCATTGAGGGTAATTATAAATCCACTCCCTGGCCACTCTTTATCTCCTAACACACACTTACCCTGTGGAGGACAGATCAGAGACGTAATCGTCTGCATTATTAACAGTTCATTTAACTAAAGAACACTTGTAAACAACCTAACAACCTCTTGAATGTTTCAGCTGTGCTGTATCACCATGCCTTTCTCTCCCTTTAAAACCACAGCCTCACAACAGCTGTTCTCTCTAGGATTATACCATGTGCTTTTTCTTCCTTTCTGGTACACCAATTTATAAGTCCAGGTTTTTCAGACCTGTATCACACCAATTAATTTGTAAACAGTAGAAAAGGAAACCAGAGGATCTGTATTTGAAGAAGGTGAAAAATAGGTTGAATCAAACTAGAGGAATATGAAGAACGGGATCGTACACTGCCCACTGCAGATCTGGCTAGTAACTCATGTTACAGTATAGAATCACATTGGCTTTGAAGATTTAAAGTGTCAATGTTTAACTGAAAAATAAAATTCTTCCCTATTTGATAGAAGCAATGAAATTGTAGAAACAGGTTTTGCCTTGATCAGTTTCATCCAAAATTTAAAATGAACACAAAAGTTCTCACTTAGGACAACACTAAAGTAATCTACAAGCAGAACATCATTGCTTGAAGGAATAAAGTTGACCATACTGTAAAGACAGTGTTCATCTTATAAGTCAATATGACCAATATTTAAAGAGAAAGCCTCAGTTATACATTTATTCCTACAAAAAGGCTTTTTTTTTAATTTTATATGCAACTCATCAATATCCTAGAGAAAATGGTAATTCTACCTCAATCCAACAAAATATCCTGCCTGAATTATTTTTGTATGCACTGTAAAAGGGAATATCCTCCACTCATCAGTTCCAATTCTCTGTAACACATGGTTACTGATCTGAAGCACTGACTAAGACATAGAATCTTGCTTTATAAATTCATCTTGAATGTTTTAAAATAATACTGTTTATATTTGAGGAGCTCAAGAAAAAAATATAATTACCCATAATTATAAAGGCAAAAGTTTATAAAAATATTTATTTATCATGAAATATAACAGAAACTGTAGCTACAGTTAATCATTACACTGCAGATCGTAAGCCAAGCTTTGATTTTACTTACAACAGAGATCCCATGAACTTCAAAGACATTATGCTTTTATATAAAAGTATGCCTAAGTGTTTTTTGGACCAAGGACTGAGTCTGGTTTTTTTGATAATTGTTTCCCTTTCTTTCTTCCTTGCAGAGTTGTAGCTTTTAATCTTCTATCACAGAATCACAAGGTTGGAAAAGACCCACAGGATCATGGAGTCTAACCACTCCTATCAACCACTAAACCGTTCCCCTCAGCACCTCATCCCTCATCCACCCATCTCTTAAATACCTCCAGGGATGGTGACTCCAGCACATCCCTGGGAAGCCTGTTCCGAGGCCCAATGGTCCTTTCAGGGAAATATTTTTTTCCGATGTCTGGCTTCCATAGGTGAAGCCAGTACTGATGGCGTGAGTCAGTGTGGGAGGAGGGCACTGACTGCAGCCCAGGGTCTGGGTCGCTGCATGTGCCCATTGAGACTCTGGGTGGCAGCTTCCATCCTGGCTGCTGCAGCACTTGGAGCAGATTTAATCTTCTGCTGGGCAGCCAGCATGGTCCGTGGTCCCTTGTGGCTGGCCTCCAGCCCCTCTCTGCAACCTCTGTGTCCATTTAAAATGCTGCTTAAACTGCCCTGTTACACTAACGCTTCCCAAACCTGTTTGCCACACTCCTGTTCACCGTGCTCCGGGTCACAATGCTCCCTGGGGAGTGTTTAAATCTCCCACCGGAGCCATCAGGACCACCTCCTCTGCTGCCCGGTGTCAGGAGCCCAGAGCATCCCGCTCCACTCCCACCTGGTTTTTCCTGGGCTTTCCTTGGCTTTGAGAAGTGTCTCACTGCCTCAAATTGCCACCCTGCTGCACTACTCACCATCCTGCTGCTGAGTGTCGCCAAAAAAGTGACATATTTTTAGAAGTATCTTTACTAATCTGTTGTTTATATTTGCCAGCAGCAAATGCATATACGTATAAAAGTAAGGTTCTAACTTGACAAAATGTAGGGTTTCACAGCATCTTAAATATATCATGAATTTTACTACCTGTCCATGGAAAATATGAAATAAAACCAATTAAATTACATCTCTATCCCTGATGAAAGTTGGGGGAGGGTAAAAGAATGTCATACACATTATTAAAAAGATTTCTTCACTGTAGATTTAATGAAAGATACACCACACTGAACCCTGGCATTTCATTACTTACAAAAAACCTCATATGCTTACATGTGGGAAATCAACGAGCCTGAGACAGTCAATAATGCCACAGCTTTAAAAAATCTAGAGGAATAAAATTACTTTTATTCACTTCAGTCATATGTACACAATAATAGCTTTTACCAATATTTTATTAATCTATACTTCAAAAGAATTAATTTCCCAAAGTGATAAGGACTGCAATATTTTTCTATCGAATGAAAACATAATAAAATGATAGAGAAATACACAGACCAAAAAAAGCAATGGAAACTTCAGCTAGTACTCAGAGAACATATCACTGAAATAATATATTGTTTTGTTGGCTGCAAAACAACTTTCTTGAACAGAAAACTCAGTTAAGGATATCTTTGAGATAGGGGCTGGATTTGTTATATCTGTTTTGACACATCAATTTGTCCTTCCAAATAAGAATGTAGAACATACAAGTAGACTATTATTTGTGTTATTCTATACTCCTAAACAGAATATTTGGTAAGATTCTTCTTATTTTAAATAAAACTAATCACTCTCCAACTGAGGACTTGAAATTGCTCTAATGCTTTTATGTTTTAGCTAGCTTCCTCAGTAGTAGATAGTGAGTCCATTGTAAGTACAAAGAAAAAGTTTTAGGATGTTAGAGAAATCTGTTGAAAATTATGCCAGATAAAGGTCACATTATGGAAGCAATGTATAATTAAAATGCTGATGCTTAACAAGAACAAAATGCATTTATCAAATGCAAGTAAATAACAAATACTCAGAGAGACAATAGCAAGGCTACCATTAATGTATAACAGTAATGGAGTAACTTCTTTTCTTTTGTGCAGAAGATATCTGGTTTCAGATATATTCTCAGATATAATTACTATATCAAACTTGCTAAAGGTATAAAAATAATAAAAATCTAAGATATCCAGAAAGGTAACAAGACAAAACAAGAGGTAAATGATAAATATAGAGACTTTCCAAACAGCAGCATTTGGAATCATGGTACAATATTAGATTACGCTGCATTGCATTTAATGATAAATAAAAAATAAAAATAAATCATTTCTACTGGAACAGTAAGTGCATCATAATTGTATTTAGTTATGGTAGAAAATTAGTATTGAAAAGCATGGAATTTGTGATCTTTGTGAAAACACCTTGAAAGCTGAGATGTGATAATCAAATATGCAGGATACTTCCTGTAATGGCCAATGTGTAAAGTATTATGTACTAAATAATATTTCATATGTAGAGAAATATATCCTCAAAAAACCTTTGTACAGTAACTTGAAAATGAAACAATATAAGAAGTTAAAATCCAGACAACTAGAAGCGACACATCCATTTGAATAAACTGAAGAAACAGGCAAAGAGTTTTAGCACTTCTAAATCTTATCTTGCCATCAATTAATCAATACCGTTCAGGATTATTCTCACTAAAGCTTTTTAAGCACCCTGGATTACTGGAAGTGTTGACCCACAGTGTTGTCGCAGGTACAATTTGTGTCAGAAAAAGTGTCTAAGAAAAATTGGATTCTTCTTCAGCAGCTTTGTTCAGCAGCTGTGGTTTTGTCACTCTTCTGATTCAAATCCAGAATATATTAAAAAATAATGACAAAATTTTTAGGTATAAAAAATATTTTTTCTAGTGCTTTAATATATTCATTTTATGTGGGCTTTTTTACAGAAAGCATGCTTTTATCTTGATTATTTAATCACTCTGTACTTGTGGCATTTCTTGGATTTCACTGTATATTCACATTTCCTCTTGATCTTATAATAACTTTCCTTTATATTAATGGAAGACTTTGCAATGATTTGATAAAATATCATGACTGTCCACCCATTATGAAAAATAAATAGTGGGAATAATCAGTTAGTAACTGTATAGAAAAATGTGGGTTCCCAATCATTGACACCTCTTCTAGAACAAGCAGCTAATGTACAGACAATCACTCCACCTACCAGAAAAGACTTCCAGCTTACCACTTATTTCATAAATTACACTGGTATTTTTTTCTGCTTTTCTGTACTTAAGAAACAATAGTCACTTTCTATTTATATGATCTTGTTCCTTGACTGAAGCTTTATGCCTACAAATTTTATCCCTGTTTTCAGACCCTCTAGATTTTTTATTGCCCTTGATAATGTATTTGACTAGGTAATCTGAAGAAAACTGCAGAAAGTTGTCAGGACACTCCTTCCTCCTTTGAGAACATAGGATAGCAATCACACTTCATTGAACTGATTATCAAAATTACACAGGGTGGTTTCCAGAGAGTAATTCAGTTATAATTTTATCAATGATACTAAAGCTTCCTACTAAACTACCAAGAGAAACCAGCATAGCAATCTGTCCCAATTTGATCTGCAGTTTCTGCAGCCAGACAGTCCACTATGTTCCTGTTACTGTATTTTATTCAACATACTCATGACTGTTTCTTCATTCTCATTAGCTGTCTCCTCTCACTGTCTGCTTTTTGGGCTTTGCCAGTTTTGAATTCTGTCGGGTACAATGTTTCTGCTCAACTGAAGAGCCGAAAGGTGGCTCCGAACTGAAAGCACTGTCTCGGAAGACGTGCTTTTAAATACTTACATGATGAGGAGTGCACTGCATTCAGGTCTCCAGTTCTTACCTTCTCCAAATTACTGACTAAATTCAATAACATGGACTATTATTAAAAAGCTAGGTAAGAACGCTATCAGAAACTTGTCTTAACACAGAAGACTAAGGTTATTACTTAGATTCTAAGAAATAGGTTCTTGAGCACAACAAACAGTTCCACAACTGAATACAGTCTCACATGGCTCTTAAGTCAGCGGTAGCTAGGTATCTAAGAGAAAAAGATGATTTCAAGCATGTCTTTAACAAACATGCCTTTATCTTCATAGGGTTTTTTTGCTTGCTTTCTACAAATTTATCCCAGCAAATGCTGTGAAGAATGAAGCTAATATCTATGTTCTTCACAGGCTGTGGGTCTAAAACTTTCCATTTAAGATGAAAATACCTATTCTTCCATCTTTTTTTTTCTCATTTATATTGAAGTGCTATTTGAGGAAAAAGCAGTTCTTTAAGAAACACAAAGCACAGTAAGAACTACATTTGTCGGGACTTATGCATACTATTATATATCATTATCTAACATTAATTGCAAAGAGTTCATGTTGCTTTGTCATTGATTGATGAAATTAACGGTCAGTTGCTGGTTGATGCTAAGTGAAGTGGTATGATTTGTATGTCTCTGTTCAACTACCATACTAATGAATCACAGATCACAGCTGCTTTGCTTCTATGTGCCTAACAAAAATGTATTGTTAACAGGGCAATCAGGGAATTTAAGGAATGATTGCTTTTACTACCCACTTCTACATGAGTAACAGCAAAGGTACCTGAAGAGCAGTAAATCGGTGTCTCTCCTCCTTCCAGCAAATTGCTTTCTAGCCATGACCCTTGAAGACAGCCTGCTGAACTAATTTTCTGACTCTGCATCTTCTCTTATCTCCTCCATTGGCCTCCATTTGGACAGAGGATTGGCCATAATTCTGGTCTGACTACTTTTAGACTGTAGTGGGGGTAAGCTCTGCATGCCCCTCAATCCTGGGTTCCAAAATAAAGGACTGAAGAATAATTTGAAAAAATCTGTGGCCCTTAACCTGTTTGAAGGTTATGGCAAATAGTCTTTGGAGCAATAAAAAATATCAAATAGTAAATTAATTTATTTTCTTTTTCTTTTCCTTTTCTGTTGAAAGCTGTGGTCAAAAAAAAAAAAAAAACCCTGAAGCAAAAGGGTAAGTCTATATTTCTTGTGTAGAACAAGCCCTACTTCTTGAAAAGATCATGTGGGATCACAGCACTATCTGATCAAGTTTAACCGATCTTGATAATTAATACAGAAAGAGTTATCCACGTTATCTGTTTAATTTTTATCAGATATTTCTGGAATTTTTATGTGGAAGTCAAACCTTTTCAGGAAAAGGTGTCATTAAATGTAAGAAAGTTTCATATATATTTTAACGGTTTGCTTTCAAACGTCAGTGAACACAGTTAAGAAAGCAGTTATTTCAGCTTAATTATCTGTTTCCTGAGGATGAGCTGTTGGTGGCATTGATAATATAGCAAAATTCACATTTTTTACCTGTGAAAATATTCCTAGTCTTTCTAGAAGTAGTCTTGATGTATCAAGCAAGAAGCGTGTACACTATAATTTTTCACTACATTATAATAAAGTGAATGTTTTCTAAATGTCAGGGTTTAAATTTCATGGGGCATGAAATCTACTTTTGAAATGAAATTTAAAACTCTTCTCCAAATAAGAAGTCTAATATTATAGTAAAAAACACTTCCTATTTCCTGACATTATTAACCTTGGAGGGCTGCCTGCAAGATGATAGCACTATATGACATATTAAAACTGAATATGCTTTTATATAATTATGTTACAGAATATTTAAAATACATAAGGTTCCAAGAAAAATACTAATGTGCACATTGAGCAGTATTTTCATTTACTAATAATATATCTAACTGCCCTTCATTTTAACATTTTACTGTTAACACAAATACTAACAGATTACTTCTAAAGAGAACTATTTTTGGACTGATCATGGTGCTTAACGTCAAAAAAGATAACACTTTGCAGTAATCTCAAGGAGGCTCAACATTAAATATACTCACTTGCTGTTGAATCTCTAATACATGTTGCATTTTCTGTTCCCAAAGAAAAGAAGAACAAAGATTTTTATTACATTCGAAATGGTTGCAATATCTTGCATATTTATATAAAAAATCACAACTAATTTATTCACTATTGTGACACTCATCAGAGTGATCTTGAAAGAAATGTGTAAACACACCTGGAGATTTTAAAAGGCTCCAACTCAGAGTTCCAAAGACTCAGACCAGGGAAAAAAAAAAGAAATCCATAAAACACTTAGAAGGAAAGAAATATCTCTTTCAAGGCTCTCAGGTCTTAAAAAATATTTTTACTTTTCTTTACATCAAACATTAGACTTGGTGCTATTTCCATTTCAACAGTTTGTTGTGCAAATAGAACAGCAAGATAGAGAGATGTATAAAAATAAAGATTACTTTTTATGTCAGCATACCATTCTCCCTTGATGCAGAACAAATAGTAAAGACTTTGATTCCAGACTTTGATTCCACATTATTTAATATCTTACTTTACCATAAAACAGACATATATTCAAAGATAAGACAACTTCAGAAAATAAACATGAAATACCAATTGTGTTCACTGCTTTTTTTTAGTGGAAAAAACTGAAAAGTTACCAGCTTTTCTCATAGGTCTCAAAAAAATGTAATTCCAGTTGCAGAAACCAGATTTTTAATTGGAAGTGATGAATAAGTCTGATAGCTTAGACACTAGGCTGAAAGTTAGAAAATCTGGATTTAATTTATGACTTCACAATCCTCTCCCTCTACTGTTATGCTTGGTAATTTGATCATGATCTAGCTTCCAGTGCATTCAGCCAGAGGGTCCATGGCCCTGGATCAGGTTCTTCATATTCTGGCTGAGAGAATTGTACTTCTCTTTCCCCCTTTAGACTTGCAAACTTTCTGGCTCTTGACCATTTTTTGTAGGTAATGAATGCATTTTCCACATTTTTTCCAAGATAAAGCTGCACCCAAGTCAGTATGTTGGAAAATAGTACAGCACTCAAAAAAGCTGCTACTAACGATTGGTTTTTAAGTCGGGTATATCTCTTACTTTGGGTGTAATGAATTTATTTGCCATAAGAAGTTTATAGTCCTTAGTAAATCTTGTTCAGTTTCATTTCCCTCTCAGGCTAAGGGCAAGATGGCACATGCTAGCACCAATGCCAGGACCATGACGTATTACAAGAGGAAGAACATAGCAGCACAGGGAGCTTAGACCTGAGCAGGGATTCCCCTGACTACCTCTGAAGTCACAGATGAAGCCATGCAACCACATAGGCTAAGCATGAAAAACAGTGAGTTACTTGGTTCTGCTGCCCTGTTTATTCTGTAATTTCATGCATGGTATGATTTTTGAGAATGTATTCTGTAACTGCATGCTTTGGCTCTCCTTTTTACTATGAAATTGAATGACAGAATTTTGTGTTGATAAATTATTTTCAGTGACAGTACTACGGTGTTTCCATGGTATGATGTACGTGTGCTGTTGACCTCAGTGCTGCTGAGGGCTAGCTGTCCCTGAGTTCATAGAAATAAACATGTGGCAGCATGGCTTGTGCATGAAAAGAGGCAAAGAGGAGAAAGCAGCAATGCCCTTTGACCTTGATCATGGTCATTTTGGGGGTTTCCAACTTATAACCACTAAATATGTTCCTTGGGTTAGCACTGTCATGATAACTTACAGAACTTATACTGTTCTTGTTTTTATGACACTGTTCTCTTAAGCTTCCACTGTGTTATACATAAGAAAGCACTTACAACCCTTTACCACAAAACATTCTTTCTTTTGAGATCCCCACTAGATAACAAGCGCTTGATGCACTGTCTCTTGCACACATCCATTTTCAATTACCAGCACTACAAGAGCAGTGGTGAGAACTCTCTGTGACAAATCCTTACTTGCAGAAAAAAAATAATAATGAAAGCATAAAATCATCTTTATTAGGTTTAAACTCCACTTTATTTGACATTAAGTAGGCAAGGAGTGTTCACATGATCCCTTGTACCACCTTAAGTTGCTGGTGTCTTCAGATATATAAATTGAGAAACACTCAAGGACAGGTTCACCATAACTAACTTCAGACTTGAAAAAGTAGCTTTAATTTCTGATGCCAGAAGCTCCCTTGCTTGGAGAAAAATACAATTCTAGGCAAGTAAAGGGATCAACCTTAAACATTCCTTAGGAATGAATCACCCTTAGGAGGTATACATCTTTCTTAACTTGGCTGACAGGTGAGTCTAGGCTGACTAGCTTATATTTAAGCATCTGAATCTCAGATGCTTAAATGAGGACAGATGAAGCCAATCCCATTCACCTATGGCTTTAATTGGCACTTTGAATTGCTGCAATAGAAACACCTAAGAAATGTGTTTCTAAGAAGTATTACTTCCCTATCACTAAGAATCTGACAGACATGCATCAAAGAAAAGCATTCTATCCAATATCCTCTGAGATTTCTTATGTGAATCTGAGATTCAAAGCCTGTTATATGTGCAGACACAGGACATCCTTTTCAGCTGTCAGATAAGGTAATAGAAGACAGCAAGGCACAGAGTAAGGCATAATATCTGCCTGAATGCTGTAAAACCTGCAGGAAATGTGAAGTTGTTTTGATGGTAGCGCACACCAAAAATGAATATGATGTGCCACAGGATATCTGTAAAGTACAGTGACCAAAAATCTTTTTAAGATGTCAGATCAAGGAAAGCACATTCTCATTTTATAGTAAGCATTTTCAAATTACAGTGCTATCTCACTGTCATGAATATAAAGCTGTTACTTCCTCTGGTTTTCTATAACACATCATGCAAATTTCCTACAAAATGCTTGAGAGACTTGTTTTCAGAAACCAGTCCTATCACAGAGTTTTCACACAGAGTAGAAACAAGTATCCATCTGAGCAGCACTAACTTTTATCATGTATATTATCTGTTATCTTTTCTGCAGCAACCAATAACATGAATGCCTATGCAAATTAAACATTTTCTGTGCTGAACTGAGACATAATATCTTGTAGGAAGCCACTATACAAGCTTTACCTACCTGATTCAGTCTGAAGCATTTTGGTTTTGAAAAGTAAGGTGCCTCTCAAACTTTTACTTTTCTAAACTGTGCTATTCACTGAAGTACAATTAAAGCAACCCATACTTTGCCATAGTCCAGAAAATGATGAGCATTGCCAAGGGGGCAAATAAACAAGATTAAACAAGGTTTCTTTAAATCTTCACAGAGGGCTTTCTGAGGAACAGAAAAGGAAATATTTCTTGATTTATGTTTAATAGAATGCGGGTCCATTTCCACTCTTATATAATGAGGATTTAGAAAAACAGCCTATCTCTACCTTCTATGATAGGTCTGTGAGAAGGATCTTGCTTTCTTTATGCATAGTTTATAACTAAAAACCTTAGGTTTTACTCTTTCATACATATGCTCCTGAATATAAGTTCCAAGTCCTAAGAAGGGATACAAGTTGGACTAGATGATCCTCATGAGCCCCTTCCAACTCAGATCATTCTTTGATTCAGTGATTCTATTGGTAGTAATATTACATTCCTTTTGTCCTATATTAAGTCCTATTGGTGAATTAATGCATTTTAAAGTGCATAAAATAGAAATAGCATTAATAGTTATTCCCTCTATTCTGGAACAATGCACAAAAGGCAGAACCAATGTTCTACCGAAGTCAGTGTGACTTACATTTTTGAAATCATAGACTTAGTCAATTAAATGAAGAATTTTAATTTTGTCTCCCTCTACTAATATAATCAGGTCTGCAGCTTTATGTTTCACATCTGTTTACACTGAAATAGAGGCATAGTCTGTTGCTGTGTGGTTTTGTAGAGCCTGGCAAAATAAGACTGTGAGCTTAGCTGGGGACTTCAAATGATCTTCAAATGTTTTTCAACAGAACATTGATCATAATCATTGGTGACAATAATAACAGACAATAATTGATGCCAGTGGGATCTCTATATGTATGAGGACTCAGGAAACCATTGCAACTCATTCTTGTAATTTATAACAATGATAATTAATAATAAAGACAACAACAGCTAACAGTAGTAGTAACAAAATTGGTATCCCTAGATGCCATACTTAAAGAAATTCTGTAAATGTGTTTGATGAGACAGAATTGGAGTTATCTTTAAGGCCCATCTTCAATTTTCCTTCTTGTTAGTATAACTGTCTTCCATTGTTTCTAATGAATTTTGATCAGCATATTTTGTTTTTCTTTATAATTTAAGAAAATATAATGTGTCTTTCTAAAAATACATAGGCTACAAATATTATTCAGCTTAATGATGAGGTTCTGGGACTTGGATCAGATATGACTTTCAGGCAATGTCTACTATTGAACTTATTTCACATCCCCAACATGCAAGAGCAAGCCCACAGTCCACTATAAACTGCAGAAAATATAGGAAGCTGCGCAATTTGAGGTCACCCTGCTTTTAATGTAAGTCAAAGATTATTTCTAGCTGCAATTTAGACACATATACACAGTCTGGAGAACTGACTATACTAAGTAGACATCCACTCAATGTAATTGACTTCCCCAGCTGAACAGTGATACATAGTAAGTCCTAAAAACAAAAGAAAGCAAAGGAAGAAAAATAAAAAACCCCACAAAAACACTGCAAGGCACTTTTCAAAACCTAATGTAGAATAATAGCCCAAGATGTTTTCACTTCACTAATTACCTTTTTGGTTGAAAGATGACCATGAATAAAATACATTCAGAATTTAAAAATAGTGAACACAATTAAATTAGCATGACTGTGCAAAGCCAAAGCAGATGGACTAGATCTACCATAATCTTAGTGTTTAATTTGAAATAAATTGTATAATTCCAATTTATTTTCACAATCTCAAATTAGTGCTGGCAGTAAAATATGAATACAAAAGAGACACAGTTAAACATAGAGCCTAAATAGAGCCAGGAAAATAAAAAATGAGAAATTGTTGCACAGTAATCCAAAGTAAAAGAAATAGAATACAGATTTAAATAATATACCACAATATTAATATATATTTAAGGAAAGAAAAAAATGCAATCCAAGAACTAGATCAAATTCCTTCTCCTTGGAGGCAAGAATTAATGCATCTGGATTTGACTTGGTTGATCATCAGAAATTTTCATTGTTTGGGAGGCAACTAAAATCAGCAGACATTTTTTAAAACGCCATTAATTTTTTGGCCCATATTTTGATTCACCATTACTGAAGATTACTGCTAATGGCCAAAGACTATGTTCTGTTAGCTTAGTAAGAGACTAGATTACATTTGAATTTTAATGAAACCTACAATTCATAATTCAAAAAGAAGCAGTGTGTTCTTTACTTCTACCATTTCTCAAGACAAATTTAAGGCCCATTTCTTACAAGTCTCATTAAAGATGCTGAGATGGAAACATAAGCTACATTTATTATTTTATTTTCATCTCAAGGACATTTTTTGGTTTACAAGAAAGGATCCAGCTATTCTATTCATTGAAATGTTTGTCCTATGAAGACTCCCTCACCCCCAGTCAGTAGTCATCTGAGGCACTAAGAAACAGAGATGAGAGGCAACATCTCAACATAATTGGCTAATGAAGGAAGGTTTAGCATTATTATAAAGTCATTTCCCTTTGTGGTTTTTGCTATGTTTTTTTTCCATCCTGTGAATGAATGAAAAGCCAGGATTGCAATACCTTCTTGTTAATTAAATTTAAAATGTGCATTAGTAGCTATAAATCCCTAATTCAGCCTTTACAGGCTTAAAGACAAATTGATATTCAAAACACAACTTTTTTTTTAATTTATAAAAATCCATTTCTTGTTCCTTCTTTTATATATTGATTGTAGCCTCTGATAATGATTTTTGGGTTGTCTTTACAGTACTATGTATAATGGGAATACTGGGACAGCAGTTCTTAGATTCTATGCTATTACATGTAATTAGCTGGAAGTAAAAAAAAAAAATTGTTTCAGTTATTCCATTTTCTTTATAAGAGATGAACAAGAAATTTGCTTCTTCACTTGATAGCTGAAGGAACATAATTAGATTGAGATTCCAGACTCCAAAAGAGCCTCTGCCAGGAATAAGGCATACAAATGATCACAGAATTTGCTATTCCTTTCTAGTTGGTATTGCAGAACATTAGTAATTGATGGACAAATGCATTCAAATAATACTAACTATTATCAAGAATCAGATCAAATAGAATCATCTGTAATTTAGATAGGAAGAAGGCATGATGAAATCTACAAATGGAATAATAATGTGTTCTTCTTTATTTTTTTTAATCAAAAGTAAATAGGAAATAGGTTTCGATAGGGTCCAGAGTCACTACTTTCACAGATTTTTTTTCTTAGTTGCAAGAGAAGGCTTCTCATCCATTCTATTCACAGTGGTATTTGTTACATGAAGTGATTATCCTGTTACCTACTTAAGAAGAATTCATCATGCATACACATTCCAGTATATATATATCTTTGGTTCCAAGTAATAGGAGTCATACAAAAGTGTATCACCATTGGCTTATGTAACAAAACAACCATGTGATGAGCAAGGACAAAAGAAATGATGAAAAAGAAAAAAGAAAATAGAATACATTTTCAAGATAACCTACTTGCTTCTTACAACAGAATTTTACATAATCTTTGAAGAATATGGCCATAGTAAGACCGTAACAATTAATGAAATATAAATTGTATAGAGAACAGTACAGAAGTTCATTCCAACTCACATCGTAATTCAACTACTGTAAAGGCAAGATAATTAAATAAGTATCCATCATTTCTGTATTCACATACAAGTTAAAATTCCTCTAAATACACTCTTATGAGACTGTATTGCTTCACCCTTTTGCTAAAGACCCAAATGTACTGAAAACACAACTAACAAAAGACCAGTAATCCTACCACAGAATTTTAAGAGTTATCAGATCTCTCTAATTACAAGACATATTTCTTGGAGGGTGTGCTCTCTAGTACATATCACTGTGTGTTATGCATTGCTTTAATTGCCAGAAGAAACTCTCTCACACCTGTCTCCTTGGGGGAAGCTGACAGTACAAATATGCAGTGGATGTTAATTATTCAGTGCACTACCATAAAGCACACAGGTATTAGGATGATAAGCATAGTGTAAAAACACATATAAAAAATAATAAAACAACTCATGCTGTAAGAGTCCAACAAAGCTGGAATAAATTAAAAGCTGCAGTAGCAAGCAAACATGAATACCACCACTAGAAAAAATGTTTAACAGATTTTGAAAACCTAATGCTCATGCTCTTTACTGGCCATTCACATTAGCCCTAACTCATAGATTTTCAGACTGATTCATGTTTTTCTTGGTCTTTCAGAGTACCTAAGAATTATGTGCCTCTGTGAGGTCATCTATAGCTCAATAAAAAACATACAATGTCTGCCATACCTCCATTAAACGCCACTGGATATATGTGTGTAATACGTTAATCTGTTCTTTAAAATTCTGCAACTGCAACTCTGTTCTAATCAATAGTTCATTATTGTTGCATAAAGCTACCAGAAGAAATCAAACCAGGTTCAGACAATGTATTGCACGCTAGGTCTAGCACAATGCTTGTTGTATATGAAAGCAACTTTTCTTTTTACAGAACTATTTTTGCTCATACTTTCCTTCAGGAAAATTAAAACATAAGAAGCAGATTCATCTTCATGTTAATGCAGGAGAAACCATTTAATTCCAATCCATTCTCTTTCTAACCTGTGCTTAGTTTTATTATTATTTTTCAGCTTTGTAACAGTTTAATGGTACTTGAAACAGAATTGTTAGGAAGAAATAAGATTTTTAACATGCAGATGCTCCTAAACACTAATAAAAACTTTTAGAAAATAAGATAACCCTTCTGTTTATATATTGCCAAAAATAAATTGCAAAGGAATACATAGCCTACATCTGCCATCTACTGTAAGAAGAAAATACCACAGGTTTTCTACTTGAACCAAAATTTAAACAAACATAAAAAGATTATTGTATTTTCTTTATCATTTATCCCTATTTCAGAAATCAGACTAGAATTTATTTAAATATGCATTAATAAAAAAAAGATGACAGCGTAGATTTTCAATTTATTGTAAATTTAGAAATAGGTATTCAGACAGCACAGAGAAAATAGTTTTATATATTTTGTAATGTTAGAGTTTTAGGTGCCACAGAGAGACAGTGTATTATTAACCACTACAAGCATCATAGTGAAAGTGTGAAGTATTGGACTTCAATGCTTGCATACTTCTCTTGATACATAGATATAATTCCAACTTTAAACCACACGAATATACCCATCTTCCAGAAATAGTGGGCAAAGATAACTTTGAATTGTGATGTGGTTTGTTTATTGGGCAGCCCCAATAGATACATTCATAGTCCAGGGAGAAGTTCAAGGAGAGATTTTAAGCACTGATCTCTCTGTCATCTAAACCATCTTTTAGCTTTCCCTCTGGACCTGTGCTGGATCAGTCCAGCTACATATCAGTGGGGCTATAGGCTTTGAGAGCATGAATCTTTCTCTGACCATTTAATTTAGCAACAGAGACCCAACGTGTATGAATTAACTGCAGTGGCATACAGTCATCATCTTCTTTTATACCGTCAGGCCACTAATTAGTAGAGCTGTCTTTAAAGCACAGGCAAAATAGTAGTGTCTTCCTAGGCAGATTTGGGCATGTTCCCTGTTGCATATCCTGATTCTGAGCAGTGAAGAAGCTTCTTCAGTGGTCAGCTCCTCCTAATGACTTCTCACTGTCAACTTCAGAGAAGACAAGGTGACTTTCTTAAGCTTATTTTCAGAATTCCATCTGAAGAAGAGCATTACAATAAAATCAATTTAACCTGGAATGAGATTGAGACAAGCCTTCTTCAGTCTCCCCTCTCTGTAGCTTTGAAAAGTAAACATCTTCATCTTACCACATGACAGATATTTGAAAATTACTCTTTCAAAGATAATGCCTGAGAAAGAATATCTGCTAGACATATACAGCTCATGCCACATTACAGACATCAGAATTGTTATTTTTTAATTGCAAAAAAATACCTGGAAAGATAATATTTTCAAGATAGTTGTCTCTCTATCTGTCTATCTATCCATCCATCCATCCATCTATCCATCCATCCAAGAGACATTTCTTATTCACATAGTAGTTGTTCTATTTAACTCTTTGTGTATGTAGATGTTTCATAAATGAGCCTCTACCTTGAAAAAGACAAGGTTTTTGAAAAAGAGAAACTTTCACAGAATTTGTTTCTTTGAAAAATATTGACTGTTTCAAGTCCATATATAGAATATATATTTATGCAAACATCTAAGATCTATGCTTCTTTATTTTTTCCTTTTTAAAAAATATTGCAAATAAATGCTTTTAAATTATGACCATACAATATGTCAGTTGCGGGGGGGGGGCATTACATGGAACAAAACTTTATATGTTCTTTTTCTTTTCTTCTTTTGCCTATATTTCAGTTCATACCCTCCAAGTCCATCACGCTGGTCTGTTTTCAGGAAGCAATGAGACATTCACTAAAATATCAGAATGAACAAAGTTACTTTCATTGTTTACTTAAATTCTCTGAAGGAAAGAGACATTGAGGATTTTACTTTTGCTAACACTACTGTCAACAAGACCGATCAACATGACAGGCTGCTTCCAGAGTTATCTGATGGGCTTTTCATCCTCCAACGTATTTGTTTTTCACTCTTTTGGAGCAGGGAGATGCTGCCACTCATTCCTGGCTCAGAACCCCACCTTCTCTCTTCTGTGGAGACTAAGGAACAAGAGAGCCTGGGGTGATATAAAGCACACATCAGACTTTCATACAATGTCATGACATGACAGAAGCAGTCACCTGGGCTCAGAAAGTAGTCTCAGACCTGGCAGCTCATTTCTGTCCCACTTACTGTTTCTTCTCAGGTTCTCAGTGAAAATCCAAAACTCTCTTACAAACCACTGCATTAATTTCTGCTGAAAAATTATGTTAAGGAAAAAAAAATCATACTAATGTGAAAAGCTCTATCTTTTGCTCAAAGACGCAATGAGCAGAGTGTCTGAATTAATTCTGCATGACAAGAATCCTTCCCAAAGATGACAGGAAACTACATTACCCGAATAATGAGGATTCCAGCTGAGGTAAGAGGGGGAAATGCATGGACTAGTATATGCAAATACAATGCCTCATTTAACATCTAGAACATACAGACAAGTCCAAGAAGGCTTAGTGTTAATCAAAGCATATTAGAAGATTTTGAGAATATTCAAAATCCAATCACATATTGCAATAGGCATACCTGTCCTAGAAATTCAGTAGACTCTCGAGGGGATTTACTGTATTTTTCTGAGCAGCAGAGCAAGTATAGCATCGTTTATAAGGATTTTCTACAATAAAAATGCAGAAGGCAGTGACCTGTATAACTACGTATAAGGCTGGTATCAAAGATTTGCATTAAGAGGAATTTCCTTGTTCTCCCCTTCCCTCTTCCTCTCGAGAACGGGATTTGAAATGCAGATAGCATCACTCATAAGAATGCAACATTGCTACTTACCTGTGTATTTCAGGTATTAGACATTAATTTCAACAGAAGACTACTCTACCAGAAAATGTAATATCTAAGAGATACCCCCTCAGTTTTCCTTATTAGGAATATGTTTCTACCTATTCCTTCGATCCCAGAAGCCCCCCTCCTTAACCGCTGTGCTAAACCAAGATGCATCGGGGACTTCAATAGTTATGAAGAGAATGGCTTTGAAAATCACAATTGAATGTGGACAAAACGGCCAGTTTCAGGGAGGACAGGTGAGAAGTGCACATAGGGAAAACTACGTGTGCCTTCATATACACAAACTTGAAAAGATAATAGCCAATTTAAAACATATTTTTACCTGTCGGTGTGCTAAGAAGACTACACAACTGCTTTTTTCCTCAAAATAATTATTCCCCCAAAAAAGTTAACATTCTAGGAATACATAAGGTAACTGTTTTATTTACCACTATGAAAGACTCTTACAGCACATCTTGGTCTGAATAACACCTACTACTTTGTTTTCCTATTTTTCAGTCTGCAGGATCTGAAAACCCAGTCTACAAACATCCTTTCTCACATGCATTTGCAGCACCCACTATGGCAGCTAACTAGCTGCAGTAACTTGCTCACCCAAGTGCTAATTTTCTTAATAACCGAATGAGTTAAACACTAAAATCAAGAAAAGGTTAATGTGTTTCTCATTGGAATAAGTGTGCTTTCCAGTTATTTAAAAAACTGCCAAGAAGTTTGAAAGCATAGTTATTTTTAAAATATTAAAAATGCTGTCTGACATATATTTAAGAAATGTTTGTGATGTCATAGGGACATAGCCCTCATTGTAACTGTGGTAGGAGGTAGAGAGGAAAGTTGCTTTTATGTTTATCTTCCAAGTATTGTTTCAAGGCTTGACTTCTCTATATCTGACACAACTCAAATCGATGTACAAACCTTGCCACAAATTTTGTCCCAGAGACCTATTCTTTATCACAATAGGTCTAAATTTGACCTATTACTTAGCTACAAATCAGTGTGAATCATAGAATCACTAGGTTGGAAAAGACCCCCAGGATCGTTGAGTCCAACCATTCCTATCAACCACTAAGCCACATTCCTCATCACCTTATCCACCCATCTATTAAATACCTCCAGGGATAGTGACTCAACCACCTTCCTGGGTGGCCTGTTCCAGTGTCCAATGACCCTTTCTGTGATTTCTTTTTTTCTGATGTCCAATCTGAACCTCCCCTGGCTTGAGGCCATACACCCTTGTCCTGTCCTCTGTCACTTGGGAGAAGAGGCCAGCACCCTCCTCTCTACAACCTGCTTTCAGGTAGTTGTAGAGAGCAGTAAGGTCTCCCCTCAGCCTCATCTTCTCCAGGCTAAACAACTCCAGCTTCCTTAGCCACTCCTCGTAAGACTTGTTCTCCAGCTTCTTCATCAGCTTCATTGCTCTTCTCTGGACTCGCTCCAGAGCCTCAACATCTTTCTTATAATGAGAATAACTTTCACAATAGCTGGTGAGCTTCTAGCTATCTTTGTCTTTGGGGCTCTCTCTTCAAAATTGAACATAAACCAAATCAGCAATGCAAGACAAAAATATGCTACAAATAAGTGGTACTTAAGAAAATTATTCAGGCTTCTGAATCCTTCACCCCAGACTGACTTGTGGTTTTAATATGACACTTAACCTACAACTGAAGAAACCATGAGAAATATATCAAACCACGGTGTGATGTGGCTTTCTAAAGACAGGACTATACTCTAAAAGGACTCTTTGCTAATAAATTATCAGGTCTCAGGGTTACCACTAGAGA